>JAITYX010000139.1:0-607173 GCA_021018815.1 Talinum fruticosum | reverse complement strand
GACATGTAGAAATTTAATCTTATATTTGAGGAATGTGAATAGATAGAATATGAAAATAAGACAAGAGATAAAAAACTACCAAAATTGGTTCTCTGCAGACTAGCACGGGTCGCGCCAAACTACACAACCAGATCCGTGTTGGTCGCTGCTCGGCCCAACTTATGTGTTTCCGTTTGAAAATTGTTGTACATGTTTATTTATCAAGAGTTGTATAATTGCTTGTAGTCTAAGATGGATTCTTCTAAAAGTACAAAGAAATGGAGGGGGCAAACTATGATGAATAAGGAGAAGTTGGTCCAGAGTAGAGACGATCCAACTCTCTTTACACGGGTTGGTTTTGATAGCCACGGAAACGTTATACGTGGGAAGAAATAATCTACCTTTATGAGTTACGTTGGTACGGCAACCCGCTACCACGCGAACATCAACTACAGAAAATGGGCTAATGTCCCCGATTCCATTAAAGACAACATATGGAACGATATTCGAGTAAATGAAAATACATCTCAACTTAGTATTGCAACTTATATTGTAAATATATGGTTAATATATATGTACTAATACATATCGTTCTTGTATTTCGGAGAACGTTTAACTTGAACGTTAATGAATCTCAAATCCCTTCCAAGAAACACAAGACCCTCATGTCGGCGGCAAAAAAGTTTAGAGAGTACAAATATCGCATTGCCGCTATATGGGTCTTTAAAAAAAGTAGATAAAACAAGAAGGTAGACCTCGGGAGCTCTACAATTGTATCACATAGGAGGACTGGAGATCGTTTGAGCCATATGTCACCTCTCCGGAATACAAGGTTATTTCATTCAATTTTCAATCTCATATGCATATAGTGTGATGTTGGTTGTCAAATTGATATAAAAATGAAGAAATGAAAGTTATGCACTCGATGTTTTCGTTTCTTATATTACTTGCGCATGTGATAGGTGAAGCCAACCGGAAGAGGATTAAGAGCAATCCATACCCTCATGTGTCTGTTCGTAGGGGATACGCGAAGTTGGAGGAGAGGTTGTACAAGCAAAAGCTTGAACAACTTTAGGGCACATCCGGTGAAGGATCCATCATAGATACTTTGCAGCTCGTTGTTGATAGGAACGAGTCGTGGATCGAAGGAAGAAGGAAGAAAGATGGAACTTTCATTACGCCCAATGTAGAAGTTATTTCCGGCCGACTCGTGAGTTTTTTACTATTTTCCTTTATTTATTTTGAGAACTTATCCATTTATTTTATGAATTTGTCAAATGATAATATTTTTTTCTTCTTACGAGTAGTCTTTGTCACGGACATCGACTTCGACGCCGACACCACCGAGAGGAGGGACAAGCTAGCCTTGGCCCCTACAAAGAGATGAGCATCCCGGTCATGTTCGAGCCATCGTTGGGCGGATGGGGATAGTTGAGCACTTTGGGATTAGGAAGAAGCGCCTCGTCTCTTTGAGCGACGCACATATGGAGGCCCAAATGGCCCAAATGCAATCCCAAATATAGTCCCAACGAGTCCCAAATGTCTCAAATGGCTACACGGATCGAAGATATGAGGGCGCAGATGTGGACAGAGATGTAGTCCTAGATGAGGACGTACTTCACCAATATGGGTATGCCGTTACCTAGCAACTTTGATGATGTACGTCCTTTCTTACCCCACAGCGTGAACGCAAGCTCACCCGTCGACCAATTCGATGTTCCGGCGGAGGTAATTAAGATTTTGTAACCTAATTATATCTACATGCATGCATATTTATATTTTGACTAATTAATGTATAATCTTGTTGCATAATTACTTATAGTATATTTTTGTTGTTGCATAACTCCGACATGTGGCCGTTGAGTAATTACTTATTTAGTATGTTTTTGTTGTTTCGGATGACAGATTGTTATCCCGGAAAATGTTTACTTTAAAGGGGAAATTCTGTTTATTTTTATGGTTTTTAGGTTATTTAACTTTTATGTCAAATGTTTACTTATTCTTATACAACCGGCGAATTCCAAGTTAGCTTCAAACACGAAGGAGACAATTTTCTACCCTTTATGTCTGGATGGAATTCTCATCACCCTCCCCTGGAGTATGTTGTGGCATTGTGTGTTGTTTTCCAGTGGAGGGCGAGATGTTATCGTTCATGAGACACCCCTTGCGGCTGATGGGGTGAGGGTGAGTGTCAAAGAAGTCATACACGGGAAAGACAAGTATCGGTTGCCGATCCGGGGAATGGACCACCACATTGTTGACGATGCAGTCAACGCTTTTCTTCATTGGCCCAAGAGTTCGGTTATCCTCACTATGGTAATTCATTTGTATTAAAAATATTAGATTTAACCGTTGTTAATATCATGTACATATATTTCTCATTTTTGTATTGATTATTCACTAGAATATTGGGGACAGATCCGAGAGTGATATGAAGGGCGCCAGTGGCACAAGCAAACGTTCGGTGGTGCCCGTTCGTAGTCCGAAGAATTCTCCTCTCAAATTCATTGAGGAGTCTCACACAGATTAGTGTGCTACTTTAGAAAATTATGTGCGGACTCGTCAATAGAGGACCGAGATCATCCGTAGTACACCAGGTCACGTGTTAGGGCTACGTGAAATGGATATGTCGGTCTTTGTCTTCTCGGAGGACATATTGCAATTTTTGCGCACGGAGGAAATCGGCGTATCCGCTATTATGCTTGGCATGATGTGAGTTAATATATTATTAATCAGTTTTTTTTAATAATTAATTTCAATTTCTAACTATATATTAATATGTAAGGTGGTTACACGAGATTAGGAAGGATTTTGTTCAATTTCTAAACCCTATTTCCGTTATTCAAGGAGTTGGGTTGAATCGTGACGAACAAGTCTCCTATATCTTCGACGTCATGAAAGACGCCGCAGATAAAAAAATTATTTACGGTGGCGTTCAATGAGAGGTAAGTGGACAAATAATGAACTAACTAACCGATGAAGTTTTTATTTGGTGTTATATTATATAAAAATGTGTTATTTTGTAGCCACCATTGGATGCTTGCTGCCATATTTCTAAGGGCTAATATGACCTACTTCCTCGATCCTTTGGGTCATGATGTGAGGAAAGGTATCGGGAAGTCGTCGAGGCTTGAGTTCATACTTTTTAATCATTTTATCTCTGTTTTGTTGAGTAATCGTTCAATGATATGTCTAACTTGAATTTTATTTTTTCCGATTGAAAAATAGTGTTTTACTCCGTTATTATTTTGGCGAGAGGTCCCAAATGAATGAAGAAAACACAACCACTAATTGTCCCCGTCAATGTGGAGTTTTCTTGGTTATTACAATGTACTTTAGATGTTTTTCATTTCATATTACTTCCTAGATACATAAGTACTAATTAATTCTCTATGTGTTGGGAATCTATTTTTATTATTTTAGTGCCATAAACAAGCGAGGAACGTAGAGTGCGAGCTTCTACATTCTCCAAGTATATGAAAAAGATTGTGACCAAACTCGAAAAGAATGCTAGTCTCGGAGAGGTGTAGTTGCACTTTTAATTGATTATTTTTTTTCCAGCTTGATTACACACTTGCATTGACCTAATTAATATGTCTTTTACATCATTGGTCACAATATTTCCGGAAAGAAGTCACCCACTCCCTATACGGATGAAGTGCTCAACGAGTTAAAACAAAGTCCGACGAGTTCGTATACAACCGTATAAAGGAATACATATATATATTACAATTATTCTTCATTGTTTGATAGGTCAAGTTTGTGATTTTAGTGGTCATACACGGTTATAGGTACAAATATGTACATTGGATTGTGGTTTGTATATGTGTTTGTTGTTTTGTTTATATTATGATAAAGAGGAAGACTTATATACAAAATGTGATGAGTATATGTGTTTGTTGTTTTTTATATATTTTGGTAAAGAGTGTATTAGATTGTGGTTTATATATGATTTTTTTGTATTATATAGAGGGGCAAACAAATATGAGAAAAATTATTAAAAAAATCACACTTATGACGACGGTTCTTCGAAAGAACTGTCGTCATATGCTTATCTATGACGACAGTTCAAATAAAGGAACCGTCATCATAGATACTCGTAATAATTACGAGAAGAAGGCCTATGGTGACGGTTCATATGTAGAAACTGTCGTCATAGGTTGACCTATGACTACAATTTTTGAACCATAGTTAAAGGTAGTACATACAACGACGTCCAAATACACGAAATCTCTTAATTGTTATTAAATGTGATTTTTAACCGTAGTTAAAATAGTTGTTGTAATAGTGCTTAAAAATTAAGAAAGAATAATTTTTTTGTTTTGGGAGGGGTTTGCAGATTTCGTTCATTTCGCAGCCTCCCCTGCCACGCGTCCTGTCTCTCTCTCTCTATGTATATCCTTCCTATCTCCCCATTCTCTCTACCTCTCGCCGGCAAAAACCATCTCCTCTCTGACCCCCTCCGTCGTCGGTCCCCTCTCGTTCTCTCTAACGTCGTCCCTCTCTCAGTCTATTCTCTCTTTCTCTGCTATAAATGGGTACCCAGACGCCCATCGCAACCCCAACAACCCTTGACATCCCCTCACTACCCAGACGGTCTCTACTGGAAATCAATGACAGGAATGAGCACCCGCCGATCTCACTGCCCACAACATGTGTCTTCAACCTTGCCTTGCTTCCTTCTGCCAAGTTGAATCCACAAGGGTCTTGATTTTTTTTTTCCTCGAGGGTAATTGAGTGTGCTCCATCTCTTCCTCTCCCCCATCCTATTAATAAATTGAGAATCTTGTTCTCTAATATCAAAACTTGGGTTGATACTTGACATTGATTTTTTTTTTTGGAAAAAAACCCTCATATCTTCTTCAGTGGCTTAGAATTTTTTCGTAGTTGTATCGAATCATTTGACTTGTTTGGAAAATACTATTCAAGAATTTAGCAACTGGAATGATGATGTTGATATATAGTTGATATATAGTTGGCTTGAGCTCATATGACGGGTTTTGTGGCATTAACTAATGACACTTGCATCTCTTTTTAAAGTATATTTGATATGTACTTGTTTCAGGACGTAAAGAGGCAAAGAGAAAACAGAATTCTTGAGCTTTCAAAGGAAAACAGAGAAACTGAAGAAGAATGTCATAGGAGCGTTTCAGAAATTTTATTTGTTTGGACGTTTTGTTATGCATGAAGCATTTTGTGAAAGCCTATTAGCTCAATAATAAAGCATTGTGCAATTGACAAAGATGTGGGTTCAAATCCCACATAGGTTTTTGATTTCTGCTTATACCTCAAAACATAATATTTTTTTCATTAGTTGTAGATGAATTCAATTAATGGTTAAGGAGTTCTTGAGTTCTTAGTTGACATGTTAGTTAGTGACCTGTATCTTGTGTCCCTGCCGCCCAACTCTCTGATTGCTTTAGCTACGTATTATTGGCCATTACACTCATGGTGTACTTTGTCATCACATGTCTGACAAAACTCTTACCCTTGGGTTATTCTTATTCAACATTCATAATTACTATTGCTTTTCAACTTTGCAGATAAGAAAACAACACCCTGGCTGAGATGGGAAGATGGCTAGGCTGATCCCTGTCCTCTGTATCAGTCAATACTAAATGTGTTTATAAAGTTCTGTGTGCAGATCATTTATGATATCCTCTCAACTTTGTTCATCTTTGCTTTAATCTTACACTTCAATTCTAGAGAGTCAATATTACTGGCATTACAATCCTTTCAACTTCTCAAGGGTACCAGATTCACCTAGGAAAAGAAAAGAGAAAAAGAAAAGGATAAGCCAAAATCTTTCATAAAAGAACTGTTGAGCTACATCTTTGTGTAGCTGCGCAATGCTCTACCATTGAGCTAATAGGTTTTCACAAAGTACTAACTAATTGGTTTCCACAACAATGAACTCACTTCTGAGCACATATTCACAAAGTAATAACTAATTGACTTTCTACAACAGTAAGTTTACCATTTCTTGACTACATATTCACAAAGTTTACCATTTCTTCTACAACAGTAAGCAAAAAATTAAGAATCAAGCAACCATTAAGCTGAAATTAAGCAAATATTCACAAAGCTGAAATTTAGCACATATCTCAACCGCCAAGCTTTGTTAATCACATAGTTATACGTCTAAACATGACATGTTTAATGTTGGCTTTTAGATCAAGCCATATGTTTTCACAATGTGGAAGTTTGGTAGTATGTCTATGACATACAGATGCAGAGATGAATGGATGGACGAGTGTGGTTTGTGCAAGAGCATAGCAAAAAACAAATGGATGAGTTTATGCTGTGAAATATGAGTTTTAAGGTCACCGGTAAGTTCATGAAACTTTTTATGCAATGAAAAGTTATCCTTCACTGGAAAGAATGGAGTGTTGCATAGGTAGTCCTTAAAGCTTGGAAAGGATTTTTACATTTAGTTGACAACAATACATTTCTTTTTGCAACATTATTTAGAGTCAAATTAATTAACTTTGTATCAATATATCCTTCACTTTTTTGATAACGATAATACCATTATAATTTTAAACATAAATTGAATGCATAAAAAATGAATTAATAAGAATTAACACTTTATAACTACGTAAATCTATTAACAAGTCATGTTGAGTATTTCATAAGTATTTATCTCAAACGTTTGTTGACGAACAAAGTACAAAACAAGCTAACTAAATTCACCATTAAAGCTAAAATAAAACTCATTACAAATTACAAAATATTAAAAAGAAAATAAAACTCCAAACATTAAGTTTTAACGTGGTAGAATCACAAAGTCCATCGTAATATTACATTACAAATGACGAAGTCTTCAAAAGCAAATAAATCACAAAGTCCATCATGATATCACAAAATCTTTACAATAAGCATGAAAAGTACAGCTGTTGGCACCAGGCAGTCATTTCTGTGCCAACAGCCAAGAATTAGCTTGATCGAATCTACCTTTGTTAAAAGCCACTATATAAGGCAACTTCTTGTGGTAATCTTTTATATAAGTTAGAAGGCGTCCAAGGGACGTCACCCACATACAAAAGAGACAAATACAAAAAGATTATACCCTCAAGTTCACAATCATAATACAATCTACAAAATCCATAACATTATAACTTCTTCCACCATTAAGCACAACTCCATCTATACAACGTTCTCAAAAAGTAGAGCATGGATTCTGAAAGCACACGACTTTGTCCACAAAAGCTCCTCCATTCCACTCTTTCCAAGAAGCCCGCCAAATAGCCCAAGGAACCATCTTCTAAACTCCAAGACCCAACTCTTCATCCTTCTCCTCCAAGCCAACAAATGTTTGACATTAGATGGTTGGCCTGACTAACCCCATCAAAGAGAGATAAATACCAAGTGAAAAGACTCACCAGCAATGAACAAGGACAAGATCCAATTATTCTTCCTCCCCACAACACATAGAACACCTACTTGGACTGCTAAAACTTTTTCTTTAAGTGTGTCCTCCAAAAGAATCATTCCCTTGAAGGCCGCCCAAGCAAACAACAAGCTTTTGTGAGAGCATTAGACTTTCCAAATGGTCTTCAAAAAGCAAGGTACAAAAACGCTTAATGGTAAAAGATCCCTTAAGAGTCACCTGGCCGAACAATCTTATCATTGCCGTGAAAAAAACTAATTTGCCGTGGCTACCATGATAGACAACTAAACGGAGTAAAGGGATAAAGTTGGTGTTGCTAAAACTTTATCTATCTTCCTTCTTTGTAGCTTTGATTACTCTAGAATGGGATTTGAAATCATGATATAGTTGTGGGAATAGCTAAACACACATTGGGGATAACGCAATCAACAGACGAGCAATGAAAATGTCCAAAGATGAACCAAGCATACAAAATCAAATGAACATTCCTGATGCGCCTTTCCTTTCCTCAATGCCCTGTATCCTTCCTTTCTAAGGTAGCTTTTCCTCAACATATAAGATGTTCCTACGATTAAAAATTGAGTGTATATGATTTAGCCTAAGAGCTATTGCATTGGGAAACACGGCTCATTACAATTTTATTTTTATTTTTTTGATAAGTAAAAGCGAAAAATATATATAAATCAAAAAGATGGCTACAAAGCAAGCATCCTACAAAAGGACTATATACCACCTAAATGTAGACTATCCACAAAATCTACAATATCAAAAGAAGATTGACAAAAATTGACACAACACCAACAGTAGAGAGTCTTGATAATCTTATCCTTAAAGCAATTAAGAGATTTCTCCACTTCCTCAAAGACTCTCTTATTTCTCTCACACCAAATGCTCCAAAAAATGGCATGTCGGATAAGCAAGGCTTCCTTCTCTTTACCTTCCCTCCCAATGTAGCCTTCCCAAGCCACAAGATGGTCTCTAATAGAGCTTGAAATAACCCAAGAGACACCCAAACAAACTGAAGGTTGACTCCCGCAAAGCTCTAGCAAAGGGGCAATGCAACAACAAAGGATTAGTGGATTCCAAATCAGCTTTGCACATTAGACATCTATTCACCAAAATATGTCCCTTCCTTTGTAAATTATCACAGATTAAAATACTTCCATGACAAGCTTCCTACACAAAAGAAGAAACTTTTAAAGGTGCCATCCAAGGTGGATGATTGTCTGAGGGGAGATGAAATGAGAGAGACCGACCGGAAGCGATTTTCAAATAAATACATAATAAATAAAAAATGTCCCAGTGCATTGGATTCTCTCCTAAATGGCATATTGCGTACCCGAATTCGCCCGCATGATCCCTACTCAATCAGAATACTCCTGTTAAAAAAAATATCTTGTTTCACAAGCTCTAGCAGCACGCATCATCACACTGCCACAAACATAAAATCCTGAGCACATTAGTGCTCTATTTTCTTCCGGGTTACATAAAAACTGAAAGGGAAACAGGATAACATGCCCCACTAAAGAAAGCTGCATTCTCAACCTCAGGCTACATAGAATCACATTCAGATTTCAAATACTGCGACAAGATTTACAACTCTATATTCCAAATGTTGAGTTTCATTGAGAAGTAGCTTCTAAGGAAAGCCAGAGTGAGAAGTGGATTTGAGGCATTCATATAAACCAACTCCCTTGGATTCCAGCTACTTTGAGATAAGTTGCAGACTGTACAAGCCATCGCAACGATTGATTATATGTTCAGTTCCAGCACTGTTCGTACACTCTTCCAAGCTCCCAATTTACATCAATTGCCACTATGGATATGGTCTTCCACAGGCTGATGCGCATAAGATTTATTCCAGACACTTTGTGCATAAACAACAAAGTGATTCAGCCAGTCAATGTAGGAGCTAAAACCTCATGGAGGTCAGAGACTCTCCAAAGCCATGTTATGGAAATTGATATTTAGAATGTACACAGGTACTACAACACAACCAATAGCCTCAAGTTGAAAGATACCACAGCATTGGAAAAGGTTACTATAAATACTATCATGATTCGCCTCCTTTAGCATAGCTTGTTTGAGTCTGTCAGACAATTTTTTCATTTGTGGAATATAGTGAAAGTGAACCAAAGTAGATAATGCTTCAGGACTCAAAATCCACCTTTGGATAGCTAAAATTCTTCACTAAGTTGTCCTCTACTTCTTTTGTTCTAGAGCAATAGAGGCAACCAACAGTCCAACACCTTTCAGATCTAGAGCTACTTCTATGATTAATTGTATCATAAGGTTGTACACAGTAATACACAACCCCTGCAACTCCCACCCTCAATCGCAACCTTGCCTTACGGAGGACTCCGAACTATTGGTTTGTTAAGTAAACCACGCCCCCATATTCCTGGAAGGACTGAAAGAGGTGTTAGATCTAGTCACATTGACATTAAGGTTTTCCTTTTCACTTGAATGAGATTATGGGAGGACATGTGAAGAAGAGTTTCTATCCCAGGCAAAAATAAAGAATGTTATCCTTGAATGACACACAAAAATTGCCACTACTGCTTTTAAAAGCTCCACTTAAAGCACTTTTGGTGTAAATTAACTACAGCAATTTGAAGACCTTGTCACATACAGCAACGGAGGACATGATGTCTCCATAAAGAAGCTTGCATTGGTTTTAGCTTTTGGGGGAGGAGAGTTACACAAGCTATTATAATCTTGGAGAAACAAAAAGGCAAAGACAGTAAACTTGCCTAAAAATTGAATTGCATCATCAAATTGTAGGCTTTTATCATCCTGAAGTGAATGGTAGACAAAGGAATTCCTGTAGAGATTTTGACAAGATGGAAGAGTCTGCAGGTACAGAACACAAACAGTTGTATCACATTCATCATTTAACAACAAAGTAGAATTGAACCAAATTCAATCAAAAGAAGTTTGCTTGATTATAACCGACATAAGAATATAACAAACCATAGGCATCAAAACCAACATAAGACTAACGAACCATAGGTAATAATGTACTTCATGGCATTTGGAACAATCTGCAAGTGACTTTCGCTTAGGCTTAAGGGAAACAATCTCGTATGACAGTAATTTACCCTATTAATTTTTCACTTACCAATATGAATCACCTATTACTAATGGCATGCAGCATTCACTCTGATAAATTTCATTGAGCAAAGAAATTTTAACCTTGGCATGAAGCCAGAATTATCATTGGATTGAAAAATTGCAAGAATACTAAACTATGTGAGAAACTGCTTGTGCAAATAAGGGAAATACTTGCAGAGCAAAATTAAAGAGTTAACATAGAGCACAAATAGCATGTGAGCTGATTTTATATCTAATCTACTCGAACCCCCACCTCATGGGGACATGAAAGAAAAGAAAAGAAAAGAAGCATACAGTGTATCAATCACAAATAGAAAAGGAAGCCCTATGATCAGTGGCTGTGTGACAGAGAACTCATGCCATTCTATTCATAACCAACTTGAGATAACTTCACAAACTCAGAAAGGGACTAGAAAATTTGGGGGGGAGGGGGTAAGGTTCTGTCACTTTGTCAAAGCCTGACAAGAATCCAAATCAGAGCTTAGGTAAATCAACACTCATATGTCCCTCAACTCATTAAGCTACGACAACAACAACTCCTCCTACTGTGGGTCCCATTTCCGCAGGGTGTGAGGAGATCAGGTAACTTAACTCTGGAAGCATCTTTGCCGGCAGAGTGACCGATAACTCACTAAGCTACAAGTTTTTTAATTTTCTTCAGGGAGGAGGGTGACAATGGATTGAGTGTTTTAAGAGGCTCATCAAAGATGATTGTGGATCTAGTTGACTTTTCCTCCCCCCCAACAAAAAAAAAAGGAATGTATAAGGTAGAGACATCTCAAGCACAAATTGGATCCTTATTTCTAACGCAGACTTTCTATATGAGTGACACTAAGGTATCAAAAACACAAATTTGAAAACCAAACACATGAGATGTTTCTTAGGGCATGTTTGAAATTATACCAACATTTATAACAACTTTCAGATTATTTAAGCTCATTTCAGCCATAACAGCTAATCATTTTAGCACATTTCTGTTCATTTCGGCTCATTTCACCTGTAAAAGCAAACTATTTCAGCACCAGCTAATCATTTCAGCTCAATTATGCTCATTTCAGCGGTAAGAGTTGATTTTAACGGCCATTTCTAACAGACCCTCGATTAACCAAACCCTATTCAAAACCATTCATAACCCTCCGACCAGCCCCTCCTTAAAGTGCTTTCAATTTCTACAAATGTCAACGTTGAACATCTTCCATGATGGTACATTTAGCTTTCTTATTGAAAACATGGAGCAAACCTCACACAATACATGGGAATAATAGGAAATGCATCTTGGCCTCTATGCACATTTGCACTTCCCTTACCCTTCAATCTCCCAACTTAAGCAATTCATCCCCATTCCCTATTTTTCAACGCATATCCACTCTAAGAAATTCTTGTTACTCATTCAGTTTGAGCTTCAACCGTTATAAATATAAAAATAAAAATAAATTCGTTGGTTTACACACATACAATATATACCGAACAGCATTAAGATCACGAGGGATATCCTTTCCACCCATATATATACATATATATATATACACCTTAAAAGGCTCAAAAGGTTTCAACACAGTGACATTAAACGGTCATTCACACCCTTTGAATCCTCAAGACAAGAGGGGTTATCACAGAGTTTGTAACACTATTTCACACCGCATTAACAAAATTATTGAATACACCTGAAATTCTGAATCCTTGACAGAAATCCCAATGAAAGCAATTAACTCATCCAATTGGTACTAACAAACGATAAATACCTACATAAAAACCCTTAAATTTTCCAATTGACAACCAAGGAGCAAATGCAAATAAACGAGAAAAAGAATGAAAAAAGGGATTAAAACCAACAAGTGAGGGACAAGAAGCACCATACATTAAGTATCCGAGAGATGCCCTGGGCCTTGAGAAGCTCGGAGCGCGAAGCATTGTCATAGCTACCCAGATAAAGGAATTCAGGCAAAATCTCAGAGGGGAAAGCGCCCAATTGAATAGTAGTCCTCTCATCAGTTTCGGGCATTCGGTGCCCACAAATCCCACAAACTTCGCCCTCCTCGTATTTGTGATAGTGCCCACAAACCATACATGGGTTTTCTCTCTCCCTCTTCCTCATGCTGATTGATATTGTTGTATACCACCTACAATAATCGAACCCAAGATAACAAAATTACTGTGTTTAGATCGAGGAGCCTTTGGTTTTTGGAAACTCGGGAGCAAGCAAAGATCTTTGTTGATCCTTTTGGGGGTGTTTTCCTATTCAATAGAAAGGTGAAGGGACTTGTTTGATTGCACAAATCATTGGCCAGTTGGGTTATTCTCCCCTTCTTTTCCTCTTTGTATTCTTTCTTACTAGTGTGATCTCACACAGCGGATATGATGCATGCAGCACCAAACTTTCTCTGATTGCATCAATAAAGTCAGGATGGAGTAGTTTGACACTTACATTTTTTTAACAAAGCATTTATATATGCTAATTGAATAATTGTAGCAAAATTTTAATTGAGTGTATTAATAAAGATAAGTCGGATTGATTTGACATGTATATTTTTTATGAATTTTATATAGAGTTTAATAGAAACAGTAATCAAATTTAACAATGCTTGATAATATAGGCTAATTGCGTGCAAAATTTTACGTTATTTAAAGTAATGGTTAAATGTAGTTTAATTTAAGAGTTCTAATTTTGTTATAATGTAGTATTTAGGGAGACAATTTAGTTGTAATATTGTTATATATGATAAAATAGGTTGATTGTGCATTAGTTCTTACCATCTTTAAATGTGGACAAACATTATTTAATTTTAAAGTTTTATAGAAAACTATTTCTCTTGTTTGATTTTTCATGTGTAACTTTAAAAAATTACGAAATTTAAGCCTATAAATTATTAGTTTCAAACAGTTAATAGGAAACATATATAAGTAATTGTTCATTAATACAAAAAAAAAAATAATTATTATAAAATAATAGCAATGCTTTATAAACTTATATTTTATATTTTTTACTTAGAAAATGTATGGAATTTTTTTAAAATTATATATAATTTATTTTGAAACTAATTTAATGTTAAAAATAAGTTCAAATGACAATACAATATAATAATCTATTCCTATCTTTTCATAAAAAGAAAATCATAATACTCTAATTCATGCATCATATTTTTTAAAATATATTATACACATATTGAAAAATATATAGTTATTAACTATACCTTTGATAAATCTTTTGTTTACAATCCTTTTTTCAATCAAAACTTTTTAAGAATTAGGCTATTGTGTTTTTAGGGCATTATAGTCTTGAAGAATCGGCCCAACTAAAATTAATTTCCCGGTCAAAAAGATAATTAGATAACAACTTCATATATATATTTTTTTGTGTTTTCTATTTTTATGTTTTTTATTTTTAAGTTTTTGGATGGTCTATTCGCACAATCTAGAGTCTAAACGCCGGAAAGGCTGAATCCTGAAGGAGGGTAAACGAAACTCCAAGCTTGAATATGGCGATGCAAACTGGGGTTGCCACCTCCAAAGTTCTTGTTCTTCTCGGAGCAGGTGTGTGTGTGTGTGTCTCTCTCTCTCCTCCGTAATTAGCCCTTTTCATATTGTTGTATTCCGAGGAAAAAAGAGGTTTCTTTCCCGCAATCTGCTTGGTTCACATCTTCAAGTAGCTAATTGGGGACAAATCTTTGAATCCCAGTTCCTATATTTTGTTTTCCTTTCTGGGTTTTCACTTTTCATTATAGTTAAAAGCTGGTGCCCCCCCGGGCCAATCTCGGGGTCACTACTATTCATCCATGTGCAATTGTGCTTGAGCTGGTATAGAAACATATATAGAATTGATACATTAGTTGATTTGATCAGCAGCGCCCTAATTGGTAGGAGTGACTTGTGTGATTAGAGTTAGCTTGAAAAAGAAAAATACTGGGTTTTATGCTTTGATTTTGCGTGTTTATGTATTGGAATTGGGGTGCGTTGTTGATTTGTTAATCGGTGATGAAAAAGGAGAGACAGGATCAAAAGATGTTGTTTCCATTGGAACTGGTTGCTGGTCAGATAGAAGAAAATGCAGTTGGTTTTACTTTTCCCAATAATTTATCATTTTGAGAAAATGATTGAAGGCTAGTTGTTAAAATTTAATTCCTTTAGGAATTCATCAAATTTTGTTTGGTAATTTGGTAAGCATGGAGAAGAACAACGAGCACAACGAGGCCTTTTGCTACATTTCTCTTCATCCAGGGAACATAATGTGAACTTCTGTAGCATACTTCTCACCAAGCAATGCATAAAGAGCAAAGCATTACATGCACCCTACATTACTTGTTATCAGAATATGGTATGTGTCATATGACACTGGTGAAAGTTGCTTAGACAGTATTTTATATAAACGAAATGCTAACCTAATAGATTGGATGAGTGTCTGACTAGGAGAGGGTAATTGGTCGGAAGGTGTCAGATTGAAGTTTAACCAGCCTTACCCTGTGTCAGATTTAATTGGTTGGAAGGTATCGGAAGCTGTTAGGAACTACTGATCGAGAATAGATGCCAACAAAGCTAGAGAAGTTGTTTGAAAATTTTGAATGGTGTAGGATGAAAAAATGGATCACTAGATGATGAGCTTGAGAGCGCTGGGTGTGTGACCTGACTTGTTGGAACCCACCACCACCCACCTCCATACATGAGGGAGAACGATAAGAAGGAAATTGCAGAAGCGTGGGCAATGTCCATAGTGTGGTCCAAGCAGGAATTTATCTACGTTGTGTAAAACTGTCAATAAAAATGAGTGATTGAACTTTTTCCCACGTGAAGGCACGTTGAGTAGAAGGATAGTAGTTGAATTCTCTATAAATCAGAGGGAGAAGTGAAGAGTTTGTACCAGAGCAGAGGAAGAATAAACACCAAGGTGAAGGAGCTTTGTGTGTGTGTGTGTGTGTGTGTGTGTGAGAGAGAGAGAGAGAGAGAGAGAGAGAGAGAGAGAGAGGATTAACACCCCAATTATGAGTAGAGAAATGTGAAAATGAAGAAAAAGAAGGAAGAAATTATCAATCCAAGATCCCATTTTGAAGGTAAGTGGTAGCGTAATTAGGGGAGAACAAAACATCTAATTATGATGAGTATCCCAGGTAAATGTGGGGTAAATGTGGGGTGTGTCTCAGGATGTGCTCAAGTGTGAGGCGACATTGGAATAATACCACTACAAGAGTTGGTGGTGGTGGTGGGCGCCATTTAAGAGGAACGATGCCGGGTGTTAATATGTTGTTTGAGTGGAACAATGCTTTTGAGGGAGGAAGATAACAAACATCACTGAGAACATCTAATTATGATGAGTGGAACAATGCAGCCTGTGCTCAACTTGAGGACTCCAGTTTGTTGTGGAGAGGATGTGTTGAGTTGTACCGACGTATGTGAGAGAGTTTAAAACTTTAGCTGTTCAAAAGTTTTACTTGTGAGGCGACAAAAATAGGGTGTGTGAGACATGGGGTAGAGCGACTCAAAGAAATGTGAGAGAGGGCATTTTGAGTGAGTACAAATTGTCATCTTGTTTTTGCCGTACTTAGTGGATTCTATCTGCCGGACCATGGACTAGGTCTATGGAGAGATCGAACCACGTAAAATACATGTGTTGTATTTCTGGCATTGTTGCTCCTATGTATGTTGGCCCCTGAACTTAAACTCTGGAGAGAGATTGGAATTGCGTGGACCTCATTTTCTAATTTCCCTTTTTGTTCATTGCTTATTGGCTCATACTCCCATCTTCAGGTGAGCATTGGGTCTTGCATGTGCAAATAAATTTCTGGCTAATTGCATTCATAGAAAAGATGAGGGCTTGTAGTAGGATTGTGTTTAATTCAAATTCAATGGTTTCAATGTCAAGCTGTCTTGTGGCTACCTCTTCACAAGCATTTTCTAAATGTTTGGACTTTGACATTTGGCACCTATAGTTTACTCTTGACTTTTGTGGCTTTTGATTTGCCAGTCCTACGCCCTCCTTTTGGCATTTCACTGTAATTCTCCATGACATGTTTTGTCATTTATTCTTAAGATCTTTTGGACTTGCAAATTTATCTTGGAAGATATTGTTATCTTGGGAAATATTACTGTAGTATCATGTGCAGTGAAGTGCACATCCTTTTAAGCTGCTAAAGACATGCAGGTGCACTTCCAGAGATCTAGTCATTTGTGTGCACATTAGCATTCCTCAGCCCGCTTTTCTCTATCCAAGGGTGGGTATGCATATCTTTTGATGCCCGCAGCACATGATTTCCTGACACTGCATCCTTTTGACAGTGAATAAACTCTTTGACTACTTGGCAATGTTTGTGTCTAATACATGTGTGGACATATGCAACCTTGTGCATGCTTAGCAAGTCATCCATTGAATTCATTTGCACCTCTTGAGATTGAGTAACTGTTTGACAAATGATCATTGTGCTCTTAAGATTGCTGTTTGGTGGTCATGTTTAACGATAAGTCTTTGATGGTGATGAAGAAGATAGTAGTAGTTTAATAGTCTGATATTGCTTTCATCTCTCCTTTATTGAAGCAGTCATTCCCTTTTTCTTTCTCAAGCCATTTTACTGCTCTTGATCTTAAACTAACTAAAACAGTTCAAAAAAAGCTGCTATGGCCATTTTGATGGTGAGTGAAAGGCAACCCCCCCAAAAAAAAAAAAACAAAGGAAAAAGTGTTTGCCAGCCTTTTTATTATTATTGGTATTATAAGAGTTGCTTTGTTGTTTTATTGTCATTTTAGATTCCAAAGGGTTTCTTTTTATGGAAGTTGGGAACCTAAGAAACATCATTTTACGTTCATAATGATGAGATGTATATGCTCTAACTCAGTATCGTACACTGACGTGACTTGTCATTTCTTGGGGAACAGGTCTAACTGGTTCGGTAATTTTGAAGAGTGGAAAATTATCTGATGTCCTTCTGCAGCTTCAGGAAGTTATCAAGGGCGTCAATGAGACTGATTTTTCTTCCACTAAAATTGATCCTGTACTTCTTGCCGCACAGGTAATTTTTATTGTTTAGCTTATATTTGCTATTAGTGTCACGGATGAGCTAGAAGACGAAAAATAGCAGACAGACCTTGAGGAAAATTTCAAAAACTATCTTTTAATTCCCTTTAAGAGGTCACTTAACTTTTATGGGATGAATATTGTAACCAGTGGCGGGTAGTATAGGTTGGCGAGACCATTATCCATGGCAACCATTGGCCTTATTCAAAATCCTATAGAAAATCCATAAAATTTTAAGATGGACACCTATAAAAGGCTACCTATATCATAGAAGGCTCAACATTGGAAACTTCATATAAAATTTCTAGATTTGCCACTGATTTGTAATATAATAAAAAGGTGTCTGACAATTGATCTATCCACCATTTTTTGGAAGATGCTTTCTGCAATTCAGGCAAGGTGCAAAATAAGTCAGAGAGATTGTTTTTTAATATGTTCTTATATTTTTGTCATATTCAGATACGGCAATTAGCACAGGAGATAAGAGAGCTATCCTTGTCAAATCCAATTACTGTTTTGAATGGAAGCTCTAGCTCTAGTGGTATGTCAGTCCTCATTTTTGTTCTAAAGCATGATTGTATGACACAGTTGTCCATCTCTGTTTTCTTCTCTCTATTCCTATGAAATGAAATATAATTCCTCTTTCCACATCGCATAATCCTATAAATGTAACATAGTTGACCAATTTATGGCGACTTGGTACACTTGCAGGGTTTTGCAGATATGCTATCTTATGGAACCACTTTAATTCTTTTAGTCTTTCGTTGTTTGCTTAGCTTCTTAGGTCTTGATGTTGGGTCACACTCCTCTGACTAACCTAGTTGCGAGGGCAGAGGTACCCCCCCAACCACCTTCCCGCAGTAAGGGGAGAAAACGTCATCGAGGAGCTTACAAAAGATATCAATTTCATCTCATCTTCATATAATGCTCGTTTGTTGCTGAAACCCATACTATCTCTTTTTTTGTCTCTCTTCTTGTTTTCTGGCCTGCTTCTTGCATGTGTATTCTTTTCTTGATTCTCCTCATTTCCACAGTTCTTTGAGACATTAAAGCTATCCCTTTTGTGTTTCATATTACACTCACTCTTTCTAATGCTATGGACAGTAGTTAGCCTTTTAGGTTTGTCTTTAGTAGCTATTCAACTGCATTTTTTCTAAAATTTGTGTGCACCAAGGCAGCAAATGCCATATGCCCCAGACTATTAAGTAATATATATACATGTTGGAATGCATGCAAATGCTGGATTTATCTAACTTTTAATTGATATTTGCTGCATTTATAAGTCTTTGAATTTGTTTACTTTTATATGTATATTCTATGTCAATTACATTACTTCTTGCTGAAAATAGGAGGTTTTGGTTCCTACTTGGCGCCAGCTGCTGCTATTGGAGCAATGGGATATTGTTACATGTGGTGGAAGGTCAGTTTTTCAATTATGATTCTATGTGCAGAGATATATTTTATTTACATGCTGCTCTAGCTACTTTCAACTGTTTTACTTGTGTTCTAAGCTGAATCTCTATGATTCTGTCTAATTTATGTGCCATGATATTCTTTTCTAGTTTTTCAGAACTTATTTCAACAATCTTTAATGTAAGCCTGTGACTTTCATGTTAGTGCTACAGCATTGGTCATTTATTAATTTATTTTATATTTTTAACTGAAACTTTTGTCTCCTTTGCAGGGGTGGTCATTTTCAGATGTCATGTTTGTGACAAAGAAAAATATGGCAAATGCTGTTTCAAGTGTATCTAAACAGCTGGATAATCTATCTGAAGCACTGGCAGTTAGTATTGTGTCTAGCTGATTTTGTTTTGATTACTTTCCATATGTTATTATACTTTAGCTTTCTCAATTCTTCTTTTTGCCATGATCTAGACAACCAAAAAGCATCTGACAAAAAGGCTGGAGAACTTGGACTGGAAAGTGGAGGAGCTGAAAGAGACCTCTGAGCAAATATTTAATGATGTATGTTCTTCTGATTGAGTGATTCATCCACTAAAGTGTTTCTTCATTGACCGTGGCTTGCTTTCCATTTGGACCAGAATATCAGTTTGTTTCCCTTATGTAGGAAAAGCGAATCTTATTTCAATTCATATGGTGTATGTGATACACATTAGTAGTGGCTGTTAGGAAGGAAGGGATGACTTTGATACCACTTGGATGGAGATTGAGGAACAGCAAATAGGTATTAGAGAGAGGAAGAGAAAGAATAAGAATTAATGAGAGAGCTGTTACAAAGGGGATTTAGGGGAGGGGATATGAGTGAGACTAAGGTGAGGAGGAGATCAGTGCTGAGGAATTCTTAGTTGTATAATACTATAATACCATCAGTGGTGGTAACATGGAATCATATTTCTCTAGCTAGCTAATCTATTTACAACCCTGGAGCAGTTAGAAAAATGAGAATTTTTAAATACTTAAAATGGGAAACCAAATCTTAAGAAGTAGCTCCTAACAGTAGTTTAACTCACCTAAAACAGCCTTCTAATTCTCATCTGCAAGATTGTTATTTAAATTTCTAATTTCATCTCTTTTTCCCATTATCTGGTTCTTCCATCAGTCTCCCATAGTTGGGAAAACACCATGCCTTGTGTTTGTAGTAAAGTAGAATGATGAAAGCTAAGGATAGAAACGACAATAATGAATAACAAAAACTCACCACAGAAAGGTTTCAAACTTTCTCCATATAATAAGAACTCGCAGCACAAAACAAAATTCAACTTTCTCCATATAAAATGATCTCACACACTAAATAGTAAAACCCAAAGTGGTGGTCAAGAATGTTTTACAATGGTGTCCAATATTTGAGCTTACTAGGCTTTGATAATACTAATTAATCTGTACATTTTAAAATTTTAAGAGATTTTTATATTGGATACTAAACAATTTTTCCAGGCAATGGTGTCCCAGGACACCTGTATCATACATGCGAATCCTCTCCTGACCCCAATATGATTCTCTAGTTTGCTGAATCACTCGTTTTCCGTTCATCTAATTCTCCATCGTGATGCATATAAATTTTCAGGATGTATGTTGTCTTGCAGTTTGTTTTTTCTTCTTTGTGAAACTGGAAAATGATCTTCCCTTAGCTTGTGTATTGACCTTATTTTCTTGGCGCTTTTATGGTTTCACAGGTTATTGATGTCAAGTCAAATATCTCTCAAATTGGTTTCGATATTGAGTCAATCCGTGAGCTGATAAATGGGCTGGTACAGAGATCTATGTTCGTTTTTGTGAACTTTTCTTTGCAAAATGTATGTGGATAGTAGAAACCTTTAATATGACAGGTTTCTTGGATTCCACAGTAAACATATTTCAGGGGTTAGAAGTTTCCCCAGTGCTGATGAACTTCTTGTGGCTTCTTGCTATAATGCTCTAATCAAATCAGAGCAAGCTTCAGATCATGTATGTGTTTGGCTACATATAGTCTTGATGAAAAAGCTGACATAATGTCAAAAGGTTATTTGGAGAATATATGATGGCCAGGGTATTATAGGCCAACATATTGGGCTCACTCACAACTGACTGGGGTTGTGATCCTAAATAGGAGTTCGTGGAGGTCTAGGACTATGGTAGCAGACCTTTATAGGTAACTCCCTAACGTTGTTGCCTTTAGGTTCTTGTTATCTTGTTGCTTAGGCATCCTTAGGGAGCAGTTAGCACCTTTTCAGGTTAGTTTTCTTATACACTTTTGTGGCCATACCTTAGATTTATAGGTGACCTTAATGTGCCATTTGGTGTCTCTGTTCGTTACGTTGCTTTCCTTGAGGTTAGCTTAGTCAAAGATTCTCATGGCATGTTTAATTTGTCACTTGTCAATGTTAGTTCTTGTATGGTTTGTGTTCTTTATTGGTTGTGTTGTTTGTGACTTGATGCTATTGTTTTATTCTTTTTTAGAGCTGGCACACATTTTCTCTAATCTCTAATGGCAGATTTTTCTTGTGGCCATAGATTAGAGGGTATAGTTTATAGACAAACTACTGAGCTGGCTCTGCCCCAAGCCAGCTTCATAGACTTCGGAGTTTATCATTTTGTGGTGTAACCAACAGAAAAGATCATTTATCTGCTAAATTACCTGTTTAAGTTCAATTAATAATGAAACTTAGCTACCGACCAAGACAATCAAGAATCTGGGGCTTTAGGTCTTATTTAGAGCTCCAAAATAGTTGAATTGTCTCAATTTTTGGCTCATACATATCTTGCAGATTAGCTCAATGCAGGAGTCTTCCTCATTTGACACTCAAAATAAAGAAGGAAATATGTTTTTGAGCACTTTTCTTTTTTGAAATGTTTTGAATCTTCAGGTGGGATCAACGACTAAATAGAAGACATGTAAGCTTGAGTTTGAGAAGCTTTAATGTGGGATTTTGTTTCTGTATGGATATGGTATTTGGATGCTGTGATCGAGTTACAGAACAGATTGCTTTCCGAATTAAAATTGTCAAGATCATTGGTTATCATCGCTTATTTGTATGGGTCACCCCTGTCTAGGTCATTATCTAAACTGGCTACCATGCATGGTGACAGAAATTTACTCATCTGGCCTTTATATGTGTGTGTGGGTTTTTTTTTTGGGGGGGAGGGAGACGCAAGTCTACATTGATACAATTTGATAAACTAATGTTCTTATGTGTCTATCATTTGTCACTAATAACTATTTAGTGCACTTGGTTATTGAAAAAACATTTTCATATTCTGGCATGGTAAACTTGCCTTCATTTGTTGACAGGAAGGAAAGCTCGAACTTCTTGAAAATAAGCAGGTATCTTTTTGTTTACATATTCATGGCTTAGGTTCTTGTTAGTCTATTTTCTTGCACTGTTGTAACTATTATCAAAATTACCCAACGTTGTCATTTGAGGAGTAAGGTGGAACCATTTCATTTTGCTTATTTCTTTGTATGGAACAGGACTTGACTAATTCAGGTGTATGGTATCTATGCCAAGTGGCTGGAGGAATCAAAGAGGGACTGAATGCAAAACTTGTCCAGGTTATAGAACTCATACGTTACTCTGTTTATGCTCAATGCCACGAATGGGGCTCTTCAAGTTGCTAAAAACCTTTTGTCATCATACATTTTGTCTTTTCTTCCTCCATACCGTTTCCTATTGTGTCGTCCCTTTTAGCTTATAAAAAATCTAAAAAGACATGGAGTCAACTGCGTACAGACATTGCCTTTCTCTGCTTTTGCTTGTGTAAACAATTCATGACACCAAAACTTTTCCATTACAAATATGTCAATATCTAATTTGATAGGATGTTGGATCGAAGCTTGACCCTCTGAAGATTACATGCGAGGACAACTCATTGAAGGTTTGTCGAGTTTAAAATTCTTTCCTCATGATCCATTCCAGAGTTCTTTTGCTTGACACCATTTTGCTCAATTTTGCAGGGCTTGCAGTTCCTTGCTGATTCAACTGCAGTAGAGAAACCAATTATAAAAGCCAAAACAGATGATCTTGAACCAATTTCTGTGAAGAATGCATCATCATTTGTCAGAACAAGAATACACAGATCTTATCCAGTCGGTTTTTCTCTAGGAACTGACATCCTTCGAGCAGACTCATGACATTGTTGAATTCTGCTCTGATTATTATCATTATTCTTGTGAATGAAGAAATTTTGTTGTCACCAGAATTGCGTTTAGCATGTTAAATCCTGGGGCGGCAGGGGGTCCATCTATTTGTTTATTATATCTCCAAGGTATAACAATCTTGGTTGGAAGTGGGTGTAAAATTGATTTGGAAATTGTAATTGTATATGTGAAATAAGAATGATTTGGGAACTCCCAGAATTGATTGGTGTTTAGGTCATTTTGGATCTGTATCAATTGTTTCAGCATACAGGAATAATACGAGATTAAGTAATTGTGAGACTGGTTTAATTTGACCAGAGCTGGTATTTATTTTTTCCTTTTTTTTTGTTTGTGTCCAACTGCAAGGTAAGACATGAGTTACATAAACCTATTTTTCACTAGAGTTTCTATGAATTGTTGTGATTTATGCCTTGCATAAGGGAGTCTTATATAAACAGATTTGCCTACAAATATTTTTCATATGTCTAAGCTATTTCAGGAAGATGTCTAACTTTTTCTCTTTGTTCTATTTTTATCAGAAAGAAGATCCCTAGTTAGTTAATTGCATTTAGTTCTAAAGGAAAGGAAAGTAAATCTTAACACGCTAAATAACTAAAAAAATTTCTTTACTAAAAACCTCATTATATTAATATCACAACATTTAAATGAAAACTCTTCACTAATGTCACGTCATCTACATAATTTCATAACAAAACTCAAATTTCTTTTAATTGAAAGATTAGGACTATAGCATGAGACGACAACTATACAATCACCTCATTTTCCTTTCCTTCATGGCGTACATAAATCTTTTTTTTTAAAAAAAAAAAAATCAGTCCAAGGCCCCATATACAACAATGAACATCATTAATGAATAATTAGTGAAAATCAAATCCATTAAATATCCAAAAATTTGTTGAGAGGTACTCTGCATTTTGTTAAAATTATCTTTAAAAAATCATATTTTTAAATTATATTTAACAATAAATTATAACGAAAAGACATAATTTACCTCATCTACTTCGTTTTTCCTCACCTCCGTTTATGATTCTTTTATCAGCTTCTTCCCTCCTCTCTCTTTCCACTCATCGCCATTGTTTCCCAAGATCTCCAGGTTATCCCCGCGAAAGATGCCTCCACTGCACTTCAAAATTTCAAATCCCCTCCCTCCCTCTCTGCCTCCTCTTCCTCACCTTCTCTTCTCCTTTCTGTTTAATTCATTAATTAATTGATAGAGGCAACTTATATTCAGGATTAATTTCTTCGCTGAAGTGATTAATGGCGGCAGAAGAGAGAATCGAGAGTGTGTGGAATTAATTTGTGGTTTTTTTATAAAAAAATCTCCCCTCTTGCCCGTACTTTTCTGGCTAGATTGTGCTTGCTTTGGCTTCGATGATTGCCATTGCCTGTGGAATTACTCGAGGAAAATGACAGGAATAGAATTATAGCCACAAGGAGGAAGATGAGGACAATTCCGTCTTTTCCTTTCAAATATAATATAAAAATATTTTCCCCCTCAAATAAAATGTGGGACACCTCAACAGTTTTTCAGCCAAGCCAAATATCTGTCAATTTTGCAGAAGAAACTGCAATTCTGCAAGTGCATGAACGGTGAAGAATCAAACGCAAACAACCAGCCCGGATACTTACCCCTCTCTCGTTCTCTATCTCTCTCCTGAATCCAGCAGTGTATAAGCCATACTTATAGTATTTCAGTTGTTCATTTTCAGTAGTTTCTGAAACCCACCGTACAAAACGGATTCCTCTGCTCTTATCACCTCTCACCAGGTTTGTGCCTTCTTCTTTCATCTCTCACCTTTATTAATATATCCTTGATTCTCCTTCTATCAATTTTCTTTGCAAGCTTCACTTTTTGGTGATAAACCTGCAATTTTTACTTCCCAAAATATTGTCCTCACTTGGGTAGCATTGCAATTAGAAAATTGAAAAATCTAGTGATTATTCTGCAATTTTTTGTCCTTTTTTTTCATAGAATACTACGCAACTTGTTTCAAATGTCATAAAAGAGTCAACTTCTAGTTTTCAGGGATAAGGCTTTTGACCAGGGTTACGTGTTCAATGGCTCCTTGCATAGCATTCTCGAATGGAATCTGCCCGATTTTCCGGGATTGAATTTTTTATTATTATTTTTTTGTTTTTTTAAATAAATAAATTTGCACTCATGTGCAATAGTCAACATACTGTGCACAATGCAGCTGGTCCTTCGATGATCTTGTATATGATCTCTCTCTCTCTCTCTCTCTCTCTCTCTCTCTCACGGATTCTCCATGCCAGCGAGAGGCTAATAATTTGTCCACTTTCTCAACTTTTGGGCCTTTTTTTCAGCTGGAAAGTCAAATGTCTCAGTAAATTTTTATCAACTTGTTGGTCTGTGTAGTAAACAGTTCAAATCTAGGATTCGATAGAAATAGATTTGATTATCTGCAATTTAGAGGTAAGACTGCTACATCGGATGATCTCTTCTCCACCCTGCTTATAGGGGGAGTAAAGGGTGTAGATTTGTTATGGATTACCAGAGCAAGTAACTGAGAGGATCTTGCCTTGTCTTTGTTTTCAGATGGAGGAAGGAGAAACAAGTTACAGTGTCGATGAAGCACTTGTGGCAGTAGGATTTGGGAAAGCCCAGTATTTTGTGCTTCTATATGCAGGAATGGGGTGGGTTTCTGAAGCTATGGAGATGATGCTTCTCTCATTTGTAGGACCTGCTGTTCAGTCTCAGTGGAATGTTAATTCCAAGGAAGAGAGCCTCCTTACGAGCGTCGTGTTTGCTGGTATGCTGATCGGAGCATATTCATGGGGGATAGTTTCAGATAAATTTGGAAGAAGGTATACCATCTTTGTTAAGTTGTGAATTCCTTCCTCTTTTGGTTTAGTTAACCTACCATCTGCAAAGCAATTGATCTTCTGCTGCATCAACTGTTTTGATCTATTTGTCTCGGTGCTCAACACACAGACATGGGTATGGACACTTGCACACTTTGGTTTAACCCAAATTAAGCTAGATAACATATCTTTGAATCTTTGATTTATATGTTAATTTGCATGTTTTTCTGATTTCTGCTCTCTCTCAGTGCAGATATTTCATCATTCACCCCACCCCCACCCCTCCCACCCCAAAAAGAAAGGGAGGTGGGGGGTGGGAGGCTTGATATCCAATATTTGGAAAATTTTGAAGATTAAATTAGGCAATTGTTCCGCTTGGATTATGTTGTACTAAAGCAAAATAGCATTCTAAATTGTCTTCTACTTCTTTCTTCAGACTAGTACTCTAGTAGACAGTAAACTGTTTTTAATCTGGAGTCCAACGGAAATGTCTGTGCAACTTAGGTGTAAGATAGTTATATTTGACTCCCTTTCAAACACTTACCTGGCAGGGCTTTTAGGGTAGGGTTTGGAATTGGATTCTGACCCAAAGAGGAAAAAAAGGAACAAAATGGTTTTGGTTGGTGCATGCTATGTTCTACGTGGCCCTTAACGTTTGTATGTAGTAAGAGGATATTCTAATAATAGATGAGGCAACATATTCTTAGGAAGTAATGTAGTTTCAAGATTCCAAGTTCATAAGGGAAGAAAATATGCCCATCAAAAACAAAATTCAAGATATGATAGAAGATAAAAATGTTATTCCCTTTCATCTATCAACTGCTTTTTCTTTCAATAATCCTTCCACTGTATATGAGTGTTCTTGATTCATTAATATTTTCTCAGGAAAGGATTCTTTGTGACAGCGATAGTTACTTCAATAGCTGGTTTTCTGAGTGCAATTGCCCCAAATTATGCTGCTTTGGTTGCGTTTCGAGGTTTGGTCGGTCTTGGTTTAGGAGGTATTCCTGTTTTGCTATCCTACTTTTTAGAGTTTGTACCTGCACCAAACAGGGGTACTTGGATGGTAATTTTCCAAGCGTTTTGGACAGTTGGTACACTTACAGAAGCTGGCCTGGCATGGGTATGTTCTTATTTTGCTTCTCCTGATGAAAGTTCTTATCCGGTGTCATTGATTTATTGGAGAATGCTTTACAGCAATTTTGGTTCTCATTAGACCCCCACCCCCTTGAGAGATTTAAGGGGCCATTTGGTTCAATGACCTTGAACTTATATCAATTACATCAGATGGTTTTATTCTGAATATCATGTGTTTAAGTACTCATGTCATACACTTGGCACTTAGACATGTGTATGAACACTTGAACCTTCATTTTAGACCAAAAACGTGCAAAATATTTTTAAAAACTGCCGAGTCTGACACGACACCCCGTGTCAACAGTTGGCACTTCAACATGGCTATGGCTGAGTCCAAGTGACATAGCTTATGAATGATGGGAACTGATACCATAGGACATAGGTGTACATGTAGCTGAAATTGAGGGCTTATAGTAAACCCCCATGCCGCGACTCCAAATGAAGAAACACAAAAACACAAAGCAAACATTCAGCATTTCATTAATGAAGTATGTGGAAATGTCTAGAAGTCATTTTGGAGTCCAGATATTCTAGTTAATCTTTTAGAGCATTTGTAGTTCAGAATTCGATCACATCATGTAATTTTGCTTTGAAGTGCTATTTTTACAGCCATTCATGCCAAGTATTTGCATCTTCTAATTCTTGTAATTTGTTTCGACTGCTTTATGTTTTTTCACAGATTGTCATGCCGAGACTGGGATGGAGGTATCTGCTTGGTCTATCTGCTCTGCCTTCATTGCTTTTACTGATAGTCTATCCTTTGACTCCCGAGTCACCAAGGTATTTGTGCTTGAAAGGTAAAAAACACGAGGCATTACGGATTTTACAGAAAATAGCCCGGTTAAATGGAAGAGAATTGCCCCCAGGTGTTCCAGTTACTGATCATGAAATTGAGGTCAAGAGGAGTTCATCTTCTGAGACTGCAGCAGAGTCATCACAAGAAGTAACACCTCCCCTCAAGTCAAAGGATTCTGACATGGGGGTGGTCCAAACTCTGCTAATGCTACTTTCACGAAAATTAGTTAGGTCAACCTTGCTTCTATGGGTAGTGTTCTTTGGAAACTCATTTACATACTATGGCCTTGTATTGCTAACCACTGAGTTAAACACCCGGAACAATGGATGCAACCCAACAGCAGTGCAATCCCAAAAGTCTGGGGATGTTGATTACAAGGATGTGTTCATCACCACTTTTGCTGGTAAGTTTTATCCCATGCCTTTTCTAAGGGAACCCATAAAGGCAAATAATGATCGAGATTGAACCCCAATCCTTGATGCCACCCCAAATGAGTTTTAGCAGCTAAACTTGTGGATAACTTCATCCTGTAAAGATGTTTTGATGTAAAAATTGATACATTCTCAATAGAAGTCCACTGTTGTGGTGATTGATTAAAAGTTCTTGGAAACCTGTTTTCAAAAATGAAATTGATGGTTGGTTTTTCAATCGTTTGCAGAGCTTCCAGGACTTGTTGTGGCTGCCCTTGTTGTTGATAAGCTTGGCCGTAAAGTTTCAACTGCTTCCCTGTTCTTCATATGTTGTATCTTCCTTCTGCCACTTGTGGTCCATCAGTCAAACAGTCTGACGACAACTT
Organism: Talinum fruticosum; assembly: GCA_021018815.1. Taxonomy (NCBI): domain Eukaryota; kingdom Viridiplantae; phylum Streptophyta; class Magnoliopsida; order Caryophyllales; family Talinaceae; genus Talinum; species Talinum fruticosum. Next base: position 578,542 of record JAITYX010000139.1, on the reverse strand, counting down.
TTCTCTTTGGAGGTCGAGCGTGCACCATGGGAACCTTCACTACTGCCTACATTTATGCCCCAGAGGTATGAATGGCTGTCAATCTTCCTCTTACTGTAAATATTTTGACATAAACTGTTCCTATTACAGTTGAAAAAGCTGATTTTGAGAAAATTTCTTTTGGCTTTGATTAACTAAAACAAAATGTCTCACTGAATTGTCCAATACCTTCTCTATGGAGCGGGAAGAAATCAACTATTTTTAATCTAAAATCCAATGGAAATAGCCTCTCTGCAGTTTAAGTACAAGGCTACTACGTTTGACTCCCCATCCCCATCCTAAGAGGACCTTCCGGGATACAAATTGTTGGTTTGGAATCATTTTTGCCCTTCAACAATATTTGAATACCCCATGACATTACTAGTTGAAAACCAGGTTGGACTTTGAAAAGAAGGAAGATGACAGAGAAGAGAGCATTCTTCTTCTTCTTCTTCTTCTTCTTCTTCTTCTTCTTCTTCTTCTTCTTCTGTTTACAAATGAGCAAGGCCAAGAGGTATAACTTCGGGGTTTTGTGTGATCATGTAGATATACCCGACATCAGTGAGGACGACAGGTGTTGGAGTCGCAAGCTCGATGGGAAGAATAGGAGGGATGGTCTCCCCACTGGTGGCTGTAAGTTTGGTAAAAGGATGTCATCAAACCACGGCAGTTCTCCTTTTTGTGGGTGTGGCATTGGCTTCAGCGATATCTGTGTTGTTCTTTCCATATGAAACTAAGGGGCTTGAGTTGGCTGATACCATTTCCAGTAATAAGCATGACAAGCCGAAGGCGTCAAGACCAGACCAACTGTAAAGCACTAGAAAAATGAGATACTAAGGATCATGTTTATAGATATTAGAGAACTTCCCTTGATTCTTTAGTTTCATTATAATATAGAGATCAAAGTTACATTCAGCTTGATTTAGGTGGGACTATCTCAGGAAAGAGATGCCGAGATATGATCATTAGATGGGCGACTTTTAGTACGTTTATAGTGGAGTAATAATTTTTTTTTTTACTTTTTCAAAATAATTGTTGTTTTAATTAACTATTTTTATTTTTATAAAATTTATCAATTTACAATCTCAATGATTAATATTTATGACTAATTTATCAATTTTACTTTTAACTTTCTTAAGGGGTAATTTGGTCCCGTAATTTAGAAATTGTCATGAATTATGTGTTTTCTTGGTATTGAAACTAAGATCTAATATATTCAGAACTTTAATCTTGACCACTAAATTAGTACCGCATTAGTAAAAATAAATAAAATTATGAAATTTAGTGTGAGCTTGGTGGATTATTTGATTATCTCATTGGGGTATTTTGATTCTCTCATACTTGTTTAATTTGAAGTAGTTGGTCAAATTCATTTGTTATAATGGCCATTCATCTTCAAATACTTACAAAACTTTTTGACATGGACTTATATGAGATTACTACAAAAATCAAATGGATGGAGAGATAGATATGTGCAGGAATACAACTCTTTCATTATACATGAAATAGTTGGCATTTTTCTTGATAAAGTTTGCCTTTGCAAGTAATGAACAAAAGTTAGACGATTCTTACGATATGAATCCAAGGTATGCACACGAGATTCATTTTGATGGTATACATGTTTTTTCTTATTTTTTTAATAGTTTATCATTCTTGTTGTTTGTTTTTATTTCAAGTCAACTAAATAAAGTTGTATAATTACTGTCAGAATGATGTTCATCAATAAGAATTATAAATGTTCATTAATAATATGAAAAGATGTTCATTAATTATTAAACAAAGATTGATACTCATGTATTTCTAAAAATATAATTGTCATCGGTAATCTAAGCACCAAATGTCATAAATACAAAAATTTCTTAGAAAGTCCATGCTATGCGTCGTAGTAAATATTTATCCGAGGAAACAATTTCAGACACAAAATTATAACCTTAAAATTGAGAAACCACGTACTAATGTTAAAGTATCAAATATTTTCGAAATGTTAGTCATGATATCTTGTAAATGTTTCATTGCTATACCTAATAAAAAAAAAACACACAACAGTCACCAAGTGTTAATCAATAAGACAAGTAAAGATACACTAATTATTAATAGCACAAATAACAAAAATAAATTTTCACAAACATAATTACAACATTGAAAATGACCAAATATATACCAAATGTTAAATATCAAATGCCTTTAAAATAGTCTTCACTATATCTAATGAATGTTCATTATCACTATTAACTCGAAGCACACGCAGTCTACATTACAATACGGATCTAGATTCATAATAAAAAATTTTAAAATTATAATTTAACTAGTGGGTGACCGTAATAGTCACTTTGTACGATATACTTGATTGTAATACAATGTATCAAGAGTCTTAATTCTAACCATTAAGTCAAGACCCTATTAGCCTGATTTTAGTGCATTTGAGAGGCAACACACGCATATACGGTGAAATCAGGTGGATGACATGCAATTAGAAGGGATGTGAGGGGCGCAAGTGATGGGACTATTGGAACAATGAATTAGGGTAGGGTGGATGTGATATGTCTAACATATAACCACGTGTGAAAACCAAATGTAAAATTTTACCTAATATTAATTATACATTTGAGAGTATTTGTCTTTTATACATATGTTAATAAATAATTGAATGAAAAAAAAATTTATGAGTTTAAAATAATAATTGGTTGCGTTGTTTTTTATGGTGAAGTCAATTCAATTAGATAAGATTTTTATAAAGTCATTGATTTGGTAAAGATCGATTATTTTTATTTCCTTTGAATCGAAAGGTACACATCGATTTTATTGTTTCTTGTTTGGTACTTTTTCCATAACAACCACACGGCTACTTTCATATTCGTACAGGCTTAATGCATACTAGTTATGTAAAATGTTTTTTTAAACATGTTGATTGAAGTGTCTACTATTTCCTTTTTTTAGTGATTTGAGTTTTAGGTTAGTTTATCAAAATTAAGACTTGAATTGAAAATTTTAGTTCCATGGACTCCGAATAATAATAATAAAAAGTATTATTACAGTAGTCGGTTGAAAAATTTGAAAATCATCAGCAACATTACTCTCTTTCTGACCCTTTTCACTTTCTCGCAAAACACATACGCCACTGAAACGGAGAAATTGCCAAGGTAAAGGAGCGTTCAACTATAAAAAGAAAACCATAGAATTAGAATGGCAGGCATTATTACTGCGGGTCCATAGATACAATCAGAAAAAGCATAAACACAATAAGAAACATCAAATCAGAAGAGCATAAACACAATAAGAAACATAGCTGTGCCTCGAAAACAAAGGTTAAATGAAAAAAGGGTGACATGTTCATCAAACCATATATATACAACACTCGAAGAATCTCATCGGCCAAACCATCCCCTCGGTGGTGGTACATCCCCATCATTCATCAGCTTGTCGAGCACGACATTTAAGTCAACCGACTGCCCGTTTTCTGTCAATCTGCGTACTGTTGCTCTGACATGTTCCCTTGGAAATCCCATGCCCGTCACCTTATCAACCACATCATCAATTGGGACCCTGTTTCCACTTCCACCCGAGCTAGGTGTATCACTTATCCCAGTAGCAGTAGGAATAGCCTGAGGTAAAACCCTAGCGGTCGGGATCTTAGGATAATTGCTACTAGCAACTCCAGAAGAATGTGGCTGTGGTTTAATGGATGAGCCACTACCATAATGTGAAGGCGGTGAGCTATATGGGTACGGCTCACTAGGCCCAGATGGTGGGGCATATCCAGAGGAGAACCCAGAACTCGATCTGCTAGGTGGTGGTGGTGGGGCGTCATATACAGGCGGAGGGCTGCCATAGTATGGCTGAGAATGAGGCACACCACCACTTGGTGGCTGGGATGTGGGCTGTCGGGGTTTGTGGGGTAGCTCTGGGGTGGCATATAAGGGTTTTCCTCAGGGTGATGGCTCATTGGAGGTTGGAATTGAGGGGGAGCATTGGCAGGTGCAACAGGGGGATGTGGCTGCTGTGAGGGTGGCAGAGGTTGAGGGTAGGATGGTGATGGGCTTGGTTGATATTGTTGAGGTTGGGGGGATGAGGGGTAGGAGTTGGGGTTTGCTGCTGGTGCTGAGTTGGAGGAGGTATTTGGTACTGCTGGCTTGGTGCTTCTTGATTCTGGCCAGGAGGTGGGAAGTAAGAATCTCGTTGGGGAACAGGAGGGACCTGGGCAGGAGGAAATTGAGCGGTCATTGGAGGTGGAGGTTGGATGTTCTGTTGAGGAGGCAGGGGAGAATTAGGAGGGAGAGATGGGACTGGCTGGGATGCAGGCATAGGAAATTGTTGTTGGAGTTGAGATTGCTGTGGAGGAGCAGACACCGATAATTGAGGTGCAGGTTCTAGATGTGCAGCATTTGGGGTTTCAGATGATTTCTCGATCTTTGACATTTGCAGTTTTGCCAGCTGCATATGACCTTCCATAACCTCTTGTTTGTCCTTTATATCCTGCATACCACTTTGCACCTGGAAGAAAACATAAACAAAAACCATGAATCATAACAAGAAAATCTAGAAAATAGCTCCTGAAACCACCAAGGAAGCCACAGGTTCCCATGTTGATGATCAGGAGCACAGTAAGTTGATGTTTGTAAATGCAGAATAGAGCAGATAATGCAACTTATCCAGTAACAACCAAGTTAAGACAACAACATCAAACCACGCTTCCTTTCAGCAACTACAAAGATCACACATGCACCCAGCTGTACTGGCACCGATTAAAAAGATATAACATTGTTTGTTAACCTTCTCTCTTTTTGCATAGTTCGAGAACAATTAGTTTCTTCACACCATGGATGTCCTTGATAGGCAGGCTACTTACTATAATGAAATTCATTTATTCAGTAAAGCTCCCAACAATGAGCAAACAGAAACACCACATACTGCAGCCCTTTTATACCAACAGCAAAGCTGTAGTTTATTTCTGTGTTCTTCGAAATCTTTATTTCAATCAAATACCCATTCCGGGCACTTTAAGAGTTCAAAATAGTTATTAAAACTTTACATTTTGTTTAGACCAATAACAGGCAAAAATAATCAGAAATTGAAAGAGTGTTGAACCCACAAGTACAAAAATTATTAGTGATCATGATCATAGTTACCTGGACAAATCTGAATACCCAATACACCACATAGAAGAGAATATGATACAACGGGATGTTTTTTATTTCATTTTATTTTTTTGAGGTGCTAAAGATATAACAAAAGTTATTGGACTTCTTTCAGTAAAGGAAAAGAGTAATAGAGTTCCATAATTATGAGATATATAAGCCAAACAGGAGCGAAACTCAGCTCATGTTTATAAAAAGAATATGGGTCTTATCTGATAGCACTTCCCAACTTCAGCTTTAAAAAATCAGATATGCTTTAGACTAAGTCAAACCCTAAGTTTTGACCCTTTTGAAAAGAAAAACCCTAGCCCCTTCTCAATTAGTGGAGTCCGTTGGAGAGAGGAGAGAAAGAGCGATAGAGAGCAAAAGTGCGACACAGACAGAAGAAAACAGAGAGACAGAGTAGAAATGTTCATATGCCTTGCAGTTGCAGTTCCCCTTCGTCTTCTACTCCTCTTTCGACTGCTTCTTCCAATTGGGCAAACTAATTAATCTCAAATTCTTACGTCGTGTTTTAGTTCTCCTCCTTCTCTGCCTTCCTCTTTACCTGATTTCCATGTACACAACCCGACAATTCAATGCCCATAATAGCCTTTGCACATTTGAATAATCATCCACTTTTAGGGAACTGGTGGTCACCCCAAAAACCTTGACAATGCAGCTTTCACTAGCCTATTGACGTTGATTAGGTTTTATACCCCTAAAAGCTGAATATTTTTAACCAAAGAACCGACTTGCAATTTTGGTCCCAATCACCATAACAGTCATAACATTGCAGAAAGGTACTTTTGTCAATGTCACATAACAAAATTCAATCAGCACGGTCGGTTTCTTTCATTCATTTTATTTTTTAAAAAAGCTCTCCATTCACTATTGTTATAGATGAGCTTACTATAGGTTTCCGGGATGACGTACCATGGTGTTTACTATTCGCCAATGATTAAGTTCTCATCAATGAGACTAGGATTGGAGTTAACACCAGGTTGGAACGATAGAGAGATACCTTAGAATCTAAGGGTTTTAAACTGAATACTTGAATTGCAGATTTCATGGAAGGAGATAGAGAAGAAATAGTTAACATTGGTGGTTGTGGTAATACCAAGGGTACAGAAGTTGTGATACTTGGGCTCAATCATTCAAGAAAAAAGGGGATATTGATGAAGACATTAGCCAACGAATAAACGCGGGATGGAAAAAATGGAAGAATGTTTGGGGAGTTTTGTGTGATAAGAAGATTCCAATAATAGGATTAAAGGGAAAAGTTCATCGCATGGTAGTTTTGTGTGATAAGAAGATTCCAATAATAGGATTAAAGGGAAAAGTTTATCGCATGGTAGTTCGACTGGTGCTATTGTATGGTACAACATGTTGGCCACTCAAGAAGATTCAAGTCCCGAGAATGTCGATTGGAGAGATGACAATGATAAGGTGCATGTCCGGTCATACAAGATTGGATAGGATCAGGGAGGACGCAATTAGAGGGTCAATAGGAGAGATACCTATAGAGATAAGATGAGTGAGTATAGACTTAGATGGTTTGGATATGTTAAGAGGAGCATCGATGCTCGAATGAAGAGATGTGAAAGGATTAACCTTCCCCAAGTACAGAAGAAGTCGTGGGAGATCAAATAGAAGTTGTGAACAAGTCATGGGAGACCAAAGAGAAGTTGTGAAGAATATGCGCTATTTAGGATTAATGGAGGACATGACTCATGATAGGAGCATGTGGCGGTTCAGGATTAGAGTTATAGACCTTAAGTAGCTTGCTTCTTGCACTTCTTTTGGCCCAAGATGCATGGTGATCGTTGAGGTGTTGTTTTAGTTTTTATTTTATCTTGTGTCTCTTGTACTTTGGTATGGCATTGGTAGTAATATTTCATTCTCGGCTCATATATGTATGCTTACATTTGTTGTTTGTATCATGCCATTAATTTTTATGCCTGTGTTTAACTCAATCAAAGAAGGCTGGCTCTTGTTGAAGATGGTATGTATAAGTATATCATTCCATTACTCTCCAGATTGTCTCTTTTCTGAAGTATATAAAAGCTGATCTGGTTACTATCTCTCTATGTGTGAAGCATATAAAAGTTTATTCAGTTACCGCATCCACAAAATACGATGAAACCCATCAGGTTACTCTTTCTGATCATACTGATAGAAAGCATAACATTGGTAGTTATCTTTCAAAATATGTTTAACTGTTTAAAATGTAAGAGTAGATTTTTTTAATCATTTTATAATACTTCATCTTTTTTTTATATCTTATACGTAAGTTCAGCCAGTGTGGCACACATTATGCAATTATTTTCTTTTGGTTTTTTGGTATACATATTGTGTATTAAAACCCAGAATAGCAACAGATGGCAGCTCTTTGGATTGGCACCACTAACATCTTAAAGCATATTTTGTTTCAATATCACAGGGCCCCCAATCTTGTTGATCAAACTAAAACTACTGTTCCCCCTTACCCACCACCAAAAAAAAAAAAACAGAGAGAGAGAGAGAGAGAGAGAGACATGGAAAGGGGAAGAGACAGGAGGCGACATCTAAAGGGAAAATCAAACAATGCAGAGAAGCCAATTACCTCAAGAAGAATATTCTCCAGCTGTCTCATCTTCCCATCAGCGCTTCCATGATTATTACCAATACAAACCTTCAAATCATCCATGCCATACTCAAGTCGGCTTGTTCTACTCTCTAGCTGGGACAAGCGTGCACTTAAACCATCAATAGCCTGCAGCAGACTGTCTGTATATTTCTTCATTGTTCGATCGATCTCAGATACAATTGCTGAATCATTGAGCTTATGAGCTTTCTCTGTGACAACTTTCTCAGGTTCCACAGGATCCACAGAACTGTAGCTCTACATAGTACAAAAGAATTGTAAATCACCATAATAAACATGTTACATGCATGGACATCAACTGAAGATATTTTGAAAAAATTTTCACTTTCCTGAATCAGATGTCATCTATCAAACTAGCACCAGTTGCAATTTAGGCCATCAGTAAAGAGCATAAGAAGGAATTAGAAACCCTTTACTGAAAGCAGAAAAGTTAGCTCTGGCATCATTTTTTTATGCATGACCAAAATATATTATTAATAGAACACCAAAATATATTAATAGGATAACAATTGAAAGCAGAAAAGTTAGCTCCAGAAAAGTCAGGTTCCGACACACTTTGCCATTTGATAAGACTAAACAGCTATTCAATTATGGATGTTCAACACTAGAACAGATCCGAGGATGCAGCACCTCCTTATGTACATGGTCAAGGTTAGAAAGGAGGGAATGGATAGGGGATACTTCATGTCTCACCAAATCCTCCCTCCCCTCGGGAGTTTTCCCTTAAGCTTACATGCAACTTAGCTCCGTTCCTAATTCCTTGAATGGATACCTAGAGTCTTTCAAGATTTAGTCCATTTAACAACATAGAGAGAGAGAGAGAGAGAGGACATAGTAACAAAAGCACATCTAGATTATAAAGTAGTAATTGTCTGTCTATATTTTACACAATAGGATGTTAACAATACCCACTATGAATTTAAAGTGCCCACAATATAGACCACAACACGAATTTGGGCTTAAGCCTAACATCTCCAAACTCATAATGGCTTGCACCTAAATACTTAACAAGTCAAACATATGAACCCTAATTTCCAAACACGCACTCTCTCCCTCTCCCCATCCTCTCTTTTGCAGTTTGAGGCCTCAAGGCCCTCATCATAGCTTTGGACTTTGTATGTAAGTCTCTCTCGCCTAGATCTGTCAAAATTGACTGCCACTCAAAACCCAAAATGAACCTCCCTAACCCATAACTGACCCAACACCTGAAACATGCTCACCCAAAAGTGAACCAGAAACCCAAATTGACTCAACCCAAACCGAACTGGAACTGAAAACCAACAAATTTATTTCTTTTCTCAAGACAAACTCATTGGACCAAACTTTGGTTGACCTAAAACAATACCCGATCTGAAGTTAAGCCAACTTGTACTCGAACTAAACGACCCGTTTGCTAAGTCTACTCTTGTTCCCCCCCAAATAAAAAACCCTCAGCCTTCATTTCCTATTAAAATGTGCCACCTAAAAGCCAAATATCTATCAAAACACCATCTTCAGAAAGAAAAAACAACTGAAGTGATCGGCATACCAAGTCCGACAGTATTCAAATCCCATACCCTAGTCGTGTTAGGTTGACCAGGTATGACAGCAAATAGAAGACCCTACGTAACGTAGTTTAAGATCACCAAGCAATTGAAAAGGCCTAACCATACTGCTCCTAACCAAACAGGTATGCACACAATAGGCCATGCAGTTTATTTCAGTACTCAAAACACACATCACATGAGTGTGCCCAAAAGCTTCAGGTAAACAAGATCAACTTGACGACCCATAATTAAACCTACCCAAGGCCAAGCATGCACATAGGTGAAACGTAGAATCACATTGTGCAGGAACAGTGAACCACTCATACACTCGTCCATAATGATTAAGAAGTTCTTCTTTGTTCTCGGTAGAGCTGGACTGATTTTCCTATCTATACCGATTGACTTTGGCCACTTCAGATCTATCATCCATAAAGCATGTAACATTCAAAGGAGTCAAATAACCATCATCGATCGTACTAATACTAGTACAACCAGAGACATAGATATGGTTGATCTAGGTAGAGCCTCAAACTAAAATTCAAACTACAGATTTCCCTGCGAAAATTAACTGGTTAGCATATGCACTGAGTCATCCTGTCGTCTGCTACATTCAAATTACAATATATTGGCTCAAGTACCCAACACCTGTGCAAGTCCATGCATCACACCGAGTCATATCAACTTATTTTGCATGACTATTGAGCTTAACTGATATCCAGATGTTGTATCCACTATCCGTGTATGAACATCTAATTGTTTAGCAACAAGCAAGCTTCAAATAAAGAAGAGTCCAAGTGATGTAAGCCATATATATCACAATAGCTCAAGGGCAATTTCTATTTTCCAATGCTGCTGTGAAGCCAAAGACACACTCCAGTCAAACGCACCAAAATGAAGGCACGAATAAAGGAAATTTAACCCTGCCCAGGTCTTATCGACACCACAAATCAATGGATAAGCCAATAATGAGTCACCCCATGCACGCCTCCCTTGCTTAGATTGTCTCTCCTCCATTTAAAATTGAGCAAGTGAGGCAACTTTCAGTCTATTAAGCACACCCACAATTATTGTCAGACAGTAGCAGTAGTAGACACTCAAGCACCATCTAGCATCCCATTCTCAATCAATCACCATTCCAACCAAACCCTCTATTCAATCCAAAACAATCAAGGAAACATCCATATCCATCACTAATTTTACACACAAAATAGTCGAAGCAAACCTTATCAATTGTACCCACATTTCAAAATAAGACTAAGAGATCAAACATATCAAACACAAACCCTAGTCATAAGTCTCGATCGAAAAATAGAAAGAAAGTGTGAGATAGGGAGAGGAGTCTTACTCGAAAAGTAGAAGAATTGGGTTTGGAATCAAGCGAATTCCAAGGCCTAGAAGAATCCCTAGGGCTAGTAGTTGCGGCGGCAGGAGCATCGGAGGGAGAGAAAGAAGAAGAAAGCCCGGCAGCAGGAGCAGGACGATGAATAGGGTGGAAATCGTAACTGGGCAAAATCTCATCCTTGTTGTTGTTCAACTTCAAGGAAGATCCGCCGTCGCTGTCCTCCTCGGACTGGGGATTCATCAGATCCAGGAAATCGTTGGCGCTCTTGTTGTTGGTGATATTGAGGTCACTCTTGGATCGAGATAAGTCCATAATCTGCTTGTCCATGAACTTTGAAGCATTCATCGATGCAACAACGACCCAATCACGATCACCCACCCTCCTCTCTCTCTCTCTCTCTCTAGTAAACTCACCCTGGAGAGGAGAGACTCACTGCGCTTTGTTAAATCCAAATTGAAGTTTCGCGTCGCGAGAGGAAGTGGGGAGGAGAGAGAAATTGCACAGCACCAGGTTGTTTGTTTTATTTAAAAACAAAAAAGATATTCCTTCTCCGACTTGGTTACGACGTTGGAGTGGTTTAGATGGAGGCCCCTTCTTTCAATCCTTAGGCTTCTATGACTATGAGTCTCCGTGAAACTCCCATGACAACCTAAAAACTGCACATGATTTATCCGCTTATATTATAATATCTTTTATTGATCTTAAGCTAATTTTGATATTTTTTATTGATTTGATGTATTTCGTATTGTAATATTAATTTATGACATAATGATATTTATTGTCATCTAACTCAATATGTATCAATTATATATTATTATTTTTCCTACTAATATTTACGTTTTGATACCCAAACATATTGTCACACTATTTTTATAAGCTGTATGAGTTAGTATTATTTAAAATGTTTGGTTCTTAGTGGGGTCCGACTTTTTAATATTCCAAATTACGTGTGTAAGCTTAAAACCTTGATGATATTTTTTAACAATTCTTTTTTATTTATTATTTTAGATTATTTTGGAAGATGAATGTGTGTTGGGGCTCTAATAATTTTTATGTGTTGGGTTCGATAACTTTGATTAGTCACAAAAGCATTTTCGTTATGAGAGGATAACATATATAAGAATGTTGATGTTGAAAGTAAAATCATTCAATAAAATCAAATGATCGAGAAAAAGAAACTCACAAGTACAACATTACTTGCATAATTCAATAATTTCTTAAGTTATGCATTATACAACATTACTCCGTGCATAGCACATGTTCATACTAGTTTTACTAATGAATATCTATTCTGTGAGATTCTAATGTTTCTGTTGAAATTTATTATGGAATCTTGTCACTTTTAGTTTGGAGTTGAAATTGAATGTTTTAATTTTCTTTATTATATTTTTTCGAATTAGTTTCTCAATGAATTTTTAAATTTTAGTGATAAATATTTTATTATTGATGAATTTTTAAATTTTTTATGAATGAACATCTATTTTTTTATGAATTTTAAATTTTAATGATGATTTTTTTAATTTTTATTGATCTTAAGGTAAGTATATTAATTTTGTTGATTTTTATCGATAAATTTATTAATTTTATCGATAAATATTCATTTGTTTAATGAATTCATAAATTGTATTGATGAATATGTTGATTATTTATGATGAATTTTATTGTTGATGAATTTGTGCAACGAACTAAGGTGCAAGTTCATCAAGCAGATGGATTGAATTATATGTTAAGAAAAATTATGAATATTTTTATAAGGAGGATGAATATTGACAAATATACACATATTTTTAAAATTCATTGCTATCGTTGTAAAATTTATCACTATTATTATAAAATTTATTAATTTATTATAATATCCATTTTTAAAATATTCGATGTACTTGTTGTTTTATATTTATTTTTTTTACATGAATAAATAAAAATACATATATTCATCAATTTTTTTAAAGGAAAAAATTAGAGAAACATATGTTTAAAGTACAATATTCATCACATTTATTTATTAGTATACATCGATAATATGGGGTTTAAGATAAATAAATTTTATATAAAAGATGTAATTAAGTAAATAAATTTTAATTTATTATTTCTTTATAAATAAGTAAATATAAAAAAATAATTTATTAATATTAGTTACAAAATTATCAAAATACAAAAATTCACCATTTGGTTATGAAATTCATCGATTTAAGAAAATTTATCATTTTATTAAAAAAATTCAGTAACATTAAAAAGTTGTCGTCTAATAAAAAATATTCAACTCTGAAGTAGGATATAAGTTTTGGTAAAACGGATGACATATTGATATAATTTTCGATAAAACAAATGGTATATTGATGAAAAAATGTAAAATATTGTGACATAGCTATCTATCTACAACTAAAGGCATTCTTGGTATATTGATGAAAAAATTTAAAATATTATGATTATGACATAGCTAGGGATTCTTGGATGAATATAAGGACAAACTTTAAATAATTATTTGATCTATTTGTCTTATAAGTTATATTATTATTTTTAATTATAATTATTAATTATAACTATTACTATTAATTATATAGTTGCTTATCATTTAGGAGGTGTTAAAAAATTTATCCGATACATAGTCATCAAAAGTTGATTCATTCATCGCGTACAAACCCAAACCCAACAAATTAAAATTCAACGATGAACATGACACTCTCCTGACCCTGAGCAATAAACTTATAAATAAAACTCCGAGCAGGACCAGGAATGAGAGACTTCTACTTCTTCGGCAGCCTCCTAGAAGCTTTGTTCGGATGGTTTCCGGCACCTCCTTCATCGCTATCGTCCCGGTTCATCTGGGGCTGAGCAGACCCGGTCTCGCCCTGACCCTGAGCTTGAGCCCTCTCCACGTTGTGAGCGCTCGAGAAGATGTCCACCGGTTCCGACTCGGCAATTTTCCCTCCTTCAAGGGGCGTTCTCGCCTTGTACGCCTCCCTCGTCGGTGTATCTTCGCTGTGCCTCGCTTGCGCCACTCCGTACTTTATGTCATCCTTGCTCGTCGCCATTGTTACTTCTCTTTGATTTTTGTTCCCGTCCCCTCTCTGCTGTAGGGCTACTCATGCGAATGTTTATATGCCGGTGAGATGCTTCGTAGCTCTATTCTATGTATGCAAGGGATACGTGGTGTGATATGGCGTAGTTAGGATGTCGCTGGCCGTATTCTCATCTACCCACGTATGGTTTTCTTCATTTTCTAGGCGTTCGGTTTGGGTCCATGGCATGGCTCCATTCACATTGATTTTTTGTTTACTATTTTTTGATTTATATTGTAAGCATGGAGTTGCTTTTTAACTCTATTCTATTTATTTTTAGTTTTAACTTATAACTTTACAATTTTTTATATCTCCTTACAATTCATTACACCTTAACTTTTTATAATTAACTTTACAATTACAACTTCTTACCGTTTTTCTTACAAATTTTTACGAATCCTTATAACTTATTGTAATTTTACAACTCCTCACAGAACGTCTTAATATAGGTTAGTGATAATAAATTTAACAATTTAAATGGAACTGTCCAGTCGATTTATAATTTGATAGCTGATTCACTGGAATGGCAAGCCGGGAGCAATGTTGGATTTGGGCCTCCGTTCCGTTTTAAAACCTGTGGGCGCTTGAGGACGGGAAGGCCCAAGGGGTAGTAAGCTTAATTCAATTTTGGCCTTACAAAAGGGCAGCTGAGTGAGAGCATCAAAATTCAAAGTCGTGGCATCAATTTCAGCCTCAAAAATCATGAGCTCCAACTCTCTCTATCATCATCATGAATCCTCCACAATCAATCAAAAATCTAAACTACTTCGTTCCCAAAATCCACTACCATGAATTCCCATAATTTATTATCAATGAAAACATAATATACCATCATTATTTTTCTTTTTTTTTTTAATATAAAATTTAAAGAAAAAGGAGCCAAGAGTGGCAGTATAAGGAATACAAATTCATGGGGTCGCTGAGCTTCCAAACTATCCAATCCCAACCCGTTTCATACCTTCAAAAATGCTCAATTGGGAGAAGAAATGGGAGGAGATCAATGGCGATCCAATGCGGAATAGCAGAGCCAGGAGGGGAGCCAGCGCCAATGGGGCAGAAGACCAAGTACAAAGATGGGTTCTTCGAGAAGGCCTTCATGAACCTTTTTGCAAGGAAGATGGAGAAGTTTGCGTCACCGGCCAAGCCCAAGGAGAACAAGAATGGCGGGTTTTTCCAGTACGATTACGAGAGTTTTGTCGATGTGTCGAAACGAGTCATGCAGGGGCGGTCCAGGATGCAGCAACAGGAGGTTGTTCGGGAAGTCCTCTTGTCTATGCTCCCTCCTGGTGCCCCTGAACAGGTCACTTCCTCTCTCTCTTATTTGGATTATAATGTCCAACTTGAACTTTGAAGTGTTCTGAAGTGGTCATGAGATAAGTTGTTGAGTATTTGATTACGGGTGAAATTAAGAGTTCGAGTAATATAATCGAGGATCATGATTATATATCCCGAGTTACCAGGACTAGAATAAATTCTTGGTATATAATGTAGAGTAATGTTTGATCATTTTGGAACAACCTTGTCTCTACTTTTTAGCAATGTTTCCCAAAACTCTGTTTCCAATTTCAGTGGGATACTCACTTTGATTTTTGTTTGTTTTTCACTTTAATGAGGTCAACTAGTCTTTCTTACCTATATATTCAACGAAGTACTATTCAAACTTACGTAAGAACATTTCTTTTCAAATTTAAAAAGTTTTGACTAGTACTAAAGACAACTTATATTAAATTAAAAATCGATATAATTTGATACAAGTCAATATCGTGCAAAGACGTCACTTCAATTACTAGATGGTGCCTTTTCTTTGTTGTATGCAAGTTAACATGCATAATCAGTATGAGTTAATCTTAGATGAAGTCGTCTACCTAACAATGTTGTGAAACATAAGAAAGCAGTAGTTAAGATTTAAAATGTGAACCAATTAAACAAATTCCGTCCTATGGAAAATAATTTGCCATATACGAGTCTCTCTCGTACAAAGTTACAAACATAATTGTGATGTAAGAAGGTTTTCTTCAATAATATCCAAGAGAAGACCTTGAGAATTCTTCCTGCTCTACAATGTGCAGTTCAGGAAATTGTTCCCACCAACAAAATGGGCTGCGGAGTTCAACGCTGCACTAACCGTGCCTTTCTTCCACTGGCTGGTCGGACCCTCAGAGGTATTATTTAGAGCTAATTCCTTAAAGCACACGGTCCGTGTACTTTGAGCTATTGTGTTTCAGAATTTACAATCGATGTCCTTTACAAAATATATTAGATAGTGGATAATTTCTAACCATAATGTACAGAAGCAATCTCTCTGCAATGTAAAGGGATAAAACTGTTATGTCTTAATTCACTCCCCTCCCCCTTACTAAGGCGACAATCTAGTGCACTGATTCAGATTCAGACTCGGGTTCTAAACTTTCTCAAACAAGAGAAGTAAAGCTAGTAAGTGAAGATTTGAGCTAATCACAATGGGCATGGATATGGTGTAGGTTGTGGAAGTGGAAATGAATGGAGTGAAGCAGAGAAGTGGAGTCCATATAAAGAAGTGCAGGTATATATAACGTATGTACTTGATATCCCATTTCAGACTCAGAAAATGTAATCGAATGAGGCTGTTTTTTTGCTGCGTTTCTTCCTAATTGACACTTGAAATGTTTTACCCATGAACTGACTCTGTTTTTTACTTGCTTTTGCTTTCAAGGTACTTGGAGAATAGTGGATGTGTAGGAATGTGTGTCAACATGTGCAAAATTCCTACACAAGACTTCTTCACCAATGAATTTGGGCTTCCTCTGACCATGAATCCAAGTATGTAACTCAACTCCCTCAAGTGTTTCACTGCTTCAAAAGGCTTAATTTTTTTAGGCTGATCAAGTTCTTAATAGAAAGGGATCATGATGCTACCACATATATATATACATATATATATACATATATATATATATACATATATATATATATATATATATATTATAGTTCTATTTATTTTATTAACTCCACTCCAATTTGCTCCGAAATTTATAAATAAGGTATAAGATTTCTAGCCGAAATCTTATAGTTTCGAGTGACTTAAAACTTTTACATATAAGTGTAAAAATATGTACATAGAATCTTGAAATTTATGCGTGGAGTTCAAAAATTTGTAGAATGAGTAATAAAATTCTTAGCGGAGCTCTGAAACTTTTAGTGGAACTTTGGAATTTCATTCAAAAATTTTCAAGGCGAGCTTCTATGGAATTATAAGATAAATGAATAGATCTAGTTGTTATCAATTGTTATGATTAGTTATTAACTGTTATGAGTGGTTACGAGTAAGTGAAACTAATTTTTACGAAATTTTATGAGCTGTTACAAGTTGTTATGATTAGCATTTATGTGTTACTAGAGTTGATATAAATGTTATTATAAACACCAAAACGAAGAGACTCAAAGTACTAGTAGTTATTTTTCTGTCTTTTTCTGTGGGGTATACACCCTAAAATCATCACCCTTGAATAATCTTGTGTAGATTTTGAGGATATGAGCTGTGAAATGATATATGGGCAAGCTCCACCAGCACTTGAAGAAGATCCAGTTTCCAAACAACCTTGCTTTAAAGACCTATGTAAGTATATATGTGGAGCTTTGCTATTTCAAATTTTAAAAAAATATCTCTTTTTTCAAAAAAATTTCATCTAACCCACATTATGCTCTTAATTTTAGGTTCCATGGCCAATACAAGTTCTAGTGTTTGTCCCAAATTGCAAACTTGAGAATGAGCCTGTTCTCATCATTTTTGGAATTCATCAAAAGCTACCACAAACAAGAATAAGGAGCTTTACCATTTCAGCTATGGGAGTTAATCACATTTTAAGCTAAAGGGTCAATGTTTTGCCCCCCAACCCCTCCCGAGAGTGTGTTTGTATGTGAGATAAGTCTAAATCCATACATGTATAGTGTCCAATTTACTGCATGTGAATTGTTTTTTATTCTTGATGTGTGGATAATTCCTGCAATGTAAAATAAGTGACACATAACAATGGATATGGTAGTTTTGATTTTAGCATGATATATGTTGGTGTTTCAAGTTACCTGACGTTATCTTAATTATCTTAATTAAAACAAAGATGTACCAATATAAAAAGTTCTAACAATAGAAAATCGAAAACGACAAAGTTTTTATCTCATACCTTAACGTCTCAAAATCCTCCTCCTCCTACCTTCGTGTATCATATTTCTCCTTTCATATGTTAGCAGTATATGTGGGCCATGTTTAATGTTAATAGTTAGATTTTGGAGATCAAAACCAATTTTGGCATAGCAAATGGATCGTTTGTTTTAATTTTGAATTAGAATTAATTTCAAGTCTGGTGTTGATTTATTTTGGATTGGAGTTGATTTAGGTCGAGTCGGTTTCTTTTCGGGTTACTTTTAGATAAAGTGATGTGTATGCTACTATGTAAAATTGCCTTTCAAAAATAAAATTTTTGAAAAAAAAATTAAGTTGATTTGAGTTACGTCCGAATTAAGTTAAACCTATTTCAGTTATCAATCTTAGTTATATATCTAAATCTTAAATAAAGTCAATTTGATACATGATAAGTTCAAATTTCATTCAACATTAAGTGATACGAATCATGATTCTCTTTAAGTTGAATATAATATAGATAAGTTTGAGTTATTATTAGTCTAAGTATACACCAATGTAAATATTTTCCTGGTCCATCTTGAATTCCAAGTGAAAATGATTGAAGAAAAACAATTATAAAATGAGCTTCAAGTTTAAATTAGGTCATTATCCTCAATTAAAGGCGTCTGTTAATGCAGTTGCTTCGCCCAGCCCAATCCCCCTTTTGAGGAATTTGGCTTAAAAATAAAGCCAGAAGCCAGTAGCCTTCCTTTGACCCACAAAATACTATCTGCCCCTGCCCAACCACTGGCACTGCCTATCTTATTCACGTTATGCCAAGTACACCTCTCCTCTCCTCATTCTTCCTCGTGATATCTTTTTTCCTATTCACATGTTAAAACTCTCAAAGTAGTGGACATTCCTGGGCTCTTCTCAAACCTTTTCTCTTCTCCCTACGTGGCAATAATAGCTATTGATATATTATTATTTTTTTAAACTTGAGTAACTTTATTATTTGTAAATTCTGATCGGTGTTATCAATGCTTATATGTGTGATAAATACTGATGAGTACTAAATAACGAGTTGTTAACTGTTATAAACATTATTACAAACATCAAAATAAACATACCTTTATAGATGGGTTAAATAGTGTACATATAATCTTCAAATAACAATGGAGCATATTTGTAAAAAGATTCTACAACTATCAAGAATTCAAACTTAATTAGTACGCGTGTATTGCGTAATTACTTGATCAAAATGTTGATAGGAATCAAATCATGGCAGAAGAAGAAATTAATACCGTATCCAATAGTTGAACTCATACATGCTTTTCTGCCAAATTCAGACTTTCAAATTCTACCTCCATGTCAAATTGATATTGATATTAAGACTAAAATTGCAAATTTTATAAGTCAAATTAAAGATAAAGACGTAACTATTAGGTTAAAATACGTAATCATACACTTGTACGGAATATTTAATTTTTACTTCAGACTATTTCAAATATGACATGTAACAAGTTTTGCAATCAGGTTAGGTTGATGGACCAAACTTTTCTATTATTTACCCTCAAACCAAAATCCTTTAATATCCTATAAAATTTGTGTTGGATTATATTATGTAGATATGATAAAACTTTACTCTGGATCAATAATCTGATTGATTTGGACAAAAAAAAAAAGAAAAAGAAAACATTAAATGCCCTGTTAGTCGTCATCGTGATCCAACATGTTAAACTTTATGATTAAAATTTAACACTTTTAAATTCGAACCCGAAATACAACCGATCCTTTTTTACACGTCTATCCAAATTGTCGGGTCTACATTGACTTATAGTATATACCAACGATTCAAATTTGCCAACCTAATTCTCCCTAACAAACCCCCAAAATAATTAGCAACAGCAAAACGAGACCACATATTGAAGTGGCAACATGTTTGGCATCTGAATGACTATGAGTTTTCTTATGACTATAGCTTTTGCTGTTTATGGTTAGGCCTGGAGTGGATACAATACACGTGATTCAGGTCTGTAGTTAGAATCCGTGACTTAGCTTTGAAATAATTTATTCTAGCAGCACCAAAAGAGTCCAAGACTGAGCCACACAACTTTCCCCATACCCTAATTATCCATTTTCCATACTGCAATTAGCGTTAAAAATTGAAACTCACACCTATCTTTTTGAATTATTCGCCCTCTGCTCTCCTCAATTTGTGCATCTGACCATGCCTTAAATCCCTTAAACTTTGTTTCAACTCCAGCTAACTTTCTTAAATCCTGGTGAATAATGCTGCCTTTCTTGGCGTGAAAGACTGCATTATTTTGCATGCTTACAACTGATTGTCAGTAAATTCAGCATTTTGCAGCTCCCTCATCCGCGTTGCAAATTTAGACCTGACAAACTAGTCGTTCAGTTCGGATACGACTTGGGTTAATTAGTTTGGCTCGAGACAAAATGATATTTGAACCAATAAATAACGATTATTCAATTCCAAATTCGATATAATTTTTCGGGTCTAATTACGAATGACATAGTCAAGGATTAGCTCAATAGGAAATTTGAATCAATGAGTGATAATTAAGAATGAATTTTATTATGTATACTCAAGTGCACATATATATATATATATATTAGTGCAAATGACATTTGGCTTCAAGTGGAGATAATGTATAAACCGATCACATGGTTTGTGTGATAATATCGAATTTGTGTGATGGTGAAAGGTCTTTAGACTCTATAATTTATGTGTTGGTAAAGCTAAAACATAAGGTAGAGGGCCAAAAATATTACCATTATGCTATGATTATTTCCTACCAACCAAAGCAAATTACATAGTAATGTTTTCTTCGGCATTTAACATGATGTTTATGTTTATCATGTAGCCAAGTGGCTAGGCGACTTTGCTAAGTACACCATCTCATTGTTCGTATTATCAATTAGTTGAATTATTTCGTTACCAAATAATTCGGTTGTATGTTGTTTTGTCGAACAGATTGTATCAACTGATATATTTTCTAACTCAATTTTAAAAAATAAAATCCAGTTATAATTAAATAATTAAGAGAATTAAAAATTAAAGTAATTAGTATATTTAATTAGCCACTTTATCAACAAGAATGGGAAAATGAATCACATAATGACAATAAACAAGAATAGAATAGTAATAAAAGAACTTTATGCCTTGTCTCTTTGTTTAGAATGTCCTCTTGACCCGCACTCCTAGCCGTTGGGATACGCCCCACATCAGAAGACATTCATTACAAAGGCATCCCATTTTGCGCAGTTGATCCCGTGACACCCCTAACCCTTCCTCTCCCACATCATAACGACCAACGAACTCCCCCTACTTTTTTTTCCCTCTCATTTTACCTGCTATAAATACCCCAACTCTACTCACCCCTAAACCACCCCACATCCCCCTAAAGCCTCTCCAAAATTACCAAACCTTTTTGCCTAGGCTTGAGAAATAGCCTCAATGGCAACTTCTTTGAAAGCAATCCTTATGCTTTGCATGACCATTTCTTCACTTGTCATAACGTCGAGAGCCTTGACTTCTCGAGATTACTACGATGCCCTTGAGAAGTCAATCCTTTTCTTTGAGGGGCAACGCTCTGGGAGACTTCCCCGTGACCAGAGGCTCAATTGGAGGGGTAACTCCGGGTTATCTGATGGCTCGTCTTACCATGTAAGCAGTAGCCTATAACACGTTAGAGTTTATATGGGACAGTCTTATCCGGAATTTCTCTATAACTGAATTGTCATGCTGATTTTCAGGTGGACTTGGTGGGAGGCTACTACGATGCAGGAGATAACGTGAAGTTCGGGTTGCCAATGGCCTTCACTACCACCATGTTAGCTTGGAGTGTTATTGAGTTTGGTAGTTCAATGCATGACCAACTTAACCATGCCAAAGCCGCGGTCCGCTGGGGTGCTGATTATCTTCTAAAGGCAGCAACAGCCACACCTGGCTCCTTATATGTACAAGTGAGTAGAGCAAAAGAGAGGAAAAACTACTTTTCATAAAAAAAAAAGAAAAAGAAAGGAAAACTAATGCACCTGGGAGTTTTTGGTCCAAACCAAAATCAATTTTAAGAAAAGTTGTTTACTTTGGAAAATATTTTCAAAGGAGAATGAGTTTGGAAGAACTAGATGATCATATGCTTAAAAGATCAAAATGTACCACTACTCCAATCTTTGACAGAGTTGGTACATTGTGATTGAGAAAATTAACTTCTTTTTCTTCCTTAAAAGTTGGTTAGTTTTGTTTTCGCCTACAAAGGTCAAAAGGGTTTCCATATTTTTCCTTTGTTTTGTCAAATGTCAGAAGTGCAAGCTATTGTCTTAAAAATTGTTTTCTTGGCATGCCAAAAACACTGTACTTTTAAATAAGCGAGCACCTAAAAACATATCGGAAGGCAGGATTTATGTTGTACTCCCGAGAGGTAGGAGCTGCCCACCGATTATACGGTGGAGATTTGGGCGGAAAAAAAAAAAGTGTACTTGTGTCTGTCGACCTTGGAGTACCTAATAATTTGTGGTTGAAAGATAGAATGTAACGTATTAGTTTTACGATGTGGACATCAATTCAAGGAGAAGTCATTTTCGTGTCACATGTGGTTCTTCTGCTGAAGTTCTACTGTGATGGACTAATTATTTCATGCACATGAAGAGTCAGGACTTAATAATTAATTATGTCAAGAAAATAGTATCAAATTTACATGGCATGTTTAGTTGCAGGGAAAACTTACTGATAGCTCATGCAGGTGGGAGATCCAAACCTTGATCACAAATGCTGGGAGAGGCCAGAGGACATGGACACTCCACGAAACGTGTACAAGGTCTCGACACAAAACCCAGGTTCCGATGTTGCAGCTGAAACAGCCGCTGCCTTGGCTGCAGCTTCGATAGTTTTCCAGGATTCTGATCCTTCTTATTCCTCTGAACTACTTCATACTGCTCTTAAGGTGAACTACTTTGCCTAGAAACAGGAACAAAATTTCAGCTAGTATGTGCTAATGTAAGAGTCACTAAAGGAAGATTCAATTTTTCAGGTGTTTGATTTTGCTGATAGGTACAGAGGGTCATACAGTGATTCTTTGAACTCGGTTGTCTGCCCATATTACTGCTCGTACTCTGGATACCAGGTAAATTTTACCTGTCTTTGTTGATTAGTTAGACCTGACAAAACTGATTCGTATCCAATTGCCTAATTAGAAAAAAATGGACCCAACTCAAACTGAACAGAACCAAAATTTTACCTCGAATTTCTCAAAGCAGCACATGGCTCATATATAACCTTCCTAAAATCGACACAATTAACTTAAAGGTTAGCTGAACGACTCGTTTATAAGGTCTATCTTCACTTGTTAGCATGTCGATAATGATCATGATGGCAATTTTCTAATCAGGATGAGCTCTTGTGGGGTGCATCATGGATTCATAAAGCTTCTGGGGATTCCACTTACTTGAGTTACATCCATGCCAACGGCCACACACTAGGTGCTGATGATGATGATTTCTCCTTTAGCTGGGATGATAAGAGGGCTGGAACAAAGATTCTTCTCTCCAGGGTATAGTTTCTTCTCTCTCTCTCTCGCTTGAAAATAGCCATTCTAGAGAAATTCAGACAACTAGAAAATTAACATTGGATGTTTTTGACAGGACTTTCTGGAGGACAAAACACAGGATTTTGAGGTTTACAAAGCCCATGCTGATAACTTCATCTGCTCTTTAGTTCCTGGATCAAACAATTTTCAGGCTCAGTATACCCAAGGTACATAAGCAGCATACTCTTCTTCCCTACGTTCCTCTTTTTCCAATGTTTGATGATCCAACGTAAGCGACCCAGAATCTTTGGTCGACCCAAACCCAAACTAATCAAAGCCTACCCTACTTGACTCAAACAGATCAAACCAACTTGAAATTTGCAGACAAGTCTTCCTTCTTGCGTTCTCCGTTTCCTTGTGGGACCTTTGACGTTTACTTGATTACCTGACTTGAATGACTCAAAACCTGACTTGACAGGAACCGAAAGCAATAAAGCATACCAGATTTGACTCAACCCAGATTGAGCCAAGACTCAAAAATTGGTGGACCATAGTGACCTAGCAAGACTATTCGACAGATCGATAGAAAAATTGAATTGTCCTAAAACATAATCCCAGTTGATCTACAATATGTACAAAAACAAGAAGATAGCAACTTATGTCACAAACGTGTGGTTTTGCAGGAGGACTTTTGTTCAAACAAAGTGACAGCAATCTCCAATATGTAACCTCAACGTCGTTCCTCCTCTTGACATACGCCAAGTACTTAGGCTCACACGGTGGCTCCACCACCTGCGGTTCCACAACAGTGACATCAGAGAAGCTCATTTCCCTGGCTAAGCAGCAAGTTGACTACATTCTAGGGAATAACCCTGCTAAGATGTCTTACATGGTGGGATTCGGTGAGAAGTACCCATTGCGGGTTCATCATAGAGGCTCCTCCGTTCCATCAGTCCATTCACACCCTGGTCACATTGGATGCAACGACGGCTTTCAGTATCTTTACTCCAGTTCTCCCAACCCGAACGTCCTAGTTGGAGCTATAGTGGGTGGCCCAGATAACTCTGACAATTTCTCGGATGACAGGAATAACTATCGCCAGTCTGAGCCAGCTACCTACATCAATGCACCCTTTGTTGGGGCTGCAGCTTTCTTCGTATCACAAACCACGAGGTACTAGCTACCATAAGCAGATATAGTCGTTCTCTAAGAGTCACAAATGAAGCGGAGCTCAAGTGATTAGAAGCACCTCTTTGTGACCTTAAGTTTGGAGGTTTAGTTCTCATATAGTAAAATAGTGTTAAGGTGTGGGGTTTAATTTAAGAGTCAAACTAGCTGAGTATATGTATTTGTGTAGGGGAATGAGAGACCAAAGTTCAAAAGAAAATCGGTCCCGTTCTCCATTGGGAAACTTCATATGTTGTAGTCATTTGATTGTGTCCAAGCTACAAGCATCTTCTTCAAGTGCAATTTCTTCATGTTTCTCAAATATGATTGCTTAGATAAAAACAGACTCGAACACTAACTGAAGGGCAAATTAATTTGGCTACCAACCAATCGAGGGACCGATTACCTCAAGTCAGCCAACAACCCGGCTCAAAAGCAACTAGAATTAGATGAATGTCCCTATGTGATGGTTCTTTTACAGGTTCAAGTCTTTGTAGAATCAGTACTATGTGTTCTTCTTCTTTAATCAACACCAAGGACAAATTCCTTGTCTTCTAGTCCCAAGTATAGCTTCCTCTCTCCCTTGTCCATGGGCCATGGCATCAAAAGCTTGAATCTAAGTAGTAGTTTAAAGATCAACTTGCTTGCCAATAGGCTTTACCTTAAGTGACACGAGTGCCCTCTTCTCTAAGGGGTCCCTAGTTCGGTGGAAGTATCATCCCTTGTGAAGTGAAATGCTTGTGGTCTGCGGGCTTCCTAGCCCCATTAAGCTACCTCTCGAGTAGTGTTAAGAGTTCAATGAGACGCCCAACTTGCCACTCGTCCTAGAAAAATAAAGAAAAAAAGCGCGTGGCAATTCTTGAATAGGAAAATCGTAAATTGAGCTATAATTTGTGTGGCCTAAACAGCGGGTTCTAAACTAAATTTTGAGGGAAATTGGAGAAACTAACTTCATGAAGGCTAGTTGAGAATTGAGAGAGAGGATGAAGATTTGGGTTTTACTACAATTATGCACAAAACTTGTGTGGCTTAAATAGGAGAGAAAGTATAAGATAAAGTGTAGGGAAATTTGGAGAATGTTATTGTTAGTAATGAATTAATAGGTTGAAGAAGGTGGAATTTTAGCATAAAAAGACTGATTTTGGAAGGGATTAGTTATCATGAACGGATGAGCAATTGATGTGTTTAAAGACACCTCACCAATGACTTGATTGTGATGGTCAGTGTCGTTGAAATACAGTGTGATGGTTGTTATTTGGAGGATTTTTCAGATTTTATTTTAACCAAGATTGATTATAATGGTCTAGTCTCAAGTGGGATTGATACTTTTATTTCTTCACCTAATGATTAAGATTGAGGTCCTCAATATATTAGGTTTAGATTTGGTTTTCCCTCTTCCTATTTTATTATACTCGACTTTCGTAGTTTTTTTCGGACAAAAGATGAATTTTAAAAATTTCCGAACACCGTTATTCTTAATTGTAATTTTATGGCTTCTAGGTTATGGACTAATAGTTAATCTACTTTTTCTTTAGGAAATAGTTTCTAATGTGAGAAAAAAAGTTGGTAATTTGAATTTAATTTTGTCATGTAGTTAAATGATACGAGTACTAATTAATACAAAAGAACCCGTTTTAAAGTTATTCCCATCAAACCTTTCTTGATTTATTTATGAGATAAATGCATTGAATCTCTGTAATTGCTAAACAAATAAATGGATATGGAAATGGATATGGAAAACTCATGTACCACAAAGAATTTGCATGTTTCTGTGGCTTGTTATCCATGACCGATTGATGACAAATGTAAATCACCAAAAAAGAGGCTTAATTAATGATCCTAGTTGCCGAGTTTGTGGGAATCAAATTGAGGATATTGACCATATCTTCCGTGTGGATTCCCAAATGCAATTGCAATTTGGCATTTTCTATCTAATAAAGGATGGAATGTCAATCTTGGATGTAACTCTGTTAAAGAATGGATTGTTAACAATATTGCTATGAATGGCCGGGATCAAGATGGGGAAACTAGGTTTCTCCTAGTTACTTGATACCTGTGGAAATGGAGAAACACTCATTGTTTCGAATGTGATGGTACAATTCCATGTAATAAGGGTGACTTCCTCGTTCAAAAATGCAAGGAAGTAAGGCTTTCTATGATGACACTTTGAATTGCAACACCCCCACATTTTAGATTACAAAAGAGTTAATATGATAGGAATCCCCACCACCGGGATGGACCATCTTGAACACTAATGGGGCCTCTAAGGGAAATCCCGGGTTAGTAGCCAGAGGAGGAGTTATTGGAAGAGATAGGGGTGAGTGGATTGGTGGCTTCACTGAAAATTTGGGAAGGTGCTCCTCAATCATGGCTTAAATTAAAGCAGCTTGGAGGGACTTAATATTGGCAAAGACCCTTGGACTAAAACAAGTTTGGTACAATTGGATTCTATAATAATTACGGGTATGCTCCGTGGAACTAAGAATTGAGGTCCTCGGTTCACACCACTCCTATCTCAATGTCGAAGTTACTTGTTGAAACAGATTGAGAAATCAAGATATCTCATTGTTATAGGAAGACAAATCAAGTGGTAGACAAACAATCTAAGTTTAAATATGAGTATAGGATATTACTTTTTAGAAACTCATGCTTGTGATAATTATATAGTTGCTTTTTGAAGATAATGTAGGGAGTTCATGGCCCGGACGTATTAGAAAATAATAATATTCTTTTAGGGACATAGCCCCTCTTACGCACACAAAAAGAAAAAAAACCTTCTTGCTTCCCCTAAATTCGTATCCAATATCTAAGAGTTAAGTTACATGACTATTCATTATATGGTATCGTATAGACCTTAGTGTATCTTTTATTCTACAAATAATCACTTCTATTGTTTCAAAAATGATAACCTTAAAAGCCACTAGAAACATACTTGGCAAAAGGGTCGTTTGTTTGTATATAGATTAACTTCGAATCAATCGATGTTTGAGTCTAATTAAGCTTGTCTTATTTTAAAAAGAATAAATCATTGAAAATTTTAATTAAGTTTAGTTTGCTCTAGACATCGAATTTCGAGTCTATTTTTAGGATGAACTTGTTTCAAATGTCGGATAAGATACAAATACATATCATTTATTTCGAATTTTAAATTTCACGGCAATTTTGTTATGTTTATACAAACTTATACTCTCTGACATGTTACTTGAAAAATTAATTGAAAAGGTCATATGTTCTATGACAATCACTTGTGATAACACATATAGCATTGATATCAATATCAACAAAGCTAATGGACTAAGAAAAGAGGGGGGAATAAAAGGAGAGGAAATTTAATGCAAGTCAAGGTCGTTTGCGAGGGAAAATTAAAAATGGGTGATTAAAAATTAACGTAGGGGAATATTAAAAATAAAAAATGCAAGTCAAAGACATCCCCAAAAATCAAAACGTTAAATTTCCAATCAATTTCTAATTTCTATTCATACATATTCACGTTTGTTGAAAGGTCTTCCTCCTTCCTACCTTGCAAATCACGATCTTTGATCTTTCTTACCATTTCAATTTCAATTTCAATCTTAATCTCAATCTCAATCTCAATTCCAGAAAGGAATATTCGTCCCTTTTAAATTCCCAACTCTATGAATTAGAATTAGAATTAGAATTAGAATTCGAATTCGAAGGAGCGCATCTCTGATCTGATCTCCTCTCTCTCTCCTCCTCTGAGGACTGAAGACAGAGATCTCAATCAACCATGGCGATCCTCCGCTTCTTCTTCTTCTCCCTCCTTCTCTGTCTCTCCCTCCTCTTCTCTCTCTCCTCTGCCGAGATCCGTTCTATGGAGGTCCGATCCGACTCTCGCCCCATCATCCCCTTTGATGAATTCGGGTTCACCCATACTGGGCGCTTGGAGCTCAACGTCAGTAAAATTTCTCTCTCCAATCGCAACAACGTCGAATTTTCCAAGGTGGGGTTCTTCCTCTGCACTCGGGAATCATGGCTTCATGTTCTTGAGCAGATTGAGACCTCCGAAATCAGTTGCGCTCTCGATTCGAGCATGGTGAAAAAGGTCTACACCTTCAACACTCTTCGTCCCAACGAGAATAGCTTCAATTCCCTCTTCGTTGAGACCGACCCAGATCAGTATTCCCTCGTTTTCGCCAATTGTTTCCCTGAAGTTCTCAAGGTATCCATGTCTGTTCGATCTGTAATGTATAACCTTGAGGGTAAGAATGGCCGTCGCGATTATCTCTCCGCTGGTCGTACAGTTCTGCCTAGGATTTACTACCTTTTCTCTCTTATCTACTTTTCGCTTGCTGTTTTCTGGGTCTATATTCTGTACAAGAAGCGATTGACTGTTTTTAGGATCCATTTCTTCATGCTTGCTGTTGTGCTACTGAAAGCTCTCAATCTTCTCTGTGAGGCTGAGGATAAATCGTATATTAAGCGCACTGGGAGTGCCCATGGATGGGATGTTATCTTTTACATCTTTAGCTTTCTTAAGGGCATCTCTTTGTTCACTCTTATTGTGTTGATCGGCACTGGGTGGTCCTTCTTGAAACCCTACTTGCAGGACAGAGAAAAGAAGGTGCTCATGATTGTGATTCCACTCCAAGTGGTTGCAAACATTGCTCAGATTGTGATCGATGAATCTGGGCCTTATGGCAAGGATTGGATCACTTGGAAGCAGATCTTCCTTTTGGTGGATGTGATTTGTTGTTGTGCTGTTCTCTTTCCTATTGTGTGGTCAATTAAGAACCTCCGAGAGGCGGCCAGGACTGATGGCAAGGCTGCTGTGACATTGATGAAGCTTACCCTTTTCAGGCATTACTACATTGTGGTCATCTGTTATATATATTTCACCCGGGTTGTGGTCTATGCCCTCGAGACTATTACCTCTTATAGGTATCTTTGGACCAGTGTTGTGGCAGCAGAGTTGGCTACTCTTGCTTTCTATATGTTCACTGGGTACAGGTTCAAGCCTGAGGCTCATAATCCTTACTTTGCAATCGATGATGATGAGGAAGAAGCTGCTGTAGAGCAGTTGAAGCTTGAAGATGAATTCGAACTGTGATGCTCTTAAAGCAAAGGTGTGGAATTTTGATTTCATAGAAAACCATTTTGTTTGCATTCAATCAGAAGGTATAGTGTTCCAATTGCAAAGCATGAAAGTAGACTTATTGATGTGAATCTATGTTCTTTCAGTGTAGATGAAGATAAACCATGTAGTCACTTTTGTCTTTTTTTCGCCTTTTCTTTTCCTGGGTGGGTGTGGAGGAGAATAAACTGAATCCCTGTTCTTTCAGTGTAGATGAAGGAGAAGCCTTAATTCGTGTTCTATTTTGCTATTTTTGTTCTGTTACTAAGCTATGTGGTTCAATGCAAACCTTTCATCTTGTTGCTTTTTTCTTAGGATTTGAAATTTGAAGTAGAATGTACTCGACTAATGGAGATAGTGGTAGCATTGTTGACCTATTCAAAACTTTGTACTACTGTTACGACGGTTCTCTTCATTGGGCTTCCTTAGATGTTTGCATTACTTGGGTTTGATTCCAATGCTTGAGGTGATTGACCATTTAGTTGACTGAAATATTCCAGGTGTTGTTTGCAAACCTGTATTTGATGTAGGTTCTGATTTTTTCTGTTGTTTAGGATTTCTGTAGTGATGCCATATTAACCCCCAGAATTTGGTTAGCAATTATACTTGAACTGGGTGCCAAAGGTGGTCCATTGTTGTATTATCCGATGTCAATTCAGTTCTCAATTAGGGTGGTCTTAGAGATATTTTTGGTTTGCAATGTACGTTCTATAGCTTCTTCTGCTGAGTATATGACGTTATGTTGGGAAGCTCCCATCATTCTTACAGCATGTGCTCTATGAACCTGGACTTCCCTTGTCAAGAAAGGGGAAGATTTTATATTTATAAAGCATTCACCATTGATTCTTGTTATTGATGCATGTGATAGGTGTGGTTTGAAAAAAGCTGTCTGTTTAGGAAGATGCATACCAGTGAAAAGGTGGGCCTTGCTTAAAGGCTATCTCCTTGCCTTCTCGCTCTTTATTCTACGCACCTGTATCTTTGTCTCACCCTTTTCTGGATGCCATCCCCTCTTTCCGCCTCCCTCCCTTGTGTACTGGCAAAAATGAAACAAAAACAAGATCATGAGGAGTGCAGCTTTTTCCAAATAGGCGAATAAGCGATGCGAAGAGAGGACTTCCCTTGTGCCCTCTTGGAGACCCCTCATTCCTCTATTTATTTATTGATTTTTGGCTATAGGGAGTGGGGAATTGCTAGAGAAAGAGGAGAATGAGTACAGTCGAGATGCATCTTGTGCAGAGACTAGAGAATGGGGCAAGTGGGGTTTTAAAATATTTGAAGCTTGCTTATTGATCCTCTTCGTAGGCTTCTGACACGACATCAAACAGAGGGATATGTAAAGTGGGTGGTGAGATGCCTAAAAATCTAAAAACCTCTATACTTATCAACTCCCCTTGCTCCTCAAGGGTTTTGGACTCTCTAGTTTTGGGGATCACTTTACACTACTTTCATGGCTCCGTTACCCTTCCATATGTCTAAAACCACCACCACCCTCCATATTGCCATCATTGGATGCTTTTATCACCTCGAGAAGAGCTACTCCACTCTAATTGCTCATACAGACCACCTTGTACAATGACCCCCTCCGCTAACATTAAGCCACCTTGCCACTACCATTATCCTCTCTTCCTTGCGCTATCACCACCAATATGACCGCCATTCCTACTCCTTTCTCCAGCATAGATACCAGATCTCCCAAGTTCCAATTGCATTCCATTATTATCAGTTGCTCGTATTTAGCCTAAATTACGACCACCACCTCTTAGATCAGCACTACTCCTAAGTCCTAACTCCGCTGTATCCTCTTCTCAAACCAACTGTCACGCCCAACTGGTCACACAGCATGTGCGTGTGTGTGTGTGTTTTTTTTTGGGGGGTTCAATAAAATGAAGCAGTAGCTTTTCTTACAAGAGATCTACCTTTGCTGTCATTGTACAAAATATATAAGAAAGAAATATCAATGTTGTGGTCTCTCGAAACTTGTTGAGAAACAGAACAACCGAAACGTGATATCCAATGAGTCGCATGATTTGCTTCTCCACCTCTCCAACTTATTGAGAAAATATGAGTGAATAAAACCTTGTTAATTCGTAGCTAAGGTAATGGATGTCTTGAATGATGTACTCAATTTGCCAAGGAATATAGATGGATTTGTTGATTGTTTGAGTGATGATGTTGCTACCTCCATCAATTTGTAAATTTTGGATCTCAACTTTGAAGCTTCCTGAAGACCGATTCTCAGTGCCAATACTTTTACCGCTAGAACTGAGGCCTTACCCAGATTACTTGAGCCCGCCTTAATAAGACCTCCCATCGAGTCTCTTAGAACACAACCTCTTGTAGCCCAATTGGTAATTGTGTGTGTGAGTGTGTGTGAGTGTGTGTGTGGCGGGAGAGAGAGGGAGAGTGAGAGAGAGAGAGGGGACGAAGACAAGGGATGAGAAGCTGGAACTGGGGAAGAAGAAATTAGGCCTGATGACAGTGTAGATGAGGGAGAATTTGTTTTGTTTTGTTTTGTTTTTGTTAATAAGGGTAGATGAGGAAGAATGTTGAGGTTTTATGTTAAATCTCTTCTTATACACCAAAAAATACAGGAGAGAGCAGGCTAGTTTGGTTTGGTTGAATTCCTCCCTCGAACCAAACTGATGGAGGTGGAGAATAAAGGAAGAAATGCTAAAATTATGAATCTAGGAGATATTCTAATATTTGCAAAGCTCATGTATGTTTGTTGTTTTACACACTTTTGTGTATTTTTATGTATAGGGCTTCACAGTGGAGTCAAAATGAAGGCTCCTATTCTATGTAGGATGGTTTCGGGTGTCTTTTTGCTTGTGTTATAACATATTGGAGTTATATAAGTAGATAACATATACCTCTTGTAGTCCTCATCTATTTGCTTCCTTCTCTGTTTTCTCCTCTGCTTTCTTGTTCTATCTTTGAATTCTTCTCCTCCCTGTAACTCTCTTCTGTCTCTCCTTTTGTCAATTGGTTGAGAACATCCCTATCTACATCTGTATCATATAACAAGTTGCTGATCTACACTTGTTTAAGAATCCCTTTGACAACCCCTCCCCTTCCTCAATTCGATTTCTCTTTCCCCATTGAGCCAAATGGCTCCACAGTTTCAGTGAAATCGTTTTTTCTGGCCAAGGGCTGGTTGGAGACTCTGGATTGTCGATCCTTCATTCACCCATCCATTAGACCATTAGCGGTTTCTTTTTACTTGTATGAATGAAACTACTTAACTTAAAGACTCTTACTAACCCTACATTCATGGATGGGAAGATGGCGAACTAAAGGGGTGACGGATGTGAGATTGTGTCCGGTTAAAGCTCAATCGCCATCTTCAGCCAAAAATCATTCAAGCTCGTTTTGCCTAGACAAGTACAATTCAAATCGTTAACTAAATCAAGTTAGATTTTATAGAAGGTTCAGCCGGACATCATTTGACTAGATGCTAGGTTACACAGACTTATCAAAAGTAACCGGAAACCTAAGATCTGAAACCTGAACTGAATCCCCTAATGACCCGACCCTCGAAACATGTTCACTTGAAAGTAAATCGAAAATTGGAATTAACCTAATTCGAAACGAATTTCAAATAATGTTTAGTTTTTTCTATAAAACATAACTCATATGATCGGACTTTGGTTGACCTGAAGCTAACCTAATTCGAACCGAAACCGTTCCAAACCCAAATGAATTAGAAATGTACTTGACTTAAAACATGACTCAATCATAATAAGTTAACCCGACTAGTATCCAAATTGAACGATCCGTTTACCGAATCTGGTTACACAAACTAGACTCTACAATACCCAATCTTCACACAGTTATATCAAACTACATATACGGGCTAGATTTATTTATTTACCTTTTAGTTCTTAGAATAGGAGCATCTAATGAGGAAATCCGAAGGTTGATTAATATTTTTGAGACGACAAAGTTTGTAGGTAGTTGGGGTCAAGAATCCAGTTGAGTTGGGTGATGTTGGGGTCAAGAATCCAGCTGAGTTGGGTAATATCATCATATGATTCACATCATATCATACTTTTAATCTGTTTATGACAGAACAGACACTCCAGATTTTGTGATGAATCCAACCAATTTAATTTTTGTTTTTGGGCATATGTTACCATATGATGGTCAAATCATGGGCCGGCCAATGAATAGAAGACAAAAACATTAATCAGAACACAGAAGATCCCTCCCCCTTTCTCTCTGGATTAACTATCTCAGCCTCAGTCAGGAGCATGTGAGTTTCTGATGAATGTAATTGGCCTCTCTTTCACCCCCACATCAGTACTTCTTGCTTTATGCCTCACTTGATTTCGTCTTATTAGAGAGGGAAATCACCATACCGTCTTTGGAAAGAAATCTTTTGACTGATATTGCTGTTAAATATAGTATCAGAATTTTTTTAAATAAGGGGTTTCGGGTTTAAATCTCAACATACCTAATATAAAATTATTGCATAAGGCAACAAATGAGAAGCTCAGGCATGTTAGCCTATTAAATTACTCATGCTCTTCAACCATTAGTTTATCCTTCTAATTAAAAAGATTTTCAAACAAAATCTAAATTCATAATTTAGAAGTCTCACGCTCACTTAAATAAAACGGGTATATCAAATGTAGCTATTTTACTCTTAAATTATAAAAAGAATATTTTTTTATAAACACGATGATTTAATAAGTGGTTTTACTTTATTTTATTATTGTCCAAAGTTTTTCAATCTTCAAAAATTGAATGTAAAATGACATGTGAAGTCAACCTTGAATATATAGTTGTTGAGCATCCCAAAAGTTAGAAGAAAACAAATGTAGTTGATATGCAATAAATAAAAGTTGTTTCCTAATATGCAGATTCAATAATTAGGAATCTTTTTATTAGGCACATAACATGTCCAAGGAATAGTGGCTTGGGGGTCCAATCTGGTATGATAGGAAGGTGTAATATTAAAGCCAGGCACATTAGGATTAGGATATAATTTGTAGATGGTACCAAGGATAGGAGACCATGCATGTGGAAAATGTTTGTTAGCCTCTTCTTCCTTCGTCTATTCTTGCACTTACCATATATATAAGTCTTGGACACAACCAAAAAGACTATTCTCAATTCAACTTTTTATTTGTGTGTTGTGTAGGTTGGTCTACTTTGAATGGCTTGTGAGAATGAATAGGTAAGAGAAAAAAACCACCAATAATAGTCGTGACCATCATATATATAATATGTACTTATATATATATATATATATATATATATATATATATATATATAGGTAGAATGATGTATTCTTTATAGGTTGTCAGTGTATGGGGAGAAAAAATAGTGTGTTTTAAATTTATAATGTAGCTTTTCTTCTAAATCAAAATAAAAACAATTTGCTCAATAAAAAGTAAATTTTGTCAGTGTTAGATAAAACTGTAAAAAATGTAAGAATTGAATAAAAAAGATAAGCTTATAAAAGCACTATACTAGATTTAAATAGTCGGGAAAAAAACATCATCAATCAAATGGTGCAATATATACCTCTACTTACAAGTTATAAGTGATACGTAATATACCTTTATTTTTCATACTTGATATTGGGATTCTTTGAATATCCCATTCAACAATTGAGAGGTTTTTTTTTTGGACATTTTTTTTACCGTCAGTAATAATTTTTTCTTAAGAGTAAAATCTCAAAATAGATGTAAAAATTAGAGTCTCTCCTCTCTCAAACTGTAAAAGTATCTGAATCCGGTGGCCACCTCTCCACAAAATGCACCCATTCACTTGTAGAAAAATGAACAAGAAGGGGTTGGCATATGTCATGTCATGTGACCCTCTTTCTCTCTCTCTCTCTCTCTCTCTCTCTCATTTACTCGTATTCCACTCCACCCCCTCCTCATCAATTTATTGCTCCTTTACACTCTCACCCTCCCTTAATTCATTGCTGTTGGTACACTCACTGTATGACCCTACATCTTTTGCCTTCTTTTCACTAACACAGAGGGAGAGAAAGAGGAAACCCACCACAGGGACCAATTGCGAAAGCTAGCTACACAAATACAAACACCTGCAAAATCAAGGATTAATTAGAAGAAGGAAACCCCAAAACCAATAAATTCAAGAGCATATGAGCACTATGATGATGATGATGACAAGCACCGCCTCCACTGAAGACGAAGAGGCTGTCAACTTCAGCACCTCCACTTGCACCATCAACTGGAAGCTTTACGACAATCCATTTTTTCAGAATCCTTCTCAGAGTCATATTCACAAACACCTCTTGCGCAAGTACAGTGCCAGTGCCAAGCACATTCATCGTTTTAATCGAGATCTGAAGTTTGACTGCCTACCTGCCAAGATGAGCTCAGAGCTCGATCAAGCCCGTGCCCAGATCGTGCAGCTTAAGGAAGAGCTCGAATTCGAGCGGAAGATGAGGAAAAAGGCCGAGTCATTGAACAAGATGATGGCCAGAGAGCTGGTAGATCAGAGGAGAGAGAGGGAGAAGATGTGTGATGATCTGAGTAAAGAGATGACCCAGCTCAAGGCAGAGTTGGAGAAGAAGAAGAAAGAGATTGAAGAAGAGAGGAAGATGTTGAAAATGGCTGAGGTTTTGAGAGAGGAAAGACTCAAAATGAAGCTATCAGATGCCAAGCTTTTTACCAGGAGAAGTTTCATCAGTTGAGCCAGAAAACACCCAGAAATCAGAAACCATGTACAGCTTCTTCTTCTTCGTGTTCAACTTCTTCTTCTTCTTCTTCCACTTCTTCGAAAACAATGCCTGCCGGGGAATCGAAGAGATCAGCATTACACGTCTCTGCATCTTTTAATTCACAACGAAAGGCATCGCCCGAGGCTGAAAATCCCCACATCAAAAGAGGGATTAAAGGGTTCGTGGAATTCCCAAGAGTGGTAAAGGCAATGAATGGATCTAATTCTTGTCATAATAGCAGAGATATGGGCACAAAATTGGAGTGTCAGAAAGCCCAGCTCAAGATTTTGATGAAGCAGAAGAGTTCTCTCTCCTCCAACAATCTTGTTATCAGCTAGTATCTGTTTGTTCAGTGTTCATTGTCACTATTCCTGATAGTGATAATTAGTTAGGGTTTTTGGTTAATTTTTGGTTCTTGCTTTTTTCATATGCAAGCATTTACCCTCTGTTTTGATGATAATTTAACAAGCTTTTGGATATATGAACAAGGGCTATGTAAAGATTACTTCTTTGTAATCAGGGTGGGAAGCATGTAATTACACTAATGTGCTGTTTGTTGTGAAGATGGATGTTTGCAATTGTAGCTCTGAATTTTTTTCCATAATGAGCTTCAAATAAGCAGGAAAACTATACAGTAGCTAGCCCGTTTCAAACTTCTAAAAATGCAATTTACTACCGCCTGGAGGCCACCGGCTGTGAACTGTAACTCTGAATTGCAAAGAGGTTGGTTGTTTGTATTTATCCTAAATCGAGAAACTGCGTGGACTGCTTATTTGTTATTTCTCATCAAGTGAGGCATTCCGCTGTAGTTCAAGTGAGGCATTCTGCTTTAGTTCATATTGCTTAATGTTGAAATATTCGGTCCAAAATTGTACCTGTCGACTATCAGACACCCTGATGTCCTGCTGATAAACAGCTAGACTTGCAAAGTGTATGGCTTATATGCTGATCAAATCAACTCTATCAATACATTCCAACACATTCACTGGCTCACATGATTAAGAGGGGTTTGACCTTCATACTGCTGGCTACCGAACAAGGGTACAACAAGCTTGTCCACTATCACAACTAAAAAATGCAGTTTAGATTTTTGTATTTCACACATCCAAAGCTCGTAGCACCACTTTGGAGTTGTTACTTGCGAGAAACTTCATCACTCGAGGCCCTCATGTTGGCTCTTGACCCATCAGAAGTTTGATGTCTTGCACAGTTTTTCTCAGGCTGAACCCCGGTTTGAAGTCCTGAAAGCCATACCACAAACATCACAGGCAGCACCCTCAAACTTGCCCATGAATGAACCCAGCTTGACGCTTAAGCCACCCATTAATGTCTACGCATACAACCAATTTCCTTTGTTTTTCATGACATATAGTTACTGCATAGTATGCCGTCATAGAATTGGTGTCAGTGTCACTACTAGCATCAAGAATTGCTCACAAGTTAAAAAATAGACTTGACCTAGTTTTAGTCATTCACTCTTGCATCCAAAATATGTATTTTTGTTGGAATAATCTGGCTAACTTGCCTTCTGTTTTGGTGTTTTCCGAATGAGGCATATTATATAGTTGGTGGCTCAGTATATGGTGTTGATTTCATTTTAAAATAGAGTTACACTTGTTTGTTTAGAACTGATGATGACTACATACAATTAAGATACGGTCTCATAAAACCAAACCAAACTGATATTGCAGAGTCAAGCCTACGCAAAATGTGGTGAACATTTGTGCATAGCGTTTCTCTTAAATTGCAACAAAGCTATTAGTGTTACAGCTTAAATTTTATAAAAATGGAAAGAATAAAAGCATTGATTGCCTTCTGATGGCAGAGGATAGCAGAAGATTTAAGAGCAAAAGCTGAGATTTCAGTTATAACGTTCTCTACTCATCAGCTGTAAAAATATGCAGGAAGGGAGGGAGTAAATCTACGTTACAAGGGGTTACAGTATAGATGTGGAGAATGGGCACTAAGAAGATCTTTTACCAGAAAAGCTGCACAGAAATGATCATCCAAATTAGGCAAATGCTGCCTTTTGTTTGATTTCAATCAATTTGTGCAGAGAAGACAGTATCTCACTCGGGTAGACAAAATGTTGGCACTATAAAAACCCCCATTCAACACTATAGACTCAATCCTAGCAACAAAATCAACCAACTAGATCCATAATCTGCTATTTTGATAATTTTCATTTCTCAGCTTAACCACCTTCTAATATGACTAGTGGAAGCCGGTGAAACTTCTCCACCGGTACTTTCAGTGTAACAAGAGCAGTGTGACCCTCTCTCAACACCATAACCACCGCCCTGAACACTCCTAAAGCTAGGACTTCTCAAGTTCCCACTGAAGCAACCATAATCATTGTAGATGGTGCAATCAGAATGAGATTCGGGCACAGGGTATGAGAGCCGCTTTTCGCTGAACCTCCTCGTTCTGATCTTTCTGGCGTAGATAATCTGTGTCTGGGAGTACTCTGTGAGCGAGTTTTTGCCTTGGCTGACTCAGTAGCTGCCATATAATTTGGCACTGCCGTGGCTCCACCTGCTTTGTACCTGTAGCTGCTGACAGTTGAAGGACAATTAGAGCGTAAGCTGGGGGTGGTTGTTGTCGAGTGAGTTCTGATCCCATTTAGGCATCGTGGGCTTGCTGATTGGATGTGCAGGGGTCTGATATTGCAGAATGATGGTGTCATGGGTGAGTGATGTGCTGATTCATAGTTAAGTGGAGAAGCAACATGTAGGCTATGTCTCCTGTTTTGTGGTGTCCGTAATGACTCAATGTCGATGTCTTTTATGGAGTCTCTTCTCTGAGAGATCGATCTGTTGTCATTGTCCCAGGATTGCTCTGACTCCATCCACTGTCCAAGCCAGCCAGAGTCTCCATTTGCCTCTTTCTCGGTTATTGTAGATTGGCTCCTGTCAAATCTCCTTATCTTGACATACAATAGGAATTGTCAGCATGAGTCATTTTGCATTACACTATACAACATATAACAGCTCAAGGGGAGATGGAAAACCTGTTGAGACAATGCATATGCCAATGCTTTTTCTCGCTTTAAGGCTGCTTCCTTTTTGCTCTTCAACATGGTTTCAATGTCCTCTATTGTATATGGCCGATCTTCCCATTGATCCATAATGTTCTCCTCATTCAATGTCTGCAGAGTAAACATACATCAGAAAAAGCAGTTTTTGCCAAATTATAATTAGAATTTCACAATAATAGGGTAGAGAGCTTTACTATTGAAGTCCTTTGGCGGATGTCTTTGTATTTATCCCACAAGTTGTTGGTCTCAGCAAACATGGACTTTCGAGTTCTGTCTTGCAAAGGACTTGAGTACTGATCGCACATTTTAGCTTGGACTCGAATCAGAGCTTGCATGCATTTCAGAGCGGCCTTTGCTTGTTTACGTACATTGTGTCCTCTAACTAGTGCCTGAAGCTTCACAATCCCCTTGAGTGCACGCAAAGCTTGTCTGGCCTTCATTATATTTGAGCATCTCAGTCTTAAGAGTTGGAAGGAAGTGAACTACAAAATGAAGTATGTCCACTATCTCCTAAATGGCTTGATGCATACTAGTGTCTACTGTCTTGTATCTTGACAACCTTTTTTTTCCCTTTCCCGTGAACCTAAAATCCATTCTAAGTTACCAGACTCTGCACCTCATCTGAAGCTATGTACATTGCCCTCAACACTCTCAAACGAGTATATGGACACTCGACACTTCAGTTTAAATTATACCGAAAATTTTCAGACACAGGACAAGTACTCAAACCTAGAACACGCATGCATGTCCGATACTTACAGCCTAGTACAAGAAACCTATACAGAATCTACTACATAAAAAAATTTGGTTCCTTTTTGCTGTGCTTTCTAGTTCCTTTATGGGCTTTCTTTTCCAAACTTCCACATGAAAATGATCAGGGCACTGTCAGGATCTGGTTTTCTTGCGCAAATCAGAGTCATAAGAAATGATAATAGTGAATGTTCCAATTTTCAGCTTTTCAAGTTAAGATAAATCAAGCTTGCCATGATAAGCATGAATTTTCCTGGTTTCTATGAAAAACAAAGACAACAACAGTTCCCTGCATGGATCCCGCTTTTGCCAGTCTAGGAAGAAAAACAAAAACCAAATTGAAAAATTCTTGGAAATCGAAAGTAGTTCCTCAAAGAAAATTGCCCCTCATATGCATCGCAGGTTCAACCATTTTTCTTTTTTGGGTGGGACAAAGACTTAACACA
This sequence comes from Talinum fruticosum, assembly GCA_021018815.1. Classification (NCBI taxonomy): domain Eukaryota; kingdom Viridiplantae; phylum Streptophyta; class Magnoliopsida; order Caryophyllales; family Talinaceae; genus Talinum; species Talinum fruticosum. The sequence continues at coordinate 537,990 of JAITYX010000139.1, read as the reverse complement.
GACAGGATTCTGACTCGATCAAGTAAGTCGCAGAGACTTCAACAATTGAGCTAGCTGATATCGACAGATTCCAAAAATACAAATAAATGAACAAATAGACATATCCATATCCATATTACTTACTAGGTATCCTCTGAAGGCTGTTTGGATGACCAAAGCAGCGTAGTGTTGTCGAACCAAATACGCAATGCGGGTTTGTGTAACACTCTTGACAGCAGCTTGTGCTGTTGCCACAGCAGCTTTAGCTGCTTCCGTGCTCGCTTCTGCTGCTGCTATTGCACGTCTTTGCTCGTCGGAGCTCACATTATCTTTACTAAGATTTCCATTCCCACTAAACCCATCATGGCATTGCTTAGTTGGACTCGTAAGTTTTCTGAAAATCCACCTTCGTTTTTCCGTTTTCTGCATAAGTTTAAGTGTTAAACTATCAGTAGAATGTAAAACTTTGGAATGATCCATGATACTCAAACTTGGGTATGGTCAATTCCGAGTAACATATACCCTTTGAATTTAAAAAAAAAAAAAAGAGCAGGTGCAAATTTGACTACATAGCAGCAAAATAATCACCTTTTCTCCATGATCATCTTCCTCAGTACTTCTCTTACAACTTTTCTTTGCAGAGGCTTTGGTGGGAGATCTGAAGGCCCTTTTCACAGAGGTAAGCCAGGAGCTACCCCCTGTCTTCCCTACCCCCATAGACCTGCAAAAGTAGTATACACAGGGGCTAAACCAGCTTCAAGTTCGGGATGTTTTTTGAATAATTTTGAAGCTAAGAAATATATATATATGAATGTGTAATCTTTGTTTGTATATAAGTCCAACAGGTAGTGAGTTAGAGGTCCAATATATATGCTCAACTTTGAACAGTGTTATGATAATATAAGTAATGGTGTTGTCAGACTCTGCAATGTCAGTAAGTAACCCCTTTAAAATTAGGCAGTTTTAATTATATATATCTAGATATTAGGAAACATTAGTAGATATCATAAGAGTCACTGAGTTTTTGGAACAAGTGACAAATGAGTAGTTAGATTAGATTAATTTATACTGAAAAAAATTTATACAATATTTGGCTTAGGTTTGATCAGGTTTGAATCTAGTTGTTGTTTTAGTTTTTTTGAATAATTTGTCTAAAAAGAGGCAACAAATTATAGCTTAAATTTATGGATATGATGATGACAAAGTTCTTGTAGCAAAATACTTTTTCTTGTCTTTAAATGATGATATGTATATGTGTTTTGTAGTAACGTATTTATTATTTCGCTTACAATAATTTTAATTTACTATCGGTATCTATGTTTGAGCATTCGATTCATTATGTCCCAAACATCGCTGATTATGCCGTATTGGCTTAGGTTTCTGACTTAATAACATGCCCCCTCCCCCAAACACTAGTAGAAGCTAAGATCGCCAAAAACTTTGCTTCTATCGACCCTTTTGAACAACAGTCCACCAGTAGCAGAGGAGGGGTTGTATATATCGTACATACAATAGTCTTCCAATTTGTCCGAAAGCTCTTCCTTACCAATCAAGTAGCCACATTAGCAGTGTTCCGGATTACTTTAGGTGCAGTAGGCAATCTTTTAAATTCAGTAGATAGAACAAACTATTAGATAAATGAGAGAAAGACATGCTAATAGGATCAATCTTATTAATGAAACAATACGTGCTTATCATTTGACAAATATTTGTGCGCAATTATCTACACTATAATAAATTTAAATACTATGTACTATTAAACAATATGCTGCAATTTTATAAACCTCTATACTATTAATACTTTTAATTAATAACATAATTAAAAAAAGTCTATATAATTTAAAGATAAGACTATTATATCTAACTTCCGATACATGCATATACATATGCTGCAGTTAATTCGAATTTGGAGTTTGATTGAGGATAAAGGAAAGACCAAGTTGAGGGCTGAGGAAGGCTGACAATGCATGGGAATCCCATGTGAAATGCATATAATATAATGGCATTCACGTGGGACAATGCACAGACAGATGAATGCCAAGAGAGAGAGAGAGAGAGAGCTGTTAACTTATCTGCTATTGGGATATGAGAAACAGAGCATGGGAACCAGTAAAACACAGCAATGGAATCAAAATGGCCTCCCCTCATTACTTAATTAATTCCTGAGGTAAATACATACTATATACTACAAGGGACCATCAAAATAGTAGTATTTTTGGGGTAAAAGTTGAGATTTCAGAGGCCTCGAAGACCACCACCACCATCACCAGCACCATTATAGTCACCCACCTCATTCAGACTCAGGTGACTCATATTATGTTTCTGGGTAGCAGAGTAGACCAGTCAAATTAACCATCTTATTGTTTAGCAGCTAATGATGCCTCCATTAAATGGTTCTGTCAACTCCCATGAGGGAGAGGAAGCCCATCAATATCACACTCCTCAGGCTCTATAACTTGCTCTACATATTTTATTTTGTGTCTTCCAAAAATTTATGGTTAGAGCTGTCTACTTGTATTTTGTATCTATGTATTTTAGATTCGAATACTTTCTTTCTAAGCATATGTTTTGTGTCCGTTATTAAGAATCAATGCTTCTTAAATAAAAATTTAAACGCAAATCTTATAAATGAAAAAAACCGTATCTGATGGGTCAATATTAGATCGGTCTCTTAATTTACATACAAGATTAAAGTCCAACAAAAAAAAAAAAAATGCATCGAATGCTTGTATTCTTTCAACTTATGATAACTGCTTATTATCAGCATTTATCTAATTAATATCAACTAATACTGATCAACACTCATCAACCTTAGCAGTCACCAAATTATATTTTCTAATTATAATTTTATAATATCCAACACTCGACAATAATTATTTATAATAACTTGAAAACAACATATCATATGTATGAGTCTTTTTCGTAATGCAATTACTTCTGTTCTCTCGTACCTAACTTGAGTATCTCATGCAAAACTCTTCTAAATTTTTACTACCTACAAAAAAAAAAAAAAAAAAAAAAAAAAAACACTATGGCATTTGCTTTCCTTCAAAGCTGAGTTTACTAGCACTAAACAAGATCTTTGCATTGCCTGGCTCCCAAAATAATCATGAAGCCCCTAGATTGAATTCAGATTGTTGTAAAAAAGAAAAGAAAAATATGGAGGTGTTACACTAAGGTCAGTTGCATTATTATAAAAGTACATTAAAAGAGTGTCAAGATCGAGATAATAATCTCGATCGGTGGATGATTTTTATTAACCATTGCTTTAAAGAGGGCAACAGAGTTACAAATCATCTTACTAATCTAGGTGTAGTAACCCGACCTTTCCTCTTATTGTATTTGAGTATCCCCTTATTTCGTTACCGGTAATATGTTGGATGATGTTTTAGATGTTTGTTGGTATAGTAGTATAACACTTAGGAACTTTGAATAAAGGAAATTATGTGTCCACTTTAGATTTGACTAGATCTTTACATTTGTAGGCCAAACCAAATCAAATCAAAGACTTGCAACTCTTATTTCATCAAGAGTGGCGGAGAGTTAAACTTATGTGGATATATTCGCCATTAAATATATCAAGTGACTATTGATGAGATCGTTTTTAGTCTTAACTATTATTCTTCGAGAGAATTTGCATCGTACAAAATTTTAATTCTCTCCTCGCCCAAAATGAACTAGTTACCATTGTTTGACGAGGATAAGAAGAATTCCTAATCATATTGGTAATTATTTTGGGTCATATCAGAAAAATAATATGCAATACACTTACTAGTTCACCGTCTTTATTTTATTCTCATCCTTAGTCGGGGAATTGTAAATTTTATGTCTTTTAAGTCAAATTTAGTTCAAATTACGATAACCTTAAATAGGGGATGGGCGACTCTTTTGAAAGTTGATGTATCAAGTGAAGTTGACACGTGCACAATAAAGTTAAAATTTTGACCTTGAATTTGCATGTATTTTAATTATTTAATGACCAAATAAGCAAACTATAAAATTTTTACTTAGCCCCTACCTCTTATTTGTGGTCATTAAACAATAAATTTAAGTCAAAATTTAAGGTCAAAATTTTGATTTTGCCGTGCACATGTCAATTTTACTAGACATGTCGCCTTTCGACGAGTCTTAACCCCCAAACTCGATTATGTTATAATATCGTTAGTTTGTTTTGTTCTCATCCAAGAAAAAAAAAGTTGAATACCCCCAAAATTCATATTATTCCTATCCAAAAATCTTACTATTTTCATAATACATTCCGAGTATTGCTTCAATTCATATATGAAGCCTCTGTTTAGTTTGCGCACAGATGTCTGATTGAATCATTTACTTTGTATTATTTTAAAGGTTATACATGTGGTAATAAATGTCGACTCATAAATGAATTTGATATTAATTTTTACAGTTGAACTTCTTTTAATATTTTGTATAAATGGTAAAGTTTCGACTCAAACTCGTTGAAGTTACTAGTATCCAAAAAATTAGTCAACTTAATTATTTTAGTGGTTATATATGGAGTGATAAATATTGGCAAATGAAGAAATTTTAATATTAAATTTTAAAATTGATCACTTTTTACTATTCTCTATCAAAAGGCCGAATTTTGATTCAAATTATTGAGGTCACTAGTGCCCGAAAAATTAACTTGCTCCCTTTTTAAATAGAAAATACTTTTTCGCATATGGGTGAGAATGATTTTCCTTCAAAAATAATTCTCCATCCGATTATTCACCAAAGACAGAAAATTGAAAATTATTTAATAGAAAAACGTTCATGAACCAAACACACCTAAGAAATAAAACCATGGAACATTTTATTTTGTAGAATTCATAGCATATGGAGGCAACGTAACAATAAAAAAAATTTCCAAATCTCAATAAGATTTATCCATTTCACTGTCAGCTCTAATAATTTTTTTAATTAAATTTTTCCATGATCAACTTAATTAAATTTGGATTAAACTCAAATCAACTCAATCTCATCCTCATATTACAAAAAGAAAAAAAAAAAAACCTCAATCTGATCCAATTCCAATTTGGGCCGAGAAACCCCCTAATTTTACAATTTCCTAAGGTGGGCTTGGAAAGACCCCAGTCTGTATAGTTTGGGCTGGGCCTAAGATGATGCACGTCCCACATAAAGAGCCGATCCGGCCCATTAACGTTATGAATACAGTGGAAAATAACGAGTCCTGAAAAAATAAAAAGGTTAGAAATTAATACGCAAGAAGAGAACTGGGCCAAGCCAAGAGAAGCAGAAATTGAGAGTGAGCAGAGGAGAGGAGAGAGAAAAGGGAAGAAGGTTGCGCAACCACTGCCAGCCAGCGTCGCCGCCATTTGAGAGAGAAAGGGAAGGAGGCGGCAAGAGAGAGAAAGAGAGCGGTGGCGGCGGCGAGGAGAGAGATAGCTCGAGGAGTCCTGTAATTGGTCAGTTAGCCGGCAATTGGTATCGAGGTAAGCGAAATTTTTCATTCTAACTATTCATTTCGAGTTTCCAACTGATTTGAATCGGTAATTGATGATTCTACTATTTGATGCTGACTTTGGTGCTTTGGGGGAATGTATTCTTCGAATTTGTATTTTGGTAGAGTTTGTTGATTGAGAAATGGTATGTATTAGCGCAAGGGTATCGTTGTTTTGTGTAAATCTGGTCGTATTGTGTTCGAAAGATGAACTTTGGATGATTTTGAGGGCTTCAAGACTGAGCTAATTAGTCCATACTTATGTTAGGGTTTTAAATATATGGGATGATGGTTTGGTTGGTGGATACTATTGTTGACAGTTCTCGGTTCATCAGTGTAAGCATTTGCTAGTAATTTATATTTAGGAAATTGTCTTCCTTTACAGCGTGAATCTTCGCAGTAGGAAGTTTTACGAACTATATAACAACTCCCAGTGTGGGTCCCGCTTGCATGGGGAATAGCCACAAGCTCATGCTCCCTATCGACTTTAGTCGGAGGTTTGTACCTCCCACCTGTACATATGGAGTTACCTGTTCCCATCCTCATCCGTATGAACGAGATCCTGCAGTTATCATCACCTGTTTTTCATCAGGTAGTTCCAGATTATGGTCATAAACAATTGTTCCTCAATTCCAGCCAAGTAACAATGTTGCTGGAAATGAACATTCTCTGCCGGACAAACACTGAAAAAAGATTATGACTTAAACTTACAGCAGTTTTGTACCCACTGAAATCTAGTGTTGATTTCTTGGTACCGAGCTGCAATTATCTTGTCATTAACCTTATTCTATTAGATGCCTGCTTAAGTGGCGTGTTTTATTCTTCTTAAAGATGCCATCATTTAAAGTTGTGTACTTGTGTCAGTAGATTTTGTTTGTGAATATAACTTTATGATCTTGAAAGGAATTGTCACCTGAACCTTTAGAATATATGATAATGATGGTCATTGTTAGCTACACTGATTCTAGTGCATAAATCATACTCTCTTCTTACTTCAAGGAAATAATTGTCATAATTGACCTTTCCATGTCATGGAAATCTATTGAAGAGATTTGGTGTACCTGATTCAAGTTAGATAGTCTTGTTTTCCTGTGAAGTTTGCTCATTATATATCGTGTTCTAGTAGATACTAGATGGCAAGATAAGATCTGATTGAAGATTCTGTTTCTTTCTTGTCATGCCTTAGGAAATCTCACTGATAAAGTTGAGTGGGTTTCTGGATGAGACGATATCAACATTCCTTCTCCTTATTCAGACGGTTCCATATCCAGTTGATTTATCGAAATAATGATTGGCATGATAAGATTGCAGCGTATCATGTACAAAATAGAGGGAAAGTTGCTTTCTTACCAGATAGAGTACTTGGAAAAAATTGCATGAGTTCCAGACTGTACTCGAGTGGTTTTGCTGCAGTGAATAGGATCCCGACAAATTTTAATGATTTTAGCTCAGATGGAGTAGACGATGATGGCCGCTGGCAGAATGTTGGACAATCCCAGCTTCAGTCTAGTCCAATAAGTCATCATTCTGTGAACAATCAGACATCTCTGCAAAATCCTTGGCACCATACAACGGAGAACATTGGAACAGGTATGCAATATCCGGTTCACCGCAATGACGGAAATGCTCCAGCTTATCAGCAGTCAATCAATGAACATTGGATCAGGAATAATGGCCCTTTTCAACAGAGTCTTAGTGATCTGAATACAGGGAACAAAGTAACATTTCAGCCTGATGGTTATCAGCATGAGCATATGAGTTTCCAGTCAAGGTCAAATGGGTACCAGCAAGGAAATATTGTTACTCATGTTGGCAATCCTAGTGGTTATTATAATAGTCATTCAGGACCTCCCCAGCAGAGCCTGAATGGATCACTTAACTCTAAGTTTCATACTCCAACACTGTCGAATGCTAGTCCAGGTGGATATTCACGTGAAGATGATGGTATTCAGGGCACACTGGAGGAACTAGACGCTTTTGCAAGGACTGGGACTTAGAAAAGACTGTTAAATGCATGAGAAAGCTTGGCGATATGGGAGTTTGTATAGATTTGCCACGCTTCTTTATTATGATGGAAGCATGTGGGAAGGCAAAAGCTTTAAACGAAGCAAAAGCTGTTCACGAGCATCTTATTAGATTTATGTCTCCCATAAAAGTCAGCACTTTCAACAAGATACTTGAGATGTATGGGAAATGTGGTTCTATGGAGGATGCATCTAATACATTTAACCAAATGCCTGAGCGTAATTTAACATCTTGGGACACAATGATTACATGGTTTGCTAGAAATGGTCTTGGAGAGGATGCCATTGATATGTTCACCCGATTTAAGGAGGCAGGCCTCAAACCTGATGGCCAAATGTTCTTTGGGGTATTTGATGCTTGTGGTGTCATTGGTGATGTCACTGAAGGCATACTACATTTTGAGTCAATGAGCAAGGTTTACGGCATTAGTCCATCCATGGCTCACTATGCTAGTATAGTGCACATGTTTGGTAGTTCAGGTTATCTAGAAGGAGCTTTAGAGTTCATTGAGAAAATGCCAATTGAACCTAGCATAGATGTCTGGGAAAGCTTAATGAACATTTCCAGGGTCCAAGGGAACTTAGAACTTGGGGATCGGTGCGCACAGATCGTGGAACATCTGGACCCTTCTCACTTGAGTGAGGAATCAAAGGCTGGACTCCTGCCAATTAAAGATGCTGATCTTTTGAAGAAGAAAGTGAAGAAGGCTAATCCTTTGGAGCACACAAAACATGAATACAGAGCGGGTGATAGATCTCATCCAGAAAGCAACAAGATCTATGCAATTTTGAGGGGAGTGAAAGAATCACTAAAAGAGGCTGGTTATATACCAGAGACCAGATTTGTTCTCCATGACATCGATCCAGAGGGCAAAGAGGAAGCTATTATGGCTCATAGTGAGAGACTTGCTTGCATGTCTGCCCTAATGACCAGTCCAGCCCGAATGCCAATTCGTATAATCAAGAATCTTCGTGTCTGTTGTGATTGCCATAATGCATTTAAGATTATCTCAAAGCTTGTTGGAAGAGAGGTTGTCATGAGAGATGCAAAGAGATTTCACCATTTTAGAGATGGAAAATGTTCCTGCAATGACTACTGGTGATGACATTGACTTTATTGGTAAGTTCACGACTCTTCTTTCTGTTCTCTTTAACTACTCTCTGCTTGAATGGATGGCCTGCAATGTTCTGGTTTTTTAACCTTTTGTTGCTTTAGATATTACTCATTTTGAAAAAGAATGTGTGTGAAGTGTGCAGGAGGTCTCATCTTTTCTAGTGGGGGATATGAACACATCCATTCTTCCTCCATTTGTTGTCTTTATCCTTTGTTATTTGTTACTATTATCAGTTTAGGCTGCTAATTTGAGTCCTTAGTAGTTATTCCTCCCTTTTTCATCTGAGATGTTTTCGTTTTTTTTTTTGAAAGCTTTTTACCTTATATTTTCTGGTGAAGGCTTGGTGAGTTGGCCCACTTGGGACGTAACAAGAATGTTTTTGCAAGAGGGGGAGTGTTGGAGTGAGTACGTGTGTGTGTATAGAAAGAGACTAGTTCTAAGCAAGCTGCGTAAAGTAGATGGTTGTGGTATTACTCATGCTTTGTGTGCATTGTAGCTTGAACTCACACTACTCCTTTAATGAATCCAAATGAAGTGTGACAAAACCCCCTCCCCCCAAAAAAAAGGAGTATAATTAAAGAGAAATGTTAATGCGTTGATAACTTTGTACTATGATCATTTCATTATTTGACATCCATTTCTGTTTACTCTGAATAGTTTCATGGTACCTCTCAACGTTTTCTGGTTTGTATGATGTGTTTGATATTATAAGGCATGCAAGTACATCTCTTCCCACTTGGCACTGGTTATAGTAGCAGTGTCCACTTTGCTCCAATATGTTTACTACGAGTCTGATTTCTTATAAGGTTGTTGGTGTCATTATTTTCAATGTAGGTTTATTGTCTGCCACTCTCGTTCACAGGACATGAAAAATGGAGGGCACATCCTACTCAGGAAATGCACAAAGGATGATGCTACTGGGGCTGTTCATATTGTTGCCATAGATGTCGGCTTGGATGCATAATTGCATATAGCCTCTTTGATCGAGAGCTAATGAAACAATCTTGCCAAGCTCATGACTGAATTTCGAGACAGTAGACTAGACAACCTGGAGAAATTTTTGTAATGGCATTTAAGCATATAAATGCCATTACAGTTTTGGAGGACTCTGTCTTACAAGCTCTTTGTTGGGACTCTTTATTCTGTGTTGGAGGATATCTTGTCATTCATATCTATTTCTATTTATAGCGGCCAAGACTATTGGCTTTGTATATTTTGAACATTTTATAATGTGACAACCAAATATCAGTGTTTAGGCTTTTAAATACTTCCTCCGTTTTACAATACATGTTAATTTTTTCATTTCAAAATGTTTGTCACTTTAGAATTCCAAAGAAGGCTCTATTTAGCAACGACGTTTGAAGTAGCTTTTAGCGTTTTGACTAAGTCAAAACACTAATCAACTAAATATTAGCGTTCGTTAAGGTAGTGTTTTAACTAACGTTTACAGTAACTTTTAGCGCTTCAAGTAGTGTTTCTAAAAAGCTAAGAATATTATATTTTCACATTTGAAAGTAGCGTTTCATATTATTTTGACAAAAAAAACCCCTTCATTCATTTATATTTGACAAATTATTTATATATTTTTACGTCAATTTACAATAATTAACTAAATCAACCGCTAAATTTACCGAACACATTTATTCAACCGCTCAATTGAACAGCTATCCGCTAACATGACTATCACCTACATAAACAGTGTATCCGCTACTCAAATAGACTCATTTTGTCGAATAGGACCGAAGTATGAATGAAGAATTTACTAATTTGTTTTTATTAATTGTTTTATTTCTCTTCCTTTTTGATTGATTTTTTCATGTTCAATAACTTAAGGCAACTTTGATTTTTAATGTAAATTTTGTCATAAATTTGGTGTGTTTTTAATATTTTTTAACAACCCTCTAACGAAAAGGGAATATGAGTAGTCATTATTATCTCATGTCCATATTTTGACTGGGATTCGGGCCATTTATCGATACTTTGATGAGTGACATCAGACTCTTTAGATAGTTGAAAAAATATATTTGCAACTTTTTCTCCTTGCAGCATAGCTTCTGAAACCAAAATGAACAGATTCAAGACAATTGATTGAACTGCATATGTATTTGTGGTAACATATAACCTCAAAATTTATGACAGATTTAGTTAGACCTTAAAACCACCGAAGGTTTATCCCAAGTTGTCTATTTCTTTCATTTTAAAATAATAACTTTTTTGTTTCACAATATTAGTCACTTTATAATTCTAATGACGTATTAATGACTATTTTACCAATTTTGTCCTTTTGAATTGCTTTATTTATATCATTTTCTCATTGATTTTCTTTATTTCGATAAAATCTTGAGACAATTTAGTCTTTTAACATTAATTTTGTTATGAATTTAGTGTTTTCTTATTACTCCTCGTAACCTTAAAACGAGAATTATTTTGAAACGAAGGGAGTGCCTTTAAAGTTCAAAATTTTTGAACAGTAATTATTACTAAACGAAACGATTGATATGCTAAGTAAGAAGGTAATGACTAATGTGACATTGATATACTAGAATAAGTTCTTGTAAGATGGTTATTATTTGAGACGAACTAGTCTCAAGAGAGGCATCAAAAGCTTTCCCCTACCACCTCCCTCTTCTATATATTCTCTGGTCTTCCCATGGCCATGAGAGAGATGAACCCTAAGATGAAGGATACATTAACCCTCCTATTATAGTATAATTATTTTCCAATCCTATTTAGGAGAAGATTAGTTGACCATATATTCTTATTGTGAAACACAACCAATTTGGTTAGAAGGCCAAGGCCAAGGCCAAGGCCACCTAATAAGGGTAGAAAATAGGGTGGACAATTGGGGAAGAAGGTGAACCCACATGAAATTGAGGAGAGAGATAGATGGCACTTTATTAAATTACCCAGCCCTACTTTATTAAATATAAGAATATTAGAAAGAAATGGTTGATTATTAGGATGGCAGATCATATCTTCAGTTTTTTTTTTTTTTTTTGGAAATATCTTCAGCATTAAATACACTTTTATTTTTTAGATGATATGGTATTGATATGAAATTTGGTTTTGTGATCGTGAATGCCCTTAGGTCCACTACATCTATTTTTTTGCAAAATTTCATTAATCAAATGCCAATCATTACTTTCAATAAAAATCGTAATAATTAATTATATATTTTAAACACATTTATAAAATTCAACTTTTAAATAATTAATATAGATCTTAATAACGTCCGACTCCGAAACTATAAAAGTCTTGTCATGAATAATTTTCAATGACTATGTATCTTTACTGTTGAGAAATGATCTCCCAATATGTGTTATAGTGATTTAGAATTTCAATATTAGCAATCTTGTTAACGTAAAAGGAGAATGCAAATTTAAATCTCCAAAATTATATTTTTGCCTAAGATCTTCAAACATATAGATTAAACAAAATTCTCATAAAATATATTAAAAGTACTGACAAACTTTATCGGTATAAAAACTAATATTTTGAAGGGAAGGGTAGGAAAGGGGATTGTATTAGAGTATTAGTAAAGTATTATTCTAATGAATTCAAAATTAAATTGGCGCTCGCCCTTCCCTTACCTTCCCTTCCCTTCCCTTCCCTTCCCTTCCCTACCCACGTGAAGCATTACTCCTCCTCCTCCTCCTCCTCCCCAGGAATTTGAAAATTGAATCTCCAAGAAACTGAAACTCCCCTTCCTCCTCATCCTCTGCTCCTTTCTCTCTCTCCCGAATCTAGTCCTTTGTCTTTGACTCCTCCTCCTGAGTCACTCTCACTCCTCCACTCCCTCTCCTCTCTTGAGCTTTTTAGAACCAAATCAATCAAACCCACATCAAATTTATCCAGAACTCGTTGACAAGAGCAATGGGTTGTGTCTCGTCGACTCTTCTTAACCAAGACGAGGAATTCAGCCAGATCGGAAGCAATGCGCTCGGCCACCACATCGTTTCTCTCACCTCCACCACCTACGGCCTCCTCACCCTCGACCCTCCTCCGCCCTCCACCACCACTCCTCCCACCCCAACTCCTCGCTTCACTCGCCGCCTCCCAGATTGCCCCCTCTTCAGCCCGAAGTCATCAACTCCTGGGAGCTCATGGCCGGCCTTGACTCAAACGACAGCTTCCGCTTCTCCCTCTCTCTCCTCCCCCTCCTCCTCTTTCCCCCAAATTCTTCAACCTAAACACCCGCGTCTCCGCCGACCCAGATGTAGTAGACAAAGAAAACTCCCACCCCAACCGCCCTCCTCTTCGCCCCAGGATTGTCCCCTCCAAAGCACAATCCCAATCTCAATCTCAATCTTCCATTGATGGGTTCGAGAAGCTCTGCCCCCCAATGGGGAGGACAGACTGGTGCTCTACACGACCACCCTGAGAGGGGTCAGGAAAACCTTTGAGGCCTGCAACGAAGTCAGATCCGTGATTCAAGGTCTCGGGTTCGCCATCTGCGAGAGGGACATCTCCATGGATCGAGGGTTCAAGGAGGAGTTGAACGAATTGATGAGAGAGAAGAAATCAGCAGTGCCGCCTCGGGTTTTCGTCAAGGGAAGGTATCTGGGTGGGGCTGAAGAGGTGCTCAGAATCCACGAAGAGGGCCGCCTCGCCGAAATGCTGAATGGGTTGGCCAGAGTGAAGATTGGGGCAGTTTGTGATGGGTGTGGGGATGTTAGGTTTTTGCCCTGTTTCCAGTGCAATGGGAGCTGTAAATTGGTTATGGTGGTGAGAGATGATTTGGGGAAGAAACAGGGAAGCACTGTTGTTTTGAGATGCCCTGATTGTAATGAGAATGGCTTGGTGCTCTGCCCTATTTGCAGTTGAAATTTTTATTATATACTTTGCTCTCAAATCTCAATACACCCTATTATTGGGGAAATAGTGTGTTTGAAGGTTCTTCAATTCCAGCCTTCTTTTAAGTCAACTCTCTCAAATCATCTCATTTGACGTTGAATGATAAATTATATATGTGTTTGGCCTTCTTTCTTTGTCCAATCTTTAGTGATTATTGCTTAGCTTTGTCTCTTTTGCTTTGTAAGTTGTATTTTTTCAAATTCGAATCCAAATCCAAATCCAAATCCACATTCCGAGATGTTGGTGTAGGTAGCTTTTTTTTTTTTTTTTTATCTAAATTTTCGACACCGGGAGGAATATAGGGTCCAAACATACTAATCTTGCCTCTTAATCGTAAACATTTGACCCTAATCATAGAGGAAGTAGTGTGTCGTGTAAGAGGCAATAGAGCCAATTTGTTTCAATGCTAAGGATTGGTTGTGATTAATACGGAGCAGTCAGGTTTAGTAGAATGGTAACCAATTTTAAATGTAGATGAAAATAAGAACAAGTGACAAGGAATAATAGAGAGAGCAATAAGGGTTAACGATAAATAGTAGAATGGTAAGCGTTATGTTAATATTAAAATGAAGAAGTCCTCGTTTTTTTAAGTTTATTATAAGTATTAGTATCAATATTTAACATTGATCAATATTAATCAGTAACAAATTAATTAAGCTAAGTTTAAAAGGCCATGTTTATGTCTACTATAAAATTTATAATTCAAATTGAAAAGCGACATTAAAATATGAGGTTTTCAATTGAAAAAAATGGCCATAGATACTTACTAGATCATGAATCATGATAGCTCAATTTTGTATACGAATTATTAAGCGATATCGGTTTTGACATAGTGGTTAATATTGATTTCTTTAACACATTGAATTTAGGCTCTCATTCAAACATTTCATTTTGTTATAAACATATATTGCATACATTATAAAAATAAAAGTTAACCTCACATAATGTGTTTGTGTTGAGAACATTTTTTTAGTTCTCTCCAACAATTTTGAGTATCATTTTTGATCTTATACTATGAAGAATACGGTACATAATTGGATAATAATAAAATTATCGATAATTATACCACGGTGTCTCAACTATCAAGCTTAATGGTTGAGTAGAGTATCATGCGCACAGCTTTAAAACCCAATTTATTATCTAATGAATTGTTCCAATATATAAAGTGATGATTTCTTTTAAAAATTTGCCAACACACTAAGTTATGTCACTTATTTAATTATTTTTTTTTGTGTGTTGTCTAGTTTGAAAGATGGAGTAGCAATTTTCTCGTTTTCTTTTTCAGATTCTTTTTAAGAAAATCAAATACCAATTTACTTACCATGCACAATGTTCTTCAATCTAACAATCACCATTCCATTCCAATTATAGGCTTCTCATATTGTGTGGAGGAGGCTTATACAAATATATTTTGAAAATTAATTACAAAGCTGAATCTAATAAATAAAAATCCTTCTTATTTCATAAAATTTCTAATTTTATCGATCATTTGATGAGTTATATGTCGAAATCATCTCTTTGGGTATCCCTCAAAACAATCATTGTCCAAATCTTCTCTTCCGCTTTGGAATCGCTACCCCTCAAAGCGATACTTTTCACAGGCCGAAAAACAGCTCGTGTCATCTTCTGAAATTATTTTAAATTAACGGTTAATTAGTTAATAGTTAACAGCTAATAACTAATAACCGATTGATTAGACAGACAAATCGAAAATTTTACCTGCAGATTCAACTTTGGGACAGACAGTGGCTCCTGCACAACCGACAACACAAAACAACCCGCGGACACTGGTTTGGCTTCCTTTGAGGAATTGTATGAAAGAATTTTCATCCTTGAGGGCAATTTGCTTCAAGCATTGAATTGGGCATTTGTTATCTTTAGGCTCACATTGTTCTCCACAAGTGTAGAGTTCCCCATACAAGGGAAATTGATTTGCGACCAAATCGTTCCTTTCCAGAGACTTTAAATTGCTTGCTATCGCATTGTTTACGTGCATGGCTACCACGAACACGAATGTCGAGACAGTAATAAGTTTATTTACCTTCATGGTGAATTATCAAAAAGTAAGTTACTAATTAATTATTCCAGATGTATCTCTAATAATCTTTAATTTATAGACATTATTTTACGCCTAATTTGTGTGTATAGCATAATTGTCTCCTACAATTATTTTTGGTTGTAAACGTGGCATTATCTCCTCTATTTTTTCATGTCATTGCGTATCGCTCAAAAGAATAAAGGATTAGTTACTAATCATTCAGGATGCATGTATCTACTAGATTACTTGTGTCTCATCTAAGGCCTTGTTCGAAAAAAAGCTATTTGAGTATCAAATAATCTGTTTAGATAGCTAATATCCGTTAGATTTTAGCTATTATCGTATAACTCGTTTAATTGAGCGGTTGAATTAATAAATGTGTTTGATAAATTTAGTGGTTGAGTTAGCTGATTATTGTAAGATATAAATAATTTGTCAAATATAAATTAATCTCAAGGGATGTTTTAGTCAAAAAATAAAAATAAAAAATGAAACACTACTTTTAGATGTGAAAACTAATATTTTTAACTTTTCGAAACACCACCCGAAATGTTATAAGGTACTGCAAACGTTAGTTAAAACACTACCTTACCGAATACGAATGTTTGGTTGGTTAGTGTTTTTGATTTAAAACACTAAATACTATTACAAATATTATTGTCGAACATGACCTAATTGAATGTGTTTAAATGAGCCGAGTGCCTCAAAGCCAAGTTTTACTCCTTAGAAGACTCATATCTAATTGGATATCACTCAAAAGAATAAAGGATTAGCCTATTTAAATTAGGAAATCGGGTTTAAATCGGGTTCTTTTTAACGTACTAAATAAGTACTTATCATCAACACTTGTCGGCATTATTCAGCACTTATTAGCACTTACCAACACTTGAACATATTTCCTAATTATAAATTCTTAAAAATTTAGCACTTATTTATATCGATTAACAGTAATTAGTGTTTGGCCTATATTTTAAAACTATTTTTAATTCAAAAACAGAAGTTAGGCCAAACACTAGTTTTTTAAAAATTAAAACTATTTTTCAAAAATGATTTTGGAAAAAACTCCGTGAAAAGCAAATCTAATTTCGGAAAAACTTCGTAATAACCACCCAAAATCCCATTCTCTCTCTGTCTGTTCTATTTTTTTACGTTATTTTAATTTTTCTCTTTCTTCTATCTTTATCTCTCTCCTCTCTCTCTTTTATTTTGTTTTATCTCTATTTTATTTCTATCTTTCTAGAAATATTGGTCAAATAAATTAATTATTTAAAAACCACTTATATAAAATTTAGGCCAAACACTTCAAATTTTTCTTAAAAACAATTTTCAAAAAGTACTTTTTAAAAACAAAAATAATTTTTTAAAAATTAGGCCAAACATGCTCTAAGTATATTGTTGAATATAATTACAAGGTTTCTGACACTTAAAAAGGAAATTAAAAAGCTTTAAAAAATTGAATACCGTATAATAAAGTATCTAAAATTACAATAATCTATAATATGAATGAAGGCAGAAAAATACATCATTAATTACATTAGGTTATAAGGTGGTTTGGATGAAAGTTAATTAACTACCATAAGCATAAACCTATATCTGTACTCTTAAAATTAAGGCTCCCGAAACTATAGATCCCAAGTTTAGTTTTTCCCTTCTCTTAACATGTAATTATACTGTCATGCACTTATTATTTAACAATAACTACAATAATAGTTTTCAGTGTCGGTCCCACTTTTACGATGTCTAGAAAAATTTAAATATGAACGATCTTAACCATTTCAATATTTCTATTAGCATAGAGATCGAGTTCACGAGATCCATATAAAAAGAATTATTTCTCTATATTCCTTTCAGTTAAATTAAATGCAATGCAACATATTATTTCTGAACAATTTGACGAAGCAAAAAAGAAAAGCGAATGAAAGGGAGAATGCCAGGAGAGAATTATGCTACATCACATATTACAAAGTGGTTATAATTCAACTCATCTATAAAATTCCACATGCATGAAAACTTTACTTTAATAAATTGCTGTAATTATTTACATTTGTTTTTTCTACCACAGATCACCATGCAAGGAAATAAGCTTACAACCCTTTCAATCTTATTATTATTCATTCTGATCACACTTACACACAACACAATCGCAAAGGATTTGAAACCTGCAAAGAAGCACGATCATAAGACGTATGCAAATTTCCTGGAAAAAGTCGATCTGTGTTTAGAGAACTGCCAACCCCAAGATCAAAAATGCCCAACAAAATGTGTCGTAGACGAAGCTCAAAAGGATCCAGCTGCAGCTGGTAATCTCTCGAAAGAAAATCAAATCGTTGCTCAAGGAATGTTTTGTATGGTAGGTTGCGAAACGACTAACCTGTGTGCCAAGATTAACAAGGAAGGTGAGCTTTCGTTTCCAAATGTCTGTCAAAATAAGATATATACGTAATTCAGTGTTGGTGATGTTTTGAAATTAGTGTCTCGGATGATAAATTAATAACTGTTTTGGTTGATAATGTTTCAGAACAAGCAAAGCATTGCTACTCGACGTGCCATAAATATTGCTACGACGTAACTGCGTAAGATGGTATGGACGTGATAGCATTGAAAAGGAACTCCAAAGAACAAAATGCTAGCTGGGGTTTAATAATTGATTTTATTGTTCATGATGTTGTGGAACAAAATTTTACATAAACGATTTGAAGTTTTCAATGTAATTGCATTATTCTCTTAATTTGTTATAAACATATAATGAGTTAAATGACACTCTAGTTGAGTATAAAGCGTATTTTACACGTAGTAATGCCTTGTACATTATATCAATTAAAAATAATAATAATAAATCTTTTTTTGTCAAAATGAAATCACATAATAATATTGGACTAAAGATATTGATTATGCCTCTTTGCTTTACCATATTTTGTTAAACTTTATTGGACAATTTTTTTAAATAACATAATTTTATATCACGGCTAACATGTTCCAATTAATATTAATTTTGGAAGTACTTGTAACAGCTTTAGATTAAATGATATAATTTTATATCACCACTTTAAATCAAAATAATATAAACTCATGAATGAATGTTGTTAATGACTTATATATTTCATACTCATAATAAATGAGAACTTGGATAATATTCAAATCCACAATAAAAAAATAGATAGCTACATTACAATTTAAATAGTTAATTACGAATAGGACTTTTGAATCTATCCACACTCAAGTATAAATTAACATTAGCAGCATTTAAAACTACAATAATTTAAAAATTACATCACTCCTTAAAAATAATGAACCTAAGGAGAAATATCAAATTCTAGTTACTCAATTTAATATAGTGCCTGAGGAGCACAAGTGCAATTATATAAGTATATTATAAACAATACTTGTCAATATCGATACATATTTATAAGGCTTATCTTTAATGGTAACAACTCTTTTGAGTAGTTCCAATTGATACATAAACAAAAAAGTTGCTCCAAAAATTTATCATTATCAATGATAACAACCCATATAAGGTACTTCATAATATTTTATAAATAAAAAATTTAAATAAAAAAATAAACCCATTATTTTATTTTATTTTATCTCTCCTCTCTCTCTTCTCCCCATTTTCTCTCTCTTCTTTGGAGTTGCCAGAGCAACTCTCCCCCCCACCTGCTCTTTAGAGCAACTCTCCCGCCCAGCTTCTCCTTCCCTGAATTTTTTATTATCTCTCTCCTGTTTCTCTCTCTTACACCTAGGCGTAGCTGTCTCCCAACTACAACCATTGAAGACAGCCTAACCATAAGGACCTGAAATTGGAGCGAATATGTTCAATAATGGCTCAAAGAATACATCAACATATGATGAGTAGATAATTTGTAAGCAATGAGATGATTTTGGACAAAGGGAAATTAAGATCATTAGATCACAAATCACCTTTATTTGGCAGTTCACATATGCAGAGATGAAAGTCGTGCTCAACAAAATGAACTCGCTTGAGTAGCGGATAGGTATTTGTGTGTTCGATAGTTGTTTAGCTAGTTGATAACTCGTTAGGTTTTATCTGTTAGAGGATATCTGTTTAATTAAGCGAGTTGAATAAATGTGTTCAGTAAATTTAATGGTTGAGTTCACTGATTATTGTAAATTAACGTAAAATGATATAGATAATTTGCCAAACATAAATTAATGAAGGTATACTTATGTCAAAAAAATATGAAACGCTACTTTTAAATATGAAAAACTAATATTCTTAACTTTTCGAAACAATACTTGAAATGCTATAAGCTACTGCAAATGCTAGTTAAAATACTAGCTTACCGAACACTAATATTTGGTTAGTATTTTAACTTGGTCAAAACGCTAAAAGTTACTCCAAATGTTGTTGCCGAACAGAGTAGAAGTTGGTATCCTGCCCCCCAAAAAAAAGAAAATCCTTTCTGTCTTCTTATTGCGGTTAATGATAGGGGAAAATATGAAAATTTGTAAGCAAAAAGAATAATATTTTCAAGTTTTAATAAAAATCTAGGAAAAAAGTTAAAATTTTGAGTTTTATTAGTGAAAAAAAAATTTAATTGTATAATTCTTCTATTCAATGAATTTTATACACTTTGATTAATTAAAAGTAGCATTTTGTTGGGTAAATTTCATGTAGTAATAGTAATCTTGTTCTTTTTAGAATAACTTCAAGTATGAGTGTTTCTAAATATATTGTCATCTTAAAGTTGATAAAATTAATGTATTTATTGTTAAGAGTGCGTAATCATTCATGACCCTTTAACGAAAAGCATAGGTTGTGATTGAAGTTAGCTATTTTTATCTATTTGAAATCAGTAATAATAATGTGCAAAAAAAAGGGAACAAATTCTACTTTTGTGATCAGAAAAGAATGACAGGAGAAAATAGTGGCCTATCACATTCTTCCACCTGATCGTACTGCAAAAGCACGCCTATAAATTTCAAACTCAAGACTTATTTTTAAATCATCTGAGTTGTGTTCATTTGTATGTGCATTTCTTTTTGACATATAATTTTACCATGGAAGGCCTCAAATTCACTGCTCTTTTCGTGGTTGCATTCATTTTGGCCATTCACGTAAACAATACTTTTGCAAAGAATATCAAATCAGTAGAAAAGCACGATGAGCAAATTCACGACAAATACCCATTGCTGAAGTCCATCCATGAATGTTCTGATAAATGCAGTCCAGATGATCTCCAATGTCCAGTGAAATGCCTGCATGACATTGCTGAAAAGGATGAATCTGCTTTTGTCAAGTTGGCCAAAGAACACCAGCCTGACGTTCGGGCATTGTTTTGCGCTGCAGGTTGCCACACCACTGAAAGTTGCAAAACCATTGAGAAAAGTAAGTTCTGAATCTCCTATGATATTGATAAAATTAATGTGGAGGATTATTCTTTGTTGAAACATTTTAATTTATTCATCACTTAATCTTATCCTGTTTTTTTTTTTTTTGTTTTGGAAGATGGTGGCAACTGCGCTGAAATTTGCGACCACTTTTGTTTGGAAGGATAAATACATCCAGAGGGCAAAAATCATTTCGGAATATTAGTGAAGGAATAAGAAATAAGCCTATTAAGAAATTAGTTATGTTGCATAACTACAAATCATGCAGAATAAGTAAGTCTTAGTATTCTAAATTCTCTTCTAAAATCCTTAGTTTGTTTTATTTAATTATTTATTTCTTTCCTCCTGCTGGGTTGGAATAATACTCTAGTCTAATGTGATGTAATTAAATCTTTCTCATGAGAAATTCTTTGTAATATTCACGAACTATCTAGTAAGGTAGTCCCATAAATTATAACTTTTTTTCTTTATTTTTAAATTCTCTAAACACATACTTATTTTCTCTTTCGTGTAACTTCTGTTGACATGTGTCCGTGAGTACAATATATTATACTCGATGGATTACAATCTAACAACCACTCTCTCAATACATAATGTAGGAAAACACCATTTTGCCATTGAAAATGTTTATGTAACTAGTATTAGATAAGTTATAAGTCAAGACATTTGAAACCCGAAAAATGGCTGAAATGGCTGCTATGGTCCGAAGGAGGTCGAAAATAGCTAAGATGCCACCCTAATGTTCTGAGCAGGAAATCGAGCATTGGTCTTTTAACTGTGTACTAAGCTGTAACATTTCATTTCACTGAAAAACATTGTATTTTGATCTGTTGATCAAACAGTTTTCCATTTTTATGCGAAAGCTATAGGCAAAAACAAAAACTGAGCTAAAGAAAAAGAAAAAATATTGTCCTGATCTTCTATAAAAGCCCCATTCTATTCTATATATGCTCCTTATCGATCCAGAAACCAACCAAAAGAGATAAAAGAAGGAAAAAAGTGTTATGGTACGCAACAACTCAAAACCTACAAGAATATACTGAAATTGACAGTCTCTATATTACCCCCGAATAATGAAGACTCGATCTCATCCATCACATTCTCCATCCATGCTTCTCTTAGAACCTGTACATGTTTTCCTTACTGTTGTGGGGTTTTCTACTTATTTCTCTGTTGTGCAATGAAAATGAAGTATAATAGTTTCAGTTTTCGTTGTTTTCCTTACTGTGGGGTTTATTCCAGTAAGAGTTTGCCTTGGTTCTCATCATTTGGATGTCTTTCAACCTCCATTGAACAAAATAGTTGTGTAATGAAAATGAACTATACAAATTCTTGAGCTTTTAAGTTATACTTAACATTAGGAATGCTAGTTTCCTTGTCTATTTGACGATCAAGTGACATTAGGGCATGTTCGGTTTTGTTCATATATCACACATTCCATGGTACTCAATGTACATTCGAGCATAGAGTTCTAACAAAATCAAAAGACTCTCTATCTCATCTCCCTGAGTAACAAAAGACACTCTCATCTCATCCATCACATTCCCTATCCATCTCTCACTGTCGAACTGCATGTTTTCGGAACACAACTCGTCACTTTGATCAAGTCATATAAAATTTCATTGTTAAATCATTCCCAATAAAAATTAGTTACACTAATTGGTAAAAAAATCAAAAATATATTCTTAATCGAATTAATAACCCTAATAAAACTTGTATGTATTGACACAAATTCTCACAAAAATGAAAGAAATCCAAACTCTACAAAGGAGGAAGGGAGAAAAAATAAGAGAAGAAATTAAAGTAAAAAGGGTTTACCACTGGCTATAATTAAAGTAGTAACAACCCCAACAATCCAGAAAAGAGAAAAAAAGTAGTGGATACAGAATTAATATTAGAGAGGAGGAAAGAGAGGAGAAGATCACTAACCGTCATTAGTAAACTAAAGAATACATGAACAGAAAACAAAAGACATAATAAGTTGAACTACTTACAGCTTCAATTAAAGATCAACCTCGACTAGTTGTTTCCCTATAAGATCATGCTCATCCTCGACTACTTGCTCCTCTTCTACATTCGATTCCATGTCGTCTTGGCCATTATTCTTGACTTTCCTCTTTTGTTGGCCCTATCCTTCTACTGTTTTATATTGTTTGAGATTGAATTGTAGAGACACAGAAAACAAAAAGTTGTTTAAAAGCGTCTAATGGGCGGGGTCGCCAAGAGGTTATCAAGATGGATGGGTAAACATCTCTCATGGGTGGGTCAGGAAGTACTTATTAAAGCTATAGCCCAAGCAATCCCGACTTATGGAATGAGCATTTTCAAGTTCCCTAAGGAGTTATGTGACGAAATTCAGTCATTGATTAACAAATTTTGGTGAGGTTACAATTCTGTGGAGTCCCAAAAATACATCTTATTGGGCTAGACAAACTGTGTATGGAGAAAGAGGCTGGAGAATTAGGGTTCAGAGACTTGGTGGCGTTTAATGATGCTCTTCTATCATGCCAGCTGCGGCGTATCATGCAAGATGAGACCTCTCTCGTGTGGCATCTTCTTAAAGCAAGATAATTTCCGCATTGTAGTCTCTCTGATGCTGATCTTGGACATCGCCCCAGTTACACTTGGAGAAGTCTATAGGGCTTTAAATGGGTCATTAAAAGAGGTTGTAGATGGCGGGTGGGAGACGGGTGGCACCTAAGCATATGGGAATCTAAATGGATCCCGCGCCCACATTCGTTCAAGGTGATTACCCCACTTAAACCCCAATGTTCATTACTTCGTGTGTGTGATCTTATTAATTGGGAGAATGGTGAATGGAATGAACATATGATAGATGAAATTTTCGACCCTGTGGATGCGGATGTTATTAAACAGATACCGCTCAGTGTAAATAAACCCCTGACAGGGTCGTGTGACATCACTCTCCTACGGGTATTCTCACGGCCAAGTCGGCTTATCAATGCGTTATGACATGGAGGAGACAGAGTGTAGCTGATTGCAGTAATAGTTCAAAGGGGCGGTGGACAGCTCTGTGGGGACTGCAACTACGGCCAAGAATGAAATCTTTTGCCTGGCGATGCTGTGTGGGAGGGCTCCCTACGGCTCACCGTCTTGGTTCACGAATTCAGAACTTCTCTATGAGGTACAGCCTGTGTGGGTGGGTTGCAGAGTCTGATTCTCATGCATTATTTTTTGTCCTTTTGCAGTAGATATCTGGAATTCATCTCAGTTTGCCGCAACTGTCCAAAGCTTCTCCATGGCGTTAGCGGAGGACCTGTTTTATTCTGACCAAGCAACAGCTAGGGGCGGACTGGGACGTTTTTATTGTCGTGGCCTGGGAAGTTTGGGGGCGAGGAACACCACTTTGTTCGGGGAAGGCGAGGTTCTATTGGATAAAGTGGCGGACAGAGCTGTGGAGTTCGTGCGAGAGTATTGTGGAGGTGCAGCCATTGAAATGGAGACCGCTCAGTGCTGGAACTTACAAGATCAATTTTGATGGAGCTCAACTGGGCGACTGGGGGCGTGGATAGGGTGTTGTGATTAGGGATAGTGGTGGCGATGTACTCCTTTCTGCTGTTAACCACGGTGATGGATTTATTGGACCGGAGATGGAGGAAGCCCGGGCTTGCCAATTTGCACTAGCTGAAGCAATCCGTTTAGGTGTAAAGTCCATGGTGATCGAAGGCGATTGCGTGTCTCTTATTTCGAAGCTGAAGGGGAAATCTCCTGTAGTCTCCGAACTAGGCCTCATCATCGATGATATTTATATCTCTGTTTATCGGTTGACTTTTATTCTTTCTTTTTGCTAAAAGGACGGGTAACACAAGTAAGTACATTATTTAGCGCATCTTCAACCCTATATGATTCAAGTACTCAAGTTTGGTATACGATAGCCCAAATTTAGTTGTTAATATGGCATTTGAGGACTACTATAATGTTTCGCAGTTGGACTAATATATATACCCCCTTTGCAATAAAAGAAAGGAATACTTCCTATTAGTATATATATATATATATATATATATATATATATATATATATATATATATATATATATATATATATATGTATGTAGAGAGAGAGAGAGGCTGTATCTAATGAGAGAAGATGAATAGGGTGAGAGTAAGAGGATTAAATATGGATCATTGGATTAAATTGAGCGGCTGAGATTAATCTATCAATAAAAAAATTCTAATTACTTTCCCTCCACTATGCCACCCTAAAAAAATCACACTCCATTGTTTTCTTTATTTTTCCGGCGATAATACTACCGAAATTTATGAAAACTCTACCACAAATCAATCTAATTTAGGGCATATTGAACCCCAAATCAAAAATTCATATTTTATACTCATGAATGATAGAAAATAACTTTATTTTAATCTTAATTTTTAGATTTAAAATGAATGGTTGATATTTATTCCTCTCACTCTCACTCTATCCCTTCCTCTCATTTGATACAATATATATATAACTTTTTTTTATTTTAAGGTAGAACTTTTAGGTTTTTTTATATCTTATCAAGCCCTCTTGTATAGTTGTATGATAGAATTTCATGAGATAGAATTATAAACTTTTATCACATAAAATTTTATATAAATCAGTAAAAACTTTGAAAATTGACCTCATCAAAATTGAAAGGTTTATTTCATAAAATTATAAAAGATAAAATAAATTTGAGGTAATATAAAGGTTTATTTCATAAAAATTGAAAATTGACCTTAGCTTATCCAAGACTATCAAACTTGGTTTGTTTGAACTTACATACA
Organism: Talinum fruticosum; assembly: GCA_021018815.1. Taxonomy (NCBI): domain Eukaryota; kingdom Viridiplantae; phylum Streptophyta; class Magnoliopsida; order Caryophyllales; family Talinaceae; genus Talinum; species Talinum fruticosum. The sequence goes on along the minus strand of JAITYX010000139.1, from coordinate 512,398 downwards.
AAACACATGTAAATAAAAATGTAAATAGAAATGAGAATAAATGAATATAAAAGAGCATAAATGAACATAAAAGTACATAAATGAACATAAAAGAGCGAGAAATGAACATAAAAGAGCAGAAATGAACATAAAAGTACATAAATGAACATAAAAGAGCATAAATGAACATAAACAAACATAAACGATACAGAAATGAACATAAACAAAGAGAAATGGGTTGTTAAATAAGAAATGAATATAAAAGAACGAACATGAATGAACGAACATAAACCAATATAAAAGGAACATAAACAAAAATAAAATATAAATAAATAAATTTTATTGTTCATATAAAGTTGAATATACCATTACCACGAGATGGTATAGAACACTTATTCACTCATATAATTCCGCCGAGTATCTTAACCTTGGCGGATTTAGATTTGAGGTAGTATAAATATCCCCTGTTTTGTTAAAAAATAATAATAATAAAAAGGAAGAAAAAGTTTTGCTGACCATAACTTTGAGTAACGTTTTTAACCCCGTCTTACTCAAATTAATTATCTTATTTTATTAATCAAATGAGGGTATTTACGACACTTCACTAAAATTTTTCAAATTAATTATCTTATTTTATTAATCAAATGAGGGTATTTACAACACTTCACTAAAATTTTTCAAACTGAGAAAAACCTAACAAGCACCTCTATCATTCATCTAGACCTTGTGATTAGGGGTGAGCACGACCGACGGGTACCTCGGAACCCGGACCGGAATCGGTCAAACGGGTAAGGTTCCGGAACCGGAACCGATCAAACGGGTAAGGTTCCGGAACCGGAACCGGTCAAACGGGTAAGGGTAAGGTTCCTAAAATTTAGGAACCTGTCAAATGGGTAAGGGTAAGGTTCCTAAAATGAAACCACTGGAACCGGAACTCGGAACTCGTTTAGACAGAGTTCTAGAACCGTGGGCACCCGAATCCGTTACTAAAATTTTCGAAATTTTCAGTTTTGAGGCCCATTAAATTTTTACTTTTGAATTTCTAATGTTTTGCCCAACTTATTAGAAACCCTAATCTCCTTCCTCCTCATCATTTCGCGTTGCTCCATTTCGCGTTCCTTCATTTCACCTCTCTCGCGTTGCTATGCTCTCTCTCCCCTCGCGTTGCTCGCTCTCGCTCTCTCTCTCTGCTGGTGCTCGTTGACTCGCATTGCTCTGCTCTCTCTTTCTCTCGCTGCTGCTCGTTGACTCGCGTTGTCCGCTCTCTCGACGAATCGAACTTCATTTCGCGTTGCTCGCTCTCGCTCCTTCATTTCGTGTTGCTCTGTTTTGCTCCTTCATTTCGCGTTGCTCTGCCCTTTCTCTCGCTGCTGCTCGTTGACCTCCTCCCAGTCCTCGTCGGTGTTGGTGTTGCCTCCTTCCTTCCTCCCACTCCCAATCCCAACTCTCCCTTGCGGCTTCGTCCTCGTCGGTGCTCTCATTACAAAATAGGTAATTTCTTAATATTTTGTTGTAAATAGGGTACCCTGGAACCGGAACCGGAACCTGAGGATAAGGGTAAGGTTCCTAAAATTCAGGAACCGGAACCCGAGGGTAAGGGTAAGGTTCCTAAAATTCAGGAACCGGTCAAACAGGGTAAGGGTAAGGTTCCTAGTTTTGGTAGAGGGTACCCGAACCGCTCACCCCTACTTGTGATTGATTCTTCAGCTCCATCTGTTTTGATGATCACTTGGAAAATTCTTCAAAACCGGACACCTTCATTTGGAGTCGAAAGGTGTTTTCGGTCCGAATCAAGCGTTTGTACTGGTGGTAACATTGGCATCTCTTGGCCCGAGCAAGAGGCTAACATCTCTGTATTCGGCAAGTAATCACTCAGGTAACTACTGCCGTTATTACACCATTTGAAGTCATATAAATAATCAAGCTCTAGATCGCCATCAAAACAAGTTTGAGCTAAACTGTTTTGTTGATTCTCATCATATATGGAATGAATCTCTAGATAGATATCGGTATGAACATTAAGTGATTCCCCGTTATTCAAATTTGTAGCTTCACCGCCATGGAATTGATCATTGCGGATTTGGGCATTGACATTTATGCTATAAGAGTGGTTGTAGTTGGGAACCACGGCATTGTCCTGGACAATATTCCCATATGAGCAAGTCCAGATTTCTCTTGTAACCTGCACTTGTTCCTCTATAAGATCAGCCTCAACTACTGGCGCCTTCCGTTTATGATCCAACTCGACTGCTTGTTTCCCTGTATGATCATCCTCATCCTCAACTACTTGCTTTTCTGCAATGGATTTTATGTCAGTCTTGGATTTCCCTCTTTTTGGGCCGATCCCTCTTTTTATATATCCTGCAAAGCACAAAGTCATCCAACTAAAAAAAAGTTAGACATCATAGCAAAAGGAACCATATACTAATAGTTTTTTCTTTTAAAATCATAAATAAATTTTAGAAAAACTAAAATAGCAAAGGTATAATCTTTATTAGTATTTACAGTTTAGAATAGCAAAAATCTAAATGTAGATGATTGAGAATGAATAAGCGAAATATTAATTATGCATACCCTCATACAAGTGTCTTCTTCACCAGGATCTTCCCTCTTCCGTTTTTTATTAGACTGAGTAGAAGAATCAGGAACTCTAAACTCATGCATAAGCCATGGTGTTTTCCGACCATTAGGAGGCTTCCCTTCAAGGAACACCAACGCCTTTCGGGACGCAATATTCCTGCCCTCATGATTTATCTCTTTATCCATCCCAGTTGCTTTCCAGTACCCATCTCCGGCCTTTCGGTCAGGTCGAGATCCCCTTGGATACTTCCGGTTTATCGACGTGCAAAAGTACCATACATTGTCACCCTGTGCTGCATAATTTGCTGTTCAAATTCAAAAAGATCAGAAATTTAGAAAAACATTCAATCCAACTAAACAACATAACGTCATGATTAGAAAAGGAAAAAAGAACAAACCTGCGAGGTGATCGGGTTTAAATTTGTAAATATTAACACTATGCATCGCGTTAATGGGAAGTTCTGAGATTAATCATAGGGAGCAAGTAGTGTAGGGTAAGCTCTTCGTCGGTAGGGTTGAATGACACCAGATGGGAAGGGGTAGATAAATTTCGAATCGAGAAATCGAGTCATAGGCCGAAATCACCACGTTGGAGGTCAACCCAACGATACAGGAACTCTATATTTCCTACTCTTAGGAATTAATAGAGGAAGGGAGACACGCTCAACCTTTCAACACTCAAAGTGCTTAGCGAAAATACTCATAAACTTAATTGATTTATGCGGTTACAAATATGGCCATTTTATAGGCCTATTTGTTACTATTACAACTAACCCAATTTATTACAAGCTCCCATTTTCTACTAAAATGGCAGAGCCTTTTGACAATATTTGCTACTAATGTCTTCTGTTAACCGTAACCTACCAATATAGAGTAGGATGATGGATTAATGGTTAGGGGATGCTACAACATTTTTTCTTCCTTTGTCAGGGTTAATGTTCTACCGTTGTCATTGAACCGATAACCAACCGGAATAAATTTACTTAAATATTGGGAAGCAGGAATAAATTTACTCAAATAGTCCCAAGCAGATTCGAGTTGAGTAAATTTACTCAAGTACTGGCTAGCAGCTGCTTCAAGTCGAGCATTGTGATCCTGATTTTCTCCATGTTTTCGTGCATGGTGTCTTTGATTTTTCTCCATGTTTCTCTGTGAGGTTTCTTTGCTCCATTGGTTTCACGGCGATCTGGAGACAAACAAATTATAGTTTATGTGGGTTTAAGAGATAAATAGCAGCATGTAGTTATGTTGGTTTAAGAGATAAGTAACATAAACAAGTTGTTAGGTTCAGATAAAATACAATAATATCTTGTCTTTCATCCTTTCGATTTTTTGGTTTTGTTTTCGACACAACTTCGTTTTAATTTTAATCAGCACGTGGTAAAAAATTATATTTTCTTAAACTTCAGATAAAATTATATATAATATATAACATTAATATATCTTTTCAAATTGGCGAAATATTACAACGGGAGTGATTAATGTAATCTCAACTATAAAAATTATTTATCCATTAATATGAGTCGTTGGTCTAAATAATTAAATAATTTATACTATATATAATAGCAATCCAATTCTCACTTGCCATAATAAATTAAACAACAGCAACAACAACAACAACAATAATAATAATAATAATAATAATAATAATAATAATAATAATAATAATAATAATTTGTGTTAAAATATTAAATTGATTGTTAACAGTACATAATCATTCATGTGACCATTTATTTAACTAAAAGCTTAAATTGTGGTTGAAGTTAGCTATTTTTATCTATTTGAAATAGTAATAATAATATGCAAAAAAAGGGGAACAAATTCTACGTTTGTGATGAAAGGAATAACGGAGAAAATTGTGGCCTATCACATTCTTCCACCTTATCGCAGTGCAAAAACATGCCTATAAATTTCAAACTCAATGACTTTTTTTATTAAAATCATCTGAGTTGTGTTCATTTGTATGTGTATTTCTTTTTGACATATAAAAATTACAATGGAAGGCCTCAAATTCACTACTCTTTTTGTGGTTGCATTCATGTTGGCGATTCACGTAAACAATGCTTCAGCAAAGAATATTAAATCAGTAGAAAAGCACGATGAGCAAGTTCACGAGAAATTCCCATTGCTGAAGTCCGTTCATGAATGTTCTGATAAATGCAGTCCTGATGATCTCCAATGTCCAGTGAAATGCCTGCATGACATTGCTGAAAAGGATGAATCTGCTTTTGTAAAGTTGGCCAAAGAACACCAGCCTGACATTCGGGCATTGTTTTGCGCTGCAGGTTGCCACACCACTGAAAGTTGCAAAACTATTCAGAAAGGTAAGTTATCAAATCTCCTATGATATTGATATAATTAATTTGGAGGATTATTCTTCGTTGAAATATTTTAATTTATTTATAACTTAATCTTATCCTGTTTTTTTGTTTGTTTTTCTGTTGAAGATGGTAGTAACTGCGCTGAAATTTGCGAGCACTTTTGTTTGGAAGGATAAATGCATCCAAGGGCAAAAATTATTGCGGAATATTGGTAAAGGAATAAGAAATATGTATGAAATTAGTTAAGTTGCATAACTATAAATTACGCAGAATGATTAAGTCTTAGTATTCTGATTTTTTTTTTTTGCAAAATTAGTAGCTATTTTTTCCCCTTTCCTCTAGCTGGATTGGAATAATAATACTCTAATTAGTCTAATGTCATGTAATTAAGTCTCTTTCAGTAAAAATTTTCTTGTTCCATAAAAAGATGGTCTCATAAATTACAATTTTTTTATTTTTCTAAATACTCTAGATGCATCCCCTATTTTCCGCTTTCATCCAACAATATGTTAACATGTGCCTCGTGAATATAATGTATCGTACTCCATGCATTACTTCATGATGTATGAAAACACCACTTGCAATTGAAAATTTTCATTTTTGAGTATATCATAAGTACTTATCATCATTAAGTACTTATCAGTATTGACCAACATTCATCAACATAATTAGCGTTTTTCATCATGTATTTACACTTGATCATATTTCATTGTTGCAATTTTTTACATATTCAAAACTATCTGCACTAATTACTAATAAATTACTTATGATAAATTGAAAGAATAAGCCCTTCAATTAAATAAAAAATTCGATGTCATTCAATATATATGACTGAAATTTTAGATATACTTTTGGAAAGCTTTGAAGAAACGTAAGAAACACAAAAATATTGAATACTAGATGACAGAGTCTCTACAATTACAATAATATAATATATGAACCAAGAAAAATACATCATCACTTACATTTAACTAAACTAATCATAATTTGGATGAAAGTTAATTAAGAAAATTCGTTAACCTTGGTGGCTTTAACCTTGTGAAAGAAACAAATTCTGTATTTAAGAAAATTCGTTAGATGGTTATCAAAAAAAAAAAAAAGATTCGTTAGATGTGACAGACTAAGAGCAACTACAACGCTTCCTCTCCATGCCAACCCCCCAAAGAACTCCGTAACCACTTGATGTCATCTTCTCAAGCTTCCATCCTTTCATTGATTCGGTACTAATAGTAGCTGGGACGTTCGATTCTGATCATCCTGTCCTTCCTGGTTAAAGTTGTGGAGCCTACTGGGTGTTTGGCTCAGGAAATCTCAAATTCGGGGCTTTGAGGCTGGTACAACCGTGCAAGAGTGGCATGACCATGCCAGGGCAAGGAGAAACGGGACAGTAAAAGAGGACGGAAGACAGTGAGATGGCAAGGTCATGGCCGTCCCAAGCGGTTTTTTAGGCTAGAAGCTTGATTTTTCTTCCGTACGTTATGCATTTTTCTTACTTTCTAGTTGGGGTTTTTGGCTATTTCATGGCTAATAAACCTCCATTGTTGGGTTTAGCAAGTAAACTAGCGACCTCTTGTAAGCTATCAAATCTAGTGCAATCATTTTGTAATTTTTTTCCAATTTGAGTTTTCCAAGTAAAAATCTTTGTGTCTTGTTTTCATTTTCCTTCTTGTTTATTCGTTAATTATTTGTGTATGTGATCCCTCGATCCCAACATTCCTATCTACTGTCTCCATTCTTCTTTTTGTCATATTTTTATCTCTTGAGTAATAATTATGTTCTGACACTCTGAGGCAAGCAAAGAGCCAGTTTGTTCTCGATTATGTCCTGTTGACGATCTTTGATCCGAGCATATCATTCGTCTGTACTACTCATAAAGTTGATATTCAAGCTAGTCTTACTTGTTTCTGGTTTGTGTGGTTTTCTTCCTTATTGCAAACTTGATTGATATTTAATAGAACTGTATAAATTAACATAAGGAAAAAGGATTTGACTGTTACTCGGTTTACCCAGTTTTCATGTTCATATATATGACTCCACACTTGACTCTTAGTCTTGGATAAGTTACGGGTGAAGACATTATATTTGACACTCAAAAAGTCTTAGCATAGCTACTGCGCTCCAAAAGGAGGTCGAGAGTAGCTAAGATGCTACCCTTCCACACTTTGGGATGTGCATTGAACAATCTTAATCCTAGCTTAGGCCATTTTCAATTTAACTTTAACTTACCGCCTTATAACTTCTTACAGCTCCTTACAATAACTTTTTGTAATTACCTTTACAACTATTTTACATCTATTTACACCTCCTTATAATTTTCCTTACAACTCCTTACAAATGGAATAGGGCCTTGGTCGATCAGGGCAACAACACAACATAGTCACAATTGTCAACATCAAGTAGCTAGGCCCTATTGTGCGCAGGAAATCGAAAATTGTTCTTTAAACTGCTTATTAAGCAAGTTGTAACATTTCATTTCACTGAATTTTAACATTGTGTTTTGATATCTGTTTGTCATTTCTCTTCCATGTTGCAAAATCTATGTGAAAACTAGTCACAAACGAAAAAAACTGCTTCTGTACATACTGCAGTAAACATAATTAGCTCGACTCTGATGCTCCTTATTGATCCAAAAACTAACCGAAAGGAAAAAGGTCTTATAGTACGCAACAGCTCAAAAACTACAAAAGCCTTAGTAGTGTGGTATCCAGAAGTGGTAATCTCTATCTTATCTCCCTGAGTAATGAAAGACTTTCTCAGTGCATCCATCATTCTCGCTCTATCCATCTCTTACCATCTGTACATGTTTTCAGAAAACAATTCGTCAAGAATCGACAAACACATACATATAAGCACTTAGCATCCTGCAGGTCATAATGTCCGGACCCAAAGACACCCCCAAATTATCAGCATAAGTCCTCCCTTCAACAAACATTTTCACCATCAAGAAGTGGGATTATAACACAGATGGAGCGTTAAGTACGAGAAAGATAAATTTATAGAAAGAGAAATAAAGAAACTGACCGACCAAGTTTCTCAGGGAGTTCTCCTCAATTATCATCCTCTTCTTCTCTCTCCCTCTCTCTCTCCCTGTTTATCAGGGAGTTCTGATTGTTTGAGTAATAGAATGGCTGAATGGTGTTGAAGGACGAGTATTTATTACTGAGCCGTTAATTATTCGCGCGCTATGTTCAGGAGCCGTAATTAAACTGATAAAAGTATATTTATGGAAAGTAACCCTCCACGATGTTGATAAAATTAATTTGGCTCCGTTTAAACATTTTAATTTATCGATCATTTAATCAACTCTTTTTTGTTTTTTTTGGGGCTAAATTTTGCAAGCACTTTTGTTTGGAATGATAAATACATTTGTAGGAGACAAACATTTGTTCATCAATTATATGACATAGGAAAATTAAATAATTTTTTAAATTTGGCTAATAATAAATTATCACATGTCAAAATTGATTTCAACTTTAAAACTAAAAATAAATTAAATTAAATTCTACCTAATTAAAAACAGTCACATGTATCAAATAGTAAATATTTTTTTAATAAATAGTTACTCAATTTATGGACCTATAAATCCAAATCTCTCCTCTGAGGTGTTCTAAAAGGAAAATATTCCCCAAACTCTAGCTTCCTTGAGTCAGCCCTAGGTGCAGCACCAAGCTTTGCTTGGAGAGGTATTTGTAGTGCTAAGGCATTGCCGAAGGAGGGACTTATTTGGAGAGTTGGTAATGGGAGAAATATTCAGGAAGGATAAGTGTTTGGTGGATGAAGCTAGCAAAGGTGTCACTTCACACATTGGAGATAATGATGAAGGCATGTTGGTCAGCGAACTCATTGATGAAGATACCAGGCAGTGGGACGAAACTAAGATCCAAAGCATTTTTAATGAACGTGACAAATCATGTCAATTCCTCTTAGTCAGCAGAAACCTGAAGATTCTTGGGCATGGTGGTAATTCTCAGTTAAAACAGCTTATTGCCTGAGAGTTACACTGAATATTGATGATTTCGATAACTTCATTCCGAAGCTATGGGCTGCAGACGTCAACTCCAAAGGTAAAGCATTTCCTCTGGAGAATCTAGTCGGGTTCGCTCCCTACTAAAGCCCTATTGAAGCATCGTCATTTATCGGTGTCTAGTACATGTCCGAGATGTGATCGTCAAGAGGAATCTGCCAAACATGCTGTCATGGAGTGTGGAGTGATGACTGACCTATGGCGGGACCTCATTCCAGAGGTTGTGAGTTGTGCAGCTGGATTTAATTGTATGGTGGATGTGCTAAAAGAGTGGTATGAGAAATTGGATAAAGGCAAGTTACAAATTGCCTATTTCCTAGCCTGGTTTATCCGGGCGGACATAAACGAGGAAACTTTTCAACAAAGGAGAGTGTTGGGATTATGGAGTCTAATGGTTGTTTTAGGCTCGGAAATCGCATTATGGGGCAAGAAACGGCGAACACGGGCAAGCGGCGTCAAGCACGGACCGTTTCGGACAAAACAGCTGCAGCCAGCCCGACCAAGACCGAACTCGGGCTGGCCGTGTTCAAGGAGCACGGCCGTGCCAGGAGCACGGTTTGCCCGTGCTGCCTAGGCACGGCCCGTGCCGGTTGTGTGGCCTTCGAGCTGCACGGATTTAAGCGTTTTGGCGGTTTTCTTGTGTATTAATGCGTGTTAATGCTCGGTTTATGGCTTGTAAATGCGAGTGTGACTGTCTATGGCTATATAATTAGAGCTATCCTTCATTGTTGTATAGAGAGGTGAGTAGTGTATTGCAAAGTGAAGCAAGTGAGTGCTTGAGGGAAAATCTTTGTAAATTACTCAAATTCTAGTGCATCGGTTTCGTGGTTTTTTCCGGGTTTGGGTTTTTCCACGTTAAAATCTTGTGTCTCAAATCTTCTTCATTTTCTTTTGTCTTAAGTCTCATTGTTGTAAACCCCGATTCCTAACAATTGGTATCGAGTAAGGTGGGGTTGAGAGTTCACAAAATGGAGAGCGGTAAAATACAAATTGAGAGGTTCGATGGAAAGGACTTTGCGTTCGGAAAATGCAAGTGGAGGACTTGTTGTACCGAAGGAGTTGCATCAACCCCTCTTGGGAGTGAAGCCCGTGGACATAGAAGAAAAGGATTGGAAGTTGCTTGATCGACAAGCGCTTGGGATGGTTAGATTGACATTATCATGGAATGTGGCTTTCAACGTGATGGAACAAAAGACGACGAAAGGATTTTTGGAAGCGTTGTCCAACCTCTATAAGAAACCTTCAGCGGTAAATAAGGTATATCTCATGCGTCGATTGTTTGATTTAAAAATGAGTGTTAGCACTAGTGTGGCGGATCATATTAATGATTTTAATATGATTATCTCTAATCTTGCTTCGGTGAGTATAAACTTTGAGGATGAAGTTAAGGCCTTAATCTTGTTATCTTCGTTACCCGAGTCATGGGATACCATAGTGTCTGCAGTTATTAGTGGTAGGGGTTCTAATGCATTAAAGTTTGATGAGGTTCGGGATGTGATCTTGAGCGAAAGCATTCGCAAGGGAGGTACACTAGAATCATCGGGGAATGCATTACATGTAGGGGTAGGGAGAAACAAACGAAAAATGGCCGGGAAAATCCAAAGTAAGGGGACAGATCCCAAAATCGATGGGAGGTTGTGTGTTGGGGCTGTGGGGATAAGGGACATTTTAAGAAAAATTGTCCTAAAAAGTTTGATGACCGGAGTTCTATAAATTCCATAAGATGTAGGTGATGCACTTGTGGTTAGTGCGGAAAGTCCTATTGAGTCTTGGGTGGTTGATTCCAGGGCATCGTTTCATTCCGGGTCTAGGAGAAGCTTGTTTCACAATTTTGTTGGGGGAAAACTTGGGAAAGTTTTTGTAGCAAATGGGAAAAGCTTGGACATTCTAGGCAAGGGGGATGTGAGGATCAAAACCTCAAGTGGGGGTTTTGGACATTGCAAGGTGTTAGGTATATTCCGAGATTGGCAAAGAACTTGATTTCGGTAAGTCAATTAGATGAGTAGGGATATCTAATGAAGTTTGGCAATGGTGGCTGGAAAATTGTTAAGGGGGCATTGGTAGTGGCTAAGGGTAGAAAATTTGGCTCTTTATACTATACCGGGATGGTAGTGACTTAGCTTTGGATGCCGGGGTTAACAATTCCAAGTGGGAGTCTTCGGGATGAAGGACTTGGTGTAGATTCTGCTGTAGTGAGAGTTGATGAGGATGACAAGGTGTTTGTTGGGTCTACAAACGGGTCATCGGGTGCTCCACAAAGAAATTTGCAAGGATCCATGATAATGAAGAATGCGGCGTTGTCTACGTAAGGTAAAGCCCAAAGGTACAAATTATGTCTTCATTATGTTTTATTGATTAACGCCGGTGAGCTAGTTGTGCATGGTGAAAGTGTGCAAGATGTAGATCGATCCGAGTGGGAGTTCACGTCGGGTGATGAAAATGGGCATGAAGGCTTGGATAGCGGAAATCCGGTGAAGGAGCTAGTCCAAGGTAAAGGTACCGAAACATTGAGGCGGTTCAAGGCCTTGGTGGGTCTCTCATGTTGAAGGGGCCGGGAGGTTTCGGTGGCTAGATGGGTGCAACAAAAGAGGTGAGTCATTAGTCTCCAAGTGGGAGATTGTTGGGATTATGGAGTCTAATGGTTGTTTTAGGCTCGGGAAATCGCATTACGGGGCAAGAAACGGCGAACACGGGCAAGCGGCGTCGAGCACGGACCGTTTCGGACAGAGCAGTGCAGCCAGCCACTACCAAGCACCGAACTCGGGCTGGCCATGTTCAAGGTGCACGGCCCGTGCCAACAGCACGATCTGCCCGTGCTTCGTGGGCACGGCCCGTGCCGGTGTCCGACCTTCGGGCTGCACGGCTGGAAGCGTTTTGGCGGTTTTCTTGTGTATTAATTCATGTTAATGCTCGGTTTATGGCTTGTAAATGCAGTGTGACTATCTATGGCTATATAATTAGAGCTATCCTCTTTTGTTGTATAGAGAGGTGAGTAGTATATTGCAAAGAGAAGCAAGTGAGTGCTTGAGGGAAAATCTTTGTAAATTACTCAAATTCTAGTGCATCGGTTTCGTGGTTTTTTCCGGGTTTGGGTTTTTCCACGTTAAAATCTTGTGTCTCAAATCTTCTTTATTTTCTTTTGTCTTAAGTCTCATTGTTGTGAACCCCGATTCCTAACAAAGAGTGCCTCATCTAGTACTCAAAGAAAGGTGTACAAAAACAGATCCAACTCTTCAATTCCGCAAAGACCTAGGAGGCTGCAGAGGTAAGACCGGGGAGGAGAGGTGAGAGAAAAGTTTGGTGCCCTCCAAATTTCTCTTCAATGAAAATAAACACGGATGCGGCAGTTGACAAAGACGGGTGGATCGGATATGGCGTGGTTACCGAGAGACAATAATGGGGAAGTCTCGGTGGCAAGCAGCAAAGAGGATCAAAGCTAACCGGCCACCAAACATAGCGAAGGAAGGGCTGCACTCGTATGGGTTACACATAGCCAGGAGGTTTGGTTTCGATAATGTTGTTCTTGAGTCGATTGTTTACATTTAATATCTAGGGTTCAAAGTGTTGTGTCTTTTTGTGTGATTTCGATTTAGTTCTTGAAGATTTGCTTTGTTTGAGTAGTGTGTTTGAGTCGTGTCGCTGGTCTCATGTGAGAGGGAGGGCAATGTTGTTGCTCATACCCTTACTAAGAGTAGTTATGTCGGGTCGAAACAAATCTGGATAGGAGTGAGCCCAATCCAGGTCACTCCCTTATACTTGTTTGATAAATCTATGATAAACTAATTATGTTTGGACCTTAAAAAAATTATGGACCTAAGCCCAAAAGGCCGGTTTAAACCCTAGCTTCTAAAGACTATAAATAAGATCATTTACTTTTTTTTTCATTCATTTAACATTTATAAATTTCAAAGCTCAAACTGCAAACAGCATCAACAATCACTTCAATGTTCATCATTTGACCTTACATCAACATTCAAGATCAAGCTACCACGCTCTCAAATCATTTAAATTATAGGAAGATTAAATTAGAGAATTACACAAATTATATTTAAATATATAGAGATTATACTCATTGAAATAAGCTCAATACAAGTTATATTTATTTCTTACTTTCTTGTCTTTATTTAAAATTTGAGTTTACAAATTTTGTCATGCCCAGTGAACATCTCTGCCTTTCATCTCTTTCTCCAAAAAATAGCAATCCAAATATTTGAAGATGACGTGGCTTTCGAGAATGTCGTTTATCAATCTTCAAAAAGTCATACGGTTGAATCCACTTTTCAAGGCTTCGCAAATGCTAGTAATGCATCTAGCGGAATTGCAACAAGAAGTATGGCAAGAGTCACTATACTGTTGCTGTGAAGGAATCAGTCATAGTCACTATTATAGTTATATCCAATTCAAAACCTTAGCTTCAACCTGCTTATAGAGTCAATCCAATTGTGTCATATGCTAGTTCAACGAGGAAAGTTGCTTTTATTGTCAACTTGAAGAACGATTCCACATAGAATGGATGAACTCCAAGCTCATACCATTCCTATCTTTATGCCTTTGGTGGAGATGATGACGATTATACCAGCAAAGATTCCTCACCTCCATCTCCAAAACACTCGTTTTTCTCTTAATTTGAAGTTGAATAATCTAATATTGTTATCGTATTAGTGATAGTGACAAGAGCTATTGACGTAGCAAAACAATTGAATGAGATGGAGGCTACACTAGCGAAATTTGCTAAAGAGCGCGAAGAAAAGAATGCGCAATCAAGCATCAAAATGAATAAACTGCTCGTTTTACAAAGAAGTTAGAGAACTATCTAAAGCCTCTAACATAGCCTATAATAACAAAGAATCCTATAAAGAGTCTAACTACGACTGAAAAATCTGACGATGAGCGGAAGAACAAGACGCCATTAACTTTAATGTCGGTTGAACAAATTTAAAACTTAATCGCAAATGCGGTGACGATTCAATTAGGGGAAAAGTATCATAAATCTCACCTATACACGAAGCCTTATACTAAAAGAATAGATACCCTGCAACAATCAAGAGCAAAAATAATTCGAAATATTAGTAAAAGAATAAGAAATAAGGCTATTATGAAATTAGTTATGTTGTAGAAAAATCATTTCGGAATATTAGTAAAAGAACAAAAAACAAACCTATTATGAAATTAGTTACGTTGTAGAAAAATCATTTTGGAGTACTAGTAAAAGAACAAAAAATAAGTCTATTATGAAATTAGTTACTTTGCACAAGTACAAAGTGTAACGATATGTGTCTTGCATGAAAATACACTTAATGTTTTCGTTGATTATAAAAATTATTATATCATGTAATTAATTGAAAAAAATGATATGATTCAATAGTAAAATTATATTACAACTTATAAATTATGTAAAATTACCATCACTAAGGACTTGTTCGCATTGATATTTATACTAATATTTATACAACTTTCAACTCATTTTAACTTATTTCAACTTATTTTATTTCATTTCATCTATAATGACTCATAAACACTATAAACTCATATTATTATTATTATTATTATTATTATTATTATTATTATTATTATTATTATTATTATTATTGTTGTTGTTGTTGTTGTTGTTGTTGTTGTATATATTTTTATAAAATGGGCTAATTTTGTCATGATATGCAAACCGTTACGTAAAATGATTTTCGATACCATGTATTGTGAACATGTACCTTATTTTACTCCAAAATATTAAAAATATTTGAATAAAAATAAAATGTAATTACTCACAAAATATATGAATTTCTAACCAAATAAAAATTAAATTAATTAGCAAAAATAACTATTTTTAAATATATTATTCACCAAATATTCGTTATTATAATATATGGTATTAATAATATAACTAATGGTATATTAAAAAATTTGTAACAACTCATGAAGGCACCTCATTTCACATAACAACTAATCATTTCACCTCTTTTCAATTATAATAACTAATTTTAACAGTCATTTTAAATAAATTTTTTTAAAATACTTTTAACTCAAAGATGATGTTGTAAACACAAATTTCGAGTCTAAAATAAATAAATACAGGAAATTAGGAAACAAATATAATTTGTATTAATTTTTTTAATGGATACAATCTTTGTATTGAATACAATAAATGTAATCATCCGATTCAATCTCCTTGTAACTTGAACGATTCGAGGGCGTTGTAGCTTGATCTCGAACGTTGATAAAGAGGCGATGATGAACGCTGAATGGTTCTTGATTTGGATGTCTTGAGAGTCTTGAATTTGAATTGTTGACTCGATTTCGACTCGATTTCCGAACGGTTGCGGACTTTGATCCTTGGCGCTTGGTAGTTGGATGTTGTTTGCGATCCGAGCTCTGGATTTGCAGATGCTTGAATGTGTGTAAAATGAGGAGATGACCTCTATTTATACCTTTTTCTGGAGTTAGGGTTTGACTTGGATTTTGGGCATAGGCTCATAATTTAGTAATTATTTCTTAAAAGAAATATTTACTATTTACTTGAATCATCAACGATACGTGACAACTTCTAATTGGCCGAATTTGATTTCTTTTGATTTTAATTTTTAAGGCTTTCCAAGGTCAATTTTATACGTGACAATTTGCAATAGATGGAATAGAAATGATTAATTTTTCACGTGGCTATAACGAATTTTTACCTCCTACATATGTATACAAAATAATACTCTCAAAATACAAACGATTCAAAATTATTATTAAGTAGATGTTATTGGTGCCCCATGTTCCTAACATTATTACATCCAAAATCCATTTTGTTTTTAAAGTGAGATGTATGGTGAAGTGTGTGGAACGTGCATTCGGAGCGCGTACTTCCATAGGTCTTGGGTTGTTGGATAAGCATAGAGAGGGGGAGGGTCAGGAGAAATCGATGGAGACTGTAGTGGAGAGCGAAAATGGCACATACTTGACGAATCCCTTCACTTTTCTCTCTCTCCGTCTATCTTCCACGAACATCTTCCTGCCACTCAATCCAGTTGATAGCCCAAGAAAACGTATGTGTTGATTTCCCCATCTCTGTTTATCAGCTGTTTCTGTACATTAATTATCTTCATATTCGATTTTGCCTTTAAATTTTTGTCCACTCTCAATAATTTGATAGTTGGTAGAGCAATTTTATGGCTGCTTTTCTGCATTCAGTATCTCCCATTACAAACCCATGTCTAGAAAATACAAGAAAAGCAAGTGGGTTCTTTTCCCACATTCCAAATCTCCATACTTTGTCACTTAACAAAGGCTTTTCAAGAGTTTTAGCATCTACCCAGATCAGTATTTCATCGAATTCTGTGTTTACATTGCCTAATTGGAGGAATGGAAAGAGTGACATTAAGACTAGAGAAAATAAGGTTAATGATGCCTTTTTGTACTTGGAGTATATGGTTGAGAAGGGGCATAAACCTGATAAGGGTCAGGCTACTCAGCTGTTGTATGATCTGTGTAAACTGAGTAAGTTTCGTAAAGCGATTCGAGTGATGGAGATGATGGTTAGTTCAGGTGTGAAACCAGACCCCACTTCGTATACCTTCCTGGTTAACCATTTGTGCAAGAGAGGGAATGTTGGGTATGCAATGCAGCTGGTTGAGAAGATGGAAGAGTATGGCTACCCCACAAACACGGTCACTTATAACTCACTTGTGAAAGGCCTCTGTATGATTGGGAACTTGAATAAGAGTCTGCAGCTGTTGGATAGATTGAGAACAAAAGGGCTTGAGCAGAATGTATTCACTTACTCGTTCTTGCTCGAAGCTGCTTATAAAGAGAGAGGGGTGGATGAAGCGATGAAGCTATTGGATGAGATAATCGCCAAAGGTGGGAAGCCTAATTTGGTTAGTTACAATGTACTTTTGACGGGTTTGTGCAAAGAAGGGCGAACTGAGGAGGCAATTAGTTTCTTCAGGGATTTGCCCCAGAAGGGTTTTTATCCAAATGTGGTGACTTACAACATTTTGCTACGAACTTTGTGCTGTGAAGGTCGGTGGAAAGAGGCTTATGAGCTTCTGGCTGAGATGGATGACGAAGATCGTTCCCCTTCAATAGTTACCTATAACATTTTGGTTAGTTCCCTTGCCCTCCATGGCCAAGTAGATCATGCTTTTGAGGTTTTGGATGAGATGACAAGGGCAGGTTTCAAGCCCACAGGAGCCACTTACAACCCAATCATAGCTCATCTCTGTAAAGAGGGTCAGGTTGATGAAGTAATGAAGTGTCTGGAACAAATGATGTCTCAACAGTGCCATGCTAATGAGGGGACATATAATGCTATTGCCGTGCTCTGTGATGATGGAAAAGTTTCAGAAGCATTTTCGATCATTCAAAGTTTATGTAATAGCTCTGATCACTCGACTCAGGACTTTTACAGGACAGTCATTACTAGCTTGTGCAGGAAAGGTAACACATATGCGGCAATGAAACTATTGAATGAGATGACTCGGTATGGATTTGTTCCAGATTCCTACACCTATTCCTCATTGTTGAGAGGGTTGTGCTTGGAGGGAATGCTGGATGCTGCAATTGAGATTTTCAAGCTGATGGAAGAAAATGATGCCAGGCCCGATGTTGACAATTGCAATGCTCTTATACTTGGATTATGCAAATCACGCAGGACTGATTTGTCCCTTGATATTTTCCAAATGATGGTAGAGAAAGGATATAAACCCAATGAGATGACTTACACTATTATTGTAGAAGGCATAGCCCATGAAGGAGAAACAGAGCTAGCTGCTATAGTTCTGGAAGAACTGTATGAGAGACAAGCACTGAGTAAAAACACTGTGGAAAGACTTGTGATGCAGTATGATCTTGAGGGTTTGCCGGTCTAGTAACTCAAATATGGGACTTCTAATTGAGGCTGTTAGATAGGAGATAGCACCTTCACGCTTCTATGAAGTATCATATATGCACTGGACCGTTGCATACTGTGGAAGACCCTTGGACGAGCAGAAGATGAAGTATCAGCAAATTATGCACAATTACTAAGCATGTTGCACTGAATATTTCATCAAATTCTAATTGGTTTTGGATTGGGTACATCAAATCAACAGGTAGATAATGTCCCTTGTCCTGAATGCTTTTAACCGAACAGGAACTTAATCAAAATGCTCACGCTTCTCAGTTTCCGGACTTTTGACTCTGCTTATCGCTGCTATTAGTTGGGAATTCCTCCTGAAATGTACACCCGAGTTGTCTCAGAATTCTCTTGGAGATGGCTGAAGAAGCTCTTGAAGCATAATGTTCCAGTCTGAATATTTTGCATCTTATTGTCTTGCAATCACTAGTATGTCCAACAGCTTAAGAACCTATGGATTTCTTGATCTCTCTTGTAAAGTTTCCCAACCTTTACTTTCCTATGGCAGGGATGTATTTCTTCAATGACAAGTCTGATATAGTTGAATGTAGGACAGTATATTTATAATGTTCTACTGGAGCTCTTAGCAATGCTCAGACATTCAGTCCATTGTTTTCTTTTTTCATCACACAGAATACCAATAATAAGCTGAGGGAGCAAAATTTATATTCTCCATGCAAATCTTATTGAAATTCTGGTTATTTTTGTCTTTTTTTTCCAGAGATTGATGAGATGGTCAATCGCAACTCTCTGCTAGTCTGAACTAGTGATAAATTCAATACTTTCGGTTCTTTAAATATCTTTTTCTCCTTTGTTGAATTCAATTCAGAAACTGTGATATTGTTCAAGCCAAAATCTGACTATATCATTGTGTTGAAACCAGAGTGTTCCACTCACACAAATGTTGGGGTTACAAGTGTTGGTAGATCCCACAAGAAATTCATCTCTGAATTGTAATCTACTTCTGCATGGAGTAGCTGGCAATCAGTATTTTTTTATTTAGGGTCTTAACAGAATCAACGTCTCTAAAATTCAAAGTTGCTACAATCTAAACCCCACCCCTGGCCTGGCCCCCGAATCCTACCCCATCTAGGTGGGACGCTTAAAATATGGATTCGGATTTGGGTTGATCTTCCTCAAAGAAGCCAGTCGCAGTTACTCTTTAGTTTGACGATGGAGGAAAGGTAAGGTGTTGAATAACAATACATACAACAGTATCTAGCAGTCAGAATAGACGTTTCCCAAGGAGCAGGTACCTTCAAAAGGTAGTTCATTGTACCTAGAGATGGGAAAAGGGCGGATCAACCCACTTCATGAACCGGATTGACGGATTGGGACAGAACTGCATCGCACCATCAGCAAAAGAAGACATCGCGGGTTTGAACAGGTTAACCGTTTAGTAAAGGATAACATCATCACAATTCGTATCACTTGAGACCCACCCCAATCCGGGGTAACGGGCGGGCTAATTTGCCTGTTGATCGGGGGCCGGGGCTGGGTTTGACATGGGGCACGTACCGTTAAACTCCCGTACGTAAGCCATTCATGATAACTGTCCGTAGGTAATGCTTGGTAATTTGATGGAACTTGGAACTACTTTTGCAACATAATTTGTTCTTTATTACTTTTATTTAGGGCGTGTTTGGCTGGGAGCAAATAATTTTTCTTGGAAATTCCTTATCCATGGAAAATCTTTTTCAAGAAAAATTTTGAACTCCTATTTTTTCACAGTTTGGTAATTAGGTAAATAATTTTATAAAAAACTATCCCTTAAATCAAAGCCAAACCAGTTAACTTTGGTCAATTTTGGTCGACCATCGTTTTTTGAGTTTTTTCTGAAATTCTTGAATAAGCCAAAGCACTTCTAAAATTATACCAAATTTGGATATCACTTAACTATTTAACGAAATAATTTTGGGTCAATTAGTCAATTAAATTGTTTTAATGATTATACATATGATAATAAATGTCGACAAATGAAGGAATTTTAATAACAAATTTTAAAATTAAATTTCCTTTAGTGTTCCCTATTAAATTGTCAGTTTTAATTCAAACAGTAAAAGTCATTTGTATTTGAAAAGTCTTCATTCCTTCTTTTTAATGGAAAATGCTTTTCTATGGGAGTGAAACTGATTTTCTTCCCTTTTCTTCGGAAAATTAAAAATTATTTTCTGGAATGGTATACACGACAAAGTTTGCCTTCTAGCCATTGTAAAACTGACCCCTAAGAGATAGAATTGGATGCAGAACTCTGCATCTGCCTCGGCACGATCTGTGTAACTTCTGAGGCAGCCAAAAGACTGAAATGCTATCGACGAAAAGACCGATAGTTGCAAGTAAATTTGAATATACTAACAGTTTTCTTCATAACAACAGGAGGCGTAAAACAAAAGAAAGAAAGAATTGCTGTCAAATTAAAGTTCCTAACACAATAAACCAAACCAGCCCTTCTTTACATGAGTGTTATAAGCTTCATTACCACAAGGACAATCCTTATAATAATATGGACTCGGGTCTATTAATCCGGTGACATAGCACAATTACAACGAGAGGACCCTCTTCATCTCAAGTTCCGGATGCCATTTATCAATAGATGGTTCTCGTATAAAAGTCTCGCACGGATTAGCTAGCACTGGATTGCAGTCAGTAGTCGATCAATGCTAACTGACTATATATCTGGCGCTCGAAAGAGCATGTGTCAGTCCCAGTAATTCTAGCTCATTCAGTAAAAACAATTACAATCAGAGAGCACAACATAAACCAATATTAAAAGTCTAAAATACTTTAATAAGCAGACAGACAAAGGAAAAAATCATGATAAATTTTGCAAAGAGAGAAGAGAAATTGTCTTTCAATTAAATTGTTCAATGTGTTGAGATGTCTGTTATTTTGCATGAGCCTAAAATAAGATTTACAGACAAGATGTACCAGTTATCAGTTGTGTTACCAGTGGGCTTAATTTACTTGGCAGCTCCTACACTTGATTTATCTGCAACATAGACAGAGAATAGGAAAACACTGCATAAATCACTGACGTAGAGAGAAAATGCTCACAATCAAGAGAGAGAGAATGGGAAGGGAGAGGGAGAAATTCCATCCATATTCCTTGTTGAGTTTCAGAAACTATCAAGGGACATTGTGTTGATACTGTTTTTGCAATATGAAAAGAAATATAACACCTCAAGAAAAAAAATAAACATGAAGAGAATTAATACGCAAGTCTAGAGGGTGTGATTGAATTTTACTGTATTTTTTTATATAAATATATATGTGATCATATATTTTATACCATTTCAGTTCTTTAAAAAATCCAAAAAATAAAATAAAATGATAATCTTCTCAATTTGAAAATAAACTTCCACTTCAAAAAATTCTAAAAAGCCAAAGTCAACACAAGAAATCGAAAGAGGCCATCAACACAAGAAAATTTGGATTAGCTAGCACTGGATTGTAGGACAATCGAGGAATGAATACAGGTAAGACAAGCATCCAGACATTGCAGTTGAGGCTCAGAAACATGAATTTTCAAAAAATTTGAATCAAGCCATATGATATTGTTTGACAAAGTGTGAGCCTAACTATGTTGAACACTTGTCATGAGAATTGAGATCCCCACGAATAATAAGGCTGGCAAGAAGTCTTCAAATAACAGTTAACTGACTAGACAACCAACACTGTTTCTACTCGCCATGCCTGACATTAAAACAGAACCTGTCAATTGATATAGCAAAAGTAAATCACAGTCCATCACGTACCATTTGGCAAGCCCACAGTTAAAACTCGATCAATATTATCAATACGGCGTTGTATAGAGCGCAAGAGTGTGTTTAATGCTGTCACTCTTCTTCTGACATTAGATAGTTTAGCAGCATGTTGCATGATGAATGGCAGTGGTGCATCTTCTAACAATTGATCTAGTTCTGCAAGAGGAAACATTCACAGAGTTGGAAAGGTAAACATTTGCATTTGTCATTAACACTATAGTGCCACTAAATAGCACATGAATGTCAAATGTTATACACCTTTTTCATACAGCAATTGCTGTTATTGCTTATAGGACCTTGTGTGTGTCGAGAAGGGACTGTCTATTCTTCCATTAAAACTTCTCACTAATAGGAATCACTTAATACATATTCCATTCATTCCAAAGATATTCTTCTCTATTCAATATTATTACATCCTACTTAACTGCCTTACTTTCTAATGCAACTTCAACTAACTATCATCAATTATTTCCACTAAACTAAGATGCTTCTTCAAAGGCCTTACTCTATAAATGGCTTTAAAATGCTCATTCTATCACGTAGTGACTTCCTACTTTGTATTTTTGTTATTTCCCATGGACTTTCTTCACAGATAAATGCACCCAAATCCATGATCTTCAATTATTTATCAACACATTGGCTAAACCCTTCACTAACTCATTCATTAATCCTCTATGCTTGCAAAGTCCACAAGACACTCACTATGGAAGTTCTTGAATTAACTTCACCACCGTCACTGGGAGTTTAACATAACAAACCGGAAACACAAACAATATGCAAATTGAGGGGCAAGCTGCAAGCAACACTTTCAAGCCAAATTAAGTTCACAATCAGATGCGAGTAGAAATAAATACCATCATGGCAGTGTAAACGCCTAGCATCTATTAAGCAATAGGTCAAATACAAACAAGTACTTTACATAATATCAATACAACAATGTTGGACAGGCAAAAATGTCAATCAAGGTTTGAAACTGAAATAACATCGTAAAACAGAAAATAAGATTGTTTTACACTAAACTCTTGATTTATTACCAAGCTACTAGCTGATAGAACTACCAAAGACTCCTTCAAAACTTGGAACTTCAGTATAACATTCTAAACCATCCACAGCCGTTACATGGTCGACTGAAGAAACATCTGCCACAACATTCAACTAAAACATATATTCAATTCTTAATATCTTCTATTGTCACATGACTACAGGGCATAAGAAACCCAATCTCCGTTTATTTTACACTCTCCAATGATGACAACAGTCAGGAGGCATAAGACACATGTAGGTGAGAAACAGGCCCAAATTCACTACTAAAGGCACATTGAGAGGCTAAGCAATCGACTTTGAACATTGCTGTTATTGCTACTATTTTCTGCACCATATTAGCTCGGTTCTTTCCATATCTGAAATCTAGTAGCCTGAAATTTCTACAGGTTCCTTAACTTGAGCAAAGAGAAAAACTGTAGGCTATGTGATACGAATCAAAAAAATTATGAAATTATGCTGTTACTTTTTGTAGAAATCATTATTTTCATCATACAGTATTGGAATTAGAACTATAGAATATGTAAGATTTAAACATATTTTCATTTTACTAAGACTAAAAATCCTTTTATGCGCCTAATCTTTTATTAGGATCGGGACTAAAATATAATCTTTATATCAAATTATTAACTTTTTATTCAAGCCAAATAACTGGGTTAAATTATTGAAATTGATAATTTTTATGTGGAAATACCGTTCTAATCACTGAATTCTATAAATCACAGGAATTTCCAGTCTGAAAGTTTACAGTCACTCGAAATAATCCAAAGTCATTAACTTAGCGTTCAAAATTTCAGACAAATTCACCTTAGAGACAACAAATGCATCCCCAAATCCTGACCTTCAAGCATACTCTAATTATTCGAGCATAATAATTTCACAAATCGACAAGAAGAGAGAGAAAATGGAAAGGGTTCGTCGAAACTAGAGTAGATTTCCGGCGGGCGATAGAATTACCTGTAGTAAGGCGATCGATGGCCGAACAGAGCTTGTCTTGACTAGTAGACGCATCTTCAGCTCTGGAATCGAAATCCCTAATCACGCCTGCGAGCATAGTGGAGATCCCTTTGGCCAGAGCTTCCGCACTTCCGGTGGCGTTGTTGAAATCGCCATTGGCACGATTTTGACGCAATTGATTTTGGGAAGATGAATCGTCGTCGTTGGCTAAATGAGCTGAATTTCCGTCGGAAGAATCGCGACAAGGTATCGATGCAGATGATGGCTCATCGAGCTGGTCCGCCATTGAAGCTGGTGATTTTTGAGCTCCAACTGAAATTCAACGAAGTTTTCGCCAAATCGACTACAAGTTCTGCGTCAGTCGTGAACGATGTTGATGGGGGCAGAGAGATAGAGTGACACAGGTGTTGGACATCCGTTTGAAAGCATTATCTGTGGGTTTTTTTTTTAAAAAAAGAACTTTTAAATTTTCCTATCATATTATAAATAATTAAAAAATATAAAAATAAAAATTGATTATAAGTTTTGATGTGTTTAAGGATTTTTTTGGTCTCATTATGATGTGCTATTAGCGAATGCTTAGCTGATATAGAGATGATTGTGTGAATGGAATTTTTTTTTATTTATTTTTTTCAAAATAATATTACAATTTACAAGAAGTTGAATGATTTCTATTTTTTATTCATTCTTCTTTTCAAAATAATATTACAATTTACAAGAAGTTGAATGATTTATATTTTTATTCATTCATATCTATTCTCAATACATATACGACACACATATATAAATATATATTCAATAAACTCTCTGTTTTTTTTTTTTATGAATTTCAACTTTAAGCACAATTTTTTATCATCCCAATTATATTTTGTTATATACTTATTTTTAACCTATTCAAGCACACAACATGAGGAAATGAAACAGTATAATGTGCAACCCTTGTAACTTGTGAGGGTCATTGATAAAATTATCTAATTTTTTGGTAAGTTATATGAAAGTTTTTAGAAGAGTTAATTTAAAATTATCTTGACTTTAATAAGTTCGTATTATTTAGTATTAGATTTACTTTAGTTAATATTTTAAATTTATTAATCGTTTTGAATTTTGTCTTTTTTTTTTTTTTTTTTTGTCTTTGGTTAAAAGAGCAATGAACAAGGTGGCTCATGCCTTCACTCATTTTAAAATCATTTCTCTTCTATTGAGGATCGATAAGGAATGAAGTAGATCATCTCGTAAATTTTGGCAATAAAAGACTTTTAATTAACTAATTAAAATTTTAAAAATAAATTCAAAATTTTAAAAATTTAAAAATAGATTAGAGAATTTTATCTCATATATATATATATATATATATATATATATATATATATAAACTAACCATGGCTCCACTCCAGTCCTCATAAATATTAATACGACAGTAAAATATAAAAGTAAAATAAAATAAAAACGTGAGGACTCTAATTGAAGGCCCGATTTGGCAGCTGGGCTCGCCTGTGGTCGTTTGTTGAAGCGGCCTTCCCTAAACCCTAATCCAATCAGCCTCCCTTTCAATTCAACTATATAATTACCCCTTTTGCTTCTTCCTTCTACTATCACCGAAACTCTAAAACCCTAATCTATCTCTTCCCAGTCTCCTTTCATCTCCTCCGAAATTACTCCGTCAGTCTCGTTTCTTTCTTCATTCATACATCTTCGATGAATCGTGTACGTGTTTTCGCAGTTTTCTCTCTCTGAAAGTGATGATAATTGCTTGTCGCCCCAGTCTTACTGGGCATCTACAAATTAGATGCTATATGTGGTGATTGACCTCTTATCTGATTCTTTCCCTTCGATTTTTCTTTGTTTTCTACGATTTTTTCTTCTTGAATTGTTTATTTTACAAATTAGCAAAGAGGCGTGATGATATCTACCCATCAAAATCCCTGAATCTCTTGATGAATTCATTTCAACATGCACTACCATCTGATCTCTCTCTTGCTTTCCTTTATGTCGTGTTTTTGTTAAAAAAGAAAGCCCGGATTTGGTTATCTGTTTTCATAACTTTGTGGGCAATTTTTGTGCTATCCATGATGAAACTTTTACTAATAATCCTAATTCTCCAGTGATTTAATTGAATGAGCACAATTTTTCGCTCTGAGATTGCACAAAATTGGCCCTTTTTTGATTGATTTTCACTTGTTGGTTTTATGATTGATTTAAACTGCAATCAAGGATGAAAAAATCCCAAACATGCTGAGTTTAATCAGTGATTAATAATCCTTGAAAATCACCATCTTTCGGCTGAGATTGCAGAAGTGTTGAATTTGATGAGGTTTGATTTGATTAGATTTGCCCATGGTATCTAATGCCTAGATTGTGTTTGTGATCTGGGCATTTCGTTTTTAGGGCAGAAATTGATAACAGATCTTGCGACACAGTTAGCTTCATCCTTTGATAATAAGCTTTCTGTTACTTTATAGCTGTTTACATGTTATTTCTCAAAAAAGGGGCTGAAGTTTGGCTCTTTGGCTTATGTTTGGAGTGCCTTAGAGATGAATGCAGCTCCCAATATCAATCCCTGCCTAGATTTTAAATAATTTTTGCCTTTTTCACTCTTTTAGCAAAATTATTTATGGGCTGGGACATTATTTTTATTAAATTTTTTAAAAAAATTAATAAATTGGTTGCATTTTATTACCCATTCATCACTGTATAAGAATAAACTACCCATTAATCCAGGATATGTGTAGCTACTCAAGATAGCATGGGTATGATACTTGAAGATAACATTGTACTCCAAGATAAGATGGTGTATTTGTGAAATAGGTACAATCTTAATAATAGGTAAGAGCTGATACTTTAAACATGGACTATCACTTCAAACCTGGACCGACAGAGTATGTTGTGGGACATTC
The DNA here is from genome assembly GCA_021018815.1 of Talinum fruticosum. Classification (NCBI taxonomy): domain Eukaryota; kingdom Viridiplantae; phylum Streptophyta; class Magnoliopsida; order Caryophyllales; family Talinaceae; genus Talinum; species Talinum fruticosum. The sequence continues at coordinate 485,963 of JAITYX010000139.1, read as the reverse complement.
ACAATAGCCAAAAATTGGATTGTGATTTTATTATGGGTCTCCTGCAGAAGCATTTAATTCCTCAGCAGCTTTTCAATTAGAAGACCTTTCTGCACTCCCACGATTGAATGTTTTCTTTTTTTTTTTTTTTTTGATGGGGTCTATATGAGCCATAAATCACACTGTAATTCTGGAGCTAGGATCTAATATATCAAGAATCTCTACCTCGTTTCACTAATTATTAAAATGTTTTTAAAACATTGGACAACTACTAAACATTAGATCATTGCTAATTCTTCAAAGGGATCACACTGTATAACATAAAAAGTAATTCTTCAAAGAGACCATATTATGGCATAAAAATATAATCCACGTGTTCCTCATAAACTTCTCTTTTATCTTCATACCTATTTACATTTTAAACATTTTTTGAAATTTGTGGGGTTATAATTTGTAGTTCCATACTGTGTCATTTCGCTCCAAATCCTCCATGTGTGACGGCAACCAAGCAAGGTATGGTCAATTATTTCCGAGCACAACCCATAGAATTCACATAATTTTGTTGTGTTTGTTGCATTCCTTTCAAGAACAATATATTAACAAATCTATTAACAATTCAAGAGATTCTTGTCTATTTAAAGCTCATTTTATATCTTTTTTTTTTTTTGAGTCGAGCCCATTCTATATCATTTCAAAAGCATTGTACATCAAAAAAACATTCAAATTAAACACACTAATCTTGCTCATTCTTGGTTTCTTTGGAACAACTTTTTAATATTAAAAAGACAATGACAATATCATAAGTATTAATTATCAAGAGCATCTAAATTTATAAAGATAACACTATGAACTTTTTAAGGGGTTTCAGAGGCATATTAGTGAAGTGTTTCAAAGATCCAAAAATGAATATTATTACCCACGGTGTTTTGCAGTTTTGAGAAATTTTCAAAAAATTATCAAATAATATCTTAACAAATCTACTGACAATTCAAAAGGTACTTGGCTATTAAAGGCCCTTTTTAGATCATTTAAAGAGTATTATACCCCAAAAAAGCACTCAAATAAAACAACAAAATCTTGCTCATTCTTGTCTTTTTGGAATCACCTTTTAAGATCGGAAAGACAATAACAATGTCATAAGTAAAAATCGTAAAAATAATCTAAACTCATAAAGAGAATAATGTCAGCTTCCTAAGGGGTTTCAAAGTCATAGTTGTTAAGTGCTTCCAAGACCAAAAAATGAAGGCTATTATCCAAAGTTGTTAAATAATATCTTATTAAACCTATTAACAATTGAAGATGTTTTTGCTATTTAAAAATCATTCTTGATCATTTTAAGAGCATTACACACAAAAAACACTCAAATAAAACACCTAAATCTATAGTTTATTCTTGTTTGTTATGAGATCACCTTATAACATCAAAAAGACAGTGATAATGTCATAAATATTAATTTTGAAGATCTCCTAAATTCATAAAGATAATACTTAAGGGATTTCAGAGGCGTATTAGTCAAATGCTTCAAATACCAAAAAATGAAGGCTATTATCCACTATTTTTTACAATTTTTGGTGAATTTTTGGAGAGTTGTCAAATAATATCTTAACAAATTTACTCGACAATTCAAGAGTTATTGGCTATTTAAGGTTAATTTTAGTTATTTCAAGAGCATTTTACACCAGAAAAACACTCTAATAAAACAACCAAATCTTTCTCATTCTTAAGCTGTTTTGGGATCACTTTGTGAGATTAAAAAGATAATGATAATGTCATAAATAGTAATTTTGAAGGTAATACAAATTCGTAAAGACAATACTGTAAACTTCACAAGAGGTTTCAAAGGCATAGTGGTTAAGTGTTTCAAAGACCCAAAAATGAACAAACCTACTGACAATTCAAAGGCATTCTACACCAAATCCACGGTTTTTGCAATTTCTGAAATTTTTTAAAAAATTGTCAAATAATATGTGAACAAACCTACTAACAATTCAACGGGTTCTCGGCTTTAAGGCTCTTTCTTGATCCTTTTAAGAGCATTGTACATCAAAAAAATACTCAAATAAAACACCTGAATCTTTCTCATTATTAACTTCTTTATGATCATTTTATAATATCAAAAATATAATGACAATGTCATAAATATTAATTATAAATATCATATAAATTCATAAAGGTAATATTATGAACTTCCCAAGGAGTTTCAGAGACATAATGATCAAGTGTTTCAAAGACCCAAAATGAAGGTTATTATCCGCGCTTTTTTTATTTTTTGGGAAAATTTTCGAAAAATTGGCAAATAATATTTTAACAAACCTACTAACAATTCAAGAGTTTCTTGGCTATTTAAAGCCCATTATATATCATTTCAAGAGCATTGTACACCAAAAAATTACTTAAATTAAACACCAAAATCTTTTTCATTCTTGGCTACTTTGAAATCATCTTGTAAGATCGAAAAGACAATAACAATGTCATAAGTAAAAATCATCAAGATCATCTAAATTAATAAATAAATAATGAGATATTAACATTTACCTCCCTCGAGGTATTTGGAAATCATTTTTACACCCTCCAGGTATTGGTATATATTTTTACCCACCCTAGGTTTAGAGATAAAAATATTTAAGATAAAAAAACAGTAGGAGGCTAATCGGAAATGTAAAAGGACAAGTTTGTCCCTAATTTTTAAAATAAAATGACTATGCTACCCCCATTAGTTATTGGCACTTTAGTGCAAAGAGGGCAATTTTGGTACTTTACCTCATTTTCTTACGCCACATCAGCACACTCACCGTATTTGGATGTTTTCTATTATTAAGAACAATGGTCAATGTATAACTCAAATATTAACTACTCCGGTTAAGGTGGGTAAAAATATATACCAAAACCTGGAGGGTGTAAAAATGATTTCCAAATACCTCGAGGGAGGTAAATGTTAATATCTCAAAAAGAATATTGCGAGCTTCCTAAGGGATTTCGGAGGCATTGTGGTCAAGTGTTTCCAAAACCCAAAAATGAATGCAATTATTAACTATTTATTACAATTTTCGGTGAATTTTTGTAAAGTTGTCAAATAATATCTTAATAAACCTACCGACAATTCAATAGGTTATTGGCTATTTAAGGTTAATGATAGTTAATTCCAAGAGCATTGTACGCTGAGAAAAACACTCTAATAAACACCAAAATCTTTCTCATTATTGGTTGCTTTGGGATCACTTTGTGAGATTAAAAAGACAACGACAATGTCATAATAGTGACTTTGAAGATCAAATAAATTCATAAAGATAATACTCGTGAACTTCGCAAGGGCTTTCAAATGCATAGTGGTCAAGTGGTTCAAAGACCCAAAAATGAAACCATTATTCACGGTTTTTACAATTTTTGAAAGATTTTCAAAAAATGTCAAATAATATTTGAATAAACCTACTGACGATTTAATGGCTTTTTGGTTATTTAAGACTCATTCTAAACCATTTTAAGAGTATTGTACATAAAAAAAAAAAAAAAACTCAAATAAAACACCAAAATCTTCCTTATTCTTGACTCGCTTTGGAATCACCTTATAATATGAAAAATATAATGATAATGTCAAGTGTTTCGTTGTACAATCCACAGCTTTTGGCAACTTTTGGAAAATTTTTAAAAATTGTCAAATAATATATGAACAAACCCCATTGTATATCATTTCAAGAGCATTGTACAACAGAAAAACACTTAAATAAAATACCAAAATCTTGCTCATTCTTGGTCTGCTTTGAGATCACATTATAACATCAAAAAGTTAATAACAATGTCATAAGTAAAAATCATCAAAATCATCAAAATTCATAAAAAAGAATACTTGGGAGTTTCCTAAGGGATTTCGGAGGCATTGTGGTCAACGGCTTCCAAAACCCAAAAATAAAAGCTATTATCCACGATTTTTTAAATTTTTAGAAAGTTGTCAAATAATATATTAGTAAACCTACTAACAGTTGAAGAGGTTATTTACTATTTAAGGTTCATTCTAGATTAATTTAAAAGTATTGTATAATAGAAAAACACCGAAATAAAACATCCAAATTTTGGTGAAAAACACACAAATTTAAGAGCATTCCAAGACCAAAAAATGAAGGCTATTTTATCAACTCGTATTTTATAATTTTTAGTGAACTTTTGAAAAATTGTCAAATAATATCTTAACAAACGTATCGACAATTCGAGAGGTTATTGGTTATTTAAGGTCAATTGTAGTTAATTTAAAGAGCATTGTACAGCAGAAAAATACTCAAATACAACATCAAAATCTTCCGATCTTGACTATTTTGGGATCACTTTGTGAGATTAAAAAGACAATGACAATGTCATAAATAGTAACTTTGAAGATCATATAAATTCATAAAGATACTGCGAATTTTGCAAGGGGTTTCAAATACATAGTGGTCAAGTGATTCAAAGACCCAAAAATGAAAACATTATCCACGGTTTTTTGTAATTTTTGGAAAATTTTTTAAAAATTGTTTAATAATATCCGAACAAACCTACTGACAATTCAAAAGGTTATTGGTTATTTAAGGCTCATTCTACACCATTTTAAGAGCATTGTACATCAGAAAAATACTCGAATAAAACACCAAAATCTTACTCATTCTTGCTTGATTTGGGATCACCTTCTAATATGAAAAATATAATGAAAATGTCATAAGTGGTAATTATAAAGATCATCTAAATCTAGAAAGCTAATACTCGTCAACTTCCCAAGGGGTTTCAAAGGTATAGTGGTCAAGTGTTTCAAAAACCTAAAAATGAAGATTCCACAATTTTTGGTAATTTTTGAAAAATTTTTAAAAAAGTCAAATAATATCTTAACAAACCTACTAATAATTCAAGAGATTCTTGACTATTTAAAGCCCATTCTATGTCATTTCCAGGGCATTGTACAACAAAAAAGCACTAAAATAAAATACCAAAATCATGCTTATTCTTGGCTACTTTGGGATCACCTTCTAAAATCGAAAAGATAATAAAAATGTCATAAGTAAAAATCATGAAGATCATTTAAATTCATAAAAAGAGAATATTGCACGCTTCCTATGGGATTTCAAAGGCATTGTGGTCAAGTTCTTCACAAATCCAAAATTAAAGGTTATTATCTACGGTTTTTAAAATTTTTAGAAAATTTTTAGAAAGTTGTCAAATAATTCTTAGTAAACCTACTAACAGTTGACAAGGCTCTTTGCTATTTAAGGCTCATTCTAAATTCATTCAAGAGTATTATACAATAGAAAAATACTAAAATAAAACATCCAAATTTTGGTGAAAAACACACAAATTCAAGAGCATTCCAAGACCTACAAATGAAGGCTATTTTAACAAGTATGTTTTAGAATATTTGGTGAACGTTTGGAAAGTTGTCGAATACTATCTTAACAAATGTATTGACAATTCAAGAGATTATCGGGTATTTAAGGTCAATTGTAGTTAATTAAGAGTATTGCCATAAAAACACTCAAATAAAACACCAAAATATTCCTCATTCTTGGCTACTTTGGGATCACTTTGTGAAATTAAAAAGACAACGACAATTTTATAAATACTAATTTTGAAGATCATATAAATTCATAAAGATAATATTGTGAACTTCGCAATGGGTTTCAAAACCCAAAAATGAAACCATTATCTACGATTTTTTGTAATTTTTGAAAAAATTTTGAAAAATTGTCAAATAATATCTGAACAAACCTATTGATAATTTAACAGACTCTTGGCTATTTAAGACTTATTCTAAATTATTTTAAGAGTATTGTACATCAGAGAAACACTCAAATAAAACACCCAAATCTTACTCATTCTTGACTGATTTGGGATCACCTTCTAATATCAAAAATACAATGGCAATGTTATATGTATTAATTATAAAGATCATCTAAATTCATAAAGGTAATATTATGAACTTCTCAAGGGATTTCAGAGGCATAGTGGTCTAATGTTTTAGAGACCCAAAAATAAAGGTTATTATCTATAATTTTTTACAATTTTTAAAAAATTGTCAAATAATTTCTTAATAAATGTACTAATAATTCAAGAGGTTCTTGTCAATGTTAGACCCATTCTAGATCATTTCCAGGGCATTATACATCAGAAAAGCACTTAAATAAAACACCAAAATATTGCTCATTATTGGATGCTTTGGGATCACCTTTTAAGATCGAAAAGAAAATAACAATGTCATAAGTAAAAAGATCATCTCAATTCATAAAAAGAGAATATTACTCGCTCCCTAAGGGATTTCGGAGGGATTGTGGTCAAGTGCTTCCAAAATTCAAAAATAAAGGCTTTTATCCACCGTTTTTAAAATTTTTGGAAAATTTTTAGAAAGTTATCAAATAATATCTTAGTAAACCTACTAACGAGTTGAAGAGGTTCTTTGCTATTTAGGACTCATTCTAGATTAATTCAAGAGTATTGTACAGTAGAAAAACTTTTTGGTGAATTTTGGGATCAACTTCTATGATAAAAAAGACATTGGCAATGTTATAATTAATAATCATCAAGATCATCTAAATTCATAACGATAATAGTGAGAAATTCTCAAGGGGTTTCAGAGACATAATGGTCAAGTGCTTCTAAGACGCAAAAATGAAAACTATTATCCACGGTGTTTATGCAATTTTTAGAAATTTTTTAAAAATTGTAAAATAATATCTTAAAAAATTACTGATAATTCATGAGTTTTTGGTTATTTAAGGCTCATCCTAGAGCATTTAAAGAGCGTTATTCACTCGAAAAACACTCGAATAAAATACCAAAATCTTGTTCATTTTTTGTTGCTTGGGGATCACCTTCTAAGATAAAAAAAGACAACGGTAATGTCATACCTAGTAATTATTAAAATGATCTAAATTCATAATGATAATATCGTAAACTTTCCAATGGATTTCGGAGGCATAGTGGTCAAATGCTTCCAATACCCAAAAATGAAGGCTATTATGCACAGCGTTTTTGAAATTTTTGAAAAGTTCTCAAATAATATCATAACAAACATACTCACAATTCAATAGTTTCTTTGCTATTTAAAGACCATTCTAAATCACTTCAAGAGCATTGTACATCAGAAAAATACTTAAGTAAAACACCTAAGTCTTACTCATTCTTGGTTACTTTGGGATGACCCTCTAATATCAAAAAGACGAGTAGCGAAGTCATAAGTATTAATTATTAAGATCGTCTGAATTCATAAAGATAATATTATGTACTTCCCAAGGGCTTTCAGAGACATATTAGTCAAGTGTTTCAAATACCAAAAAATGAAGGCTATTATCCAAGATTTTTGTAATTTTTTGAAATTTTTGATAAATTGTCAAATAATATCTTAATAAAACTACTGATAATTAAAGAGGTTATTGACTATTTAACACCCATTTAAGATCATTTTAAGAGCATTATACATTAGAAAAACATTCAAATAAAACACCAAGATCTTACTCTTTCTTGGTTACTTTTGGATCACCTTCTAATATCAAAAATACAATGGCTATGTCATAGGTATTAATTATCAAGATCATCTAATAAATTCATAAAGATAATACTATGAACATCTAAAGGGGTTTCAGAGGTATAGTGGTCAAGTGTTTCAAACACACGAAAATGAAGGCTATTATCCACAATTTTTTGCAATTTTTGTACAATTTTCGAAAAATTGTCAAATAATATCTAACAAATCTACTCACAACTCAAGAGCTTCTAGGCTATTTAAGTCTCTATCTAGATCATTTAAAGATAATTTTACACTACAAAAACACTGAAATAAAATACCGAAATTTGCTCACTTTTTGCTTCTTTGGGATCATTTTCTACGATAAAAAAAAATAGCCATGTTATAAGTAATAATTATCATGATCATCTAAATTCGTAAAGATAATAACATGAATTTCCCAAGGGGTTTGAGAGACATAGTGGTCAAGTGTTTAAAAGACCCAAAAATGAAGGGTATTATCAAATGTTCTTGACAATTTTTGGAAAATTTTAGAAAAATTGTCAAAAATATCTTAACAAATCTATTGAAAATTCAAGAGTTTCTTGACTATTTCAGGTCCATACTAGATTATTTCAAGAGCATTGTACATAAAAAAACACTCAAATAAAACATCCAAATCTTTTTCATTCTTGTCCGCTTTTGGATAAACTTTTAAGATAAAAAAGACACTCCCATTGTCATAAGTATTAATTATGAAAATAATCTAAATTTATAATGATAATACTGTAAATTTCCTGAGGGGTTTCCATAAACATAGTGGTCAAGTGTTTCTAATACCAAAAAATGAAGGCTATTATCCACCGTGTTTTTACATTTTTTAAAAATTTTTTAGAAAGTTGTCAAATAATATTTTAACAAAACTATTGACAATTCAAGAGTTTCTTGATTATTTAAGGCCCATTCTAGGTCACTTCAAAAGAATCGTACGTCAGAAAAAGACTCAAATAAAACACCCAAATTTTATTCATTCTTGGCTACTTTAGGATCATCTTTTAATATCAAAAAGACCATGGAATTTTATAAGTACTAATTATCAATATCATCTAATTCATACATATAACACTAATAAAGGTTATTATCTACGAGTTTTTGCCATTTTTGTAAAATTTTAGAAAAATTGTCAAATAATATCTTAACAAACCTACTGACAATTCAAGAGATTTTTCGCTATTTCCGACCCATTCTAGATCATTTTAAAAGTATTGTACATAAAAAACACACTCAAATAAGGCACCCAAATCTGGCTCATTCTTGTTTACTTTCAAATAAACTTCTAAGATCAAAAAGAAACTGACAATGTAATAAATAGTCATTATCAAGATCATCTAAATTAATAATGATAATATTGTGAACTTTACAAGTGGTTTTTAGAGATATAGTGGTCATGTGCTTCCAAAACCAAAAAAATGAAAGTTATTATCTACGGTGTTTTTGTAATTTTTTTGAAAATTTTTAGAAAGTTGTCAAATAATATCTTAACAAACCTATTAACAATTCAAGAGTTTATTGGTTATGTAAGGCTCATTTAAGGTCATTTCAAGAGCATTGTACACTAGATAATGACTCAAGTAAAACACCCAAATCTTACTCATTTGTTGTTACTTTGGGATCATCTTTTACTATAAAAAAAATAGCAATTTTGTAAGTATTAATTATCAAGATCATCTAAATTCATAAAGATAATAATATGAATTTTCCAAGGGGTTTCAGAGGCATAGTGGTCAAGTGTTTTAAAGACCCAAAAACGAAGGCTATTACCCAAATTTTTGCCATTTTTGGGAAATTTTAGAAAAAATTGTCAAATAATATTTTAATAAACCTACTGACGATTCAAAAGGTTCTTGGCTATTTCTAGCCTATTCTAGATCATTTCTAAAGCATTATACATGAAAAAAAAAAGATCAATAAAACACTCAAATTTTGCTCATTCTTCTCTACTTTTGAATCAACTTCTAAAAACAAAAAGACACTGGCAATGTCATGAGTAGAAATTATCAAGATCATTTAAATTTATAACGATACTTCTACTAACTTATCAAGGGGTTTTAAAGGCATAGTGGTCAAGTGTTTCCAAAACCCAAAAATGAAGCCTATTATTCATTGTGTTTTTTATTTTTAAAAAATTTTCAAAAAGTTATCAAATAATATCTTAACAAACCTAATGACAATTCAAGAGTTTGTTGGTTATTTAAGGCCTATTCTAGGTAATTACAAGAGCATTTTACATCAGAAAAAACACCCAAATAAAACACCAAAATCCTACTCATTCTTGACTACTTTGCAATTTCATAAGTAGTAATTATTATGGTCGTCTATATTCATAAAGATAATACTATTAATTTCACAAAGGGTTTTAGAGGCATGGTGGTCAAGTGCTTTCAAAACCCAAAAGTGAAGGCTATATCATCCACGATTTTTTACAATTGTCGGTGAATTTTTGAAAATTTGTCAAATAATATTTTAACAAACCTATTGACAATTCAAGAGATTCTTAGCTATTTTAGGCCATTTCTAGATCATTTGAATATCATTGTACATCAAAAACACTCAAATAAAACACCCAAATCCTGTTTATTGTTGGCTACTTTGGTATCACCTTTTAATATCAAAAAGACAATGACAATGTTATAAGTATTAGTTATCAAGATCATCTAAATTCGAAATGATAATATTGTGAACTTCCCAAAGGGTTTCGAAACAAGTGATCAAGTGCTTCCAAGATCCAAAAATGAAGGCTATTATCCACGGTGTTTTTGTAATTTTTGAAAATTTTCGAAAAGCTGTCAAATAATATTTTAATAAACCTACTGATTATTCAAGAGGTTCATGGTTATTTAAAACCCATTCTATATCATTTCAAAAGCATTATATGGCAAAAAAACATTCAAATGAAACACTCAAATCTTGCTCATTATTCGTTGCTTAGGGATTACCTACTAAAATAAAAAGAGAATAGCAATGTCATAAGGAATAATTACCAAGATCATCTACATTCATAAAGATAATATTGTAAAGTTCCTAAGGGGTATTAGAGGCGTAGTGGTAAAGTGCTTCTAAGATCCAAAAATGAAGGCTATTGTTACCCACGATTTTTTACAATTTTTCATGAATTCGGAAAAGTTGTCAAATAATATCATAACAAACCTACTAAAAATTTTTGGGGAATTATCAAGAGGTTTCGGAGGTATAATAGTCAAGCTGCTTCTAAGACGCATAAATAAAGGCTATTATCCACAATGTTTATGCAATTTTTGGAAATTTTTAAAAAGCTGTAAAATAATATAATAAAAAATTGTTGACAATTTAAGAGTTTCTTGGTTGTTTAAGGCTCATTCTAGAGAATTTAAAGAGCACTGTTCACCGAGAAAACCCCTCAAATAAAATACTAAAATCATGCTTGCTTTTGGATGACCTTCTAAGATAAAAAAAGACAACGGCAATGTCATAATTAATAATTATCAAGATCATCTAAATTCATAATGATAATACTGTGAACTTTCCAAGGGGTTCTAGAGGCATAGTGGTCAAGTGTTTCCAAAATCCAAAAATGAAAGCTATTATCTACGGTATTTTTGAAATTTTTTAAAAATTTAAAAAACTTCTTAAATAATATCATAACAAACCTAATGACAATTCAAGGTTTTTTTTTTGCTATTTAAGGCTTATTCTAGATCATTTTAAGAGCATTTTACATCGAAATCACCCAAATCCTGCTCATTCTTAAGCTGTTTTGAGATCACCTTCTAACATCAAAAATACAATTGCAACGTCATAAGTAGTAATTATCAAGATCTTATAATTCATAAAGATAATAATATGTACTTTCCAAGGAGTTTCAGAGGCATAGTGTTAAAGTGTTTCAAAGACCCAAAAATAAGGCTATTATCCACGATTTTTGAAATTTTTTGGAAATTTTCGAAAAATTGTCAAATAATATCTTAACAAACCTACTCGACAATTCAAGAGTTTCTTGGATATTTCAGGCCTATTCTATATCATTTCAAGAGAGTTGTACATAAAAAAAAATCAAATAAAACACCCAAATCTTGCTCATTCTTCTCTACTTTTGGATCGAGTTTTAAGATGAAAAAGACACTCGCAATGTCATAAGTAATAATTACCAAGAACATATAAATTCATAATGACAATACTGTGAACTTCCCAAGGGATTTTTAGAGGCATAATGGTCAAGTGTTTGTAAAACCCAAAAATAAAGGCTATTATCCACGGTATTTTTGCAATTTTTTTGAAAATTTTCAAAAAGTTCTCAAATAATATATTAATAGACCTACTGATAATTCAAAAGTTTCTTGTTATTTAATGCCAATTTAAGGTCATTTCAAGAGCATTATACATCAAAAAAGACTCAAATAAAACACCTAAATCTTACTCATTCTTAGTTGCTTTTGGGATCACTTTTAAATATCAAAAAGACAATGGCAATTTCATAAGTACTAATTATCATAATTATCTAAATTCATAAAGATAATACTTGTGATTTCCTAAGGGATTTCAGATGCATAGGGGTAAGTGTTTAAAAGACCCAAAAATGAATGCTATTATTCAAGGTTTTTGCCATTTTGGAGAAATTTTACAAAAATTATTAAATAATATATTAACAAACCTACAAACAATTAAAGAGGTTGTTGTCTATTTCCGCTTGATTCTAGATCATTTCAAAAGCATTGTACATAAAAAAAAAAAGCTCTCAAATAAAACACACAAATTTTGCTCATTCTTATCTGCTTTTGAATTAACTTCTAAGATCAAAAAGACATTGGCAATGTTATAAATATTAATTATCAAGATCATCTAAATTCATAATGATAATATTGTGAACTTTCCAAGGGGTTTCGAAGTATAGTGGTTAAGTGCTTCCAAGACCAAAAATTGAAGTCTATTATCCACGGTGTTTTTGCAATTTTTTGAAAATTTTCATAAAGTTGTCAAATAAAATATTAACAAACCTACTCACAATTCAATAGTTTATTGGTTATTTATGGCCCATTCTAGGTCATTTCAAGAGCAATGTACACACAAAAAAGTCAAATAAAACACCCAAATCTTACTCTTTTTGACTGTTTTGGGATCACCTTTTAATATAAAAAGACCATGGCAATTTCATAAGTATTAATTATCAAGATTATCTAAATTCATAAAGATAATACTATGAATTTTGCAAGAGGTTTCAGAGGCATAGTGGTCAATTGTTTCAAAGACCCAAAAATGAACGTTATCATCCACGTTTTTCGCCATTTTTGGGAATTTTTAGAAAAATTGTCAAATAATATCTTTAAAAATCTACTCATAATTCAAGAGGTTCTTGGCTATTTCCGGCCCATTATAGATCATTTCAAAAGCATTGTAAATCAAAAAATCACTCAAATAAAACACCTAAATCTTGCTCATTTTTGTCTACTTTGGGATCAAGTTTTACGATAAAAACGAAAATGGAAATCTCATAAGAAGTAATTATCAAGATCATTTAAATTCATAATGATAATATTGTGAACTTTCCAAGGGGTTTCAGAGGTATAGCGGTTAATTGCTTCCAAGACCAAAAATTGAAGTATATTATCCACGGTGTTTTTGCAATTTTTAAAAAAATTTCATAAATTTATAAAATAATATCTCAACAAACCTACTGACAATTCAAGAGTTTCTTGGATATTTAAGGCCTATTCTAGGTCATTACAAGAGTACTTGTATATCGAAAAAGCAGTCAAATAAAACACTTAAATCTTACTCATTCTCGACTGCTTTGGAATCACCTTTTAATATCAAAAAGACCATAGCAATTAAATTCATAAAGATAATACTATGAATTTTTCAAAGGATTTCAGAGGCATAGTGGTCAAGTGTTTCAAAGACCCAAAAATGAAGGTTTATTATCCACGGTTTTTAACAATTTTTGGGAAATTTGAGAAAATTGTCAAATAATATCTTAACAAACCTCATCGACAATTCAAGAGGTTCCTGGCTATTTTAAACTCATTCTAAATCATTTCAAGAACATTGTATATTAAAAAACATTCAAATAAAACATCCAAATCTTACTCATTCTTGTCTGTTTTGGAATCAACTTCTAAGATAAAAAAGACAATGATAATGTCATAAATAGTAATTATCAAGATCATCTAAATTCATAATAATAATACTATGAACTTCCCAAAGAGTTTCAAAGACATAGTGGTCAAATGCATCCAAGATCAAAAAATGAAGGCTATTATCCATAGTGTTTTTGCAATTTTTAAAAAATTTTAAGAAAGTTGTCAAATATTTAAGGCCTATTTTAGAATATTTCAAGAGCATTGTACAACATAAAAACACTCAAATAAAACACCCAAATTTTACTCATTATTGGCTACTTTGGGATTACTTTTTAAGATAAAAAGATAATAGCAATGTCATAATTATGAATTATAAAAATCATCTAAATTCATAAAAATGATTTTGTGAACTTCCCAATGGGTTGCAGAGCTATAGTGATAAAGTGATTCCAAGACTCAAAAATGAAGGCTATTGTTATCTACGATTTTTTACAATTTTTGGTGAATTTTTGGAAAATTGTCAAATAATATCATAACAAACCTACTAAAAATTTTTGGTGAATTTTGGGATCAACTTCTATGATCAAAAAGACATTGGCAATGTCATAAATATTAATTATAAAGATCATCTAAATTCATAACGATAATCGTGTGAAATTCTCAAGTGGTTTTAGAGGCATAATGGTCAAGTGCTTCCAAGACCCAAAAATGAAGGCTAATTATTCATGGTGCTTTTGCAATTTTTTAAAAATTTTCAAAAAATTGTCAAATAATATCTTAACAAACTTATTGACAATTCAATAGTTTCTTGGCTATTTAAGGCCCATTTTAGGTCATTTTAAGAATATTGTACATCAGAAAAACACTCAAATAAAACATCCAAATCTTGCTCATTCTTGACTGTTTTGTGATCACCTTCTAATGTCAAAAAGATAATGGCAATTTCATAAGTAATAATTATCATGATCATCTAAATTCATAAAGATAATACTATTAACTTCCCAAGTGGTTTCGGAGGTAAAATGATCAAGTGTTTCAAATACTTAAAAATGAAGGCTATTATCCACGGTTTTTGCAATTTTTTAAAATTTTAGAAAAATTGTCAAATAATATCTTAAAAACCTAATGACAATTCAAGAGGTTCTTGGATATTTCAGGCCCATTCTAAATCATTTCAAGAGGATTGTACATTAAAAAAAAACACTCAAATAAAATACAAAATCTTTCTCATTTTTGTCTACTTTAGATCAACTTTTACAATCAAAAAGACAATGGTAATGTCATAACTTAGTATTAATTGTCAAGATCATCTAAATTCATAATGATAATATCGTGAACTTTTCAAGTGGTTTCGGAGGTATAGTGGTCAAGTGTTTCCAAAACCAAAAAATGAAGGCTATTATCCACGGTGTTTTTGCAATTTTTTTAAATTTTTGGAATGTTGTCAAATGGTAGCCTAACAAATCTACTGATAATTCAAAAGGTATTGTACACTAGAGAAACACCAGAAAAAGTAATAATTAGCATGGCTATACTTTGGAATTACTTTCTAAGATAAAAAAGACAACAACAATGTCATAAGTAATAATTATCAAAATCACCAAAATTCATAAATATAATACTATGAATTTCCCAAGGAGTTTCATAAGCATAATAGTCAAGTGTTTCAAAGACATAAAAATGAAGGCTATTATCCACGATATTTTGCAATTTACTGGACAATTTTCGAAAAATTGTCAAATAATATCTTAAGAAATCTACCGACAACTCGAGAGCTTTTTGTTTATTTAAGACTCATTTTAGATCATTTCAAAAGTATTGAACACTACAAAAACTCTTAAATAAAACCCCAAAATCTTACTCATTTGGCTGCTTTGGGATTACCTTATGAGATTAAAAAGACAATAACAATATTATAAGTAAAAATCATAAAGAGAATACTCCAAGTTTTTAAGAGGTTTTAGAGGAATAGTGGTCAGAGATCCAAACTTCATCTTTGACTTTTGCTCTTTGTCTTTCTCTTCGCTTGTCTCTTCTGTTTCTAATGATGGATCAAAGCCATGGCTTTCTTTGAATCTCTGGCGTTGGACCTTGAGTGCTATCTTTGAGTCTTTAACCCTCTCAGCCTTATGCGGTTGTGCCCCGTTGTCATCTTCTCTACGACTCTACTCCTCCATCGATTTTGGAATTGTTGCTCGCTAGATATGTCATCCCAAATTCGATGCTTCGATTCTTTAATTTCAACATTCAAGCTAAAAATACACATGACGCATTTAAGATCTGTGGACCCATCGATATGGGTTTGGATCCAAACTTTACAGACACTGTCGTATTTGGATCCAAATCTAGAAAAATTAAATGGGTTGGGTCCATTGCCATCCCTGATCCATCCCCTCAATTTAGGGTTTTAGGTCGAGGAGGGGGTCGTCATATTTGGTGAAATGGATGGGCTGGATTGGGCCTTAGGCATGAGTTCTTCATCCTCACTTTTGTGGATTTGTTGGCCTACTAGGTATCATCTAAGATATGAAGTCTAGGGCATGATTGTAAAAATACTCAAACCGTTGAAGTTTTGAACTTGATGGTGTTAATTCTTTACTTGCTAGAATATATAATTGTGTTAATATTTGATGTGGATATTTTTATTTTTACAAAAAGATGATTTGCAGAGGAACCTTACAAATTAAATTTAGAAAAGTGTTAAAAGATTTTTATCCCAATTGTCAAAAGGATTCTATAAATTCTACTTTAGATTCCTAACTACTTATCCTTAGCTCTTCGTATTGCTCATTCACTATAACTTTTAGTCTTTTTCTTTAAAAAACTTATCTTCTTCATGCAAAATAACCTTGTGGTGTTGTCTAATATATATATATAACCAATGAGGCCATGGCCTCTTGATCAAGACCGAGATTATGAGTATATTAGGTTTCAAATTCAATTCCTCCTTCTTACATTATATTATGTCGACCTTTGTGACTCATCTAGACAAAATATATATATATATATATATAATCTCCTAATGAGTTGGGCTAAAATGACGAGTCTTGATAATTGACCCATTTGACCAGAGTGATGTTCCCCAAAAACTTAACCAGCAGATATTTATTTATTTATGCCCCCACCGTTGTTGTGGGTTTACGTTATCCAGATGACCTTGGGTCAACATCCCATCTTTGACGACTTTGATATTAGAGATGAAATTGGTTAAAAACCCCATCACCTGACCAACTAACAGTTAGTTTATGGCAATCTTCTGCCAATCTCCACCCCTGCATATTCATATTCGCTTCTCTCTTTTCTCTTCTTTTTAAATTTATTATTATTTTTCAACCAAAAAACTTGGAAAAATCATGCCTAGTATCAAACATTCATTGATTGAGGATCAGACTGACGTGCAAATTTTAATCAGCAAAGCTCCAGCGCCTCTGATTATCATGTCTATCATCATCTCCAGCCTCCTAAATTTCTTTATTTCTTTATTTTAGTTAAGAAACATGAAAAATGGATTACATGCAACTCATACATACATTTTGTTCTCGTTTCGTTTTAACTATTAAAACTTATCGAAAGTGGTAAAGATCAGACTGACGTGCAAATTGTAATCAGCAAAGCTCCATTGCCTCTGATTATCATGTCTATCATCATCTTCTCTACTACCAATTCCAAACCCATAATTTATCTGTTAATTTAGGAAAACATAAAATTGGAGAGTTTGGATCAGACTGACGTGCAAATTTATAATCAGCAAAGCTAGAGAAGCCTCTGATTATCAAATCTCTATCATCATCTCCTCTCCTGAAAATCATTTTTCATGAAAGAATGTTTTGAGAATAATACCCAACCCAACAAAACAGGACATGAATATTGAATGAATAGTACGAATCAGAATTTTCCTTTAGAGAAAAAGAAAAAGGAAAAAGGAAAAGGAAAAGAATGACGTGAAAATAAAATTTAAAAAAATATCAGAAGAGAGTCTGATGAAATTTTGTTTGAATCTTATCATCATTTCCCAGGCTATCCCCAGGCCAAGTCAGAGGCCAGAATAAATAAAGTGCTAAAAAACAAAATAAATCAGAAAAACATAATAATTAAATTAAAATAAAATTCCCCCTTTCTGATTCTGATGAGAGAGAAGCTTTCAACGTGCTACACATGATACCGTAACAGCAGATGCTTCCCATTTCCAGTCCCATCCCTTTCTGAGTCACATCAACTTGATTTAATTCAAACTTTAAGCTTCCAAAATTTCCCAGATTAATTACCATTTAGATTCTCTCTCCTAAAAAGATCAAAATATCAATCAAGGCTTGTTCTTGTTCTAGCCATTGCCAGATAAAACAAATTAGGCGGCCGAAAAAGAGAGGAAACGAGCCAAGTACAACTATGAACTAGCTACACCGAAAGGGAGCAAAAAGGAACAAACCCAGCCCCCCATATTTACAGATTTTGATTTGATCTAAAAGATTTAGGGAAAATCAAGTTTCATTCAACCCCACCCAACCCTCATCAAATTAAATTAATGAAAGAGGAAGATTAGTGTGGATAAATTCAAACCCGAGTTGCGAAGACTTGATTTCCTTTTTTTTCCTTTACCTATGGGATCTCCTTCTTGTTTCTGCTACAGCTATTGGGTTGTTGCTGATGGTGGGTGTGGCT
This sequence comes from Talinum fruticosum, assembly GCA_021018815.1. NCBI lineage: Eukaryota > Viridiplantae > Streptophyta > Magnoliopsida > Caryophyllales > Talinaceae > Talinum > Talinum fruticosum. The sequence continues at coordinate 467,756 of JAITYX010000139.1, read as the reverse complement.
TCTGCTTCCATTTCCGCCATTGTTGCTGCTATCTTTCTCTCTCTTCTGCGACTGAGAGGTAGAAGAAGAGAACAATTGGCCGAACCCGAAAACGCCGGTTTTCGACGAGCCGCGGAGAGAGCAAACCGGGACGTTAAGAACCGGTGTGACTCGGACCACGTTGGCGGAGTAAGACCGCTCCATACCTCTGTAGTTGTACCTGGGCCGGCCGCCATTGAAGCTGCTTGGGCTACTCGAGCTTCTCTCCAGGCTCTGGAAGAGTACTCTTCCTGAGGAGTTCATTCTCGGGCTGTCCACTGAAACCCCTCTCGCCATCCTCCCCGGGTCAAGCTGGGCGCGCCTGACCGGGCTCCGGCCCACCCGGGTCGTCCCACTGGGCCGGACCGGGCGGAGGCGGGAGGGGTTGGAGCTAGGGTTTTGGGCGTCGAGGGAGTGGCGTGGGAGGTCGTCGTAGATTGAGGAAGTGGAGGAGGAGAGAGAAAGACGGTTGGATGAAATGGAGAGAGAATCGCAGTCTGAGGAGTTTAGTAGTGGGAGGGAGAGAGAGGGGTCGGAGGTCGAAGACGACGACGACGTTTTCGAGTTTCTGTAGAGGAATAGGCGGATAGATTTGGTTGAAGATGTAGATGAAGTTGAAGTAGAAGAAGAAGACGTCAGCGAGGTCGTCTTGGAGGTCTCTTGCTTGTTGCTCTGGTAGAGTCTCTTCAACCCTAGGAGCTCTCTCCACCGGCTCGAACACCTCGGAGCTTTGGGAGAGAATAAATACGGATCGTTGCTAAAACTCAAATCTCCGTCGCTTCTCCGGCAAGATTTCGCCGTCTCCGGAAGCCTGACTTCCTCCGAAGCCGCCTGAGATGGTGCCGGCTTCAGCTGCAGCGGCATCAGCTTCCCGTCGGAGAAGAGCTCGTCAGCCGGGAGCATCACTGCCGGATCATCAAGACGGAACTCGAAATCTCCAGCCGCATCCTTCGCCGGAGATTCCAGATCCGGCTTCTTCTCCGGCGGCTTTGCGGCGGCGGTAGAGGAAGAAGACTTGGATTTCTTCGAGTCCTCGTCGGCGTAGTCCCGACCGAAGGAAATGCGAGGGCTGAGCCAGCCATAGGAGGAATGAGGCGCGGGACAGTCAAGGAAGTTTTCCGGCGAGACTCCGATGTTGTTGACGCAAGCCGACGCCATTGTTTCCGGCGATCATGCAATCAATAGCTAATAACGAGGGGATTTGAGTGGAAAGAGGGTTTTGGGGGAGGGAAATCACATGGAGCCGAAAAGGCAATGGAGATCCAGAAAGTGATGGAGGAGAGAGAGAGAGAGAAGGAGATGGCTGGCTAGGGTTTGGTTTGGGGGAGAGTGTTGGAGGAAAGATGTGCCCTAGAGATTGGGTTTAAGAGAGGGTACAACGGTTAAATGAGTTTATAAAGGCGAGAAATGGGGCAAAGAAATATTATCCTATGATATGCACCATCACTTCTGTGTGAATTCTGTTGCCAATTACCTATAAATAAATAAATAAATCGTCAAGACTTGTGATAATTTATTCCTTTTTACTCATAACAAAAAATTTTCTTTTTTTAAAGTAGAGTAATGTAAGGCCATTGTATAAGGCCCATGTGGATGTTGGAGCCATATGTAGCTTGGTCAGTTCTACAAAAAAAAAAAAAAAAAATTTTTGATCACCGTTCTAAAACAAATTTACACTACTTACTATCTTCAAATACAACATTGAATTAATAAATTTTCTGATTAAAATAAGGTGTATTGAGGATTGGACGATTATATAACATAATATAATATTGATTATTTATATATTATATTTTAGGGTATTTATCATTTATAAATTAAGTCATTTATTTTTTATACTATCGTAAACTAAAATATGATATATAATCGTCCAATAAATAAGTGGTATAGTTTATAAATAATAAATATTCCTATAGTATGGTGCATTGATATTTAATGTTATAATATGATATATAAATATAATAATTCAAACCAAAGTACAACTTATTTATTCCAACAACCTCATTTTATATTATACCTCACGGTAATTATATCATAGTAATTTATTATCAAACAAGCTCACCTTATATGTCAATAATATATATACTCCCACCGTTAGAAAAATTATCTTTTTTGATATTTTGCCATCTTTAATGCATCATTGTGATCATCAATTCCTACAATTATGTAGTAAAAAAATTATGAAATTGTGTTATAATGAAAGTGTTTTTTACAACTAAATCTATTCACGTTTGTTTCATATTATAACTTAATGTATATTTTGATAAATTGGTTAAAGTTTGCAAATATATATATTAAAGGTATACACGTAAAAGATGATTATTTGTCCGTCTTTGTTAAAATTTCAACTTTTTTCTATTCGTATATTAATATTACCAACAAAAAAAAGTTACAATTTAAATTCTTCTAACTTTAGATATCTATCCTTTTACAAAAAGGGATTTTAGTTGTTTCTCTCTTTCACACGTATCTGTAGTTTATTTTTTAAAAAGGGTTTTATATTAAAATAAACTGTATTTTCGAGGTATTTGATGTTTATCTATACACTATATAATGTCAATATTTTCAAATTTTGAAATGCTGCAACCACAGATGAATTAAGGAGTTTCATCCAATAAAAAATAAATAATTTATCATTTAAAAAATAAGTTTCCACTCATCTATGGACTCTAATAATAATAATAATAATAATAATAATAATAATAATAATAATAATAATAATAATAATCATAATAATAATAATAATCATAATGATAATAATAATCCTAATGATAATAATACTAATAATAATAATAATAATAATAACAATAATAATAATAATAATAACAACAATAATAACAATAACGAGTAATAATAACTATAATAGTAATAATAATAATCTATATCTATACACTATATAATGCCAATTATTTCAAAAAGATGACATGGCGGTCTAAGAGTGAATTTAGGAATTTCGTCCAATAAAAAAAATAATTTATCATTGAAAAGAAATAGGTTTCCACTCATATATGGACTCTTTTTTACTCCATGCTAAAATAAATATTATAATAATAATAATAATAATAATAATAATAATAATAATAACCATAATAAATAAATAATAATAATAATAATAATAATTTTTCAGAAAAATTAAATAAAATTAAAAATAATAAAATAAAAACATAATCTTAAACAAAAAATTAAAAAATAATAAAATGCACTAAATAAATACGAAAATAAATAATTAAATTACCAAAATATGAAAACTATTTCATGGACCTAATAGCCTAAAAACCTAAAATAAAAATGAAAAAACTAAATTTATAAATTTATTAAATTAAAAACATACTTTAACCTAAATTAGTAAATAATTTTGAAAAATTATCAAATCAGTTATATATTATAAAATTATCTAATTTTAATATGAAAATTAAATAATAATTAATCATTCTAATTAATTTATAAAAATATAAAATAGGAAATAAAAACAAAACTAATTAGAAAATTAATAAATAACAAACTGACAAAATTATATAATAAATTAAATAAAAAATCTGAAAAAATATAAAAGTAATCTAAAACCCAAAAATATTTTTTTATAGTTTTTCAGAAAAATTAAACAGAATTAAAAATAATAAAATATAAATATAATCTTAAACAGAAAGTAAAACAAATAATAAACTGCACTAAATAAATGAGAAAATAAATAATTAAATTGCCAGAACATTAAAATTATTTTGGACATGAATATATCCTAAACACCTAAATCAAACTGAAAAAACTAAATTTATAAATTTATCAAATTAAAAACCTGCTTTAACCTAAATTAGAAAAAATCTAAAAATTATCGAATCAGTTATAAAAATTAAGAAAATTTATATTAACAGATTAAAAAGATTCTAACTAAACTCTATAATAATATAAAAATAAAATTAACCGAAGAAGGATAATTTTATTTAACTTCTAACAAACTGAATAAAAAATAACAAAAATGAAAAGAAAAGTAATCTGAAAATTAAAATATATTAAGACATAAAATAAAATTAATATATATATATATATATATATATATATATATATATATATATATATATATATATATATATATATATATATATTTATATATTTATTTATTTAAGGTTTGGATTGTATATTAGCTCTCATTTATTTTTATGTATATTGATATGCAATATTATTTTGGGTATGAAATATAATAATTTTGTCTAACATAATTAAGTTTTCATTGTTGATGGTGTTTTTTGACTTGGTGGTATAAAATTTTGTTAGTTCAAAATATATTTATTATAAGAATTTTTAAAATTAAAATCAACACGAACATGTTATAAAAATAATATTTAAATATTTAACTATCCGAGGAAGCAATTTGGTTATTACCTTCATCCTATGCACTGAGAATGATTTAATAAACCTTAATAAATCATAAATTAATATAATAAAAATATAACAACTACATATATACTTGATATTAATAATTAAGAATGCCTACAAGATAGAAAATTATGATTCAAATATGTTGTGGAATAAAACGTAATGAACAAAAAGTTAGGAATTATATTGCTTCAGTTCGTAATTTGTGTACTTTAAGTTCGTAATTTGTGTTATGCTTAAATGATTGCAAACTTAATATGCCAACTTCTATTAAACCCATAGGACTTTGAATAAATTTATTTGTCTCAAAATTTTTGCAGAACATACACATCGTTTTTTTTTTTTGTTACAAATACAGTTTATTTAATTTCTTCCTAACATGTCTATCTCGTGACTTATTATTGACAAACATATTTAAATCATATCTTTTACTATTGTATGTTTTCTATATTATCAAAAGATGAGTATTTGTCATCAAACCTCCCGCCATCTTGAAATAGAATCTCATGTTACTCTTATTATGTTAATTAATTGAGAGGAAGAGTTATGTCTCGAGGGAATCAATTGGTTATTAATCGAGTAAAACGTGTATTTATAAAATCTTAATTGTATCAATATTTTTGCCCCATTGATTCGCTACTAAAATCGCGATCAATTGTCAATATAAGAACAAAACACAAATGATTTTATTACCCTATGCCGCGAATTGACCTATCATTCCCTTTATTATGATACAAATTACCTATTATTGTTATATATATTTGGATCACTTTTATCATTATAATATTTTTCACTATTAATCTCAATATAAGTAGTTATTATATGTTTAATTATCTTTGTGTGCAGAGGTAGGTAAGAATGGATAAATCATTGTAACTCACCTTATAATTTTTAAAAAATGAGATCCCATTATAGGTATATGTATACTTTTAAGAGTTCGTAAAGTATTTAAGTCAATGATGTTTTAGTAAGTTGGTTGCATATAAATATTTATATAGGTGTCTATTAAGTTAAATTAGTATTGACTATGTAAAGAGTTATAAATTATAAGTTTGATATTCTTTTATTGATTTGATGTACTTAGTATTGTAATATTAATTTATGACATAATGATATATTTATTGTCATCTATAGGTCATCTAGCTCATTATCTACCAATCATATATTATTCTTTTTCCTACTAATATTTACCTTTTGATACCCACATATTGTCACACTATTACTATAACTGTATGAGTTATGATTATTTAAATTGTTTGATTCTTAGAGGGGTCCGACTTCTTAATATTCCAAATTACGTGTGTAATCTTAAAACCTTGATGATATTTTTTAACATTCTTTTTATTTATTATTTTAGATTATTTATTTATTCTTTTGAAATTTAGAATAATTGGAAGAGAAATGTGTGCTAGGCTCTAATGATTTTTATGTGTTGGGTTCGATAACTTTGATGAATCATGAAAGCGTTTTCGTTATGAGGGGATAATATGAATAAGAATGTTGTTGAAAGTGAAATCATTCAATAAAATCAAATGATCGAGAAAAGAAACTCACAAGTACAACATCGCTGCGTAATTCAATAATTTCTTAAGTTATACATTGTACAACATTACTCCGTACATAGCACGGGTCCGGACTAGTATAAAATAAATAATATCATTAACAGTATCTTCAAAATTTTATAACCGCTCATAATACTTATAACGGTTTGTTTTAACAATTGAAATGAACAAAATACAAGGTTGGTACTTGAGAAAAGGGATATATGATACATGTGACTATATGTCACATGGTACAATTATCTAATACTACCTCTGTTTCAATTTATTATTTGTCATTTTAACTACTCTCTCCGTTTCAAAATACAATACATGTCACTTTAACTAACTTTTTCGTTTTATAATACTTGTCACTTTACAATTTTAATGACATATTAATTACTAATTTACCAACTTTGTCCTTATTAATTGCTTTGTTTATCTTCTTTGTTCATTTATTTTTTCATTTCCAATAAAATATAGAGGTAACTTAGTCTTTTAACATAAAATTTGCCATGAATTTTGTGTTTCCTTGGTATTCACGCATAACCTTAAAACGATATCTATTTTGAAACGGAGGAAGTAACTTTTTTATGTCGTTTTATAATTTCAATGACGTGTATATTAATGACTAGTATACTAAATTATAAAGTTGAGTAATCATTCATTGGGGTGATTGTTTTTTCTAAACCACCGCCTATTTAGGGGCGTCAATTCGTTTGTCTTATTACGTGTATAATATAAACTAAACACATCATAAAACACGCAACCTGAGTCCATGTGCAGCTCAAAATATAAATGTTGTAAAATTGATTTGAACCCCAAGCCTCTTAGAACAAACTAGTACTCTTACCAACAACCCACTTACATTTTTCTAATTTATTTTGTAACAAAATAATAATATATCATATCTGAATAGGAAATAAAATCCAACCACATGTATATTTTTTTACTGCACCTTTTTAGTTTTCACTTTAAAAAAAAGGAATTTACTTTGATTTAAATTTTAATATTCGCCCAAAAATATAATATTTATTTAAAAAATTCTAATATTCACTAAAACCTAGTTTGGTGTTCAATAAAAATATATTCACTTAATTTATTTTAATATGTATAAAAATATACTAAAAGCTAAACACTAATCTATTATACAGTAATATCTAATGTATTATATACAAAAAATCATTGTAATCTACAATAGAAAATTAAAAATAAATATATCATTATTCATGTAAACCTTAAGACTAAAACGTTGAATCATATTTACAAAATAACGTTCTAATGTACATTAAAAGACTAACATTAATAAATTGAAAATGTTCTAAATTTAATGTGCAACGCTGAACATTAATGTATAATACGATAAATGACATTCTAAGATACTATATCTTTCATTTATTTAAAAATCATTAAAAATATATATACTATAATAGGATATTTCACTTTAAAAAACACGTCTCAATAAGTACACATATGTGCTAATAACATTAGCTAACAAAAGTTCTTTGCAATATATGCATTTTTTAATATTACATAGTAAACACAAAAGTACACCTAACACAATCACTTATGAATAAGGCATAAGAGTTTTGTTATAGTGACACCATACCATTTGATGAAGAATTTGTAGTGATTGAAACTATAAATAACTTAATTGGTCTAATTAATATAATTATTATTGTTTAATAGAATAAGTGATCTTCGGGTAAAACGTTACCGGTGTTTTATATTAAAAATAAATTTATATCACATTACTTATAACAATATCACTTAATTTAGTATATAGATCACGAGGGAGGGGTGTTTAGCCTATTCATAATAATAAAATCCTCTCTTGTTTCTTCTCTTTGTTGTAAGATGTGTCTACTTGAAAATATTACATGTGGTATTAGATATATCTATCTAAGGGTTTTGGACGATATTAGTCTAACATTAGGAGATATTGGACACCGTGAACCTTTTAGAAGTCAAACATTTTCACCTTATCTATCATTTTCAATATCTCACCGAATTGAGGTGACTTTAAATGCACTTTTAAAACAAAAAAGAAGGTTGACTTTAATTTTAAAAGCTTTACTAATTTGCTACACGGACATCATGTCATTGAGTTATAGCATACTAAAAGCACTGCATAAGGTGAAAGGTTGGATTGTTGAGGGAATCGGTGACCGATGGCGAATGACCTTGTCTTTCGCTCAATCCTCCCGGGTTTGATTATGAGGGAGTAATTTTCTCATCTTTAAAGAAATTGTGTGGTGAGGGCGATGGGCGCTGACACCTCCCATAACCCTGACCCGGGTGAGCCCGTTGGTCTCCCTTGATTTACATTTTTAAATAATATAATACCTCATTTACTAGTGTTTTTTTAAATGAGGAAAAAACATTGGAAAAAATAAAAATAAATCCAAATGCGGTAGTTCTTGCCCGCTTCTAATTTTGGTGCTTCTAACCCCGCCCGCCCTCACTCACCTTCTTCGTCCCCCTCCTCTCTCTCTCTCTCTGACAGCGTTCATTAGATATTTTTCCGACTGCCTCTCACTCAAGATGGACATACTAGTGCCTCCGAAGCTGCTCTGTTTTCCTACAAATTCAAACCAAATTCTTCTCTCTCCTCTTCAATTCCAGAGAATTCAGTTCCACCGCCAACGTCTCGTTCAACGTCCTGCATTGAAGCAATCCACTGTTCGCTCTGAGCTTAACGGCAAGGTCAATGGCGCTCTTTCTGGTGAAACAGACCCTCGTTTGATCGAACGTGTATGCTTCCCTCTCTCTGCTTATCTGTTGTTTTGTCCATTTCTTCGTTTCGTGCGTTTAGGGTTTGGTTCTTCTTGCTGTATTTTATTGGTTAGCGGAATACTGAAGTGGAACTCGTTCAAATATGAAAATTGGGGTTAGCCCACACGGAAGGTTTTATTGTGCTTAAGTATTGTGATTAAGTCGACGGATATTCAAAATTATGCTTGAGGACTGTAAAAGAAGTATGCGTAAAATGCAAAGGAGGTCATAGATAGAGGAGACATTGAATGTAGAGGTTGGTAATCTATAAGAGTGATTTTCCCCAAATTTCTCAGAGTTTTTAAAACTAAAATCTTTGTGAGCTAAGGAAATGTGACATTTATGAAGTTTCCTTGCCACCTAGATTTTGATGACTTAGCAGTTTATGCTAGCTTCACTATATTATGAGTGATATAAATATTTATTTTAGCGTCCAAGCAAATATATGCTTGGTATGTGGATTATGGAAGGAATGCCCACTTTTGAGACAGTTGAACAGGGAAATTTAGGACCTTTTTTTGTGTGACTTAGATTGTAGTGGACTAAAAGTAAATGCCTTTCTAAACTATTCTTAGCTTCATTTCAATGGATAAGTAATAGGTAGTTTGCAGTCTTGAAATCTAAGGTCTATGGAACCAACCTACCCAATTAGGGATAACTGATAAGGTAGTTATATCGGAACACCCCTGATCAAACATTCTGTCTAGTGAGACTCTCGGGGTACAAATGTCGATTCGTATGTTGGTTATGGAGGGAGGACATTATGAATTGATATAGATTTTGGCTTACTTAATTTATCAATTTTGATGAAGCCGAGAGGATATTAACTTGATGGCCATGGCAAAGAATCCTAGAAGGATGAAATTGTAGTTTATTGACTTAGCTAATCATAGAGTGCCAATTAAAAACTTTGTAAATAAAATATTTATGCCGAAAATGGATGATATATGGGTATGAGATTTGTCGGTTAGTATAAATAGGAAAATCCTAGCTAAAAGCTAATTAATTATGTAAATCAATTTGTTAATCATCTATTTACCGGATGAATAAGAATCATATTTTATCAAGGTTATGTGAGACTCATAGGATATTAGGAGTATTGGGGATAAATTGTTTCCAAGATAGAATGTTTTGTGGTCATTTGAATAATGTATTGTATGATGAATTTGGATTATATATGAAAGGAAGACAAAGATGGTTTACTGAAGCAATGTAGCTTTCCTCAAACCTCATTCCAATATAGAATGTTTCCAATATAGAATGTTTTGTGGTCTTATGTTTGATGTTTTGGTTTTATGCCTCATTCACTATGAGACATTTTCCTCGAACCTCTATGTTGTGGTGTCCCTATAGTTACAATGAAGGTTATATTGTGTATTTGGGTTAATTATGACCTGTTTGATTTTCCTGGCAACTTGTCCATATATCATCTGCTGTTTGGTATATGGTTACGTGTGTCCGGACATCGGATGTTGCTTTGACTTTTTAAGGAGAGGAAGTTGTGGAGGTATCCTTTCATATTAATCTTTCATGCAATTGGTAGGATGGAATTTTAGTTTTCGGGACTAAAAACTACTAGTTGTTTGTCTACCTATCTTTCCTTGGTTCTTAATGGCTTGGCCTTTGGAGGGTCTCCCCCTTAAGGACGTTGGTAGTGATGAGGAGAGTTGTAACCTTAGTTTTCTCAACTGAGGATAACTTTCTTCTACTGTAATTTTTCTTACGATTATTTTTTAAGAAATGATGTTTTTTTTTTCTATACCATTTTTACTTTTCTTTATTCTTGTTCATATCATAGAACGGCCACAATATAGTTGGGTAGGCAATACAAGCTTTAACTTGTAATGATTTTCCATAAATGGAGAATGAGAATGCAAATTCTATAGGAGCAATAGCTGATGTTTTGCCTCCTCCAATCTCTTAGTTAAGCTTTGATAAACATTACCTGATAAGTGATTTACCATATTTATTTGTCTTTTCTTTTGTGTGCACTGATGTAATTTGGCACTATAGGCTCAATTCTCTTCTAAAAAGGAGACTACATGTACAAAACCGAGCCTGTTCAAATTAATGCACTTTTCTCTTTCAGCAAAAGGCTTTAGAAGCAGCGATGAACGATATAAATAGCTCCTTTGGAAGAGGAAGTGTTACAAGATTGGGCAGTGCTGGTGGAGCTTTGGTGTATGTGTTCTTTTGTCATTAATTTCTCTATTCCCTATTCAAGTTCGAAGCAATTTTGTCTATGCTGCCTTACTTGTCTACTTGGATCGGGGTGTGTCATCCGAATGGCTTGACCAACTACTAAATAGTTTGCTTTGAGAATGTGGGAATAGACAACTAAAAATCTTCACATAAATGATACTTGCTATATATGGAATATTGGAATTCAATTAGCGTCATTTGGCATATGGCCAAGTTTGCCGCCTTGTCCAATTGGGGACTTTGTAACATTAACTTTTGCATTCTTGGAACTTTGTTGCAGTGAAACCTTTCCAAGTGGATGTTTGACATTAGACTTTGCTCTAGGTGGAGGGCTCCCAAAAGGGAGAGTTGTTGAGGTATGATTTGCCTTCTTGTTTTCTTTATTTATTTGCTTTTTTTTTGGGGGAAGGGGAAGGAGAGGAAGAGGTTGTGGGGTGTAAAAGTTGATGGAGATGAAGATAAAAGGAACAAAGCCTAAAATAAGGAAATTCAGGAATAAGAATTGATATTGAGTTTTGAGAGTTTCTCTGTGTGAGATTTGGTTACGTGTGAGCCACCCACCCTTTGTAGGGAATTGCTCTCAGAGCGTCCTACATTTATCCCTTTGTAGGAATTGCTCTCCGAGTGTCCTACATTTATCTCTTTGTAAGAATTGCTCTCGAGAGAGTCCTACATCAAATTTGGTATCGAGCTTTTCGATCCGAGCTGTTGTCGGTTTCCTTTTCTTCTCTCGATTATTCCCAAATCTCCCAAATCTTTTGCTGGTGCTCATAAATCCTAATTCTGCCCAATTTGCCCAATTTAAAGTTTTGATTCCTAAGCCAATTCTAATTCCGCTACCCACAGATCCTAAAGTTTTGATTTTTCCCGAAAAACCAAAAAAAGAAAAAAAGGGTTTTGGTCCTATTACTTTTGACTTCTGTGCTACTGTACGTACAGTACAGTTGCTGTAGTACTGCTGTATCTTTTCACGACATGCTCACTGTTCCCAACGTTTTCCACCTTGCTTGTTGATTTTTGTCATGGTGACACTCAAACCAGCATGGTTACTCAAGAAAGAACTTCCTTGTCAACTTTTCAAAGTTGGCACACGATTACTTACTCCTCCGTCGTCTTTGGTTGCTCTCTTTGGATTGTTGGATAAACTTGGAGACCTTTTGTCTCAAGTACAACAATCACCCTCAAATGCCATAGAAGATGTACTAGTCTCAATAAAAGGAGTATTAATCTCCGAAACCCTCTTAAATCATACTGATGCGGACATTCAAGTTTCTCTTGCTTCTTGCCTTTCGAGCTTATTCGAATCGCAGAGCTTATTTGAAACACCCTTTTGATGACCTGTTTATGAAGAAGGTTTTAAACTAATCATATCATCTTATCAGAACATAGATGACATGGCTAGCCGATCATACAATAAGAGGCTCCACATACTTGAGATTATGGCTAAGGTTAAGTCTTATCTTGTGATGCTCGATTTTGAATGTGATGCTTGTGTCTTGGATATTTTTCATTATCATCTTGCATCCATTGAAGATTGTCATCCACCACCCATACTTTCCCACATAAAATCTATCTTCAATGGTCTTCTTGAAGAAGGTGATGACTTCCTAGTGGAATTTATGGTTTCAATTCTATCTCGTACTCCACATGTTGCTCAAGTTGTTAGTAAACATGTTTTGGAGGCATGTGCACTCCAAGTTGGACTAATTCAACTAATGAGGTCTCTCAAGTGAAGGAGAATCAAAGTAACAATGGGCAGCATGAACCACAAGGATACTTATCCTCTCATATATGCGGTAACATGGAATCGAAGTTCAAGCTGATAATTCTATTGATATTAACCGAGATAAAGAAGAGCACCATGGTTATCCTCAGTTTTGATGCTGAGAATTTCAATTTCAACATGTGCTGATGTCTACAGGAAAGCGCATTGATTTATTCATCCCTAAAGAATTTTTAGTTGCCATGAAACTACATCCATTGCTACAATTACTACTTTTCTTGGAAGATTTGAAAGTATTGGAGTTTTTTATATATGCATTGGAGTCAAGGTGTTGTTTCTTTGTTGGGTTATCATCTTTCTATCACACCACAAAACTCGAGGACGAGTTTTTTCCAACAATGGGAGAAGGATGGAGATAAAGATAAAAGGAACAAAGCCTAAAATAAGGAAATTTAGGAATAAGAATTGATATTGAGTTTTGAGAGTTTCTCTGTGTGAGATTTGGTTCCGTGTGAGCCACCTCCCCTCTGTAAGAATTGCTCTCGGAGCGTCCTACATTTATCCCTTTGTAGGAATTGCTCTCGGAGCGTCCTACATCAAAAGTTGTCTTGATTGATTTTTATCCAGCCCTCTAACTCACTTTGTCTAAAGCATGGGCCTACGTTGTCATGATTTTAGGGAATAAATATGATATGACATGATTGTTCTTGGAAATTTACACATACTTTGATTGGATTGGGAGTTCTAAATATCTTTGAGAGCAGAAATTCGTCCAGGGGGCTGTCAATTCAGTTTGAGTTATTAAACCTCAAGTTCTTTGTCACATATCGGTCTCCATTTATAAAAATTGATGAAAATTTGTATAATGGGGTTGATCAGCTCATTCCCTCCTTGGTTGGGATTCCCTCACTACTTGCCCTGTCACTGGCTCATGTTATGGAGTGGCTGGACCTTTCAAGTTATATGAATAGTTACTTCATCATTTGTTTGTGAGATGGATATGAAGTCCGGAGCTATTTCTTAGTTCTTAACATTAGGCCACTAATCCTTCTTACTGAACTTGTTAATTATTACTAGTTATTGTGGCAGGTGTATACTTCCTTATGGGGAGGTCAGTTTCATAGTATGTTTGCATGATACCGCATAATTGAGCACTGCAGTGCCCTGGCTTTTGTTTTCCAAAATCAGTGCTAGTTCTGCCGGAATAGCACTAGATGTTCTACTTGGCCTTCATGTCCGCACAAGATAGCTTCAGTTTCCATACGCCCCTGTTTTACTAAAGGATTTTCGAGGGATGTTCCTCATTAATTTTACGTGCTTTCCAGATCTATGGACCAGAGAGCAGTGGGAAGACTACGATTGCTTTACATGCAATTGCAGAAATCCAGGTGGTGTTTCAATCTCTTACAAACTCCTAACTATAAATTCTAGTTCTTGCAGACTTTTTACCTGTTACAGGCTATTATTCATATGCTCTTCTTTCCTTGTTTTCTTAACAGAAACTAGGAGGAAACGCAATGCTTGTTGATGCCGAGCATGCATTTGATGCAGCATATTCAAAAGCCTTGGGGGTGGATGTGGAAAATTTAATTGTTTGCCAGCCGGATAATGGGGAAATGGCATTGGAGAGTAAGATTTGCGGACTCCTATTTATATGTCTTTTTTCCTTGAACAAGCCATTTTAAATGTGATTTTGGCCTTCTAACGTCAAACTCTGTTGAGAGGTTTCATTCTTTTTGCTCCCAAAATTCATGATATAATGTAGTTGATAGCTGATTTGGGACCTAGGTGGCATGGCAATAGTGGTTGCTAAATGCCTATGTTCTTTAGCCATTTCTATTTGTGTTTGTTCATTGAGAAAAAATAAAAAGTTGAAAGTTGTATGCTCTGTTTCTTGGACTTAGGGTGCAGATGTTTGATATGGATGTGCTCAGGTGTCGGAATTGGTTAATTTCAAGAAATTTTGGGGATTTTCGGCTGAATTTGAATCGTTTATGTATTGTACCCATGCTGCTTGTCTCATGCATTCTAAAGTACATTGTGAAAGAGTTCTATTCAAAGGATAATGAGTATGCAAAACTTGCAAAACTGTGTAAAATTTTTTGAAGTAGGTATGAGTAGATGAGACAAAAAGAAGATTTAGTTTGCAGTTGCTTCCATTTATCCGGACTATGTCTCTTCTTGGTGGCTTGGCAGTTGGTACTAGCCTAAAAGTGTGAATCTTAATTTTGTTTTTGGTGCTTCCTCTTTTAAATTTATTTGTTTTTGCTGGTGTCTGATATATTTTTAAAGCGAGATACCTGACTAAAACTTTCTCTACATCTTTTGGTGCCGGGGGGTAGGCTAATAGGTGGTTAATGCTGTTTAAATGTAGGTTCCATCCAACAGAGGCTACACTGCCTAGCTTGGATGCTACAGTATTGGTTCTGTTTGGTGCTTCTATTGCTGTATTATTGGCTTTCTTCTTCTTTATTTTTTATTTTCTATCTACACGATATAATCTTATCAAATTTTGATCATCATAACTCCTCATCGTCACTATCATAGCTTAGGTTATTGTTATCAATGTGATAATTGTTTTTAACATTTTCTCCCCAAAGAGAGATCCATAGAGCCTTTTTGTATTTAATTTTGAGATGATTGGGCTCTTATTTTTATTTACGCTATCTAATCCCTCAAATTTACTATACATTCTTGCAGTTGCTGATCGCATGTGTCGATCTGGTGCAGTGGATCTAATTTGTATTGATTCCGTATCAGCTCTTACTCCACGAGCAGAAATAGAGGTCATTGTTCTACTTCTTTCTCTTTTTGTCTTTCCCTTGTTTTCGTCAAACTGGTGAATTGCGCACATAACGTTAAAATGATCGTGCGATTGCATTGAAAGAGATCTTAGTACCCAAATTTCAAGTACATTAGCAGAGGGCTGCTAACTGAACCCATCCCCAACTTTACACTTTGTATGCTCCACAAATCAACGTCAGAGATTATGTACGCTCTACTGTACTAGTTACCTTCTAGGAAATAGGAAGGTACAAAGAGCCTATAAGCATCGCATTTTAGACCTTTAAATTTTAGTTTGCGGCTAATTCCATATTTTTCTCCCATAATTCACACCTTATGTATAAAAGATATTCGCTTGAATAATGATGTGGTATTGGTAAAATGACTTTTATATCTTTTTTGTCCATAGGTGACAGTATGGATCGAACACAATTTGCTAAGCTGACTATACTTTGGCCAATTTTTTGTCATTGAATGCTGTCTGCTCTGACTAAGCAAAATTCCCGCTTCTTGAATTTGATTTATGGGAATTTCACATTTTTATGTTTAGCACTATAGCAGCTCTCTCTCTTATAAACTTCTTTCCACATGTTATGCTTTAATTGTTTTTTGTTTGCATTGATCTTATCCCCCATTCTTTCCAGTTAGTGTATTCTCTCACCATTTAATTTGACTCAGAGAGAGAGGAGACATGCAGAGAGAGAAGGAAAAAGTTATGGATATTGGTCACATAATAAAAGAAAATTTAATTTATCTACTGGCCCCATGGTACTATTTTGCTGAGAGGTTATCCATGAGTAACTTAGCAAGAGGAGTAATTGAACAAGTGATATAATTTATGGAAAATTTTCCACATTGCTTCCTATTCTTCTTCTTCCACCCCCCACCCCCGGCAAAAAACAAAAATTTCCCCACTTTGTAGGAGGTCAATGTCTTTTAAAGTATACTGGTTAGTAGATGCAGAAAGCAGAATGTAGCACAACTGATTTCTTATCATGTTTTTTGTTCAGGGTGAGATTGGGATGCAGCAAATCGGTTTGCAGGCACGTCTTATGAGCCAGGCACTGCGTAAAATGTCTGGAAATGCATCAAAAGCAGGCTGTACCCTCATTTTTCTGAATCAGATAAGATACAAGGTATGGGAAGGACGGGTGTAACTGTTTCACAAAAATATTGCATATGAATACCATGTATCATTGCATAATGTATATAGTTATGGCAAGTGTTCAGGTCTCACTTGCAGATATGTGTTTTTCTTGATCTAGATTTAAGAGTGAACTTGAGATGTAGTCATACTCGAGCTATGCTTTTCTGTTTGAATTCTTATAGTGACATTACCACTCAGTGTCTGCAGAGTTGATTGATTCTACAGTGGGAAACTCTTTACTTTTGGACTTTATCAGGCAATCAAATGTCGGCTAACTTGTCCTCTGCTTATTCATAGGTTGACTTGTTTTCATTTTAGGATCTAACATAAACAACCTAGGGTAAGGTTATGGTTCCCGCTCCCATGGGATCGCATACCTCTTTCAAATATGGGAGCCTTGATCAGTCGAATTTTCCATTATTTCTCTATCCAGCGAATAATACTGTTTCTAAATTTTGTTAGATTGGCGTGTATTACGGGAATCCTGAAGTGACTAGTGGAGGAATTGCCTTGAAATTCTTTGCATCACTTCGCCTTGAGATACGCCCTATTGGCAAAATCAAATCTGTAAGAGAGCTAACTACTGGTCATGCGATGATGTATTTGTTCTGCATACTTGATCTGACACTGGAAGTATTCCTTGCAGGCTAAAGGAGATGAAGACATTGGGTTGCGAGTCCGTGTCAGGGTACAAAAGAGTAAGGTTAGATACTCTGATGGCCTAACACCCCCTCCTAAAAAAGAGAGAAAAAAATAGAAGGCTTCCTTAAGACCTATTAGAGGAGAATAGAAAGATATGATCTGTAGTGGGGAGTCATCAAGAGAATGATAAACATAAGAGGGAAAAGAAGAGACCACTTACAACAACTCCTCAGTGTGGGTCATGCTTGCATGGGGGTATGAAGAGAACGAGATGTAGGCAGTCTTATCTCTGCAAGCATCTCTGCTGGCTGAGACTAAAGAATAGCAAAAGAATAAATTTCGTATTTTCTGTAAATGTAAGAATAAATTTCGTATTAGCCTTGGTATTAGGACCTGTGAGTGGGGAAAGTACAATTTGGTGACGGAGTGAATCAATTTGTGTATTTAGGGTCTAGGTATACCCAACAAACATTTCCTGGAGGCAAATGCAATACCCTTTTGTAGATCTTTCTGTTTGCTTGATACTATTGCCTTGGTTTATTAGTCTTTTTTTTGTGTGATTATTTTATATTTTATATTCTAATTTTGTATTTATTTGATATACAAAAACTTTTTCATGTGTCTCTTCACACAAGCACTCTAGCAGCTCAGGTTAGAGTAAGGCTGCGTACACATGAACTTCTCTAGATCCTACTTGACCAGGATTTCTATTGTGCGACAAACAACTCTTTGATAGGATACCTATGTCATGTGGTGTATGTTTTTGTCATGTTATAGTACTGGATTGCTGATGTAATTTAAGATCTACTCCTGAACTTGTAACTTTTTCCTGTGCAGGACATAAAACAGTGTGAGAAAGCTGTGGTAGTGTTTTGAAAATTTTCTGGTTTCAGCCTTGCTTCATCATGTTGTTTAACCTGACCAGAAATCTGGTCATTTAGAAGCATGTCTGCCTTTGACCTCTATTACAGTGCATATTAATAGCATGTGTGTACTTTTACTAGCTAGGACACTGGCAGCACCACATAGAGAAAATCTTGTTGAAGCAGGGTGTGGAAGATTGAAAAGTAGGCATCCATATCACTTGAAATTTATGCAGAGAGGCTGTTCGCAAGGACCAAATGGATTTTCAGAAAACATGTTTTGACGAGGTTCAAAGATTTTTGATAGCGAACTGCAAAGAAGTTAGAAAGGAAAGAGAGAGTGTCAAGGATTGATAGAAATATGCTCCTGTGATGTACACATTATTAATCTTAGATGAAACAGTGCTAAAAACCTATCAACCCACCCAGACTAAGATGGGATAGTACTAGACATGATAGCTTGTTAAGGGAAGCTACATCATGCAAATTTACATTTGTAAGACTGCACTAAAAGACAAATAGCAGAATTGGTAATTGGACCTAAGTAAGCTTTTGCTTCTCTTGAGTGTTTCTGTTTTGTCTTTACTTTTTTGGGATCGATGTTCTGACCACTGGCTTTGGGACTAAGGTTCTTCCCAACAAATTTAAGATTCTGACAACTCATGTTGTAGGTGTCCCGGCCATACAAACAAGCAGAGTTCGAGATCATATTTGGTGAGGGAGTGAGTAAACTGGTTAGTATTGGAATGAACTGGCTCCTATTTTTGTTTGCAGTGAGTGGTAAACAAATTGCGTGACCTCTTTTTCCATTTGTTGGATATTCAGGGTTGCATTCTTGATTGTGCTGAAATGTTGGATGTTGTAGCTAAGAAGGGTTCTTGGTATAGCTATGGGGATCAAAGGTGTGCCTGGAAACTCTTTCTTGTAATCATGAGTCAAAGATCACATGTTCTGCAGTTTCTTGCAATTGCATTACAAAAGCTTTTAAGCAGTTCAAATAATGGTCATTTTGTTAAATTTGATTCCAGGATGAGGGTTATTTGATCTGCTTCTCATCTTGTTGAGTCTCATCTTACAGTATATATGACCATTTTTGCATTGTGTTACACTCAATCTTGTGGGACTATGAATTGTTTTGTTTACTGTATGGATTATGACACACTGATATTTTAATCGCTCGTGCCTTGAAAAGGTTGGGACAAGGGAGAGATAGAGCGTTGCAATACTTGAGGGAGAATCCTCAGTTGTCTGATGAGATTGAGCAGGTTTGTAACTCTGTGCCGTTTCAATTGTTTATTCTGTTGCTTTTCCTTTTTGGGGGGGAGGGTTTAGCTAATTTGGATGAACTAATAGTAAGTCTCTCTTCCATAACAAATTTAAGCTGTTATAATGCTCCGACATGTGTTGCTGATCTTTCAACCAACCTTGACCATATAGATTTCTAGCTGACCAATAATGTTTAATTTAGTGATCCTTGTCGTTTTCTGTTAAGTTTTACTCCAAGTTTCGGCTGCCTTGGACAAATCTCAACACAAAGGTTGGCAAGTTAAACTGCTGTGAGCTCAATGCTTGTATGTGTGCCAATACCAGAAAACATAATTTCTTGCTTATTAGGAGCATCTGAAATGTTTGAATTTGTTAGATCTTAGCTGATTTCTGTTGCTCAAGAAGAGCAGCCTTGAAATTTTCTTATTGCTGGCTGCACTGGGGAGAGATGCACAGATTAGTATTCCGGTCCTGGCCTGTAGTAGTTTAACTATTAACAGAAGCCAGCTGAGCTTTTGGGAGGAGGAGAACACATTCCTCTTTGTAGGATATTGTTGATTTTGTGATTTTTGTTGATAGTCCCTTTTTGGGTTGTAATTAGCTTTTTTCTCTGAAAGGATCGTTTGAGAACTTCCTCTTTAGGTCGACCACCCCAACACAGGTTTTAAAGCAATAAACTTCTGATTAGAATTTAGAAGCTGAAAATCAATGCCATTGTTTTTCTAAAGCTCCTAGCAGTGTACAGGAGAGGAAGGGAAATAACTGTCAATCATTTCTGACTCCTTGCATTCTATCTTTTCTATCCAAGCAACATTATGAAATGGGTCCTGGTACTGTCAGGATGGTTGCAATAGTATTTGGCGAATGCCTCATCCGAAATTTATGAAAGTAGAGAGATGGGCAGTTTTATGGGTCCTGATACCGTGAGGATTGTTAATACTATTTGACTTGTACATCATTCAGAAATTTATGAAAATAGAAAGGTGGACTGTTTCATATGGTTGTAAAGTGGTGCGGTCCTTTACTGTTTTATAATAATAAATCCACTTAAAAATGAAGAGCTGATTTGTATATAACGCACAGTGCAAGCCTGTGTGGTCGTTTTCTATGCCAACCCCTATCCTTTAGCAAATTGACATGTATGCTCATGAGAATCTTTTCCTTTTTAATTTTTTTTTCACATTACAAGATACAGTTGTTCCTCCTAAAAGCCGCTCTTCCATCCATTGCTCTCTTAGATGTTACTATTTGCAAGGCAAACTGTAAATATATTAGTATGACAGATCAACTGCTTTGAGTTTGTAGTTGCTTGGATAAGTTACCCTTATTTAATCTTTTAAGAAATTTGCAGGTTGTTCGACCACTTATGGCTGAGGGAATTGTGCAAGCGAACCCATTTAATCCAAGGTATCCAACCTTGCCACAGTACGAGGATGAGTTCTCGGAAGAGATGCAGTAAAATAGAATCAATTTCACTGTTGCCGAGGTCTTTTGACTGTAATGATTCAGCCATCAAGTGCATAACTGACAAGGTTTGATGACTTAGACACCATTCAACTGCACCTGCTATTTGATCTAGACGCCTGATGATATTTCTTTTTTGGCTGTCTTACGGTGTGAAAGTGGATTTTGCTATAACTCGCCCATCAAATTTGATGGATGAAATGGGTGGAACTGAGAGGTGAAAGGTTCGTGCTGGATAGGCGAAAGGGTTGGAACGGTCAGGTTTGTTCTATGAAATATATTTGTCCAATTTTCTTGTAAAATAGAACTCATTAGGGTCCTATTTAGGTATTTTTTGGTCGTTCGGCTTTGGTGATTTACTACGGATGAATTTTGACAGGTCTATAGCATCTTCGGTACAAATGTAATTATCCCATGATTTTGACCAAGTATTAGCGTGAGATTGGATACATTTGCATTTAACTAAATTGAGTTGATTCGATGTTTTTGACTGTGCATGGGGCGCAGCGGAGCAATCGATCGATATCAGAAATGCGAACTGTGAACTCGGAGTGTATATAGACTTTTCCACACTGTTTTCTTGACTGCTTCCTCCTCCCCCTCCCCCTCCCCTTGGGTACAAATTATATCATCAATGCAAGTTATCATAAACATTATTTCATTAAAATTTTTTGAACCCGTCCTGTATTTCCATGGTTACTTTTTTTTTTAAAAAAATACCAGGTCTATAAACTTTGGTTGGGTCCAGAGCATAAAAAGTGAGTTGAGGACCTGAGGGTATGGCAAGGAATTTGCATTAGGGTCCTATTTAGGTATTGTTATCAAATATTAAAGGATGTTTTTGTAAAAAAAAAAATGAAACGTTAAATTTATCAAACATATTTATTCAACTGGATATTTGAACTACTATTATCTAACAACTATTAACTACTTAAATAGCTATCCGTCACATAAACATCTATTCGCTACTCAAAAACTCAGTTTGCCAAACATGATATTAATTTCTTTGAGAGACAAAATAAATTTAAAAACTATTTTAAATTTCCTCCGTATTTTTAAATTTTAAACAAGAGTAGTTTAGAATATTTTTATATTTAACGTTTTCATTTTTGAAAAGAGGACATCATTATTATTTTGAGGTATTTTGAAAAGAAATAAGCAAAATTCTTTTTAAAAGAGGAAATACTATTAAAGATAATTTTATGGAGTAAAAGAATGTTGTTTATATTGTTGTTCAAAATAAGGGAACTTAATCTGTTGAAGGCTTGAGTTTAGGTGGAAAATTGGTCCAAATTCCTACCAGATTATCTTTTGGAATATTAAATTAAATTAAGGTGGCCATGCATGTCCTGAAAAGGAGAAGAAAGCGACTTCTCCTTTTGGCATGTAGAGAGAGAAAATGATAGGCGAGGCGACGACTGTTAAGTAAAGTCCACAACCACAGCCACAGCAACACGGCCTTCTATATCAGATTTTCAAGTCATCAAACCAAATGGTTGAAATTTTTCCTGGTAAACAAAGTTAATTTCTTCACGTTGAATAATCTCATACAAAGTCATCACCATCCTTCTTAGATTCTAATTATTGTAACTTTTAGAATATATTGTAGTATACTTTTCGGGTTATATATGAATATTTAATTGAAAGAAATTAAAAAATTGAAAAAAATTAAGAAAATAAAAAAATACTTATAATTTATAAGACTACTTACAAGATTTCCCGGAATTATAATTTTTATTTTTTTGCCGTGGATGCTAGTGATTAAAGCCATTGAACAACTCGGGAATCACAAGTTGCGTGGTCTTCGATTGACCATGCCCAGGTCTTCCAAATCCGCCCAAACCACATGTTTTTCTTGTTTTCACATTTTGCTTTTGTATATTATGCTTCTTAAATTACCATTTGTCATTCAAATTTTGGGGTTTGTTTATATACACCATTCTCTGTATTCTTCAAACCCCAAATTCTACTATTCACCTCCCTGCGTTGGGCCTAAGGCAGAGCTGCAGAGGTAAAATTTCTATCTGGGTATCTCTTGTTCTCTCTACTTAATTAGCAAATTCACATGTGTAAGTGCTTATTTTCTTGGGTTTAGCTGTAATCCGAATTTAGGTGCCCCCAACCCAGCATTCTTATTTTCATTGTTGGAGATGTATTTTTGCATTTACGCCCTCATCCATATTGACCTGCTTAAGCCTCGTCATCGGCTACTACTCGAAGTTGTTGTTGTGGTTGTTTTTGGGTTTGATTGTAGCTACTTGTTGCTGCTGTTGTTGTTATTGATCGTGGTGGTGATGATGATGATGATGACTTAAGCTACTTGTTGTAGTGGTTGTTGTCCGCTTTCAATGGGTGAGGGGTCCCTGTAAGTGGTGCGGTTCGAACCCTGGCCTTCCATGTAGAAGGTCAAAGGTGAATGCTCTAGAAGTTATTCGAGGAATTTTCTTCAGAGACAGATTATTAATTGTTGTTGTTGATGGTATTATTGTTGTGTCATCATCTGCCTGCATAATATAATACTTTGCCATGTTATGGTGATATTATTTATTGGAGCTTAAAGTATGAAGCCTCCCAACTTTCCCTTTTTTTAGTTGAACGGGGAAAGGGATTGAGTTGAAATTGGGGATACGGCTGACGTTTTTGCCGCGTTCGATGGGTTTATGACCTTTCTGCGATTTTTGGCATTAAATTAGTTCCCCCCCAAAAAAAACCAAAAAAGAAAAAGAAAAATGTATGGATGTCAATGAAGAAAAGAGTTAAACAGACCGCAGTGATGCTGAAGCTCAATCCCCGAATGAACAGTAGAAGCATGCACCAATATTCTCCTTGAAGGAGAAAATTTGCCTGGCAATTAATTTGCATAAGTTGTGCAAAAACTTCCTCAGTAAAAGTGAAGAATCTTATAGCTTGGAGTGTCATTGGACTGTCTCCTTTGCTTTCAGCTATATCTTTTGCCTTCTGTTGTAGAAAATGTCTCTTTTGCTCTCTAGTTTTTGCTGTAGATAGCAGTATTACATCATTCATATACAACATCTTCAAGTTATGATCTGTTATGCTAATGCTATTGCTTCATAATTTCATCTGCGTTCTCTAAATTTTGTAACTAGATAGTATTTATTTCCATTATGTAAAAATAGGGAGTAAAATACATAAAAATGTATTGTTAACAATAGTCACAACAGAGCTTGTAAATCCCTTCATATTTGTATGCTCGTTAAAGGGAATAATGTGGAGAACAAAAGTGAATAGGAAGACACAAATGTAGGAACCCATGATATAGCGATAGTGATTATAAGCAATGACTCCTAGCTATATTGGAAATTGGAATTGCTTTTGTGTCTTATAACAACGATGCATTACCTTGCTTTGGCAGTATCCATCCTGCTCAATTGTTGTTTCTTGTCTTTTCTGAAGTTCATGTATTTGAAACAGGTCTCTTTGTTTCCTAGCTAATGAACTAGAGTCTGGAGTTTCTATTCCTTAGTTTTTTTTTCATGCATTATGCAGTTTAAGAGTTCTAAGGTTAATGTGCTCATTCTGATGAAGACTAAAGTATCTCTTGGTTCCACTCGGACCCCTGTTCTGAGTGTTGATTAGTTTTTTCAAGGTTGTAATAATATCAGTTCTTTTGACAGCTTAATCGTGTGATCCTCTTATCTGGATTCTGGTCTGAACCATTGCGGCGATCCATGATTTTGTTCTAAAAATATGGTTATTGATGGAACATACTTTACTATATAGTATAGTTCAAATTTCATGGTAGGTCTTTTGCAATGTGAATGATAATGAAACAGTGTGTGCCGTAAATGTTGTTTTGCAGGTCTTTATTTACTTTCATCTGAGGGAAACTTTGGTGATAAAAGTATTGGCTTGTGTAGTTATTGCAGAGCAATGCCGTGTTTCCCTGTCTTCTTCAGTAGAAGAGTAAAATCTGCCGGTAGAACTCCTCAAGTTGAAGAAGGTAAACCTTAGAATATCTAAAGCATGCAGTTTCCAAAATATCTATGATCTAATAAACTAATATGGAGTGCCTTTTGTTTTGGGATAAAACATGTAGAAGCAAGTTCTTCGGAAAATTGCTGCATGCAATTATTTTCTTTGTAAAATCACCGAAAAGCTTGTAATATATTTTTTGGCTGATGACAGAGGTTGCAGATGTTCACAATGTTAAGGTCTACAAGTACAAAGAACTAAGAGCAGCGACTGATAATTTTTCCTTGACGAATAAAATTGGAGAAGGTGGCTTTGGGTCTGTATACAGGGTAAGAACTCTCACTCTAGCACATTGTCGCAATCAGGATTTGTCTGATTGTGCACTTGGGAAGTTCTACTTTGTCTTTGCAAGTAACCATTGACCAAGTTCGCTTTTCTACTCAGGGGCAGCTTAAAAATGGGCAGATTGCTGCTATAAAAGTTCTATCTGCTGAATCACAGCAAGGAGTTCATGAGTTTTTGGCTGAGATAAATGCAATCTCAGAAATACAGCATGAAAACTTGGTCGAGTTATATGGCTGCTGTGTAGAGGGCAAGCATAGGATACTTGTCTACAACTATATGGAGAACAACAGCCTCGCACAAACCCTATTAGGTACATTCTCGGGTTTTTCTTTGGGTATATGCATTAACATTTCAATGATAAAGTGTTTTACACTATATGCCAGGAGTACGTAGGGGTGCTAACATAACTGCTTACAATTACACTGTAAAATGCCCCATTTGGTACAAACTCAAGTTCCGAAATCAATTGTTCGTGCCTTTTCTTTTGTTACTGACATCCTGTATCATAGTTTTAATGATTTCGTCATTTATAGTGCTCTTTAAGCATCAATAGTTCCTTTCCTGCCAACGATCTGTAGCAGTAACTAAGCTGTAAACCACCCGATTCTTTTACTTAAGAAGGCTTCGAGCTACCAGTGACTTGGTTTATCCCTTCTGACCAATGACCATCCGCTATCCCATTTCAGATTGCAAATACCTTTGCAAACCTCATTCAGCACCACTGTGTTGAACTTACATCGAAAGAAGGGGTGCTCTGCATTTTTACTGGCTGTATTTCAGAAACCACAGGTGCCATCAACTTTTTCACCATTTCTGAGCTTATCCTTAGTCACTGATTCCCTGTGCATTGCTATCAAAGGGATGTAATTGATTCTTGGCGTTTGAGATACTATGGCTTTGAACATTTTGGACTGAATCAAAAGCATAGAGAGGAGAAGTCAAGAAAAACAATTTGAAATATACATATTGAAATTGCAGGGAAACATGGAGTATAGCATCAAAAGAAAATATACCCTCCTCGAACTTTCAAAGCCATTAAAAAAAATTAAGCATGAATATACTGAAATTCAAATTTGAATTTTAAATCTAAAGTCATAAGGTATATGCAATTACTTACTACTATTTCTCTCTCAATGATGAGAATCTAATTTAGCAAAATAATAATCACTGGGGGCACCATGCTAGTTATCTCAAGATCATGGTATATATTACCAGTGATTTACTAATCTGATCAATAATGCATCTGTTCTTTTAAGTCAGATCGTAACTTCCAGTTTTTGCTGTCCTTAATTCCCGTTCCACCTGCTTTGGCAGCATAGTGTTTCCTAACTAATGACATAAATTCCTTTGTTCCTCGTATTTAACCCATAAGATATCCAGGCACATCTTGGCAACCAACTTCAGACACTCTTAAGAAGTTAAAAGGATCTTACCTTCACAGTAATTCCAACAAATAATACTTGGGAACCCTTAATCCATATTAGTGATATCTCCTTTTCTTTCGATAGACTCGGTATATAACTATATATGTGGAATCAAGGTCACCAATGGGCATTTTCAAAGGTTCCTTTGCTTTTGGTGTGATTTGAGGTACATGTGTACCATAATAGATCTAGGTGTTCAAAGAGTGAGATACAGATACTTTTGGTTGAAGTGAAGAGTCCAAACCACATAGATGTCCACTTCTTTGTTTTTTTTGGGGGGTGGCGGTGGTGTTTGACATACATCAATGTTGATTCCTCAAAAGAAATTGATGGCTCCAACTATTTATGGCATTCACACTATGTTCCATTGTTGTTGTGTAAATAAAGGGATTTAACTTTGAAAACATTGTTGATTATAGGCAGTCACAAGTCTAGCATTGAATTTAATTGGCCAACACGTTCAAGAATTTGTATTGGTATAGCACGCGGGTTTGCTTTTCTCCATGAAGAAGTACGTCCACATATAGTGCACAGAGACATCAAGGCAAGCAATATACTGCTTGACAAAGACCTCACTCCCAAAATATCAGATTTTGGTCTTGCGAAGCTTATGCCACCCAATGTTACTCACGTTAGTACTCGGGTTGCTGGAACTCTGTAAGTAAAATCAATTCCAACCTTAATATCAGATATCATTTGCTAAATATTCATGCGTTTAGAGTGGCTAGTGTTTCTGATTTCAAATTATGCTAGTAGGTTTCTTGATGGTGAAATTAAGTTCTGCTTGGGAAGACTTGCTATACATCGTAGGCTTCTTGAAATTACTAGTAGTAGCTTTATATACATACTTCTGGTGAGCTTATATATATCATAAGATTTATTTCATGCATTTTGGTTAGAATCATATCCTATGGTTAGTTGGTCACAATTCTACCATTTATTTCTTTTTCATCTGTCAAAAATTGATTTTCTTGAAAGTTGTGGAGAGATTCATGCTGTGAGCAGTAGCTAGACACCTGCCTGTTTCAACACATGAGAGGTAGCTGCTTTGTATGGTAGTTTTCTGTCAGTTCGACATTGATTTTTTCAGTAAATATCAGCAATTGTCACCATTGGGTGTAACATTTTGATTTATTTGTACTTCCATATGGTTATATTTGATTTAAAGGTCCTTCTCGAGTGACAGATTGCCCAACTTTGTGTGTGGATGATGTTACTGTTCTTAGACTTAATTAAACTTCACTTTTCTTCAGAGGTTATCTGGCTCCAGAGTATGCAGTAAGAGGGCAGTTGACAAGAAGAGCAGATGTGTATAGTTTTGGTGTTCTCCTTGCAGAAATAGTGTGTGGGAAATGCAACAGAAATGTGAAATTGCCAGGTGGAGATCAATATCTTCTTGAACGGGTATGTGCTTCCTAAATTTTAGCTGTTATAAAGAAGTTTCTGGTGCTTGCAGGCGTCAGCCACTATGGATTGACGATCCAGCCTAATATTCAATCACAGTGCTGGCTGAAGGGAACCTTATAAGTTGTGACCTATTATTGGTAACTTAGATCTATAGAATGTGTATGTGAACACAGACCCTTGAATAAACTTTTACGTGATATCACTTTTTTGGATCTCGCAGAATGTGGTCGTTATAGGCATGGTGCTAACTCTTTCTAAGTTTGTCTATCTACTTTCTTGTCCTTAATCACGGTATTGTTGTCAGTTTCATGTTCTTAGGCTTGACATTTTGGAAATTAGCTTGCCTGATAGAGTTAGGAGACATGTTGCTATTTCTCTATTCATGTACAAGTTTATGTCTATGATGGAAATGCTTTTAGTTAAATTTAGAATAGAAGCTATTCATGCGCAATAGCATTGACCCAAAACGAAGAAGGTTTCAGATTTGTCACTGTATCTTAACAACCTTCACTCTCATATCACAAGGAAAGCAAGCTGAATGAATGAAGATTAGAGAAATTTAGAAATGAAAAGTTTTGAAACCCAAACAAAATACACAGCCTGGGAACCACCAAACCTTTCTACTGCTAGCCTTGACACGTTCTTCTCTATATATGGCACTACTTTTTCCTCCACATATCACTGTAACTTGGAGGACCACCTTTCACTGCCCCTTTCATCTCAATTTCCTCGTTGTTTCTCCTGTGAAAAAGCAATGTTTTGGCCACCCCAATGTGTGTCGAACTTATGATAATTCTGAAAATTGATTTGAATCCCATTTTTGTTACTATTAGTTGTGGAAATTTGCTACCTATTTGTACATTCCAAGGACATCCATGCTCACTTGTTAACCCTAGAGAACATACCAACTTTGCCACCTATTCGTATATACCAAGGACATCCCAAGTGCCATCTTAATCCTAGCATTCAAGACTGGCCTAGCTGGCAAGCTCATTGCATCTATGTCTGTCAGCTTAACACTGCATTTCGAAGTATTAAATTGGGAAGAGCTTGAGTTTTCAACAAATGCAATATGCTTGTTAAAGTGTCCATAGGGATAAGACTGCCTATACTTGGATCTTCCTAGACCCCGCTTATGCAGGGCCCATACTGGGAGTAGTATTAGTTGTCATTTGTTTTTTTTTTTTTATGCCAATTTTAAGAACTTACCAAAAGCAGTTGTGTTTTATGGCAGCTATGGGACCACTATCTGCGAAGAGAGCTGGTTGCACTGGTAGACGACTCATTAGATGGAATCTTTGATCCTGAGGAGGCTTGCAGATTCCTAAAAGTGAGTCTTCTGTGCACCCAGGATGCTCCAAAACTCCGGCCAACCATGTCAACTGTTGTGAAGATGCTAACCTGTGAAACAGATGTCGATGAGATGAAGATAGTGGCTCCAGGGCTCATCTCAGATCTATTTGACCTTAAAGTCCTAAGTCCTCGGCATGACAAACATGATGCTAAAACTTCATCATATGACAACAGTACATTCTCCAGCTTCGAAAACAGCACGAAGAATTCAACCTTTTCATCAGGAACTTCAACTGACGCAAGATCAACATTCGCAGCAGTTTATGATCGAAGTATTTAGATTGTAAATAGAATTTTTGGTGGAAAACCGTATTCTTGTCTTCATATCAGAAAAACGTAGTTTGTGATGTTAAAGTAAATGCAGTGTCCATAGTGTGCTGGTATAGAGTGAACAAAAAATGTCATGTGAAGTTTACAAAATTGTTACGAATCGAATAGTAGGCGTTCATAGGTATATATTCATGTCAATATCGATTTGATTGAAATCTTTGTTACAATTTCCACCTCTATTCGACTATGCCTCGTGCTTTTCTACAATTTGTCAACAATCTGGAAAGATTTTTGACGTAATTAAGGCATGTTGGAGAATAAAGATGCAATATATTAGATAGCCCATATTTATCCTTAAAACAAAATCAGCCTAATATTTCATTTAAAGGGAACAAACCTTCAATAATTTATTTCCTCTTTAAAAGAAATCTACCGTGATTTATTTCCTTCTTTAAAAAGGGTGGCAGAATATGGACACAATAATAATACAGAAAAATAACCAAATAAAAATTTTCCTTTTCCAATAACAAA
Organism: Talinum fruticosum; assembly: GCA_021018815.1. Classification (NCBI taxonomy): domain Eukaryota; kingdom Viridiplantae; phylum Streptophyta; class Magnoliopsida; order Caryophyllales; family Talinaceae; genus Talinum; species Talinum fruticosum. The sequence goes on along the minus strand of JAITYX010000139.1, from coordinate 437,700 downwards.
TAGGAAATTAAATAGCCACACCCAACATTTAAAAAATATATATATATATATATATATGCTGTAGTTGTGCGTTTTCGTCTGATGATATAGACGATGACGAAGATGTGGAAGCCTCTATTCTTATACTTGATTCTCACAGCTCTTGTTAAAGGTATGAATATGATTATCAATTGTTGAAAATTTGTTCGCTTCTTCTTTCATATACTTTTGTTTCCTTCAATCTATCAAAATTCATATTACGAGAGTTCTATTAAGTATGGTGGGGCTTTTAATTATTCAAAAATTATACAACTATAGATATTATTTATTTCTCTATGCTACTTAATTTATGATTTTGAAAATTGTCGCTCATATAAGTCTTTTTTTTTTAAATATTATTATTATTATTATAGTATAGCTTACTTCTATGTGTATACTTTGAATTTAATTTGTGAACTTCGTTAGGGATCAAAGTGGGTATTGAATCCGACCCAGATGCAAATCCGTATATTTGTGTTTGGGTCCGAATCTATAAATTTGAGACCTAAATTCGACCTAAGATTCGCTTAAGATTCGAAAGGGTGTATTTTTTTTAAAAAAAATTACCAAAGAATCTAAAATTGCTTCTGATTATGAACCTAACTCCCTCTCTCCCGCATTTTGTCATTCAAACTTGTGCTCCCTCCTCATTATGTGGCCTATATGGACATACAATTTGTTGTAATCTAGTTTATTTCTTAGCGATTCACTTTTATTGGAAGCACTAAGCATAATGGTAATAGGATTTATTTCACCAAATCCTTGCTGTCAATAACATGGTTTAATATTTATGTGGATAAAATTGATCACCTTTTTATAATTTACTTATGATTTAGTACCTTTTTCGGTTTATATCTTATATCACTTTTAAAAAATATAATATAATGTAACATAAGCTTTTTATAAAATAACAAGTAAGATGACATGAGGTCCGCAAGTGAGATTATATATGAATGATGCAATCTTCACCATTGAAAAATATTTTTATTTTACACTTTAAATAAAAAACAACTAAGATTCATACATGAGATCACGTAATGATGTAACGGCAACCTCATTTATCAATTTGAAGACTCCATCTTATATAACATCTCCACAACTTGAAATGTTTCAATATTAACAAATAAATATGTGGCTTTCAGCATCCACCAAGAGTCTTTCAAAAAGAATAAAAGTTAGATTTAATTTGCCGATTTATTATACTTAGATTTTAATTTTAAATAAATTAAAACAAGGGTACATATCAATTAAATTAACTAGCCATGTATGCATATATATTTTATTATTACATGCATGTTCATTCATTGTCAACTTGAGTAGTATACTAATATCAAATGTGATTTTTTATTTAAAATTTTTTTTTTTGTGATAGAGATGGGAACATTGAATAAGATGATGGTTGTGGAGGGGAAAAGTTGTGAAGAGAGGTACCCATGGATAACCCCTGTTTGTGGAGACAAAGGCACAGTTGATGCACCCTGTAGGAATGAGTGTTACCAAAGGCATGGACCTGAAGCACAGGCATATTGTTATAGTGTAGTTGATCCACCTCTTCTTTGGTGTGCATGTATATATCCATGTGATTGATACCATCAAAAAAACCAACCTTAAACACATCCATTTTGCTTTTCCCAATTACAAATGTATTATGGAATGATTTTAAAATAAATTAAAAAATTCATTATCAAATATAAGTCTTTATTTTTCTTTATCTCTAATCCTTTAATATCAAAAGTTAGAGGATTATTATTCGTATATTAAAGGTACGGTTTTTATAATATGTATGCATGCCTTTTGTTTATAAAACTTGTGATTTTTCAGGTTGTAGTTTAGTGAGCCATTTGTGTTGATATATACGTAAGTTAATTGTCTGTATTGGTTTTTAAATGTGGAGTTTGAAAGTTTTTTAAAAGAAAAACCCTAAGAAATCAATAGGGGAGAAAGGAATGCAAACAAAGAAAAGAGTATAAAAAAGAGTGAAGTGTAGGGGCAAAGAAACACACACACACCAAAGAGAGAGAGAGAGCACACCAGCAAACGTTTATAAAGGCATATAATATTTCGAGTTTATTAACCCAAGTGTAATAATGTAGCTTATTTTATGATGAAATATAAGCGGTGATCTAGTATATCATTTTTTTATCATTATTAAATTTCAGAAAAATAATACAATAATGAGAAAGATGATTATAATGAGACCATCTAATTACATCAGTAGAACTAAAATAAAAGAAATCGCAAATCAAACCATTCTAAGTATACCAATAATGATAAAAGGGAATATACTTATGGATGTTTTTTTCTGTTTATCTAAGAAATTTATGGCTTACTTATTACAATACATTGTATTGTTTACTAAAAAAGAATTTAATGGTTATATTAAAAGGAGATTAATATAGGTGGGTCCATGATTGTCTCCACATAAACACAAAAATTAGGAACCCTAATCTGTCCAGGAAAACTAATTAATGATTTCTGAGACTTGCAATTTGCAAGTGAGACATGCTAATCATTCCTCTTTTGATTCCTCCATTCTCTCTCTGTCTCTCTCTTGCCCAGTTAAAAACTTTTTTCCAGCGACCTCCTCTATAACCCTTAATTTATCACGAGCTCCCGCTGAAAATGGAGGAAAGCAAAAGAGGAACAAAAAGCCTACCACTCTCTCTCCAAGCTCCAAACTTGTCCCAGATACGTTCTCTATAAGAATCAACTAAAGCCATTTTACCCCCTCTGCCTTCTCTCTCTCTTGTCGGTGCATCCATCTTCTTCCTCTCTGTCCCGTGACTGGAGGACTTTCTGGATCTCCTACTGCTTGCTTTTTCCTGCAGAATGGGTGACTTTCGCATATGGGCATCGCAATGTTGGGATAATCGTCAAATTGATCGTTTCCGATAGTGGGTTTCTTGGCTTGATCAAATCCGATTTTTATGGATGGAGTTTAGCTGATTTAGCTGTCAAATTAGGGCAAATTTGGCCGCTTAGATTCTAGGTCAGATATGGAAGATATTGGGCTGGTTAAGCAAGCTTTGCAATGGCTGATATCGCAGAAACAGGCGTGTTCTCAGGTTCGCACTGCGTTGAACTGGGTAGTAGATAGGGTTTGGATGGGGATTGAGAAACACTGGCCAACGGTGTGTAATGGGTTCAAGAATTTGGGGAGGTTGCTAGTGCTACTGGTGTTCTATTGGAAAGATTGTTTCTTGAGGGGTTTCGATCGTTGGTTGGGTTGGAATCCGCGGCATTGCTGGTTATTATGTGGAGCTTTTTTTGAGCTTGACCTCAATTTCATGCCTCGTTTATGTCTTGACTAGCGTGGTAAGTTGTCAATTGGGTTTCTTGTGATCAATCTTGTTGTTCTTGTCAATTATTCTGGCGTTTGGTTAGATGGGAAATTCGTGGTTATTGTTGGCAATGTGTTGCTGGGTGTGAGAAATAATTGTAATTTTTAGTTTGAAAGTGGAGATGTGGGCATTTGGAGTCTTAAATTAGTAACAAGCAGGCACTCTAACAACTAATTCTTCTTTTGGTTTGAAAGTGGGGAACTTGATGTGGTCTCACTTCTTGATTTGATTCCGTTGCTGTGTCTTTAGTGTTAATGGGGGCAATTTGTTGAATTGTTGATGAGAAATCTATTGTACACTATGAAAATACATTTGATTTGCTTGAAACTTTGATGTGGACTTAAACTTTTGTCTTATGCTTGGTTGCTTCATTTAAAGAAATATTAAGCCAAAAATTCGGTATGCTCATTGTCGACATTGAACCCAGCAGAGTGCATTTTATTTGTCAATCGTTTATTTATGCCTGGCTCCCAAAATATTTCCAATTCATTGTTAAGGTACTGGCTTGAGTTCATTATTATTGCTTTTTATTGACTTATAGGAGGAAGAATATTGTGGAATGTGGATGAAAGAAGTGCTATGATTCAGTACTTTGTATGCCTTCGCGCTTGTGTCTCAAACTCTCGGTGCCTTGTTTTCTTTCTATGTGTGACATATGACTAGTGTGTTAGGTTAGTAAGTCTTAATGCTATTTCTAGATACAGGTGATCTGTTTAGATCAGTTCTTTGTTCGTGTCATAAAAGGTCACACCTATTTATATGCCATCATCACTTGTGATGGGCATCACTTGTAATTTAATTTAATTAATGTACAGCCGTTTGGACCTCACCTTGTGCATTTTTTAAAAACTTTGTTCATTTTATGAGTCACAAAATCATTTGTTTCTTTGATAATTTGATCTCTTAAGAATTAAAGTCTTTTGTTATGTTTTTTATTCTGGTATTGAATAGTATACCAAAGTCTAATAGTTAGAGAGACATGGGGTTGTTTGTGTTTGGGTTGAAAATAATGAACTTATACTACCTAAAATGGCTTGCAATTGAGCTCAAGGTTATTTGCTGTCAATCATGTCGACCTTAAAGCTGGATTGTCCTTATTTTGTGTTGATTCATCCTGGTGGAATGACTATTTATATCTGGTGCTTGCATTTACCAGTCCTTCCTTTTCTGGCAGTGTAGAGCATAATTTTGTGTCCGGTTTTTTTTCCTTGTTAACCATCCACATCTGATCATATCATGCTGAGGTGACTCCACTACTTTGTATTTAGATTATTTGTTTGTTTCTTTGTGGTTAGATACTGAGATTGCTGTCACTAGATCATTCCAAACTAATGCAATCGAAATTGTGAATTCATTATTTCAGGCAGCTGCTGGAGTTGCTGTTCAATACTTGGGCTACACTCCAGGACTTTTTATTGTAGGACTATTTGCCATTTTAATTTTATGGATGTATGCCAACTTCTGGATTACAGGAGCATTGTTCATTGTAGGAGGTACTGCTTGCTTTCTTTCACACAAGGTTTATGTGAAATTTGAAACGAGAAGGCTGGTGTTGGTTGGATCCTCAATGGGTCTCCTCTCCTCTTCTTTCTTAGGAAACTAGTGTGCTTAGTTACTTTTTTCGTTGCTTATTCTTTCTGAATACCAGCTCACTATTTGTGGGAAATCCCTAGATTGATTAGAAAGATGGATAATGATAGAGAAAGTAATGTGGCCACTGCCATCGTGGGTGAATGCTTTGTGATCGTTTACATTGTATTTGTGTGTTGGGCACCCTAGGTAGTTTCAATTTTACAGAAGGGATAGGTGTGAGTGATTTGTAATTATGTGGTTTGCTAAAACTATTATTCCGTTAGCTGCTTGCTCACCATTTTTATGCAAAAAGGAAATGAAAAGATATTGTTTCTGTGTATATTGAGTTGTTTGGGATACTGGGATTCTTTAGACAGGCCATTTCAATCCTTAAAAACAGTTTTAATTTGAATGAAGGGTCGTCTTCTAATGGGAATGAAATGGAATGGCTTGTGAATGTAATTTTGGCTTCCAAGAGATTCAATCACATGGAGAAGGGTACCACATAAATCTAAGTCTTGTTAAGCAACTGGTTATTTCATGAGATGTGTAAGGAATTTGCTTCTTTTTGGGAAGGTCTTACCATATTCAGGAGTAACACCTTTGCCCATGAACACCCTTCAACATGCTATGCATCTGAAAACCCAAATCCAAACACAGAACAGCCTTAGGAGGCCCCCCTCCGAAAAAAAAGAAGCCCATGTATGTAGCAGCCTATTAGTTGCAGAGAAGTTGTCTCCATTTAATTCCATTAGTATGTCATCTATTACGCCCTAAATTATTATGACTTACAATATCTGGAAAAATATAAGCACCTTAGAGTTTCTGATGCTGGTTCCTGTTGCCTGCTAAATTTGCAGATTATGTTGATTTACTGAACACAGCTACTGATTTTTGAGGGTTTTGTTGCAGGTTATTTGTTTTCTCTAAATCATGCACGTTTGGTGGTTTTAATGGCAACTGTTTATTCCCTCTACTGTGTAAAAGTTCGAATAGGATGGGTTGGAGCTATTCTTTCAATTAACCTCGCCTTCTTGTCCAACGATGTGTTTAACCATATGCTGCAGTGGTGTGACAAACTAAATGAGAGCACACGCTTTGAGGAGCATAAAGCTTCAGAATCATTTACAGAAGACAACTTCTCAGGAGAGTGTGAATATTCTATGCCCTCCGATGAATCTGAAGAGCAATCCTCATCAGCTTCATCCAGTAAGAAAACGACAAAAACATCATCAAAAACTAGCAGTGCTACTACTAGTACTTCTGGTGCTGGTGCTACTGCTGGCACTGGTGCTCGTGCTGGTGGTGCTGCTGCCAAGATCACTACCTCTGTTCTAAAAAATCAGAAGGAAGCTTCTCCTAGTCAGGTGGTCAGAGAAGATAAAAATTCGTTAAGTGAAATGAGAAGGATACTGAGCAGTGTTGACCACTACTGAAGCTCTAGGATTTCCACGTCACAAGAAGCTCGATGCTGCAGTACTTAAGAAGGAATATCGAAAGAAGGTAAATAATAGTGATCATCATAGACATTTATAGTGAAGCTGGTTGTTTGTTCAGCTTTGATATCTTCTGCTTTTTTCTCTTCCATGGGAGCTTCAACTTATGCTGATAACGAAATTGATACCTAGAACTATTGGAATTTTAGGAATTGCTCATATTTTTATATGTTTTTCACCCAACTGTTATTAACTTTAAGAATACAGGCACTCTTCTAAATTTTATCCTTTGTCTGCTGATCAGCAGAATTTACTCGTCTGCTTTGTGACATAAGCTATCAATACACACTGGTTTTTAATTTATGCCCTTGTTATGAACAAAATAACAAACTATGTATGTGCACTGTCGATCCAGTGGCTATAAGCCTATAAGGCAAGTCTGCAACTTGGATTTCTTGTTATGGTTTGATTCGCAATTTTTATTGGAGCTTTTTGATACGTGAAGAAGCATTTCTGTAGATGGAAGGTAAGATGATCCTGAAGCATTTGAAGGGTTTAGAACCTTATTTGGGTACTCCTGAGTCCTTGTCTCCTAACTGCAAGAACTATGCATTTCAATTTTCTTATACCATTCTTAAATTGGTATTCCAAGTAACTTTTGAGGCACGTAGTTTCTCATTCTCCTTATATTGGGTACTATTTACCATAAAGCATTCAGGACTTGTTTTCTGGCATTTCATTTGGCTATGACCTACTGAGGGGAGTAGTAAGCACCTCCTCTGTATGAAAGCTGGCTGAGGGTGCCGCTGCTAGTTTGTTTCCCTCCACACTTCAATGTGTACTGTTGAACCCGGTCATGGGATCAGGAGAGTGCCTGATCTTGAAGAAATTTGGGACTGACCTGTCTGTTATACCTTCTACCAAGTTGATCTGAAGAGACTGGGACCGACAGGAGCTGGCTGGGATTGGGCATGATAACGATCTAAATATCTAGGGTGGAGTGGGAGAAACACCATATCCTGACTTTGGATTCTGGCCTGGCCCTCATAAAACTGCTGACTGAAGCAAGTATCCTAGTATTCCCTACCCATGTTATCTTTTCCTATCAAAAACAAAGAAAAGGGTATTCCTTACCTATGTTTTTCTCTGACTCAGGCTCTCATTATAAGCCTCTGCCTTCGTACTCTCTCATCCTTCGTCTTCACATCTCTCTGTCTCTGTTAGTCGATGTCTTCTGCTTACCCTTTTGCTGAACTGTTGCCCCTTCCTGCCTGATGATCATTGGCCTACCACTCTTGTTGCCTTCTCCTTGAGAATCTATATGTCTTCCTTGAAAATGAGGAATTTCTGTCTTTTTGCTCCATTTCGTAAAAATTTTGCTCAATGGTCCTTTTTTTCTTTTTTTTTTGGAAAGGAGGGTAATTGAAGGTTTGAATTTCCTTTGCTTGGCGCCATACAATATTCCAGTTTTTACTTACTGGCGTTTACATTTTTCAGTTATTCCAAAATAATGTGCTGCTTTTATGACTGCTTTTATGATAAAATTAGGGCAGCATTCCAATTTAATTTTGCGGCAGGATGATGTGATTTGATTTGTCAAGACATTTAATGTGGAGTTATAAAATGTGATGTGGTTGCCGTTGACCAGGCCAGGTATGACACAAAACTTGACGGTTACCCATACTGTTGGATTTGGGTCAGTTATGCATATATTCATCCTAAGTCACATCAAGGAAACCTGATTGAACCTCCTCTCTTGACCTGACACGTGTTTGTATCAAGCCTGCACTTTCACTTTGTGCTTGGCTATGTGACCTTTCTTGTTATGTTGACAAAATCAAGGCATAGAAACAAAGAATCTGGATCAGGCGGGGTGATCGGAACTCAGACGCTGAATTGTAGAGATCTTGTAAAGGGGGCATACGGAGTAAAGGAGGAGCAGTAGTATAAGAAATGAAGTCGAAGAATAAACGTAGATGACAGCAATTTCTGCTTCCTTTCAGTAGCCATTACCTTCTCTTTTTCGGTCTCCACCGATACTGCCACTTCCACTAATCTTAATAGGGGTTAAGTTTCAGATTTCAACTTTCTATGTCTCTAATTTTGTGAAATGTGGTCTTTCATTCAACCCATGTCTTCTGATTTCACTTTGGCTAAATATCATTTAGTCGTAGATGGGAAGAATATCAGTATCCTAAAGTCCTAAGCTTTTTCTCCAGTTGATTCAACTACATGGACATGTATTAATACCCAAGCCCAACTGGCATGGCTGTCACTGTGAGTGCTTTGTGGGAGAAGCAAATTGAAATGGCAATGGTTGAAGATGCCGAATTTCTCTGCATGTGCTGCTTTAGTCTACTGGATTATGGATAATGGGATAATTTCCCTCAACCTAGCTGTTTTATATGTGTTTGGTATGTGCCGCTTGATGTGCTGCTTGTTTTGCAATGTGCCTTTTGATTTCATTGCTTGCATATGCTTTCAGCATCTTGTGCTATAATCTTCAAGAGAATCAAACAATTTTCTTCTGTAATTTAATATCATCTTGCTGTTCTATGTGTTTTTAGTATGTGGCACTTAATTTGCTGCTTGTTTTGCAATGCATGTTTAGTTTCTTTGTTTGAATAAGCAAGCCTGATGAAGATGATTTTGCTTCTGACTTATCTCTGTAGTGTGTCATTGAGTTGTATTTTCTTCCTCATACAGATCTGGCTTATGTTGTATCTGCATGTTCCATTGCATAAAATATTGCAGCATGGGAGGAAATTGTTCTGACACCTGTGGACATCCTGTCTTATTAGAATGCATTTTCATTTTGTACAACTTTTTTGGGACTAACATTCTATGCACTTGTTTTATTTGTGTCTGTTAAAACATAAAAGGAGACACTTTTTCTCCCCTCAGTTTTGTAATGTAATGTTGCTTGTTTGCTTTTTTCCCTGGACAGGCTATGCTCGTTCATCCTGACAAAAATATGGGAAGTCCATTAGCGAGTGAATCATTTAAGAAACTTCAATGTGCTTATGAGGTAAATTTTATGCTTATAATGCTGGAGAAAGCTGCGCATTCAGTCAATTTGCTTCTATTCTGTCAGTTTTTCGGTCAAATGTTGTGCAACTAGGGGTTTTATTGTATTAGCAAAGAAGAAAAGTATTGGTTGTTCGCTGTTCTGTGGCTTACATTGTTGTTGTTCTTGCAGGTCCTCTCAGATTCGACCAAGAAAAGAGATTATGATGAGCAACTGAGGAAGGAGTTACAGAAGAATATAACCCAAAAGTCTCCAAGCACTTCCACCCAGGTTATTGTTATCTCTTTTTAGTTTTTAGGAACTTTATGTAACCATCTTCCAGATTGCGGTGAATAATGTGTTATGTGTTTATGCCGCATACCCCTTCAATGTTGTTATATTTCTTTTCATACATGGTTTGGAAAAAGAAAGTAAGCATTCCTGAATTTTCCTGGTTGTAAGAGCATTTCAGGAATGGTGTTATGGTGAAAGAGCTTGAGCTGTCATTAGCTTGGGCTAGTACGATATTAGATACGTAGCCATATGAGTGTACTGTGTAGTTAAACATATAGACCGGTGCTAGAAGATACAAGAGATGATCCTTTCCACACATCTCATTCTTCCTCGGCCCTTATTTGCTATTTAAATTGTTTAGAGCTATAAGTGGCATAAATCTTGGTCTTCCTCCCTAGCTCTTACATTCCGTTGTAGCCCTCATTAGTGTTGAGTAAAGCAAATCATTTGTGGAGGCTGCTTCGTAGGTTCATATGATCTGGTATTTCTCTCCTTGCTCTCAGTGCGATATATGAATAAGACCTTCCTGGAGATAGGTGTTCATCCTGGCACATTTCAGGATAGAATATAGGATTTGCATTCATCTATTTCAAATCTGCTCCTTATCCACGGATGAAATCTGCGATCATCCTTCACTCTCCTACTTATTTGCATTAGGGAGGTCCTAGCTTTTCCGCTTTCAGTTATTGACCAATTCACCTTCATAGCTTCCTGATTGATGTTATTATATTCCTTTGATCTGACTGAACATCATATTTGTTTCTTTATTTAGTGCACTTTTCTGAGTTTGGACTTGAGATTTTGCTTGGATAAAAGAGATAGATCCTTGTTGGGCAACTTCTTAATGGCAATTTTACTTTTATTTCTGGATAGGATATTAGGTCTCAGAAAAATGAATATCACCAATTGGCATTTGATCCTTGAGTAGATGACAATCAGCCAAAAGGGAAGATACACTTGTGTTTTTGGATTCGATGAGAGGGAATTCACTAAGAAGATGTATGTATGATATGGGGAATGGAATGTTCTTTTGCAGATTTTTCCTTTTTTTTGTTAAATAAAGAAAAAGAGTAAGAAACGTTAAAAAAACTTTCAATTATTGGGTGGAGGGCTGATTGCTGGTCATTAGTGTCATTCAAGTAAGTCTTCCAATCTTCCTACTGAGGCTATCAGAGAGATTTGAATATGCCTTTCTTTCCAAATGAAGGTGAAAAAGGAGATCTTTACCCATGTCCCTCCACCCCAGAACCACAGAAAAAGAAAAGAAAAAAAAAGGAGTGCATAAGGAGATGTTTTAAGCATTCTTGATACTGCTTGGCTATCATTAATTGAAGTTTTACCATCTCTCCCTCCTAATATATCTCCTCACTTATGTTAAAGTATCTTTGAGTCTTGCATAAGAACTCTGCTGTGATGTTCTGACAAACTAGCAGAAAAATTCAGATCATTCAAGAAGAAAAGATATGACTTTAAACGTAATGCGTATTTAATATAAGAGTCTTCGAGGGAATGGAGACATCTCTTCTACGCTTTAAGGATAATCTTATGGGAACTCTCTACTTCTGGGATAATGGAAATTTTTGTGAATCTTCTTTCGATATTGTGCATTTTGTGGATGGTCTCCATGTTGGATGTATATAAGTCCTTTTGTAGGATGCTAGCTTTGCATCCATCCTTTTGCTTAGATATACACACATACACACACACACACACACACACACACACACACACACACACACACACACACACACACACACACACATATATATCTTTTCCGTGTCAAAAAAATAAAATAAAGTAAAATATATATATCGGAAACTGCTCCTGTTACAGTCGTTGAAGGGAGTGAAGGAATTTTTGTTGGTCTCTGGTGACTTAATCTGACCTTCCCCATTTGGCTGGCTTAGGACAACTGCCCCTGAAGCAGAACTCCCACATAGGAAAAGTTCATGGATTGCATGCATCGGATGTGGAGTGCATTGACCAAACCTCGTACACCTTTTCGCTTAGAAAGCTAGACTCCTACTCTTATGGAAATCCACTGTCTGTGTGGTCGACTGAATTAAAAGTCCAATTTGAATCAAAGCTGCTCCTTTGACATTATAGAGATAGATGCCTTATATTTCAATAAGTGATTTAGGATTCTTGGACTAATGGATATAGGAAACCTTGAAGAAAGTTGTAAAGAGATTGAACTAGAAAATGCTCCTTATAAAACCCCAAGCTTATTTTGACTCTTCCAATTTTCTTGCTTGTTTGGTTTCTTGCATAGGTAGAGACTCTGGTTAGAAAGTGTGATAGTGATGGTTGGTTGCCTAGCTCTTTGGTTTCTTTACCCAGTGATGATTCTGTTTCCACAACAGGAAGCACGTGAGTATTTCTCTGAGGAGTCTAGGAGGATACAGTGCACAAAGTGTGGCAACTCGCACATATGGGTTTGTACTAACCGGTCCAAGGCCAAGGCTAGATGGTGTCAGGTGAGCATTTGCAAAGTGCCAGGCACTAGTTTGGCTCTCTCTGCACGTACTTGAGTAAGTGGAGAATTGTATCTTTATACCTGAAATACTAAATAATGAGGTTTTTCTTTTATTTTCTTTTTTTCCCTTCCCACACCAGGATTGCTGCCAGTATCATCAAGCGAAGGATGGAGATGGTTGGGTGGAATACAAGGGGTCGCTAGTCTTTGGTGGGCCTCAAAAGGTATGGTTATACTGAAAATAACGGTAAAAGGATATTCCAGTTCTTCTACTTCAGTGTTTGTTAAAATGGATTTATTAGCGTGTTTGCCTTTGATTGTTTTTGTCCTTTCTATGGACCATCTGTCCAAATTCTTTACCTCTTTAATCTGGAAGAGTACTTTGTAGAGTTTCATAATTCATACCATGTATAGTCTTCAGACCTCATTTCTTTTATTTGAGCTACCAAAAGGAAGCTTTCCTCTTCCCATTTAGGTAATCTAGGGATTGTCAACCCTTGTCAGGTGAAATGAGCAGGGAATATCCTACTTAACTAATGTTGGATGAAATCAAACGCCTGACTTAGACAGACTATCCCTGCCTACTTGTTTGTATGTGAAACAATAAGCTGGTTGACATTTTCCCATTGTCCCTATGGTCTACTGAAAACTCACTTTGTCTATACTTGCACATGTAAGATCACATATGTCAATATCCTTGCCTGATCGTTCATATGCGGCATTGGATTGACGGTTTGGTATATTTCCTCTGGAAGAGCTACTTCTTGCTCCATTGTGTTTCTGTTTGTAATGCATATGCATCTAAACGGCTTAAGATGTAATAGTCTTACTACTTTGCAGAACAGTTGAATCCACAAAGCAATGCCTCTTGACCCAAATCCTAATTGGACTTTAAACTTGAGTTTTCAATGATTATTATGTGCTGTTTGTTTTCTATCTATAAACGAAAAAGGAGATGTCTGGCTTCATATAGTTCTGTTTTGACCTCGGGTGCTGCAATGACCATCTAGATTTGCACTATTGATTGATATTTTGCATCTCGTTCAGTGAATTTGTTACTCTACACTGGGGTTTTATTAGCTATACTGAGGCGTATTGCAACCCCCCCAATAGTCTTACTACTTACTTTACAGAACAGTTGAATCCACAGAGCAATGCTTCTGGACCCAAATCCTAATCGGACTTTAAACTTGAGTTTTCAATGATTATTATGTGCTGTTTGTTTTCTATCGATAAACGAAAAAGGAGATGTCTGGCTTCATAGTTCTGTTTTGACCTCGGGTGCTGCAATGACCATCTAGATTTGCGCTATTGATTGATATTTTGCATCTCGTTCAGTGAATTCGTTTTACTACAAGGGTTTTATTAGCTATACTGAGGCGTATTGCAACCCCCCAACCCCTTCCAAATGCACATTTAAGCTTTACTCCTTGACATTTATCATGAGCATTTACGATGATCTTAATGCTGCTTCTATAATTTTACATGGTTTGTTGCTTTTCTAATTTACTTTATTAATTTGCACAAATGTTTGCAGGATTTACTGATCTCAGTCTAATTTCGTATAGTTTTTATTAGCTTGTTGTGGAGAAAATGTGTGGTTTATCCTGCTTAATGGTGTTTGTGTAATCAGATGGAAATTCCACGGGCCTTTGTATGTGCTGAAAGCAAGATCTTTGATGTGTCGGAGTGGGCTATCTGCCAGGTAACATTATCCATGCGGAAATTCTTAACTATTTTCATTTCCGCTCATAAGAAGCATATCCTCATACTCTAAAAGCTTATCAAATGAATAGTAATTACAACAATGTAATTTTTGCAAATATTGCTAGCTTTTTGGGCAAAATATGTTTGTGTTTTTATCTATTTACTCTTTCTGCTCATGTCTGATTCCTTTTTTTTTTACATTGCTATTTTTGAATCGATTAAAAAATGGAGCCACATCACCACATTTTTAACATCAACATTTTCAAGAGCCTGAATACATTTACATAGAATGTGCGTCGATCTCTCACCCCTTGTACTTATAGTATATATTCTGCCAGGGAAATAGGAAGTCAGTTAAAACTAAGTTGAGCTATTTGAATAGTTTCTGGGATGCTTGTAGCACAGCAATGGTCAGTGGACTGGTTAAGCCAGGCCCACACCATGAGGGACCTCTGCCCGGATCAGCAGTGGTGGTTATTCCTTGTTAATGCCTGAAATGATACTACTAACGTACAAGATTGTGATAGCATAATCATAACTGACCTTACATTATGGCGGATAATAATTGTGATGGCATACTCATCTTTGCAGGGAATGGCTTGTAGGCCTAACACTCATCGTCCAAGTTTCCATGTAAACATGGTTGGTTTGGAAAAGACACCGCGTTCAAACTCAAGCAGATTCCCATGGGGTTTGGATGCAGAAATGACGGATGACGAAGATGAAGAATTTGAGTTGTGGCTTCAACAGGCTCTGGCCTCAGGTCTCTTCACAGAGACCTCAAAGCGCCGAAAGAGCTGGAGTCCTTTCAAATTGCATCAGAAGAAAGGAAAGAACCAATGGCGAAGATCATCAGGATTTACTTAACGTGGATCAGCAGCCGGTGTGAATCGCTTAGCCTTATGCTCTCTAGTTATCATCAAATTGATTGAGAGCCAAATTTTGATAATTTATCTGAAGGCCATCGGAGTTTAATGCAATATATGATTGGCCAAGGATGCTTTAAGGTATGAAAAGCGAAGGACAAATGCTTGAGTTTGGCCACTCTCTTTGTAAATATGAATGTAGCTTCTCTCGCAGTTGTGCTGTCTCAAAATGTAAGTTTGTCGAGTGGGATGGTCAAGATTGAGACAACATGAGAGCAGTAAGTGGTTCGCCATTTGCAGATTGTGTCTAATTGTAATGTACATTATTCAAATAGAAAAAGCTGCTCTACTTGGGAAAAAATGCTCTTGGACCAGGTTGTAATAAACTGGAAGACCTGAACAGGAAATGAAAGTCGGCATTTTTCTACTCTTGCCTTGTGAATTTTGGGGACTAGCAGCTATTGTTAATCTGTTATAGCTTGTATTTGGTTCATTACCATTTGGGATGATGAGCTCTTATTTGACTCTTCAAATCAACTTTTATGTATATCTGGTATAGTTTTATGTTCTACCTTTCACGAGTAAAGGTGTATGTTCCTCCTTTTTTTCCTTGGAATAAATTTGAACTTAACACTGAAAGGAGGATTTTGGACGGAAATAATATGAACTTTGGGGTTTTGGTAAAACATAATATGATATTTTTTCTAGTCGTGAACAGAACGAACTTTGATACTATTTAATGATATTATAACACAATCAAGTTTTGGTGGGTGAGACGCCTTTGAAAGATGACACGTCAAGTGAAGATGACATATGTGCAGTTGACTTAATTTTGACGTTGGATTTTAACTTCACTTGATTATTTAAGGACCACATAAGTAATGTATCAAATTTTGACTTAGCCACTATTTTACACGTGTCAGCCTCACTTGACACGTCAGCTTTCAAGCAAATCCTAACCCCCAAAACTAAACTTGGTTGTTTTTTGGTATCTTTAAATATTGTAAAGTTCCTTCTATTTACGGCCAAGAAAAAAATGTGATTTTGTTTTTTGTCAATGCCTCAAAATTAATATTATTTCCATCTAAAAATCCTTGAAATAATTGTTTTAAGAAACAACACAAGGGAAACAGAGAAATTACAAAGAAAAATTCACTATCTAAATTGAAGTTTCAACAAGTCAGCTTGGGCTCGGCTTGACTTGAGCCACTCAAGCTTTGTATTGAGTCTGAGGGCTCACCGAGGTGCCTCGGTTTAGCTACAACCCTACTCAAATATGTTTTTTCCTCTTACAATTGTAACAATACCCTTTTGGAGAGTATCAATCCATATAA
Organism: Talinum fruticosum; assembly: GCA_021018815.1. Lineage (NCBI taxonomy): Eukaryota > Viridiplantae > Streptophyta > Magnoliopsida > Caryophyllales > Talinaceae > Talinum > Talinum fruticosum. The sequence continues at coordinate 421,649 of JAITYX010000139.1, read as the reverse complement.
ATTTATGTTTTTCTAATGTGGGATTGAATTGACGTTTAAAAATGCAGAATATTAGTGCAAAAGCTTTTGAAAACTCAGCCCCAGCCCCAGGCCCAACTCAAGTATCTTTTCTCCTCTGAGAATTGTAACAATACGCATGGGTGAGATAAGCCATAGTACCAACTAATGTACCTGATTTACAAAGTGGTTGCTACCATACATCAGATCTCCACTAGTAATGGCTACATGTTTGATCAAACCCAATTTGTAAGCAAGCAAACGAACAGGCAGGAGCAGCAAGAGTTCACCATTTAGCCAAAAGGCGCATAACAATGGACGACACAAAAAGAATGTAGAATATATACAGCTAATCTAGACAAGGTGTCCCCCAAAATAAAAAAAGAATACCATATACTGTTCCTGCTTGAATCTCTATAACAGAGATCACCTAAAAGCCCCAGCTGCATGAACCCCTAATAGATATGCCACCCAGCCTCGAAGATGAATATCAATATCTGTGAGAAAATGGTGGCATTCCATGTCCCAGCACCACCCGAGTACTAGAAAGCATTCCAGATCAGCATCTCTTCTCCATGTTCGTGCCAAAGAAAACACACAATTTGCAAATGTGTAATCCAAGAAGGTTGCAGTACAGCGCATTTGAGTGGCTTGAGATAAGACCCAGAATGTCAAGAGTTATTTGTGATACCCAGTGCTGAGATAAGACCCCGAATGTCAAGAGTTATTTGCGATACCCACTGATAAACCTCACAATACCAGCAAAATCTGGCACAATGTTTACATCACGAAAGTTGTCTCCAGAAGCATTTTTCAGGTAGTCTGCCAGTAACTTGCACTGCTTTTCACCGTTGGTCTGTTCGAAACGACAAAAAACAATATCAACCTCAATAACTTAACCTATAGTCAGATATTGCAACCCAATTACAATTAAGACTTCTCATTCAACAGCTTGAATGAGGAATACTATGAAGATTTTTCATATACTATTGATTTGAAGTAGGACAGTTCTCCTTCTAATGTGTGTAAATATGATTCGCCAAGAATTTTATCAGTATGACTGCAAAGATAATTTCCCATTATAGCTCCGGAAAACATTAAGATCAGAGATGCCAAATCCGTATGCCACTGAAGAGTACATCCTAAATTTGTAAATCTCCAAAATAGACTGGATAACTAACTAAGCTTTTTTTTTTTTTTGGGGGGAGTGGAGGAGGGGGTGTTCTAATGGTTAGTCTGACTTAGGAAGGGGCTGTTGTACAAACAATAGATAATACATAAGCACTAATAGGTGGAACTCAGATCAACTGAACTGCATTTGAGTCAAAAGAAATCATGTCTACATTAGTTTAAGAATTAGTACCTCAAAAGTGAAAAAGCCACCAGGCTTCAGCATAGTAGATGTCCTCATACAAAGATAAATAAGATGATCGATGCCTTCAACACCACCGTCTAGAGCAAGCCTAGGTTCATGTTTGCCAACTTCAGCCTGCAGCCCATTGATATCTTCACTTGGTATATAAGGTGGATTGCTCACAATACCAGCAAGTTGCCCTTCAAAATCCATCAGAGGGTCGAACCATGATCCTTGCTTTACCTCTATGGAGTTCTGATAGAATGATCAATCAAAATATGATACTGTCAATTATTTTGATTCCAAAAGAAGGCCAGATTCTGTCGAGTCAAAGCATCATATGATCAAGCACTTTCCCAATGGAATAATACACAGATTTGCAATAGTCCTTTCACAGATTAATCCTGTATGGTTGTCCATTGCTCTAACAGAAAATAAGCTGAAAACATGCATGGACAAAACAAAGATTCAAAATGACAATGAAGGATCACAAAAAAGAGCAACCAACTGTGACAAGAATCTCATAACTTCCAAAGACGAGAAGCTGTCACCCTAGATACGCACAAGGGGGCCTTTTGCAAACACAACCTGAAATCAGTCAGTATCTCCTTTTTGTTCATAGTTTCACTGCTTTTAATATGCGATGGCCTGAACCCAAGCCAAGCATTTACAAATTACGTAGTACTGGCAAACTGAGTTGCAGTGATTTCAGAGTGACTAAGTGCTTAAGAACCTCAAGAAGCACTGATGAGCAATCTACTGTCCATCATTGTTTTGGCTAAAAGAATAGAGAGGAATTGTATGACCAATAAGGAACTGCAGAAGCTCGATACAATTTTGCTAAAGCAGAAAATACACATGGCTGATTGAGAGTAGTGCCCGATCAATGGCTCAGTTTGTGGCTAAATTAGTTAGAGAGATTGTTTTCGGCCATTTTTTGGTTGCCTTGGCCTTGTATATGTTGCTACTGACTGCTACTTACCTTCCCAGAAGATTCACATGCATTCATTTGAGTCATCTCAAGAGCAAAGACTACAATAGACCAGGCTCTCTCTCTCTCTCTCTCTCTCTCTCTCTCTCTCTCTCTCACACACACACACACACACAAGGAATCAAACTGCCTTAATAAAATTTACCGAGGGAGGATCACAGTAGAGATTCTGAAGAACAATTTCTTGCAATGATTCAAATACATAAAAACATGTTTTGCAATCATCGTAACAACAAACAAGCTAAAAAAATTATGCCAAACAAATCAACACTAACCTGTAAACCATACCTCTCCGCATTATACTTTGCAACAGCAGCTGCAACAGGGCTTAAGTCAGTGGCAATAACCCTCCCATTCTCTCCCAAAACCCTGGCAACCCCAATAGCAAGAGCACCAGACCCAGTTCCCAAATCAACCCACAGCCCTTCCCTCAACACCCCACAATTGCCCACCACATCCTCAACCAAATCCACCATCTTTCCGGTTTCGGGTCTCGGAATCAAAACCCCTTCTTCAACACTCAACACCAAATCCCTCCAATGCTCACACCCCACAATGTACTGAAGGGGCCGCCTCTCCTCAGTCCTCTGCTCCCACAGTTTGTAAATCTGATCAAGACTTGCCCTCAAACTCACCTCCATTTTTTCAGATGCAAAGCTCTCATTTTGAGGGGTACCCAGATGAGGAACCACTGAAGGGTCCTCCAGGGCGTCGTCCAGGAACCATTTGAGTTCCCTGAGGAGGAGAGTGGCATCTGGGCCATTGTCAATTTGCTCAAAGGAGGAGCCTACAGAGGAGGTTAGGGCTTTAGCCCAAGTGAAGAAATTGTTGAGGTCAGAGAGGGTTGCAGAGTAGATAGGCGGCCTGAGGAACATAGGAATTTGGGGTTTGTGACGTGAAGAGAGTGGACATGGAGCGGTTGAAATTGGAGAGGGAGAAGCAGAGGATGCAAGGGTGTGATTCCGAGATACAAATTTGTTTCTGTGTATGAAGAATCTGTGCAAGGTGGAAGAGATTAGAGGAGATGAGCAATAAGGAGCACGCAGGAAACAGCTTGCGTTCATCATTCTTCCCGGTTCTCCCTAAAGTCTAGCCTTGGGGCATCTCACCCACGGCAATTTGTAGGTTTGGCAAGCATTAGTTCACTCGTTTAGCACATGATCATTTAGGCCATATAACCTAGTGATAATTGGTAAAATTAACCGATAAACGGCAGGGAGCGATATGTAATTGTTAAAAGTAATATAAAAAAGTACTTATAAGTTATATAAGGAGCTATTAGGAGCAGCAAATAACGAACGATATTTTAGTAAGAGTAACTTGTAAGGGATAAGCAGTTTGTTGGTGAAATAAATTAACTGTTGGCATGCTCGTGGCAAATGTTAAGAATTATAAAGCATACATTTGATAGCTTGTTTGGATTTTATGGAGGGGAGAGGAATAGGAGTCAATTGATGGGAGGGGAATAGAAAGAAAAGGAGAAAAGAGGTGATAAACTTTCACTCTATTTGAATAAGAATGTAGACAAATGGAGGAAAGGAGGGATAGTTTATTCTTTTTAAAAAAATTCCTTCCCCTCCACTCACCCACCCCCAATGGAAAGGGAAACTGAGCAAATGAGGGGGAAAAAGAGTGGAGTGTTCTCCTCCTTTCCCCTTCCTTTCCTTCATTTTAATTTTTCTAAACAAAGATTAAAAGAGGGAAATAAACTTCATTCCGTTCCCTATCCTTCACTAACCTCAATCTAAGTAGATTATAAACCTGTAGATCTAGGCCATATGGCTTGTTTAAGGAAAGAAATTATCTTTTTCAATGAAGATTAGGTGATGAAAATAAATGAGCTATAGGTTTTTCTCTTGAAAAGTTTAATATTTATGCTAGTTTAGATGTAGAGATTAAAAACTACCTTACAATTTGAGAGTAAATAACATACATACAAAATTGTATGTACTTATTAATGGCAACATAGAGGATGTCACTATAACTCAACCAACAAAGTGCCTGAAAATTATCATTAATTAAAAACTTGAATTTGAATTGGACATATGTCAATATCTACATATTCATTTGCATAAAGAGTGGAGACTTAAATTTGAATTCAACACATATCAATCTTTACATCTTCATTTGCATAGGGTGCTTAGTGCTACTACTTAATAATTCTGGCAAATGAATAGACAAAGTATAGATACACCTAACAAAGAGACAAAGGAGCTTGATAGTTGCTTAGTTTCATAAAAATCTTATATTTGTTTTTCAACGGTAAATACAAATTATTTAATTGGGTCCTTATTTTATGGATAATCTTATTAGGCTTGAATGTCCAAGGAGAATAGGGATATCAAATTCTAAATTAAATTCTAAATTCATAACTTATTTCAATTCCTTTGCCACAACGTGCAAGGAAGTTATCTCTTTAAAAATTCAAATTTTGTGGAGTGGATGGAAGTGAAGGGTAAATAAGAGCTACCCAATTTGCAAGAAAATCTTAGATTACTTTGTCTATTGATTAGTTGTAAGGAAAGAAGCATACCTATTAGTGGCGGTGTTGCTTGCTCCATTAGTTGCAAAGCAAGCACTCAAGTAGTTATTAGATGTATATGCTTCATGGAATTCATCAATTATCGAGAGGGGGAACCCAAATCAAGTACAAGTTTCAATTTGGTTTCCCTTTAATATTTCTTATGTTTTACAATATTTATCGTTTTCAAATTGTGAGAGAATATAAGGAAGTAATAAATTTCATAATAAATTTTATGTTAAAAAATTAAGTTATTTTAAAGTTTTGTGCGAAATAAAAAAGGTTAATAAAATAAATAAGAAAAAAAAAGCAATTAATGAGGACAAAATTGACAAACTAATCGTTAATATATCATTAATATTGTAAAGTAAATATTATAAAACGGAAAAAATTAACAAAGTAACATTTACCGTGAAACGAAGGAGTATATGTTGGGACGGATCCACATTTAATGAAGTGGTGTCACTGATTTTTGAAAGAGAAAATTCATTAGTAAATTTGGGAGAAAAATATAATAAATATATTAAATTTCAAACAATGTAAATATATGTGTTTTGGTATAGTGGTTAAAGTTATACTTATGTGTGTATTAGTTACACACTTGATTCTTTGTTCCGTACATTTATTTGTTTTATTTTTTGTTGCTACATTCTATTACAACACTGCTTTCCCATGGATCAGAATTTCGTTCTTTTTTCCCCCAAATACTTCAACACCCCCTCCGTTTTCTTGACTAACATTTTCATATGAGTAATAAATTTTGGATTAACCATAGTTTTCTATTACAAAAATGATAATTGTAATCATTTAAACTATCAAAATAACTAAAATATATGGAAAAATTATAACGATTTGAACCTAAAAATAATTACTTTTTAATTTAATTTGTTAAACTAGAAACAGAAAATATACTATTTTTTTCTCGACCCTTTTATCCCCCTTAAACAATAAGCTGTGATTTTATATTTTTTATAAAAAACTATTATATATTAATTCAATTGCCGATATCATTCTATTAAAATTATAGATCCGTCACTGAATATATATGATAGACATAACACACATGAAACTAAATTATAATTTAAGAAATAGAAGTAAATGACTAATGCATTAAATGGTATAGAACTTGGTCGGTTGAGCACATCTATAGGAATAAGATGAAAAACAAAACACAAAGCTAAATAAATATAAGTGGATCAACAAGGAATTAAAAAAAAAAAAAAGGAATTGTCTGTGTAATGATCTACCGCGAGTTCTTCAAAATAACTGTTTTGTAATTATTGAATGCAATTTCTCCCTTACTCTTTTGATTTATCATTGATATGCATAAAACACCAATATAGTATATATATGTGCTTCATCTTTTGGCTTTTCATTCTCCCCATGATTTTTTGGTCCGTACAATCATAGCAATAAATAATATGTAGACGATAATTTAGGCAAAACCTTCGGAAGAGGGCCGCCTAAATTAGTCTTATTCTTATTTTTACCCTTTGCCAAAAAATATATATATATGTGCTTAAAACGCTAGCAGTCTCACCCTAATAAGGAGGATGATACAAGTTTGATTTCTCTAAAGCACACTTGTTGGGAAGACCTACCTTAAACGCTCATATTTCAAAAGAGATTAGACCCTTAGTCAAATCAAAAGATGGTGAAGACCTCACCCTAGTAAGGAGAATAACAAATCCTTCAAAGCGCATTTATAGAGGAAACTTTTATCATAAATTTTCACAATCTAAAGGATTTACACCGAAAAAATATATGCATAAAACTAACCATCTAGCTATAAGACCAATTAACCCATGAGTATTAATAGGCTCACTGTTCAATACAGCATCAATTCCAGTCCTAATAGGTATTTGTTCAATAGGATGCTCCATCTCCCTGTAACCTTACTTGATAAGTGTGAAGGTAATAAATGGTGGGAATGGAGGAAGAAATGTCAAATAACTGAGACTGGAAGGCTACATTTGGGAGATAGTAATGACAATACATAAACAGAAATCGACAAAAATGAAAATAAAGAAATATGTGTTTTTTTTTAATTGAAATATAAGATTTTATTTAAAGAAGTAACAAAAATTTTAGTTCCATATGATTTAATTTGGACAATTTGTTTCTTATATTTAAATTATTTTGAATTGCAAGGTTACATTAATAGATCAACATCGGTTTATAAAATAGAGAAATACGAAAAACTTAAGGTTTATTCGAAATGACTATTAAATGGGCAGAAATATTTAGCTTTTATAGGTGAAATAAGTTGGAATGATTATTTGTTACAGATGAATTAAGCTGAAATAAATTAAAAGTTATCATAAATATTTACATAAATATAAATGTCATTTTAAAGATACTCTTACTCTTACGTCTAAATTAGATAAACGGCTTTGGTGAAACTTCACATTCAAGAAGTAATTTTGGAAATGAGAGGGGTCCAATTGGACAAAATTTTGGCATCACAAATTAAGATGGATGGGGTATGCAATTCCAAGCACTTGGAAAATGTAGCATGCACATCAATACATCATGCATAATAATGGCAATTAAATGCTCCTCACTCACTCCTACCATCCACCTCACCTACATTGCTCCCCCCAAGCTTTAATACAACCACCACTCGTACTCCTTCCTAGCCACTACCCTCTGCTTGCACGGCTTCTCTTTATTCTTGACCCATTCCACCAAAAGACAGAGAGAGAGAGAGAGAGAGAGAGAGAGAGAGAGAGAGAGAGAGAGATGGGAGAGGAGAAGGGGAGAAACTAGGAGGAGGAGAGGCGGTGGTGGCGGCGGAGGAGATGGAGGAGAGTGGAAGGGCCACCACCATGAAGACGGCCGAGACTCTGCTGAGGTTGCTGCCTTTGGGCCTCTGCGTAGCTGCACTTGCTGTCATGCTTAAGAACTCTCAGACCAATGACTATGGCTCGCTCTCTTACTCTGACCTTGGAGCTTTCAAGTATACTATTATCACTACCCCCCTCTCTCTCTCTCTCTCTCTCTCTCTCTCTCTCGTTTTCTGGTTATTGTTTTTCAAATTGTTGAGGACATACATTATACATACAGGCATCTTGTTTTGGTTCATATTAGGTCAAATGCCAATAGAATTTATATAGTTACATTTTAGTTAACTCGTCAAATCTTATTGGGTATATGATCTTATAAATTATTGATCTATTCATAAAATATAAACATCATTAGCTATTTCTTTTGAATAATATTTGAGACCGATATTTAAATTTCATTTTAATATTTATTTTTTGTGCTGTTTACACGAAAAATGATTATATGAAATATTCATTTAATCATGAATGTGTGTCATAAATTATAATAATTTTAGAGAGATTATGCTTTTTCACCACTAATATTGATGGATTTTTCCCCTCGAAGTTTAAATTATGTGACGATTCATCTTGTTTCTTTTGTTTACAACGAGTCAGTCAATCTATAAATACTATAATTGTCTGCATATATTAGCTTTCTTAATTATTTTGGTAGTAAAAGTTTGTCTTCTGATTTGGATTAATTTAACCAAGTCCTTTTAGGTTTATTTAGAAAATACACTTATTTTAGGTTAAACCACCTTAAATGAAGAAAACAAAAATTAAGGCATAGGCAAACATTGTAATCCGGCCTTACGGAAAAAACAATGAGACACAATCTTATGAATGCTTTCCCCTAACCCTTACCTCATATACCCGTCTAACAAATTTGCTTCTGATCACCGTCTAATAATTACAAGTCTGGTATCGATTGATAAGATGACAATATATACACGTCTTACTCTTCCTACTTCACTATGTTTTTGAAGCTCATAGTTTCAAAAATCATTTTCAAGTAGTTAGAAGACAAAGAGAAGATATTTGAATTAAAATAGAAAATTAATGAACACGTAAAGAAAATAAATACGACACATATCTATAAGTGAAAGTGAAAGACGAACTACCTTCATGAATAAATGAAAAAGAAAGGTATATATAAATCAAACACGTTGATTGTTGTAACAATGAAAACCATGAATTGAGAATGGGAAGTGTAAAGCATTTTGGTGAGTAAAATTTGAGAAACTTAAGAAATTGCGTGTGGTATATGCAGATATTTGGTTCATGCCAACGGAATATGCGCTGGTTATTCTCTTCTTTCAGCTGTAGTTACGGCAGTCCCTCGCCCTCCCACCACTTCCCGAGCTTGGACATTCTTCCTCCTCGATCAGGTTTCAGCTTATCTCATCTAATCATCCATCCTCATGTTGTGTCAAAATTGTACTTTCATGTCCCGTATTGATATTGTGATTTACTGTGTCGTACTGTCTATTGTGACTCACATAAACTCCCTAATAACATTTTCAAGGTTTTTTCTTTTTTATAAGCAAGCTCAACCATTTACTAAACCCCTATTTCACGAAAACCCAATAGATTATCATTTCCTGGGGGAGTAGGGGTGTCCAAGTACAATATCAGCATCTGTCCACCCACATAACTCCTTCAAATACAGAGGAAAGTTGCTCCCCCAGAGTCGAACTTGGCCGAGCATATGAGTGTTAGGTTGATGACTTTCAAGTAAGATTTGGGTTTGTGACAAGTATAGTTAAAATAGAGTGATGAAGGTGTAGCTCATTTACTAAGGTTTTGTTTGGTAAGCTTGTCGAATCAAATCAATCAATCTTAAACAAGGATTCGAGCCAATGTCAGATTTCAGAAATCAAACATACAAGGGTCACAAATAATATACATCATTTTATGATTTTTATTGGGGTTTATTAATCAAAACTTTTTCTACATGATCCCCTATGAAAGAACCGGGATCGGATGACCTGGGTCTCCATGCATTGAATTTGCCTCCCATCAGAACTCATGTCAAAAATAGGAGACACATCAACTTAGATTTGTTTCTCTTAACTAGACTTTTTCAGATCGGGGCCGGGCCGTTTTGCCAAATCTTCTTTATAGTACTGGTTTACACGTTTTTTCCCCGTCGTTTAGTTCCCGTATGATACACCACTAATACCATAAATTGTTTATGTGAGACCCACTTCGGTTTTGTTGGATTTCTTTCACAGCCAACTATTCTTTTTCCTGTATCTCAGTGATTTGAAACAGCAGTTTCACCCGACACTCCTTTTACTTTGTACTATCTACCTTCATTGTTCAAAATCACTAACCTCTGATGTAACTACACCTAATTTGATGCAGCTTCTGACGTACATAGTCCTAGGAGCAGGGGCAGTATCAACGGAGGTGGTGTATTTAGCATACAAAGGAGACAGGGCCGTGACCTGGAGTGCAGCCTGCGGCTCCTTCGGTGCATTTTGCCACAAGGCCACAACCTCAGTTGCCATCACCTTCATTGTTGTTGCATGCTATGCAGGGCTCACTCTCATCTCATCCTACAGATTGTTCAGCCGGTTTGATCCACCGGCCACCCAATCTGACAACAAGGGTGCTGAGATGACTGCCTTCCATGCCTAAGCCGGAAACTTCATCATGTGCTTCGTCAGAGGTTGCCAACCTTGAATGTGCAATGGAAATACTCTACCTAGAAACAATGTGTATTTATATCAAACCTAGCTATAATGCTTTAGTTTCTGTAAGAATGTTTGGTATCTACTCTTTGTGCCTTCATCCAAGTAGGATTGACTTGTATTTCAAACTCGAATGAACTTGGTGTATGTGATGTTAATGATACGACATTGTGTAAAATAGATTTCGAACACGATCAACAAGATTGATACATTCTAGATTGACGATAATACTGACTGTACTGACCATATCTAATTTCTCAACTAGACAACCAGCAGCCAAGCTGGCCAACCAAAATAAGGTAACCTGGTCATGATTGAACCAAGCATGAATCGACCATGATCGATTGCCCATCTAGATGACTTGCAAGTTGCAACCCAGCCTAACCCACAGAAATAAGGCACGACTTTGCCCACTCCAAACCAATTCACATGCACTTCACCAAGGAATTCACTAAATCAACATGCCAGAAAGGTCACATAAAACAACCTGAGAACCTGAACCAAACTGCTTCAACACAATCTAACCAATACAAAATCAACCCAACCCTAACCTAATCACGACATTTGTTTGTCACGTCTGCTGGAAGTGATTGAAGGAACTACCCAGGGGATAGGAAACCTATGTCAATACACTAGCCAGGTCCTACACAACAGGGAATGTTACAGAGTTGGATGAACAGGTGAGCAAAGAAGTTCGGCAAATAAAACCTGCAAGTACGTTACCAATTCAATTCACTATTACCTTCAGAGAAGACCAGACGCAGAGACTCAATCTTGCATACAAACACATTTCAGAACTCATAGTCACACGAACCAAGTATCATGTCCTTTTGAAACAAAGTATAATTAGTCACACTCACACATCATAGTTCCCAATAGTTCAAGACATTTCACTTCAATATTAGTACTCCACAATGGTCTGCAACTTGCATCTCCATCAACGTGCTTCATACTGGACAACTGCAATCACAATTCACAAAGTTTCACAACACAGTTAAAAGAACAAAAAATATGATTCAACAAAGTATTAGAGAAAAATGGCCTACAACAAAACCAACTAAAACAAGAAACTCAAGCTAATAACAATTCAGCACCTGAAAAGTTTCCCCATTCCAACAAGAATTGTAAATTTGTGATATTTATTGCAAAATGATTCTCAGGATAATTGCTTAAAATGGCAAGTAATTTACAAGATCAAGCTCATGTAACCACGTTTTGGCCATACATCTAACATGGGCAAAATACATGTCTCAAGACTCTCAACCATAGCCGTGAGAGAAATAGAAATACAAAATTGCGCTGCATGGAACACAAGGGGCTATTAGATTAAACTGCTAAGTGCTTACAGAGGGTTTCCAGTATGGCCAAAGTTGTGATTACTCATATGCCACCAAGTAAGGAACAGAAATGAGAAAGATTTGGGCGGAAAAAGGACCTCAAATCAAACAAAACTCCATGTCCACAAAATTGAAAACTAAACCCACAACAACAATTACTATAACTCTTAACAAGAGAAGTTCCACTAATAGCTACCAAGACTCTCAGCAACCAAAGCTCCTTTATGGAACTATTGGGAAGGCCATCACATCTTGAACCGACATCTGGCTTCAAAGTCCCAATTCACCCGAACAAAATTCCAAAACTTCAAAGCATTTTGAATGACACATCCTCGTCTTCCAATATCAAACACTACTAACCAGGAATCAATCACCAAAATCATACAAACCAATTTGTTAAAACGATTCGGCTATCATGTATTACAGTAGCTCAAAAGGTACGCACCAATAACAAAAAACCACACAAACAGCATCTTATCACTCATTAGTAACCTGGTCCTAAGTCGTTGCCCTGAAAGGCTACGACAATCCTAACCATTAAGACAAGTAAAAGGACACTCATAATTTGATTCTGCATCCCCCTCCCCCAAAAAAATCCACCCAGGACTTGTACAGAAGTAAACTGATACCGAATAATAATACCAAAATCAAACCCGCTAATTACCCTTTTCCCCAACAACCACCAAAACAAAATAAACAAAGAAAATATTCCAAAACCGACCAAATCGAGAGCACTAAAGGAGAAATAGAAAGAAGTGGTGTTCAAATTTCAATGAGTTACAGCACAATCATCCATGGTAGTCCCAATAAAGAAGAAGGAAAGCAAAAGGGTCTTACTTCGACGGGTTCTTTTCTTGTATAGAATGCGATATCCGCACTCTCGGCACTGAATCACATCACCTGGCTTCAAAGTATTCTCCTGCCCACAATCTGGACAAATCGTTGACAGAAAGGTCTCAGCTTTTTCCCTTTTTTTCCCCTAAATGCTTAGATAAACAGAACAAGACGTGCAGAGAGGAGAGAGATGAAATACCTCCACAGATGTAGCTCACAGGCTCAGGTTGAGGATCCATGGCTCAGAAACCCTATTCAACTGAGTGAAGAGACGAACGAGGGTTTTGGAGAATAATCAGTCAAGGAATAAGGGTTTATTTATTTTGTTTTGACTTTAGAACATTCTATTGGTTGACCGACTGTAGAGGGTTTTGGAAGGTTTTTTTTTTTCTTTTCTTTTCTTTTCAGAGAAAAAAAAACATTCAAGGGGTGTTTAATAATTTACTGAGCTCTTTGATAAAAATAAATAAATAAAATTAGTGAGCTCTTTACTATCAAAAATAATAATAATAATTGGTGAGCTCTTAACTAAATGTCCTATTTGACAATGAGTTATTAGTTATGAGTTATCGGATATTAATTTATTAAATTAACTGTTAACTATTTACTAATTGGATTAGTTGTTCATATTAATCGTTTACATTTAGTTGTTTCAGAAAAAGTATTTGGTAAAATTAGTTATTTCTAAAAAAGATGTGAAACAAAAAATTAATTTATAAAATATTAATCACAAAAAGTTATTGAAATTAACTTTATAAAAATTGCTTTTTAATAGTAAAAAGTTATTACAAAAATTAACTTACCAAATACCTTAAATATTATTTTGACCAAGTTAAAAAATCAAAACTTCATTAAAACATTATTTTTTCTACAAAAAGTCATTGAAAAAGTCGTTAACCAAACATGGCCAAAAGTGTCACTACAGTTTCAAAAAGTTTCTCTAAAGTGACTATCATTATGTGGAAACTATTTACAGACCATAAATTTTTATTTAAAAAAATTATCATTTTGTCTCCTAATCACCGAAAATATGATATAAATTGTACTAATTTTGCCCTATCAAATAATCTATATAGAAGTATATTGAAATATAACAAACTCCTTTCTTTGATTTTTACATGCCACTCACATATTATTTGTCTTTTTTACTTTTTCATCCCCATCATTAAAGGTTGGCAAATTTAGGATCAAAAACGTAATAATGCACCTCACAACATTGAGTTTCACGATTGCTATATAGATTTTTAGACATTTGAATTTTTATTTGGGTTTTGGAAATAAGTGGGTTTAAGCATTTCTCTATTTAAATAGATCACTCAGTAATTCAATTCCAATATGATTTTTGAAGTTAGCCCAACCAATCATATTCCAAAGCTCATAATAGTAGAGGATTACGAGGAAAAGAAAAAACCTACTTCGTATTATTTCTTACAATATAAGGATTTCAACGAGTTTATAGTAAAACATAAGTATAAAATATGGAATGACATTTAGTACATTAACGATTTCTTCTCCCTCTATTAAGCTGTATGAGTAAGATTTGTAGGATTGACGCCTTTAAAGTGGTTAGGTCAATTTATCCTTGTAATAATTTAGTAAACATGCAAACGCAAATGTTTGACATATCAAAATATATAATCAACTTTAATCACTCAATCTTTTTCTTTCAAAAGGAGCTTTTTCAAACAACTATTTATTAAATACCACTAATCATACTTGTTAAGATGAGTTCACCAGGTAACTATTTTTCCCCTCGTTGTTGCCTTCTTTTATCACATGGGCTATTGTCAATGATTGTGTCAGTGGCATGCTGTAGTGACCTTATCTTTATTGCCTAATCTAAAATGACAAGCCCAATTTTTTCATTAATCCTTTTGAATTTGTATGCTCTCGATCATATCCTTCTTTTTATTCGACGAAAAGAAATGAGTAGAAGAAGAAGATAGTCTAAGTTAAATTGTTCAAGAGTATTAACATAGGATTGCAGAAAAATATTATAATTTGTTAAAGGATATAAAAAAACTCTTACTTTTAAAGGAGAGAAAATCCTTGCGTTAATAGAGGCGGTGGATGTGGTGGTAAGGGGAGGAGATGGATATGTATATGGTGTACAATGGAACACAACTATTATTTTGTCTTCTTTAAGCAATAGTAATATCAATAAATAAGCTAACACATGACAATTCTTGTGGTTTATATTAAACAATAATTAAATATAAATGCAAGTGAAATATATAGCGTTCCATCAAACTTTTGTTATTTTCAATTGTGTTTTCACACTTTTGATATTTATTTAGTTATAGAAATAACATTCTTTTGGTGCTAAATGAAGCATATATACTGATGTAGGTGTGAACTCAAATACCGAGATAGTAACAATTGAGAAATGTTAACAGTTGAATAAACTAACACCTCATCATTGCACTAACATTGTACCATTAAAACGAGGGCATGTAGCTGAGTTGAGATTAATCTTTTAATGAAGTTAAGTTTTTCTATTTTAATAAAATTAATTAGTTTAGGGTTGACCCATTTTAAAATAAAGCAAACTTACATAAAACCTACATATATTTATTATTATTATGATCAAAATTTTTGATAATAACATGATCAAATGTAGTATTTAAATTTGTATGATATATAAATTATAAAAATATTAAATTATTAAATAACATTAATCTTCAACAACATCTAAATAAACTCTATTAAATAAATTTATTATCGATTCAATCTTTTATTGATCATAAGTCGACCAACTTGATTTATTGGAGAACCCAACCCACCCTGCGTTGGTACGTTGGTTCCCTCACGTTTGTGGACATGGACAATTTGAAAAGGGCAAAAAGAAAATCTGTAGAAGAAGTGGACGAGGAAAATAAAAAGCTTATCGCGAAAATTCAATTTGACAGGCAGAGAAGCAGCCACACAAGCTTGTGTAAGCTCCATCCCACCCCACCCTCAGCCTTCGACTTCACCCCTTCCTCTCTCTCTCAGCCCCTCCCTTCACTTGTTTTCCTCTCCCCATTATCCTCCTATCTCTGTCCCTCCTCCCTCCCCTTCTCTCTCTCTCCCTATCTTTTCCTCGTGTGGCCCTGAAAAACTCCCTTGCAGCCCCATAAGGTACGATTTCTCGTTCTGGGATGCGCCTAACGCTGTGTATTGGCGCAGTATCTCAATTATAACACTTGATTGCCCATTAATTCCAAGTTTCTCTATCTGGGTTATCTAACATTGCTCTGAAATTGCATAATTTAATTGAAAGTAGCATTCATAAGCTGATGATATACAATTTGTTGAATGTTGTTTGAGTAGCTGTGGTGGGGTTTGCTAGAGTTTTGGTGGAGTTGGTTTTGGAAGTATTTATATGCTGATAACAGTGTTTCTACTGTAACAGCATTATGGCAACTGTGGCTTCCCTGGTGAGTTTGGGAAGCTGTATTGCGAGTTCGTCTGGGAATTTGGAGGTGTCCTTTTCATTAGTAAAGAGGGTTTCTTTTCCTAGGAGGGTTTGCTATTGCAATTTTCGTCATTCGGGAGGGGGAAGAGATGGCGTTATGTATCGGTTTGTAGATTTTCTGTCATCACCGATTACATTTCAGACCAAGGAAATGCCGTTTCTTTGGAGAATGCATATAAGGGGAGCAAGGATGAGGATAAGGATCTCATCCTAAAGCCTTCCCCCAAGCCCGTGTTAAAATCAGGGTCTGAAGTGGATCCTCAGCTTGGAGGGAATTCAGCATCCTGGGAAGCATCGAAATTTGATGCTGAATCGAACAATGGGAAACTAGACGATGTGGTGGAGAGAAAGAAGGTTATTGAATCGCTAGATAAGGTACTAGAGAAGGCTGAGAGACTAGAAACTGGAAACTCACAAGTAGATAGTAGAAAAGAGAGCAGACCTGTAAATAGACCAGCTCCCAATGCAAGTACTTCAACAAATGGTAAGCCCACAAAGTTTTCAGCAAAAGCAAAACCCAATAGTGCTAAGAGCGTATGGAGGAAGGGTAATCCGGTGTCTACTGTGCAAAAAGTCGTTCAAGAACCTCCTAAATCTGATAAAGTTGAGAGAGCAGAAACCAGGACAGAGAGCGAGGGAAGTTGGATAACCAAACCCGTGCTCCTTTAAGGCCTCCGCCACCACCCCAGCAAGGTGAGATCAAATTGCAGGCCAGGCCTTCTGTAGCCCCTCCGCCAATGCCTAAGAAACCTGTTTTGAAGGATCCAGGGGCACCTTCGGCATCTGATAATGTGAAAACCAAAGAGAGGAAACCAATTCTGATTGACAAATTTGCCTCAAAGAAAGCGGCAGTTGATCCCTTGATTGCTCAAGCAGTGATTGCTCCCCCAAAACCCTCAAAAGTTCCTGCTGGAAAGTTTAAAGATGATTATAGGAAGAGGGGTGGTGCAGCTGGGGGACCAAAGAGGCGCATGGTTGAGGATGATGATGATATTGAGATTGCTGATGAAGACACATCTGAACTTGGCGTATCAATACCTGGTGCTGCTACGGCAAGGAAAGGAAGGAAATGGAGTAAGGCCAGTCGCAAGGCTGCCAGACGCCAAGCAGCCCTGGATGCTGCTCCTGTCAAAGTAGAAATTTTAGAGGTTGGGGAAAAGGGTATGTCGACAGAAGAATTAGCTTACAACTTGGCAATTAGTGAAGGTGAAATTCTTGGTTACCTGTACTCCAAAGGGATTAAACCTGATGGGGTACAAACTCTTGATAGGGATATGGTTAAGATGGTCTGCAGAGAGTATGATGTGGAGGTGTTAGATGTGGACTCTATGAGAGTGGAAGAAATGGCTAAAAAGAAGGAAATCTTTGATGAAGATGATCTGGACAAACTTGAAGAAAGGCCTCCTGTTATCACTATAATGGGTCATGTAGATCATGGCAAGGTGAGGAGTCACCTGTCTGTTGTCTGTACTAGGAGTTAACATTTCTTCTAGTTTCTTTTTGAGGAATCTTCTGACATAGCTTTTGTACTCGACAGACAACCCTTCTGGACTACATACGGAAGAGTAAGGTAAATATTTGACCCTATTTTGACCCATCTTTACTTTGTTATTGGTGGCTTTTTCCTGATTTGTGTCTAATATTCTAATTCCTTCATCTTAATTCTGCAAGTTTATTTGGGGTTTTGGTTTACATTCACCTTTAAATAATTTATTTTCCCCAAGAACCCTTATGTATATATAAATATTTTGAGCAAGGGCAGCTGTTACGAAAGTACGCTAGACACAGCAAGACTGCCTTTAAGCTAAGAAACCACCTAAGCTAAAATGATGGTGGCTAGTGGCTACTACCTGCAGTAGACAACCAAAGGTCAAATGATGCTCAATTGAAGGTCAACTTATAACTCTTTTAGCTCTATGGTGATTTGAAGTTGGTAAAAATGTTGGTAGGTGGTTTTTGACAAGGTGCCTCTCGGCTCGAATGACCTATTCAAAAGATGATTTATACCAACTAATCCTTTCAATGCCATTTAATAAAAAACCTTAATCACTGCTAAAAAAGCTAATGGACATTGTGCCTATGCCCTTCCTTATAAATATATGATGTGTATGCTAACTTTTAAAAATACATTCATGTCAAAACATAAGAGAATATTATTAAGGAGAACTTCTTTCCTTACTCCTAAGGTGCATACATTGGATGTGCTAAAGAGCTAGCTACATATCCTACGGTAGTTATGATAGTAAAACTTAGTGTAAGTGTCCATTATTTATGCATGTATCTCCACTCAGCGGAGGCCTCTTAGGGTGCTTCCTATCTTGTAGCAATGTACTTTTGCATTACTTGACTGTATTATGCCCTGCCACATTTTTTCTGTGAATTTTAGTTGATTGAGTGACGTTGCTGTAGAGATAGTAACTACACAAAAGTTCTTCGCTGAGATTTGCATTGCAAATTAATTTAACTAATGGGAATATGAACTTAGAGATCACTGCATTCTTCAGGTCGCTGCTTCTGAAGCAGGAGGTATTACCCAAGGGATTGGCGCTTATAAAGTGCAAGTACCGGTTGATGGCAAGTTGCTGCCTTGTGTCTTTCTTGACACCCCTGGCCATGAGGTTAATTGAACACCCAATTCCTTGTTACAACCCTTCATTTGCCACCTTCATTCCCATTTTTTATATGCTTTTACCAGCTTGTTTATCCAAAATTCATGTATGAGAGTTTCTTATAGCTCACAAGTTGCTGTGAAAAATTCTGTGCTTTTGCATGTGCCTGTTGTAGGCTTTTGGGGCAATGAGGGCTCGTGGAGCGAGGGTGACAGATATTGCTATAATTGTTGTTGCCGCTGATGATGGGATCCGTCCTCAAACAAATGAGGCCATTGCACATGCCAAAGCAGCTGGCGTACCTATTGTGATTGCAATTAACAAGGTATCTTACACTATTGTAATTGGCATGATTTACGGTTGCTAGTTGCTGTATGTGGAGGATAGGGAAGATAAGTGTATTAGAAAAGGTAGGGGAGAGAGAAATTTGGATGACTGTAGAGTCATCCAAACATACAAACTGTAAGCTATGCAGATAGTGCAATCGTTGAGCTTGTTGGGCATCCTTGGGTCATGGGATGTGCATATGCTGGCATGTGACTGGAAATGAAATATGGGTCACTGTGGCTTTTTACAGTTTATTTTTTTGTTTTGGTTTTATGGGCTTCGATGGTCATCTATATTACCTAGACTCAGCCATAGCAAAGTAGAAGTGTTGAGTGTCGAGGTCCAACACGGTCCGACTCGGCAATTTTTTAAATTTAGAGGCTATTTGTTGGTGGATAATCCATGTCCATGAACACTTGGCATTTAGTGGGAGAACCCTGGCTGGTTTGTTGGGTTGTTTTATTATGCTTCATACTCTTTTAAATTTAGGTATAATTTAGTCTTTGATTTCCGATGCTTTATTATTTCAGATAGACAAGGATGGGGCTAATCCTGACCGTGTCATGCAAGAGCTTTCATCAATTGGTCTGATGCCAGAGGATTGGGGGGTGATGTCCCAATGGTCAAGGTCAGTTCTTTTGAATTAAATTTGTTAAATAAATTTCTTTTTGTGTATTGTGATGACAGTTTTTTTAAATATTTTTATTTTGAAAGTTTCTTAGTAGCTGCTTATATCTGTACATTTATATTGCAGATTAGTGCTCTGAAAGGTGAAAATGTAGATGATTTACTGGAGACCGTTATGCTTGTTGCAGAGGTAAGAAAATGCTTACGTGGCGGTATGAGTTGATCATTCTGTGTGTATGAATATGTTTTGGTCTCTTCAGTATATTTCATATTGTCTAGGTTAACTGTATGATGTTTCTGTCTCATTGGTCCTTCTTTCCTATTTGGCTATCTATTTAATGGTATGCCTTATTCGCGGCCTTTCCTGTTTCTCAATCGTCAGTTGCCAAAATCAAGGAAAGGGGTCTTTACAGAGGGGGTATATGGCTCCTCCATTGATGAAGTTAGTAGAACATGATTGCTTCACAGGTCAATTGTAGTTTAGTGCTTATTATTTCTGTATATGTTGCAAATCAGGTGTTTAAGGGATAGACAAAGACAAATGTTACTTGTAGCAGTTAAATTTATTAAAAATATACATACATCTATTAAAAATATCCATAAATTTATTGTGCACATAATGCAGGAGAAAACATTGAAGTTTCTATATTGCAATGAAAAAATGAACCTAAAAAAGGAGTTTGGTCTGCTTTGTCAGCTCTGTTCTCCTATTGTGGTTTATTATATTTCTTGTGGTTGATGGAGTCTTGTGTTTTTTTCCTTGCTCTCTATCTTTAGCCGATTTGCCTCACTTAAGATCTGGGGAAGGCTCTTAAACTTTGCATAGTCCTGATTATTTGCTTTTCTCTTCATTCATGTAAAACTTGCCTAAATAGTCTTTTGTGGACTTCTTCATATGAAGATGAGTACTGGGTGCTACTAACTTCACAAGCTTGAGTGAGAGAGGATATTGCTAAGAGGGTCACCTAATCATTTTTTCTTACCATTTTTTAAAAATAATTTAAAAAATAATTACCCCCGGGAGGCGGATCCTGCGAAGATCTGTATCTTATCTATAATATGTAATGCACAGCTCTTTGAGTAAGAGCACAGTAGGTGTTCTAGACCTATTCTTTATTCCATGATGCTTGTGTGCACTATTTGTTCTTGCTTCCATCAGTTACCTAACATGTTCATTTTATTGATTTCTAGCTGCAAGAGCTAAAGGCAAATCCTCACCGGAATGCAAAAGGTACTGTCATTGAGGCTGGTCTTGATAAATCAAAAGGACCTGTTGCCACTTTCATTGTGCAGAATGGCACTCTAAGAACAGGGGACATTGTAGTTTGTGGGGAAGCATTCGGAAAGGTTGGTATTAATGGTCATGCTTGTATGCTTTTCTGAGGTTGTAATTAAATTAGCGCCAACTTGATATTGATGTGACCTTTCTTCTTGACAGGTGCGGGCTCTATTCGATGACAGAGGAGGCCGTGTTGATGAAGCTGGTCCATCCATGCCTGTGCAGGTAAACTTTTTACGATTTTTCCTCTATATTGTTTTAATTTTTTTTAATGTATTCCTCTTTAAGTCCTCTGTGTTTGTTTTGAATGTCTGTAAGGGTTAGATGTGGAGGTTGCACAAACACAATGGTACTGCATACTTCAGCGTTTAGAGTAAAATATAATTTACGATCAACTCATTTTATGTAATTCAGAAGATGTAGATTGAAGTTGTTTCTTTTCCCTAGGGTTTATGCAGAAATTTTGCACTCACAACTGTTTAGATGTCTTAATGCTTCTTGCAGGGCGATAACTTTTTACTGGACATATTTTGTCTTATTTATGCTAGAAATAGACATATCTCTTATGGCTTAGTTTCTCAGAGTTATGTTAGAGAATAGAGAAAGTAGAAAGAGGAAAATATGGCAAGTAGCCAAGGTTCTGACCATCTTACGACTACTGTGGTTTCTTAAATGGCCCATTTGTTCGTCAGCAGTGTACATGGGCATAGTCTGTTTCCTTATTGGGGTTAAGATTGTGTACAGACTTGGGGGATTTTCGTGAATTCTGCTTGGGCGTCTATGCTGGCTTCTTAATTCTTGTTGGGGTGTGTGTGAATGCTCTGTCCATCTGTTCGGCCTGCCTCTGTGAATCTGTGCTCGTTTGTATGTCACTGTGAGCTTATGTATCTGTGCTCATGTGTTGTGTGTCTTCTCCTTGTACTCCTTCACCATTTTATTGCAGGTTATTGGGTTGAATAATGTTCCATTGGCTGGTGATGAGTTTGAGGTTGTGAATTCCCTTGACATTGCACGTGAAAAGGCAGAGGCCCGTGGTGAGGCTCTGAGAC
Source organism: Talinum fruticosum (assembly GCA_021018815.1). Lineage (NCBI taxonomy): Eukaryota > Viridiplantae > Streptophyta > Magnoliopsida > Caryophyllales > Talinaceae > Talinum > Talinum fruticosum. The sequence continues at coordinate 399,746 of JAITYX010000139.1, read as the reverse complement.
AAGAACGTATAGCTGCAAAGGCCGGAGAAGGAAAGGTTACTCTGTCATCTTTAGCTTCTGCAGTTTCAGCTGGGATGGAGGGGTTGGACTTGCACCAGCTAAATGTAATCTTGAAGGTTGACGTGCAGGTAGGTGTATTAATGATCTGGCCGGAAATAAAACTTGCAACTTCTGTTTGCTATATAATAGAAGATTGTGTTTCAAGAATGTAGATTGATTTATGATGTTGATTTGTGTTTGTTTCTCTAAATATTATCTTTACATGAAAAATGGTCGAAAGCCCCTTAGACAACAATACTTAAGTAGGGAACCAACTAAATCATCATACAGGCCACGATGTCTTGCAACAAACTGAAACTCAATTGCTCTCCTCATACAGATCAGATCAGTCTGATTCCTCTGCTTACTTTTGGAGAATTTCCATTTTTATACTAGTTTTATCACATAATTTTCAACGTGCCACCATGTATCTTTTTGAACTTTTCTTCCATCCTAGTCTACACTGATATCTTTCTCTCATAGGTGTGCGTCCTAGTCTGGATGTGTTACCTGCCCCACCATTTCTGAAAAAGATGGAGGTGGTATTGTAGCCTGTAGGTTTTCTATAACTTTTAGGCATTTCCACAGTAATGTAGGTTCAGAAATGAAATAGTGTATTAGGGAGATTAACATGGTTTCTTCTATCTGAAGACAACCACATTATCCATCGGTTTGTATTTAGATTTTAAGCATGGAATATGTTTGTTTTAGTTCATTTATATGGCGTGAATCTGTATCTTCATGCAGCAGCTTTTTGTGCATTCTAGCATCCAGATACCTGGCTTGCCATCATATCAAGCTGCAGTGGGCCTACGAATGATAGAATGAGTTGGTCATATAGCGTGCAGCAAAGCTGGATGCATACTTAAATCAAACCACTAATGGCATTTGCAGGATGTTAAAGATTTATACATAGTCCATTGGATTTGGAGAATCCCTTCCTCTACTTGAAGTGCATGACATTTTGTATATCCTGCACCTTAACATACACATCTGAACACTGAAGTTAGTCACAAGTGTTTGTTCGTGAAAGTGTCCGCAAGGTTAAAAAAATATTGTTAGCCTCAAAAAAACAGTCACTTGCATTGATTGGACTTCCAGTTTTCCCCCTCACCTTCTCAGTGGATGGTTTTGTGTCTCATGGTCACATGATTGAGAGTGGTCATTCTTTCAGATAAGTGGCAAATAGTGCTCTATAGCTGACTTCTTTGCAGTAGGAAAAACCTCATTTTTCTCAATAATTTGGTTGGGGGTATAAAGTGTTATGTTTCTTTGTTCACTTTAGGATCGATCAACTTTGATTGCAGTCTTAACACTCTAACTTCACCAAGCCTGTGTTTGTCTTTTTTACTTCTTTTTTCATGGTACAAATGTTACTGCCATTTATTGTTGCATTAATTTGGTAAGGTTATCCGGATTCATGGACTGAGTTCTGAGGTGTTAACTGCAGGGTTCAATTGAAGCAGTGAAGCAGGCACTGGAAGTCCTTCCCCAGGATAATGTCTCTTTGAAGTTTCTATTACAGGCAACAGGAGATGTTAGCACAAGTGATGTTGATCTTGCAGTAGCTAGTAAAGCTGTCATATTGGGTTTCAATGTAAAAGCATCTGGTTCTGTTAAAAAATATGCAGAAAACAAAGGAGTTGAGATTCGGCTATATAGAGTCATCTATGAACTTATTGATGATGTGCGGAGTGCAATGGAGGGACTACTGGATCCTGTTGAGGTAATTTTGTTGGACTTGGTTCTTTCTTTGGTGAACATGCTGTTTTCTTTGAATGTATGTTGCTTCAATACCTATTTGACTAAAAAGATGGTTCGCGAGTTGAGACTTGAGTGGTTTGGGGAATGCCAGTCACAGGAATCCTTGATGGGTTGATATGCTGTATTGCTTGATATCATGTGTTCTGAAGTATAGGCACAGAAGGCAATGGCAGATAGCTACTAACCCTGGAAAATCCACCTTCGGGAAAAAGGTGTATAGTATTGCAGATGTCACTATTAATATATATTGGTTATGAAAGGAAGCAAAATCTTTCCTCACACATACACGGGATTTTTTTGAGGTGTTTTGGGGGGAGTTTATAAGGAAACTTCACATAGTCATTGATGAAAAGAAATTATCATGTCATTCTAATCTTTTCTGGCATAAAGGTTAAAAGATGGCTAATGAGGACTTGAGTTCCCGAGTTTGAATTTTATGCATATATCAAATCAGGTTTGAGCATCGACGTGCAGTAGAATTATTGATATCAGCCAAAAATCAAAATTGAAATGGTACAAACTAAAACCCATTATTTAAAAGAATAAAATCAGTATTCAAGAGAAATTCAAAGGTTGGTTCAGAATTGTCAAATGAACCAAATGGTTGTGACATGACATTCTGAACTCTGGCGGGATTTGTTGGATTCTTATCATTTATGACCCATAAAAAAGGGTCTGAATAGTAATCAGTACCCTGAATACAATGACTAAATTTGGATTTATGATGAAAACCTTGGTAAAAGTTACAAGAAAGGAAGGGAACAATGCCCTGTTTTAGAAATGAGAAGAAAGAAGTCGGAAAAAATTCAGGGACCGAAAAAAAATTCCCTTTTCTACCTGGAGTTGCGTGAGATTGTGACTAAAATTGTTGTGGTCTGGTGTGTGTGCTATGATACTTGTTTAGTAATGAGAAGAGAGGTCTTAGGAAAAAATCAGGGGCATAAAGTTCTTTTTTCTACCTGAAATCCCACAAGATTGTAACTCGAACTTTTAGAAGTCTGGTGTGTATGCTAGATTCTTGTGTTTTCTTTTGATGGTAAGAGCTGAAGAGGCTAGAAGGGTATAATTCCTGCCAGATTGTCTTGCTTCACTGGTGCAACTAGCTTTGCTGCTAGAAGCCTTAGAAGGGATATGATTCCCTCCAGAGTTATTTTGCTTGGGTGTTGCTACCAGCCAATGACTATCTTGATCAAGTGGGTCCCAAAATAAATTGCTCTCAAATTTCAGGAGCTAAAAACCACATACAGATTTTCCTTGTGGTGTGAGTTGTGATTGAGAAAGAAAACCAGAAAATTCTCTCCCAAGTGGAGTGTCTTTTTTTTTTTTTTTTTTGGTGGAACTGTTTAGCATGTTCATATTGTTGAAGTATATTGATTTTAATTGAGAAAGTCAACTAATCAGAATCTAACGACTTTTCAGAATCTAACCGGTAAAGAACCTATTTGAATGTCTGTTGTGTTTAGGGATCTAAAAAATGATTTAAGAAAGCAAACACAGCAAGTATTTTCAACTGAATGTGTGCTTCTGTAAGTAGTAAATTTTCCAACCACTTTGTATAAAATAGCAAAATTTGTCAGAACATTGCTTAAGCATTTAAAAAATAACATTGTGTGAAGTTTACATGTGCTCAACATTACATTTTTATATAGGTGGAGCTTTTATGCTCCCTCCTCCCAATTTACGCTGCTTCCTGATCGAAATGTATGCCTAGATGTTCTGCCAAATTTGTTATTTTCACATATATTTTTAAGATACTCCAGAAAAACCAGCTGGATTTGAATCAGAAGTGTAATGTCCCTTGCCAAACTTCTATATAGGTGTTAACCGAAAGTAATTTGTTGCGTCTCTACATTTACTATCCCAGTATTTATTTTCTACTTGTATGATAATTCAAGTATGTATGATCATACTGTAGGAGCAAGTGCCGATTGGTACCGCTGAAGTCCGAGCCACATTTAGTAGTGGGAGTGGTCGTGTTGCTGGATGCATGGTGACGGAGGGAAAAGTTGTCAAAGGTTGTGGGCTTCGAGTTGTACGTAAAGGGAAAACTGTGCATGTAGGAGTCCTTGATTCTTTGCGCCGAGTTAAAGAAACTGTGGAAGAGGTATGTTTCTCGGGCTGACTTCCGCTTGATTATGGTATATGGTTTTCATAGTCTCAATGTGCTTTGCTGCTACCCAATTAGAGCAGCACCTTCAATGATTCCTTGTAGTAATGAAAATACTAGGTTCTTAGAACTACTTGGGTACTTGGCGAATGATTTTTCTGAAACAGGAGGAGTTAGTTGGGTCTGAATGTCTTGATGAATAATTCAGTTTGGATTAGAGTCAGGCTGGGTAATGTGGAGTTTGTTGGGCATCCACCAGCCCGTCAGTTGCTCGTGTGAATTCTGGAAAATGAAATTATATTGGGCAAGGAAATTTTAGATTAGTTCCCAGTAGGGCTAAGTCAGGGTCAGGTTGAAATTGTGTTGCTTTATTTCATATTGTCATCTCCTGGTTTGGATCTGGTTTTAGTTCACTTGACATGCTGATCAAGAATGAGTAGTTTTGCAAGGTCTATAACTGGGCAAGTGTGTTTTTTTAATTTTTGTTTTTGTTGTGGGTATATTAGAATCGGTCTCTCTTTTTCTTATCCTATGTGCTAAGGGGGCACCCACAGTGGGAGTAGTTTACTGGGCAATTATTTCCAATCATATGTGCTCTTTTCAATCTCATTTCTCTCCGCAACATTCCTGTGACATGGCAGGTGGGTGCTGGACTCGAGTGTGGAATAGGGATGGATGACTTTGACGATTTTGAGGAAGGAGATGTTATTGAGGCCTTCAATGCATTGCAGAAGAAGCGAACCCTTGAGGAGGCTTCAGCTCAGGTAGCCGCTGCCCTTGAAGGAGCTGGAGTTAGCCGATAATTACACATCACTGTCCCCATCCCTAATATTTCGAGGCCAGAAACTCAGATTGGTTCTCAATGGCCGCTTCGCCAGCCTGGATACCTTAAATTTTCAGGGGCCATGGTTTGCAAGTTTCAACTGGCTGCACGGTTTTTGTCAAGCATCAACGCTCCGGGTCTTCATGATCCTGTGAAACCAGTTGATTCTCAGTTGTATGAGATTATGCTGTACATAGCCATATATGTATATCAAGTCTTGTCTCTCTCTCTCTCTCTCTCTCTCTCTCTCTCTCTCTCTCTCTCTCCACCCAATGTAGCCGATGAATGTACCTTAGTATTCATTTCCGAGCTGGCTACATTGTGTAACAGCTATAGTACACCCTTGTAAAGAAAATTCTTGAGCAATCAAATCAAAAAAGGGCAGAAAAAGGTGAAATTACGACGCCTATTTTTTACCACATGTACTGAAACAATCATATTGTTTACCAGATCATTATATTATTCTGCACTTACTCTCGCCCTCTTCCCCCAGTTAGTATCATCATCATTATATAGTTCCCTCTACCCTTCATTTTGCCCAAGCTGAGAATTTATCAACATGACTGAGGCCCAGCAATTTGTTGCATCTTGTTTTGGAGTCAAGAGTCCTCCACAGGCGGCCCGTGGGGGCCTATGTCCATAGCCACAATTATAAATACTGAATCGTACTGTCCGGCATCGAGATGGACGTATGGTTCCAGTTAAAAAAAGGGGTGCTGGGAGGTAAAATTAGCGTTTCTCAAAAAAAAAAGTTTAACAGAAACCAACATGGCAATAATGGCAAACCTGCCCGGTACAGAGGTGTTGGGCTTTGTTTGCAGACTTGTACGGGTTCTTGGGAATTGATTGGCTCAATGTTTATGGCTTATAATTTGGCTGATTCATGGCTCTGACTTTTGGCCTTCTTGGTTGGAAATTTTTAATTTGGGCGTTACTAGATCTTGTGTTGGCTTGTTGTCCTCGTATTCGGGATGGCTAATTTATCCCACTAATTGTGAATGTCTCATTTGTATCTTTTTTTAAAGAGAGTTTTATCATTAATTTCATTTCTATCATTTTCTTAAACACCTTGAAATCTATTATCTCTTTCCGTACGATCTTATTGTGTTTACGATCTCAGTGAGACTCATGTTTTATACTCTTATCAATATAATGGATTCAACTACTTATTTTACATAGCATTGTGACTTGATATTTTTTAGTTTTGTTATTTTTGCTACATTTTCTTAAACATTTACATACTTCTACCCTTCCGCATTATTCTACTCCCCTCCATTGACCACCCCACCACATCAGGAAGATGTGAACCTCAACACAACACATAACCTTTGTTACGAACACTCTCTACACTTTTACAAAATACAGCTTATACATAAAACACAACCTTAGGGGTCTGGAATTCTGGATCCATCGTTCATGTAGCAACTAGGATGGGGTCAAATTAGCTTTTGGAAACTTTTTTTTTTTATAAAAAAATATAATTATTCTGCCTAGAAAAATCTCCACAGCTCTAGCTAGAGATGGGTCTGTCTTGCTTCTCCATTTCTCTGTCTCTCTCACTCCTCTCTTGACCAGGCTGCGCTGCCACCGCCGCCCACTCGCTCTATCTAACAACTGCTGTGGCTGCTACTTCCTTGCTGGGTAACTAATTTTTTCCTTTTTTATTTAATTTGATTAAAAGTCTTTGTCTTGCTTTACATTGGTGATTTAGAGTGAGGAAGTGGACGAATTAGGAAGTTGAATTCGTGAATTTGGATCATGTGGAATTTCGGAATTGAATTTGGAATTTGAAAATGGAACTATGTTTTATAAATTTCATGCATTGCCTGTGTTCTCCCCCCCGCGCGCCTGTTTTCTGGGTATATATATTTCTTCCTCAGTTGAATGAATTCTAATGGTTGTGGTGATAAACAGTTTGATGGCACAATCTTGTCCATGCCTTTTATTGTCTTTTTGTTTTGGAGACGGTTAATTTCAAAGGGCGAACCCACAATCTTGCATTTTCTAATGAAAGGAGTTTCCCTACAAAAAGGAAGATGATGTATGAACATTTGAAGGGAAGATGAGGACCAATTTTGGAGGTTGAGTATGTTCAAAAATGTTTGCATTGTGTATGTTCAATTGGCTATCACTGTCTTTTGATAATCGTAAACTAGTTAGGGAATCACTTCGAAATGAGTATTAGTTGAATTATCATATTATACTAATTTGTCCAAAGTCATATTTAAGTTTTACTTTTGTAATTTTCATATCATATATTTTCTTAACTCCGATCCGACTTGCTTGAAAACCTGGATCCGCTCCTGACTATTGTATGTTATTATCCCAAAAGGTTCAGCTGGATATGGAAGTAACCACATGTTTGGTTCATAGAATAAGTGCCAACAGTTACAATAACTTTTGGAGTGATCAAAATGGAAGTCAAATAAAGACTCCTCTTGTATTGGTCATTCCCAAACGGAAATGGTGTGCTTCTGCTTCATCACTTGCATTTGAGAAGGGAGGCAATTTCAAAACTCATCTTGTACGTCTTGCTTCATTTTCGCCACGTCCATGTTTTGTCCCAAGAACCCTTTACAATGCTTATGCTTGGAATCATATATCCAAACCAAAACCCAGGGGTATACTTGGTGGAATTCCAGTTTCATCAGCTCAAACTCAAACAAACAATGCTCATGGTACTGCTGGTTTGACTGTTTCTGAGTCACACCCACTGCCCCCACCACATCCTGTGAAGATAGTCAGCATTGTTGGAGAAGGCACGACCAGTCCTCTTAACTCCGCGTCTTGGCAAGAGGTTCTGCTCCACACTGTAAGTAATTTAATTGCTAGACCAAAATTTTGCAGGGACTGTATTTTCAATTAGTAGTTGTGCTGTTTGAGTTCCAACAATTTCTTATGATTTTTTAGAAATTTCTTGTCAGGCTTGTCTCTAGTTAGGACTTACTTTGGGTTTTGCATACCTCCGTTGGAATTGCAAAATTTCTCAAATTTATTTATTTACTTTTTTTTTTTGGTGGGGGCGGGGGAGGGGGTGGTTGTTACAGTTCCATCAGAGGCACCTTATCAGTCTTCATTGAATATGATTCTAGGAAATTAAAGAATGTGGCTTCAATATGTCCTTTCTCTCCTTCACTACAATGTTGTACTCTAATTCAATGACTAATTGGATATGTGGGTTGAAGGGCGAGCATGAAAGTGAATAGAATAGTCCACTAGTGTATCTTAATGGTTCTATGTATGCCCAATGTTGTCAGAATTGATCCCTTCTGGATGATTCCTTCACAATTGTTTTCTACATCGCTCTGATTTGCACCTTCTTACTTCAAAGAAAATCGAAAGTTCTGATTTTGCTTTCTCTCCATGTCATCTGTGAGCAGGCAAAAAGAATGAAATGGGTTGACGAGGGGTTTGAAATGCTTGTCTTCCCTGATAGTGTTTGCAGCTCCCGTGAAGTAGCTGAAAATCTGGAGAGGGAGCTCTTGCATGCAGACATACTATTGGTTGTTGCTGTGACAAGACAAGAATCAATAGAATGGATTAAGAAACATGCTGACAATGTTCCTAACATTATATGTTTTGAGTCCTCCACAACCCTTGTAAATAAACTCGGGGACTCCTATATTAGCAGTGAGACCAAAGAAAATATGTTCAACACATTAGCGGGCTTTTCTCTATTCAAGAAGCCAAAGGAAGAAAACGAAGTATTGGAAACTGTTACTAATGCTTGGGAACGATATAATTCAGATGATATTAGATTTTGTTTGTTGGTCATCATCAATGCATATATTAAGCCAGTTCCTATTCTGAAGAACCTGAGATCGAAGGGGTTTTCTACACTTGGCTGCATGGTAAAGAACTGTGGTCCACAGATTCTGAATTGCTTGTTGGATCCTACCTGTCGAAAAGCAATTCAATGCTTAAATAAATGCAGTCCTGTTGATCAGGTATGCAACTACTGCTGTATTGCTTCATATGAAAATCCATATCTTGAAGCCTTCTCTCTGTGTGTGTTGCAAAAGCATAATTGTTTACAACTTGATGCAAAAATACCTGAAAAGCCTTACGTAGCACCTATGGCCAAGTTTCGGGGCTCTGACTTGTGTCATGAGGTTGCCGAAGATCTCTTTGTTGGTTGGTTGGGAAATCTGGATTGGAGCTGGCGAGTTGTGGCAGGACAAAATCCTGCCTATGATCAATTCCCTGTCAGTACCAATTATTCTATAGGGGAAAGGCCAAAGGCTCATTTTGGTATGAGCCCATTTTCCAAGTCAAAACCTTGGATGGCAGAATTTTGTGGAGGAGGAGGAGATATAGAGTGAAGAGGGCGAAAATTCCAGGCACATTCTTCTTCAGTGTTCTGGATAATGGTGTTGTCTCAAATGAATTCTGGACTATTGTGGATGTCGCTGATGATCTTAGCTGGGGGTTGTTTCATTATCATGGAGCTGCCCGGGTTGCAGGGCAATCATACACCGGAGCAGTTCTCGTCAGTCCAGATGGAAGATATCCGAGTGAGGAACAGATGCCTAGATTGCATAGTGGGCTAGACAATTGTGGAATCAAGGAATGGGAGCTATTTAAGGTAGATAATTGTTCTTGTGAAGATCCACCGCTAGGGATTCCTGAAGGTTCGAGCTTGCACTGTAAGATTCTAGTCCCTGAACATAAGCATTCTTGAAATAGTGGCGCTTAGCCTCTCTCCTAGGAGCACCAGCAGGTGACTTGGTGTTTGTGAGGGGGTATGTGCCTTAACCCAGACTGCTTAGCCTCCTGCAAATAGCATTTTTTGGTCTCGAATGGATCAGGAAGCTTAGTAATTCCTGCTCGGCTTGGGATGAAATTGCACACACCACTTCTACTTCTTTTAGATATTGCATATATGATTTTGTTCACATTTTTCTTTAGACTTTGTACCAATCTCTTCACATTTTTCTTAATTAATTACTTTCATCGTTTTTATTTTTTACTTCTAATAAATTGAAGCACAAAATATTACTAAAACATTGGGCAAAAATATAGTCAAATATTATACATATAAACATGTCTTAAAACTCAAACTGTAATTGTAAAATCATCACAATAAATTGTCAATATCTTAAAATAATTTTTTGCGGCTTTATCTTACAAAAAGTGCAAATAGATTTGACACACAATTTTACAAAATTTGAGAAAGATAATAATACAACAGAAGGAACACAAGTTACATCTTATTTCTTTGAAGTCGTAAAAAAATGTGAATTAATAAGGATTAACATAATCCAGAATTATCGAAACAAGAACTTTATATAAGAGTAGAAGTCCCAAAGACAGAATTAAGAATATTTTTTTATAGGAGATCAGAGTGTTTTATCTTGAAAATGGAAAATTCATCCAAATGTATACCATGAATGTCTCACCACCATGTACGATGTGGGGAATTAGGTTGGGGAAAAAGGACTAATATAATATAGATATGAATTGGGAGAGTGTACATCTGAGTGTGTAAAACTAACATGTATATATTGAGTTGTTTATGAGGAACAAAATTACAATAAATACTCACATATGCATGCATGCACATAAATACTTATTAATTATTTATATTAAAATATCTACTCGCATATGCATTCAGGTACATAATATGCTTTCACTAGCAAATTTACACGATAATATCCTAATACTACATTTTAAAAAATCCATACCACATTCATTTTCAAATTCCGACAAAAAGGAGTTATGATATCCTCCTTGAAAGATGGAAGACGAATCCATGGGTGTGAAGAAGTTGCTGAAATCCAAACCTTGGTCGACCGCAAATGAAGTATGAGAGTTATTCGGCATTTGATCCATCAGGGGCGCATCGATTTGGGCAACACAACCTTGGTTCATAGCAATACCATCCATCTGGGGCGCATCGATTTGGGCAACAGAACTTTGGTTCATAGCGATACCATCCATCAGGGGCGCATCGATTTGGGCAACAGAACTTTGGTTCATAGCGATACCATCCATCTGGGGCGCATTGATTTGTGCATTGATGTTGTTGTGGGAAGAAGTCTCACCAATTTCTACTTGCTGATCTTGTTGTTCAAACGCGGCTTCAGCAACATTTTGGCCATTTTCTTCGACCACTTTCTCATCTTCTTGTTCAATATTATCGACTCTCACATGTTTTTGCAGTCGGGTAGCTTCTTTTTATAGATTCTGGATATTACAAAGTCATCCAACTACGGATGGATGAAAAAGGGTTACAATCAAATATCAAAATTAATATTTTTAAGCTAATTTTTGGAATCAGTTAATATTTATAACTCAAATAATTCAAAATTCAGTGTAAAATTATTTATAAATTCAAATAAATCAAAACTCAATGATGTATAGAGGTAAACAGAAGAATTTATGTACAAAAATATAATTATGGATGATTGAGAATGAATAAGCGAAATATTAATTAATTATACGTACCCTCATACTAGTGTCTTCTTCACCATCATGTTCCCTCTTCCTTTTGTTATTAGGCTGAGTAGAAGAATCAGCAACTTTAAACTCATGCATAAGCCATGGTGTTTTCCGACCATTAGGAGGCTTCCCTTCAAGGAAAACCAACGCCTTTCGGGATCCGATTATCTTGCCCTCATGATTTATCGCTTTATCCGCCCCAGTTGCTTTCCAGTACCCATCTCCGGCCTTTCGGTCTGGTCGAGACCCATTTTGATATTTCCGGTCTCTCGACGTGAAAAAGTACCATACATGGTCACTCTGTGCTGCATAATTTGCTGTTCGAATTCAAAAAGATCAGAAATTGAAAAAAAAACATTCAATTCAACTAAACAACACAATGTCATGATTAAGAAAAGCAAAAAGAACAAACCTGTGAGGTAATCGGGTTTAAATTTGTAAATATTAACCATATGTATCGCGTTAATGGGAAGGTCTGAGCCATTAATCATAGGGAGCAAGTAGTGTAGGATAAGCTCTTCGTCGGTAGGGTTGAACCGATAACCAACCGGAATAAATTTACTTAAATACTGGGAAGCAGGAACAAATTTAGTGAAATAGTCCCTAGCAGCTTCGAGTTGAGCATTGTGATCCTGATTTTCTCCATGTTCTTGTGCATGGTTTCTTTGATCTTCTCCGTGTTTCTCTGTGTGGTTTCTTTGCTCCATTGGTTTCACGGGGATTTCTGGAGACAAACAAATTATAGTTTACGTGGGTTTAAGGGATAAATAGCAGCATGTAGTTATGTTGGTTTAAGAGATAAATAACATATAATCAAGTTGTTAGGTTCAGATAAAATACAATTATATCTTCTCTTTCATCCTTTCGATTTTTTGGTTTTGTTTCCGACGCAACTTCGTTTTAATTTTAATCAGCACGTGGTTAAAAAATTATATTTTCTTCAACTTCAGATAAAATTTCAACAACAAAGCTTTATCGCAAGGACTTAAAAAATTCACATTATTACAAATTTAAAGGTTTATATTTAATAAACAAATTGAAACTAAATTAAATAAAAGTGTTTATAAATTACTTTCAAGTTTCCCTTCCCTCTCTAATTCAAACTTATATAGTGTTCTGTAACAACTTTCAAATAAAAGATTTATGTTTTGATTTTTTTTGTTGTAATAATTATTATTTTGAAATTATGAGTCCAAAAAGATTGGGCAGCGGTACAATACAAAACTTTAAGACGTATGATATAAGACATAGAATTAAAATTTTATAAATATTCTTTTTTATCCAAGAATTTTATAAATCTTGAATCATGTAAAAGTATTTTGAATTAATTTGATGGAAAAGGTAATTGTATTATGCAACAAATAACGGACTAATTATATTTTGAGTTGTTTTCGGAAACAAAGGAAAATATGTTTTTGGCAAAACAAATTAAAGGGGAAGATATCACTTGAATATTGAGATAATCTTGTATGATACGTTGAAAATCATGACATAATAATAAGGCAATGACCACCACTAAAATATGCAAAAATGTTTTAAAAAGTTTTGAGATCATTGGTTAAACTAATCCTTAAACACCAATTGCAAAACCATAGATATTGCAGTCCTCATACTGATCTTCCATGATAGGCTATTAGATTTCTACCCTGAAATAATAATTCCAATAGAACTCTCACCTCTCTTCAATATCCATGGTGGTGTGTGATGAATGATTAAACGCTCCAACTGCTTCTAATTGATAGACAAAAGACTGCCTTAAACTGCAATGATGAGGGGAAGAAAACAGCTCCAATTGCTTGGACAACTCTATGCTGGTCTAAAGCAGAAGGAGGGATGGGGATCAGTGACTGCAATGCAAAGAATATATCTCTGGTCTTCAAACTGATTTGGGCCATAGCCTAGAAGAAAGATAACTTTTGGGTAAAATGGGTGCATCACTATTATATGAAAGGTGAATCCATATGGAACTCCAAACCTAAAACAAACTCTAGCTGGTACTCGAGAAAACTGCTCAAAGTAAGAGGCAAAATGCTGCATGGGGTTGATACAAGTAGATCAATGTGGAGGGCTACTGACAATGCAACATACACAGCCAAACAGGGCTATTAATTAATCAAACACAGGGACAGAAAGTAGCATGGCACAACTTAATTTGGAGCAAACCAAGAATACAAAAGTGCACCTTTGTAAGCTGGCTGACCCAACAGCAGTGACTTTTAACAAAAGACAAATTCCTGCGGATGAATATAGCAGTGGACACTCAGTGTGTATTGTGTAATGACGAGATGGAATCACATCCACATTTATTCTTTAACTGATCAAATCTTGGGGGACTGGAAAAATGAAATACTGCAGTGCGTATATACAATTGTTTGAGGGAAAGAAATAGATTTTTCAAATACAGGTAGGGAGGCACAAGTAATAGTAATGGATTGTGGTCGAATGATAGTCACAGTATGCAAAAACTGAAATGTCAATGATGTAAACCCAGGGTATGCCCTGTGTATATGTAATGTTTGAGCTTCAATGATCAATATGAAAGACTCTAAACTTTCACCAAAAAAACAAAAATATTTCTTCACTGAAAAACTATAACATTACATTTTGATCTGTAGAGCAGTTTGTCATTCCTCTAGCTACCAAGTTGCAAAATCTATACAGCAACTAAAAACAGAGCTTCCAAAAAAAAAAAAAATTTACTGTCCTCGCTCCGCAAAAAGCCCTAGACTATGCTCCTTATCGATCCAGAAACGGAAGGGAAAAAAAAACGTAACAAGGTATTATGGTATACAACAACTGAAAACATTCAAGATTATCTACTGCCTCAACTCAAAGCCCTATTCTATCTCATCTCCCTGAGTAATTAAAGCCTCTCTCATCAAGGATAGACAAAGAGTGGCAATTTAACCCTCAGTAGGGTCAACTTCCACATTCAGCCCTGATTTTGGAGGAGATCCTTCCTCCAAAGCTTGCGATTCAGCAGAACTCGATGAGTCTGACTTTGGAAAGACGTGGATGAGAGTCTCATCTCTGAGCCCGTAGTCAAACAAGAACTTGTCATCCTGCAGTTCATAATCGTTCCTACGGCCAAGGGAGAGCCCCAGATTATCAGCAGCAATCCCTGTAACAGACAACAATTTCACCAGAAACCAATCAAGAACTGCTTTGCATCAACATATTATCATAATTCAGATTATCAAGAAATGAATATATAGCAATCCCAGATGCAGAACATGAAGATAATAGAAAGAAAAATAAAGAAACTTGAACTGACCAAGTCTTGGTTGGAGTTTTTGTTTGAAGTGAAGAACAGTGTCACTGAGATCGACCTTGAGCGGGGATGAAGTGTGAGAAGACGGGAGCATAGCACGGAGGTTGACAGTGGTGTCTTGAAATGGATTCCAAAGGGGGTTGAAGATATGGAGTTGAATGGTGGAGTTATGCGAGATGGAGTAGGACTTGATATCACTATTGTTTTCCAGGATTTTGTCTTCGAAGAATAGAACCTGGTGACTTCTGGGTAGGTGTGTGTGATTCTTTATCTTATGCTTCATCTCCAAGATTGTGTCAGAGGAGCCTATTTCAATAGGGAACTTGCTCCCATCTTCCTGCACGATTACCACCTCCATTTTCTTCTCGAATGGATCATTATTCTGCATCTTCACCTTCCCTCGGGTGGGTCATTATTCACCATCTCCATCTTCTTCTTCTTCTCTCTCTCTCTCTGTTCTGGGGGATTCTGTAACAGGATGGTGGAGCTATGGGAGATGGAGTAACAGAGTGGGTTGTTGAAGGACGGGGATACATAACTGAGCCGTTAATTATTGGCGCGGACTATTCAGGATGTTTACGAGCATATGCCCAATCTTTTTTTTTTTTCTGGTAATTATCAAACGGCATAAAATCTTAGCCATGGATAAAATTATGATTTTGCAAAATGCACAAAAAAAATACAGTATAGGTTTTGGGAGATTAATAAAAAGAATAAAGGGGATTATGTGTATTGGATTACTTGGACTATAGTAAAATTTTACGGAAAAGAATTGGATTAATAAAATTACTTGGACTATAGTAAAATTTGGCGCGGGGAAAATGAAATATGAAATTCTTGAAACATGGATGATTCATACAAAATATTAAAGCATATATATGATTTCTCAATTATAACTAGGATATATCTGTGCTTCGTATGAGTATGTGTGTTGAACATTAGAGACTGAATTGAAGTCGGTCTCTAATTTAAGTTAGAGATTGAATTGAAGTTGGTCTCTAATTTTCGATCTCTAACGGACGGAATGTTGTAGTGTGTATTGAACATTGTTTGATTTTTTTAATTTTTAATCTATCTTTTTAAAATAAAACTCATTCCCAAAGATATGGATTTAGGTAGATCAGAGGATGAGGTAGATATAGATAAACCTATACCCTACGGGTTGACTAAATCTTTTGGATCTGATTGCAGGTTGAAAAATCTCAACCAAACTCAAAATATGATATCTAACATTAAAAATATGATATCGCATAACCCAAAGTAACATTGACTCAAAACATAACATGATTCGAAGTTAACTTGACTTTTGCCTAAATCGAATGATTTGTTTGTTATATCTATCTATACACCATGAAGTTAGTGCACTAAGATGAAAGTATTTCTAATACAATTAGGTGTCACTTATATATGTCCATCGATATAATCAAATGAATATTGAAACTTTAACCATAATTAATTTTTAATTTTTAATAATTTGTTTCTTTTTTAAATTATATGATAAAGTAGACCAATTTGGGGGACATTGAATAACTTAAATAATTTTTAAAAAAAATTTTAAAGCGGGAAAAGCAGGGGAGAAATTGGATTCTATTCTATCTCTTAATTCAATTCTATTCTATCTTTAAAACAACTCTTTGTTTTGTGTCTCTACAATTCAATCTGAAACAAAATCAAACCCACCTTGTTTTGACTCCAATGCTAATTACCAGTATTTCAGCTCGTTTCCCCTGGCTACGAGTACGAGTTCGATCCAACTGATTCGACGCTCATTCTCCATTACCTTCAACCCAAGATCAATGGCGAACCACTTCCTCCTAATATGATCTATAGGGTTAATGTTTACGAGTACAATCCCCACCAACTCACCGGTAGCTTTAATTTTTCTAATTAATTTCTTCTTCTGTTTTTTTCCTTTATGATATGATATGTTAATTGTTTTCTGTACCACTTGTGGAGAAAAAAGTTTTTTAAAAAATTTTAATTTTATGTTATTACATAAAAGAAAGTTTTTTTCTTTAAAAAACATGAAGCATTGTGCTCATTAAGGTAAATTTTAATTAGGTTATGTATGTATGTGAATTTTTTATCTTTTTAATTTTGAATTCATGGACTGTTTATTCATAACTGTTCTTTTTTGAATCTTGAATAGCGTATTCAACTTATCCAGCCCAAGGAAACAAACAATGGTACTTTTTCACGTCAAGTGAGCGGAAGTATCCTAGAGGGGGCGGCCTGATTGGAAGGCAGCAGGAGGAGAAGGCGACCGGAGCCGATAAAGCCATAACAGATATTGATAAGCGTGATGGTGAGATGATCGGATTGCAAAAGGCATTGGTGTTCTACGAAGGGGAGCCTCAAAAGAGTAAGATACTACTTCTAGCATGGCGGTATATAGTACTAATACAGATTAATTATACCCTTGCTTTAATTTTTATAAAATCTATTTATAATCTTTAAATCAAAGGAGTAATAAATTTTTACATAACAAAATACCATTTTAATTTTCAGAAAAAAGAAAACTGAACGTCAAGCAATTGTCTGAAAAATAGCAGACTTTTATTTTCCATAGTCACTTATTTGGATGTGACTTAGCAGAGTACTTTTACTTGTTTATTTAACTGTGATTTTGTGTATTCTGCCTCATGATGTCTGATCCCTTTTTTTTCCCAGTTGAATGACATTGTGCTTTGCAAGATATATAAAACAGTAGAATGATCGGGCCAAGACGACATCGAATCCAATGTAGAAGAGGAGCAAGTAGTCGACGATGAGTATGATCTTATTATAGGGAAACAAGTAGTCGAGGTTGATCTTTAATTGAAGCCGCAAGTAGTTCAACTTATTATGTCTTTTGCTATGTAATATTCTTTAGTTTACTAAACACGGTTAGTGATCTTCTCTTCTCTCTTTCCTTTCTCTAATATTAAATCTGTATCCACTACTTTTTTTCTCTTTTCTGGATTGTTGGGCTGCTAAAGACTCAGTTATACCCAATGATAATACTTTAATTTCTTCTCTTCTTTTTCTCCCTTCCTTTTTTATTAGGGTTATTGATTCGATTGAGAATATATTTTCGATTTTTTTACCAATTAGTGTCATTAATTTTAATTGGGAAAGATTTAACAATGAAATTTCATATGACTGGATCAAAGTGACGAGTTATTTTATGAAAACATGCAGATCGACGGTGAGAGATGGATAGGGAATGTGATGGATGAGATGAGAGTGTCTTTTGTTACTCAGGGAGATGAGTTAGTGAGTCTTTTGATTTTGTCAGAACTCTATGCTCGAATGTATACATTGAGTACCATGGAATGTGCGACAGATGAACAAAACTGAACATGCCCTAATGTCACTGGATCGTCAAATATACAAGGAAACTAGCATTTTGAAGGTATTTAATGGTGGCATATAAGCTGGAATTTCACAAAAGGAGTAAGGTTTTGTATTTGGATTTAATATCCCAAACTTGAGATCATGTTGCCCATAATATTCTGAACTATGTATCTCCGTATCATCATCACATTCAATACTACTATTTTTTAACAAAAGTGGGGATGATACGAGGTAAATCGATAGTTCGAAATATTATAAATAATATGATTGAAAATTTAGAATATTAAAATCCAATAATCCTTCATTTATTTCATTTTGTTCAATAAACTCATGTGTTATATTGTAATCTTGTCTTTTTCTTTTTTTTTTTTTGCCTAACTTTTAGACGGGAGATTTCTAAGTATATTGTCATCTTAAAATTGACAAAACGTATTTACTGTTAAGAGTATGCAAATACAACCATTCATGAGCCTAAAATTGAAGTTAACTACTTTTATCGATTTGAAATAATAATAATAATTGAAAATAAATCGGAAAGAATTCCACGCTTGTGATGAGGAAACAATGATGGAGAAAATTGTGCTCTATCACATTCTTCCACCTGATTTTAGTGCAAAAACATGCCTATAAATTTCAAACTCAATGACTTTTTTAAAATCATCTGAGTTGTATTCATTTGTGTGTGTATTTCTTTTTGACATATAAAAATTACAATGGAAGGCCTCAAATTCACTACTCTTTTTGTGGTTGCATTCATGTTGGCGATTCACGTAAACAATGCTTCAGCAAAGAATATTAAATCAGTAGAAAAGCACGATGAGCAAGTTCACGAGAAATTCCCATTGCTGAAGTCCGTTCATGAATGTTCTGATAAATGCAGTCCTGATGATCTCCAATGTCCAGTGAAATGCCTGCATGACATTGCTGAAAAGGATGAATCTGCTTTTGTAAAGTTGGCCAAAGATCACCAGCCTGACATTCGGGCATTGTTTTGTGCTGCAGGTTGCCACACCACTGAAAGTTGCAAAACTATTCAGAGAGGTAGGTTATCAAATCTCCTATGATATTGATGTAATTAATTTTGAGGATTATTCTTTGTTGAAATATTTTAATTTATTTATGACTTAATCTTATCCTGTTTTTTTGTTTGTTTTTCTGTTGAAGATGGTAGCAACTGTGCTGAAATTTGCGAGCACTTTTGTTTGGAAGGATAAATGCATCCGAAGGCAAAAATCATTTCGGAATATCAGTAAAGGAATAAGAAATATGTGTATTATGAAATTAGTTAAGTTGCATAACTATAAATTATGCAGAATGATTAAGTCTTATAGTGTTGTTCTTTTGCAAACTTAGTAGCCTTTTTATTTATTTATTTATTTATTTTTCCTTTCCTCTGGCTGGGTTGGAATAAGAATACTCTAATTAGTCTATTATCATGTAATTAAGTTTCTCTCAGTAAAATTTTTTATTGTAGTCTCATAAATTACAACTTTTTTATTTTTTATATTCTCTAAGCATACCCCGTATCATCTATAAAAATAAAAAATAAAAAATAAAAAAATTGTGCATATAATGTATCATACTCTATGGATTACAATCTAACAACTACTCTTTTCGGTTTATGATGCATGGAAACACCACTTACAATTGAAAATGTATTTTTCAATGTATCATAATAGTACTTCTTGTCGGCATTCATTATTTATCAGTTTTGACCAACATTCAAAACTAGCGCCCATTAGCACTTATTAGCATTTGACCATATTTCTTAATTATAATTTTTCGTGTATTCAGAATTTCATTGCTAATTAATAATAAGTTATTTATTATAACTTAGAAAAGAACAAGTCCTCAATAGATTTTCATTATAATATCAAACATAAAATCTGACGTCACTCCATATATAAAACGTGAAATTTTAAATATTGATTCGGGTATTTCCGGACAGTTCCACCTCACCCGCCACATCACGAGCCAACTATGCTTAATCGGACGAATAAGGGAGATATCGGCCTAAGCCAACCCTTAACGGGCCAGGTAAAGCCCAAAGCCCATTAGGGCTAGAGTTTCCTCCTAAACCACGGTAAATTACTATGTTACCCCTTTAAAATTCCCTATATATACCCATCAATTCCCAACTCCATGGGACATGTTTTTACATTCCACAAATCTCATTTTTCTCATAATCAAACACCCAAGCTCTCAACACACATTTCAAGAGTTTCCACCTTTGGAAAATCTCTCGACTCCCAAGGAATTCCCCCACACAAGGGCTTTGCCTTTTTGCGAGTTCAAGCAATCGTCATGCGGAATCATCAACTCGGTTTTCTCCGGAGCGGTTTTCTCCGGAAATTTAAACAAATTGCTGAAGTATTAGATAATAAAAGAATTAGTAAGTTTACAAAAAATAAAATTACTGCACGAAAAATAAAACTATTGGCGCCTTCAATTTATGATCAACCACGACTACTTGTTTCCTTTTATGATCATCCTCATCCTTGACTACTTGCGCCTTTTCTACAATGGATTTCATGTCGTCTTGGCCATTATCCTTGATTTCCCTCTCTTTTGGGTGGATCCCTTATAGCGTTTTCTTACTCTTTTGAGGCGTCCCTTTCTGGAGCACCAATGCCTTTCGAAATCCGATCACCTTAGCATCGTGCTCACAAGTATCTTTTATGGGTTTATCGGCTCCGATCGCCTTCCAATACCCTCCTATGGCCTTCCGGTCATGGCGCTCTCCGTTAGGATACTTTCGAGTCCCTTGATGTGAGAAAGTACCATTGTTTAGGATACTTTCAGTCCCTTGATGTGAGAAAGTACCATTGTTTGTTTCCTTGGGCTGGATAAGTTGTTGTTCAAGATTCAAAAAAGAACAATTCCTGGTTAATTAGGAATAAAAGGCCCATGAATTAAAATTAAAAAAATTCACATACTAAAGGCATTGAGAAATTTATTTTTCCTTTTTCCCCTTCGCTCCTCCACGCAGAGTGCTCCCCACAAGTGCACGCAGAGTGGTCCCCTACAAGTGATACAGAAAACAACTAACATATGATCAAGGAAAAAACAGAAGAAGAAATTAATTAGAAAAATTAAAGTTACCTGTGAGGGGATTGTAGTTGTACACATTAACCCTATGAGGAAGCAATTTGCCATTGATCTTTGGTTGAAGGTAATGGAGGATGAGCGTTGAATCGGTTGGATTGAACTCGTAGCCAGGCGGAAACAAGCTCAAATACCGAGCAACAACTACTTGTTCTAAGACCTTCGTCTTAGGCAGCGAGTAACTCACGACGAACTCTGTTTCGGACTCCTCAAATCGATAGCCTGGCTAGAACGAGCTCAAATCCCATTAAGTAGCGTTGTTGTTATGGTCATCATCAGTTCTTGGCTCCATTGGCGTTAGGGTTTGATTTTGTTTGAGATTAAATTGTATTTTGAGGTGTTTAAGAGCGAGGTTGTTGATTAGAGGTTGTTATAGAAGATATTAGAGTAGAAACCAATTTTCTCCCCTCTTTTCCCGCTCTTCTTGTATCATATGGAGGGCATGCTCTGGGGCTTTTCGTGTGAAAGACAATCTGTATTACTTCAATTGAACCAATTAGCGATTTGCAACTGAACAAAATAAACAAACACAATCTCCACCATAGTAAAAAATTTATGGACTGAGCCATTCTCGATATCTTTTGAAAAATTATTAATTAAAAACACAACTAGAAACTACACTAGCATCCCAAATAAAATATTTTCACTAACAAATTTACACGATAATATCCTAATACTACATTTAAAAAATCATAATAATTAAAACCAATGACCTTGGAATCCATATAACTTTAGTCAGGAGCGAAACAAATGAGTTATGACCTCCTCATTGGAAGATAGAAGACAAATTTACTGGGTAGTCCGTGGGTGTCAACAAGTTGCTCAAATCCAAATCTTGGTCGCCCATAAATGAAGTGTGAGAGTTATTCAGCATTTGACTCTCAACAATGCCATAAGTAAGGGGAAGTCCATACTTCATTGCTTCAAAACAACCTTGATCCATCTGGAGCGCATTGATTTCGACATTGATGTTGTTGTGGGAAGAAGTCTCACCAATTTCTACTTGCTGATCTTGTTGTTCAAACGCGGCTTCAACAGCATTTTGGCCATTTTCTTCCACCACTTTCTTATCTTCTTGTTCAATATTATCGACTCTCCCATGTTTTTGCAGTCGGGTAGCCGTTCTGCCTATCCCTTCTTTTTGTAAATTCTGCACAGTACAAAGTCATCCAACTACGGTTGGATGAAAAAGGGTTACAATCAAATATCAAAATTAATATTTTAAGCTAATTTTTGGAATCAGTTAATTAAATGATTAACAATCAAATAATTCAAAATTCAGCGTAAAATTGTCATAATTCAAATAAATTAAAACTCAGAGGTAAAAAGAAGAATTTATGTGCAAAAATATAAATATAGATGATTGAGAATGAATAAGCGAAATATTAATTATATTTACCCTCATACAAGTGTCTTCTTCACTGTGATGTTCCCTCTTCCGTTTTTTATTAGACTGAGTAGAAGAATCAGGAACTCTAAACTCATGCATAATCCATGGTGTTTTCCGACCCTTGGGAGGCTTCCCTTCATAGAACACCAATGCCTTTCGGGATCCGATTTTCTTGCCCTCATGATTTATATCTTTATCCGCCCCAGTTGCTTTCCAGTACCCATTTCCGGCCTTTCGATCTGGTCGAAACCCATTGCGATACTTCCGGTCTCTCGACGTGAAAAAGTACCATACATTGTCACTCTGTGCTGCATAATTTGCTGTTCGGATTCAAAAAGATCAGAAATTAAAACAAACATTCAATCCAACTAAACAACATAACTTCATGATTAAGAAAAGCAAAAAGAAACAAACCTGTGAGGCAATCGGGTTTAAATTTGTAAATATTAACAATATGCATCACGTTAATGGGAAGTTCTGAGCCATTAATCATAGGGAGCAAGTAGTGTAGTATAAGCTCTTCATCGGTAGGGTTGAACCGATAACCAACAGGAATAAATTTACTCAAATACTGGGGAGCAGGTACACATTTACTCAAATAGTCCCGAGCAGCTTCGAGCTGAGTAAATTTACTCAAATACTGCCTAGCAGCAGCTTCGAGTCGAGCATTGTGATCCTGATGTTTTTCTGGTTGGTTTCTTTGCTCCATTGGGTTTGCAAGATTTCAAAGTTGGGGAGGGACGGCTTTGAAAGTTGGGGAAGGGTTTGAAAGAGAGAAGGGGTTTGAAAGATTTTAAGGTTTTAAGAGATAATAACAGCATCTAGCTGTTAGATTGAGATAAAATGGAATAATATCCTCTCTCTATCCTTTCTAGGTTTTTTTTTTTTTCGTTTTTGATAGAATTTTATTTTATTTTTAATTAGCACATGATAAAAAAAATTACATTTTCTTAAACTTTAGATAAAATTTCAAGAACAAAGCTTTATCGCAAAGACTATGATAAAAAGAATTTAAAACTTAGAAAATTCACACTATTACACATTCAAAGGTTAATATTTAACTAAAAAATTGAAACTAATTTAAATAGAAGGTTAAAGTTTATAATCTGATTCTCCCTCTCCAATATTATTATATATATCGTTTTCATAATTTGTTTGAATAAAAAGAAAAAAATAGATTTATTGGATATATGTGAGATTCAAACTTAGATATTTTGTAACAACTTCCAAAGATTTATCTTTTGATTTTTTTTTGTTTGTAATAAATTATGATTTTTTTATGGAATAAATTATGATTTTGAAATTAGGAGTAAAAAAGAGTGGGTAGTTGTATAATACAAATTTTAAGTCGTATGATTTAGATATAGAATAATAGTTTTATAAAATCTTTAACAATTAATGTAAAAGTATTTTGAATTAATTCGATGGAAAAAATTAATATTATGCATTAAATGAAGCACAAATAGTATTATGGTACATGATAGATTGTAAATACGATGGTACGTTTGGTATGTAGTAATAGATGAGTGGGAATGAGAATAGAAGGTGATGTAATATATTTCGTATGTTTGATTTATAGAATGAAAATAAATTTGAGAATAGCAATTGGAATAGAAGTCCTGTATTGTCAATATGTATTCCCATGGGAGGAGGTGAGAATTCGTAATGTGAATACATTTACAGCTATTTGATGACAGTATTAACTTATTCCCGATCCTATTCCTACTCTAAACTTCCACATACCAAAATATGATAGTGGTAATTCTTGTTAGGAAATAGAGCAAGAAATATAGCAAAAGTTATTTGAATGTAAGATATTAACAAAACAAACAAGAAGGAAAAATAAAAGACAAACACAAAGATTTACGTGGAAACCTAAAATAGGGAGAAAACCACCGGCGGAAATAGAAATAGACTAAAATGAATGAGTGCAAAATTCAATCTCAAGAGGTACGAAAGCACAACAAGATTAGGACAAAGAGATCACAAATACTCTCAAACACTCACTCACAACTCCTAAAAACGGATCATAAAGATAAATCCACAAAGGCAAAAATGGTGCAAAAAATGTGAATGATCTAGGTTAATATCTTGGATTGGGATGATTTGGTTGAATGAAAATGGAGAGATTTATGGAGAGGTAGAAACCATGGCCATTACTAGTAATAAACTAGGGCAATAAACTCTACAATAATTCTTGCAATAAACCTAAGTAACATATGAAACAAACCCAAAACAGACCAAGAAACGAGGCAATCTACAGCGAAGGGCCTGGCACGACCATGCCAAGCATGACACGGGAGTGCCACATAGGCACGGTCGTGCCCAGTGCCATGGTTCATATCGTGCCACTCTTCTGGTCGGGCTTCTCTTTGTTTTTGTTTTTTCTCTGGCATGGTGCTGCCATTCTGGGCAGGGTCATGCCACCTTGATACTCGCTAATTCGTAAGCCTTTACACCTCAAGAAGCCTTTACACCTCTATATATCAAAGAATTCCTAAGCCTTGATATCTTGATGCATTTTGAGCCACACCCAACATCATTCATAAACGAATTTTCATTCCCAAAAATGAATTTAATATCACAATCGTTGCAAACACTAATAATAACATCATCATACCTCAAAAATTCTTTGATATATAGAGGTAAAAAATTATTTGATATATAAAGGTAAAAGAATTATGCATAATCATGTTTCGGCTTGAGAAAGGTTTTTTTTTAAATAAAATTGTGTGAAATAAAATTGAATGCCACGGGTCACAGCCCAAACACTTTCTCAAGCCCATATCAATCGTTAATTTGATGGGCTGACCATTGCTAATGAATTCACTCAGCAAATCATTTATGATGATCATTGATCAAGCTTCAGGTGTTATGGGCCAGGTGGTGTCAGGACTGGCCCATTATGATGGATCCATTAATAATGTGGATCAAACGGGCTTTCCACGTGAATTAATAGCTCGGTATATAATCCCCTCGCTATCAAGTTTCCGCCTTGTGGATGTCAATTAACATAGTCGATAAAGTCTTTAAACTTATTACCAAGTCTTGAATTCAAAACCTCATAAATTGGCCATTGCCCCTTATTTGCACCAATAATTTGAAAAGTTTGTAGGTTTAGAAGCAAAATTTATGGATAGGTGTGTCATAATAGATCATGACCGCCCATTAATAAATTAGGTTCAATCGAGTTTTTGAAGGCAAATAAATGGGTTGGATCAGGTATATTCATGGTCGACTTACTTTCAATCCGTCTTTTAAAATGGAATAAACTTACACAAAAACTTTCATACAATAAACATTATTACATATAAATTTCAGCTAATAATCTCTACCCGATTTAGCTAATTTAATTTCACCGGAAGGAAGCTTATAAACTTTGGTCAATGGAGCCCAAATCATTTTTTTCAGCGTGAATATCTTTAAATAAAAACAGCTCAATAAATAAGAAGTATAATTATTATGCCTTACTCCTTTTTTAAAAAAATTTATTATATTGTGAAATCAAAATTTAATACCGACCAATGAACAAATTTGAGGGGCCATCAAGGTGGGTATAATTTTTATTGTAATTGGAATTAATATTTTCTCTAGGAAAATTTTTAATTTTTTTTTCTCAAGAAAAATTAAATTGTCTGAATAGCATCATATTCTAATTCTCCCCACTAATCATTAGGGTGGGGGATGCCATCAACGTTTTATTAGGCTATGCACCCGACAAGCTCAACCCACAGCCAACTGTATTAGAGTTTTCCTTCATTTTCTAATATATATAAAATTTTAAAAATTAGTTTTCAAAAAAGTAAATGCATATTTAAAAAAAAAAATAGAATACTACCATATATTAGCTCAAAAACTTGTAAATGGGTCTTATTAGAATGTTCCTGAAATCATGTTTATGCATACATTTTTAGATCGTTTGAACATATAAGATACGTTTACGTGAAACTTATCGGGAACTTATTTAAAAATCACATAAATACGAGTACCCAAAAAGTAGTCCAATGAAAAATCCAATAATTATAGAAAAATAAAACTCCACAACATAATAATTTGTTTATATAGTTTGACATTGTAAGTAATGCATGATTATATTGTAGTTGAGGTTTATTGATTCAAATAAATAATCCATTTATTGAATCTGGGATTAATGAATGATTGAGTTGCCAAGAGAAATAGAATAAAATAATAATAGTGATTATAATTGGCATAACAGAAGATGATATGCATGTGACAATGTGAGCATAACATAATTAAGAAATTAAAAGTATGATTAAGAAAGTCATTAACTTCCTGATAAAACCAGAAAGTGATCTTATAACTACCACAAAATAATGATTAGCACAAGATGGTATGTTATAGTTAGGATACATTGAATTTGAGAAAAATTGCCAACAAATTTAAGGGAGTATGTCCCCCTTCAAGTCTTAGTTTTTCTACATACATACCATAAATAATATATAAATATATATATATTTTTTGGGGGGCTAAGAAAATGTTGATTAGACTTAATTACATGAATAAATAATTTTCCTAATTTTGATGAATGATTAATTTAATGTTGGCCCTTGAACAAGGGAAAAGCTAGCTAGTCTTGGGGCAATATAATTATGTTAGAAGCTTTGTTGAATAATAATAATAATAATAATAATAATGGGGTTTAGGGGTTGTTTGTAGTGAGTTTTTTCTTGGCATGATATGAAACAACATTAATCAAACTTTTGGATCAAGTAAAGCATAAGAACAATGACTTATCTTCTCAATCATTATGATGATGTTGTATTAGTGTGTACATTGTATGAGGAAAGGAGTCTAACTTGGGGTCTAATCCACTATTCATAGCATACTATCTCTCCTCATTTTTGGGGGTTCAATTAAGTAACATAATTGCAAAACTTATTAGGAAAATGGGAATCAATTTATTATATATATTAATCTTAGTCATTACTAGGGCCTCATTTTAGTTGTTAAAAAACTATTCATTAGCTGTTATGGGTTGTTACATGTGCGATTACGATTAAGCGAGACTAGTTGTTACAAGTCTGTTATAATTAGCGTTTATTTGTTCGGAGTTATTACGAACTGTTAGCTTTTATAAACGTTAAAACCAAACAAGCATAATGTATACTTTCTAAAAACATTTTAGTTTAGTAGTTGTAACAAGTGATTAACATGAAGTTAATTACATTTTTAATGATTGAGAAGGTATAGTCAGGAAACTCTTATGTTGAATATACCTTTTAGGAAATATCCTCTATATAATGTTGATCTCTATTAGGAAATTTTTTTAGCTAACTTCATATGTTGAAAGTACTTTAAGGTCAATCGTCTATTTATATAATAGTTTTCTATGTTATGTAATTTAACTTATTAAATTCGTCCCCAATAACGGACAGTTATTTAATATGGCTAAAGTATAGACAATTGGCCCTATAAAAATAACTACAGTTCTTTCTCGTGTGTATATTTTGTCTTGACTACTCACATGCCACTTGTCTGCCTGGAAAACTCCTCATCACTGTAACCTATACCATCGAAACTACATACACATAACTACAAAATTCTAAACTTTAGAATATTGTTATATATAACTGAATCAATTGAAAGCCAGCTAGGGTGTGTCACATCACTCGGTTACTATTAATTGTGTAACTTCATTATGATGTAGTGGTCATGCCAAGTTTTACAGTAAGATGTCGGGTTCATATATAGTATTCATATATAGTATGAAAATTAACTTAGATTAACAAGTTTTGAATAGAGCATATAAGTTGAAACATTAGAAGATCAATTGATTGGACCTTTGACTTGGGATTTGGGGTCTCCATTGTTGAGGACTTGAGCAACACATAACATGGGAAAACCCTAAAAATCTTAATCATGAGATCTTACTGTTTTAGTGATTATTCATGGCTCTAAAAAGCAAATTAAATCACGAACAAGCTTAATGATCATGTGACAGTAGGACATATATATATGTCATCTTCATTATATATATATATATATATATATATATATATATATATATATATTAATGTTTGGAAGATGGGAAATTATTGTTTGCACCTGGGCACATTCTGTTGTATCATCATCAATATTGAATTGAATGAATGAAATACTTAAATGATGAGTAAATTAAGACCAAAAATTAAAGACTAGGAGCTTGTGGGCACATGCTCATGTCTTTTCTTTATCCTCAAATTCCACATTTGATACTGATGCATACCAAATATATGTATATATACCACTGTTCCACCATGAGTATGTCAAGCTCGGGATCCAGCATCTCGTTACTGCACAAGTCAAACTATGAGGGATCGACTTTGACTTTATTTGACAATCAATTGTTAGTTGTTAATTGATCATATAAGCTGTTTGAGTTAATTAACGATTTGATTTAACATTGTAAATTTAGTCAGATCTTTGAAAAATATGTTGTGAATATAAGGCCAAAAAAAAACTCCACTCATTATGTTTTATTAACACGATTGTTTAAAAACTGTTTCATTTAATGATCTAAAAGTATTTCGATCAAAAAAATAATAATCTAAAATATATTAAGGTATAGTGTGTTTTTAATTTCATAGTGGTTCTATGTAAGAAACTATTTTCTATAATTTCAGGTGTGTATTTTTAATCTCATGTTTTATTACACACTAGTCATGTATTCTAGATCTTTCCAATTGTCCTTGCTTTGTTTGGACTTTTATGATATGCTCATATATCCCATTAATAAAAGGTGGATATTGCTTAATATTTAAGTAATTTAATTTAGAAAATTAAAATTAATAATTACTTAATTCATGACAAATTTCATAATAAAATTTATGTTAAAACACCAAATTATCTCAAGATTTTATTGAAAATGAAGAAAGTTAATGGAAAAAATAATTAATAAGAATAAAATTAATAAACTAGTCATTAATATGTCATTGATATTATAAAAGTGTCAAATATTATGAAACGAAAAAAATCAGTTAACGTAAAATATAAAAACTTAGTTAAAGTAATAAAATTTTTAATGATAACCCAAACCCAGATCATACCCCAAAAAAAAAAAAGAAATATTATATAAATGAGAGGAGACATTTACAGCAAAATAATACAAATTCCAATATACTTAGTCATAGGATTCTGGTGTGACTGGCACATCCCTCTTAATTATAAAAATTTGGGGAGCATATGATCCAAGCCTGAGATTTTCATGGAAGTAAAGCAACATAATAATCTTATCACAGCCTATTGGGTGGACTTAATCAGCATTAATTTCATTAATTATAGACCTTAATTACATCTCTATTATTGCTGGCTGGATCATGTGGGTGCTCTACCTTATTGCCTAATATTTCAAATTCTTAACTATTTCCTCCCATTTTTCATATAATAAATGTCTTCTAGATTACTTCTATATCTTATATTAGTTTTCGTACTACTTCTCACTTCATGCTTATATTAATAAAGGTGAATAGCAAACCTCAATCCCGAACCCCCATCTTAAAGATATAATCCCTCCGTTTTCACAATATTTGTCACTTTATAATTATAATGATATACTAATTACTTATTTATCAATTTTGTCCTTATTAATTGTTTTGTTTCTCTCTTTTTTTTCTTTATTAATTTTCTTCATTCTCAATGAAATATAGGGATCACTTGGTTTTTTAACATAAAAGTTGTCATGATTTTTGTGTTCCCTTGGTATTCCTTCATATAACCTTAAAACGACATGTATTTGAAACAAAGAGAGTACTAAATTGCAAGTATCATTTAATTTAATTGATAAAATTTATCAATCTCCCCATAATAAAAGGAAAAAGAGAAAGGGGAAGAAGAATAATTAGAGTACAAATTCCAATATATGATCATAGGATTCTTATGGTGCCATTCCTTCCTTGGGGATCTCAACCTTTTGAAGGGCATATGATCTAAGCATGAGATTTCCATGCTGACTTAATATTTAACAACAGCCTTCAAATATGGGGACACAATCAATAATCCCATCACACTTAGTCTCTACTTCTCACCATTAATTAATCATTACATCCACTAAACACACCATTATTAGTGAATCATGTGGATTAGCTACAGACAATGACAATTAAGAAATCCCTTCACTAATTCGACCACTTTCCCCAAATTTTCAAACTAGCGTTATATAGGTGATGTTCTATTTAACTTTAACTATTTAACTTTAACTTACAACCGTATAACTTCTTACAGCTTTATTACAATTAAATTGATGCCATTCAGGCTATGAAAATCAACCAGAATCTCTCCATTTGTATCTTCTAATAACTATGTTTAAGCTTAAATTAATCATTAAAACATTTCAAATTTTTTCAGAGCATCACATTCACTATTGGATAATTTACTATTGTTTATACATATAATTATCACAACAAAAAACCTAAAAAATGGGCAAAAATACTAGTCGTTTGAAAATTAGAAACAAGACCAGCACAGTTTTTTGTTTTTTTTTTCAGGAATCTCCCAGTACAGGAAAATTAATTATTTTTTAATTAAAGAACAGTACAGAAAATTAAGTTTGCTTAAGCAGGAAATATAAATTACTTGTGATTGTGAAGCGACAAAAGAGGGCCAATGTTAACCACGTGGCAGACACTGATGAGCTTGTAATTCAACGTGGGTCCCAGTAGGGGTAGTCATTCTGAGCTCCAGATACCCCCTTTGACATTACAATGCCTCCCTTCACACTACTGTCACTTCGAAAACATTTTAAATAACAAATGTTTAATTCTTATTTTCAATGTAAATTTTTTATTTATGACCCATATTTAAAAACCTTTTCTATTTTTATTAAAAGGAAAGACATATGTAAGAATTTTTATTTATGGATGATATTAATCAACATCGAATTCTTTGTATTTTGTTTCCAAAGATACCGATGCCTTGTTCTATGTACTTATACGGAGTTGTTAGGTTGTAAGAAATTATAAGTAAAACTGTAAGAAGATGTAAAGAGTAGTAAGTAGAGGTAAACAGTTGTAATGAGTTTTAAATTATAAAAAACAATGTAAAAAATTATAAATTAAAAGCTGAATAAAATAGAGTGAGCCTCGATCATTTATATGATACTTGTAAAATTTAAGATAGTCCATGGCAGTGGCGGAGCCACATGAAAGCAAAAATAAAAAATAGTTTATTTTTAAAGTAAAAAATTTAAATTATAAGTAATTGAACACCTTTAAATTTGACCCAAAAGACGTTGGACATCTTTATTTTAAATTCACGACTTTGCCACTGGTCCATGGCAAAGGGTGGAAGGATATTTTATAGCGAGTAGTTGCATGATGCCGAAAATTGCACTTTATTTGGTAGTTGGCCTACGAAAAAAGTCGTAGCTCGGTACCTTTGAGGAGCCAACGTCATTGTGTTAGACCTAAATAAGCGTAATTAATTATTATAATTATGGGAACGCCATTGCCAGCCCTCTGTTTCTTGAAAAACGGCACCAGTAGTAGTCACAATTACCAATCAAAGTTGACAAATCTTACCATATACTGAGTTGGAAGTGGAACAATAAGGGGATGAATCCATCTTTTTTAACGTAAGAAAATAACAATAGGCTACCCTTTTTTGAAAAGAGTTACATAAGAATATGTGCCGTATGCAAATAATCGGCACTTAAATACTATCAAATTATTATTTCACCCGTAGAATGTATAATAATTCTCAGTAATTTTGACCGAATATTATTATAAGATTAACATAAATTAAATAATATGCGTTGATGTACTGTTAATTATAAGACTGGTATTCAATAATGTTGTATCATCTAAAAACACTGAAATAAAACCCAATACAAGTATTAGTTTTCATGTAGTTTACGAGAAATTAAGTATAAGATGACGATAGTTTTAACTTACAAGTTTTACAATCGCTTATTTTTTCTTACAATTTTTTATAGTTAACTTTACAAATATCTTATAATTTTATAATTAAATAGAATACGACTGTAATGTGATTACAGTAATATAAAAAAATTGGCTTAAGGATGAATGAAGCGCGTATGTAAAGCGAGAGTTACTAATCTTGTCGCATAGATAGCGCAACTCCTTCCTGCTTCCCATTTGAGTTTTTTTATTTTTTATTTATTGGAGAATATGAAACAATATAATGGTGGAGGCATGAAGTACAAGAGTCCACCACCCCACACGTCATCACGTGGTTTTTCCGCCGACTTTCCACTGCATTTGGGGTCTCACTCTCTCACCTCCTTCCCTCCTTTTCTCTCAATCCACATAGCTCTATAATCTGTATACAAATAATATCCAAGTTTGATGATTACCCTTAAACTGCATGCATAATATCCATTAGTGTACATTTAACTTCTTCACCCAATAATGTAATATTTTTATGGCCTATACCAATAAGATCATTCATGAATTTACGATTCTTAGTAGATCGTTCTATTACGACAAAATTTATTATCAAAATAATTTTGAAAGTGTTATATCATAAAGCTTTAGACGAGGTGTTTTTTTTTTTTTTAGAATAGAACTAAAATAGAAAACTAATTTGCAAGGTCTTCTCAATAGTTCAATACAAAGAAGATAAACAAAAAGTAAGAATAAAAGTGATTTAAAAGTGTATATATATATATATATATATATATATATATATATATATATATGAGTTACAATAAAGCTCTCGTTTGACTCCGCTCACTTGCATGCCTACTCTCGTCAGTAACGTTCACATTTCTCACCCCGATAATTGTATTCAGCATGTCAATATCTCATGTATCCCTTTAATTTTATTTGCATGGCGAATCCCCAAACTACATTAATGTGAAATGTTAAAAATATATGCTAATTTGAAGTGATTTGAGTTTTTAGCACATTATTATAGCTAGGAAAAAAAAAAATCCTCACAGTAAAGAAATTAAAGTAAAATTCTGTTTAATTTAACTTTACTTATAACTACTTATAACTCTATATAATTTTTTATAATTAATTTACAATGTATTATAATTTTTTATAATTTTTTTAATTTATAGAACTCAAATAACTATGCCACTAATTACGAGAAGGGCTACCTACTAATGGTTGTATTTAATTAAAAAAAAAAAGTATGGTGTACCCTATATGGGTTGTTAAACTGAGCCAATTAAATTAAAAAATAATTAGAGTCCCCGAACACCAACAATGGCGCGGCGTTCTCGGTTCGGAACCCCTCTTTGTCAGCAGTTTGCAGGTGACTTCAATTCTCCAGCCCACCCACCCACCCCTCATTATTTTACACCAGACAAAGACAGTGTAGTATTAATTAGTCAAACCCTATTATTTTTTACCATTCCTCCCTCCTTCCTCTTCCCTCCCACTTGAGTCAACTCCCCGTCTTCTCTCTCTTCTCTCTCTGCCCTCCTATATAACCCCAACCCCCTCCCCAACTGTCATCATCATCTTCATTCTTCTTCCTCCCTTCCCTCTCTGCAGACTAAACAAGCAACCATGGAGGACGACTCCTTCTACTACTCTAATCTAGACACCGATCTAGACTTCAGCTTCACTTCCACCACCTCCGATCGCACTTTCGGATCCTCCAGCGCCCGCAGCAGCTTGGCCCGTAGCAGCCTCACCCTCAGCTTCAACGAACGCCTCTCTCTCTCTACTCCCCACCACCACCACAACAACCACCACCGCCGCCCCCACCGCCGCAACGACCCTCACTGGTCAGCCATTCGAGCTGCCACTAACCTCTCCCCCGACGCCCGCCTCCACCTCCGCCACCTTAAGCTTCTCCGCATTCTTGGCTCCGGAAACCTCGGCCGGGTCTTCCTCTGCCGGATCCGAGACTACCCCAACTCCAACGCCCACTTCGCCCTCAAAGTCGTCGATAAAGACTCCCTCTCACCCAAAAAGCTCGCCCACGTCCAGACCGAAGGCCAGATTCTCTCTCTCCTCGACCACCCTTTCCTCCCCACCCTCTACGCCCACATTGAAGTCTCTCACTACACCTGCCTCCTCATCGATTACTGCTCCGGTGGGGATATTCACTCTCTCTTACGTAAGCAGCCCGGCAACCGCCTGCCGGTTCAGGCGGTCAAGTTCTACGCCGCCGAAGTGCTCGTTGCATTGGAGTATCTCCACTCGTTGGGAATCGTTTACCGGGATCTGAAGCCAGAGAACATTCTGATCAGAGAAGATGGGCATATTATGCTGTCGGATTTCGATCTTTGCTTCACATCGGACGTTTCTCCGAAGGTAGAGAAAGTGTTCGATGATCATCACGCTCATCCGACAGCTGGGATGAGCGGGGGCAGGATCAGGTGCAGCAATTGCTTCGGTGGGGCCGAGAGGAGATCAGTATCTCGATCAAGATCATCAAGATCGAGAGATCAAATGGAGTTTGTGGCGGAGCCCACCTCAGCTTTTTCAAAATCCTGCGTCGGGACCCACGAGTACTTGGCGCCGGAGTTGGTCTCAGGCTCCGGCCACGGCAACGGCGTCGACTGGTGGGCTTTTGGGGTTCTGATCTACGAGCTCCTCTACGGAACGACCCCGTTCAAGGGGGCGAACAAGGAGGCCACGTTGAGGAACATCGCGTCGTCGAGGGACGTGGGCTTCAGCCACGTGGCGGGAGAAGAGAGAGAAAAGGAGGAGTTTTTAGCCAGGGATTTGATCGAGAAGCTCTTAGTGAAGGACCCACTACGGCGGATGGGGGCAGCCAGAGGGGCGGCGGAGATCAAGCGGCACCCATTCTTCGCCGGAATAAAGTGGCCGTTGATCAGGAGCTACAGGCCGCCGGAAATCCGAGGAGGGGTGGTGAGGAGGAGCAGAAGTCACTTGAGTGGGCTACAGATGAGAAGAAAGTGGTGGTGGAGAGGGTTGAGTTGTTTCTTGAAGAAGAAAGTCGTCTCCTCCTCCTCCTCCTCCTCCTCATCTTCTTCTTCTTCTTCTAAAGTTCTTTTGTATAATTCCAGCTTCAAGAGTGTGGTTTCTGTGAATAATGACATGGTTAATAGTAGGAGATTATCCTAAACAAACTTAAAAGATTTTTTTCTTTTTTTTTTTTTGGGTGGGTGATGGGTTAGATTTGCGAGTGAAAATGAGGCTTTGTATAGAGAAAAAAAGAGAGGTGAGATATATGATGTGTGATCAATTTTGTGTTTCTAATTTGAATCCCTTTGATCATATTATACTTTGAGTTTGCAAATAGTTTTGATCGAAAGAGGACTTATGGATGTTATACGTTATTTCTATTGAAATTTAAGAAACATTAAAAAAGAGTCCACTAACACATTGTTTATATATCAAATATATACTCGTATTTTTGTTTTAGATTACATATATACAATCAATATAACAAGAGATAATCTCACAATTGAGTTCGATATTGAAATAACGAGAATAGTTGCATTAACTATATCTATTATTTAACAAATTCATGCGGTATGATATTAATATGATACCAATTTTTTTCATGGGTGAGATATCGATTGCTAGTGAAAATGATAAAAAAATTTGTAATTAGAGACGGAAATGATGTATTGGGTCAAATTTTAGCTTTATAACGTTTGTCTTTGTATTATTAATGAAAAAAGGGAATGATAATATTATTGATAGATGTGATGATATAGCAAATGAAAACTCAGAATTAGAAGTCCCTTTCTTTAAAGAAAAAGGAAAAAGTGTCAAGTTTGTAATTAATATTTGGTTAGACAATGAGAACTACATTTCCTCTTTGTGTCTAAAGTCAATAAGAAGAGCACATGATGAATGTTATGGTTTAAATGCTATGCCTGTCCTTCCTATGGACAATCCTTTCTTCTCTCCACCCACAATTAGGTCATTTAATTTTCAATATAAACAAGCATCTCAACTTGTCTACTATATCACATTATTCTTGGATCCACCCATTCAAATTTAGATCAAGTTTTATATAATATAAAAGTAGGTAGTTTTGTAAACAGCTAATTCAGATGTCGTTTGTGTTTGATCTTTAGAGTAGTAGTCTGCCAAACCAGTTAAGCCCTATACGTAAGTCGCCATCATTAAGGACGGAGCATTCATTAAAACAACGGTACAATTATACTAATGCAACTTTGTCGCGTTGTAGATCTGTACTGGAGCCAAGGGGGACAATAATTATAAATTTTGAAACGAGAACTACGGTAAGGAATAGTAAAGAGTAACGTGGCTGAATGGCCATACAATTGGTAGAAGCATAGAAAGGGAAGAGTATGCCCTAGGAATGTTGCTCCATAACATGCAAGGAAAGATCAATATCACAAATACATAACTATGCTTGCTGCAAAAGATGCATAAGTTTGCCCCCTTCTTCCCAAACAAGATAAAATTGAATTCAACTCATTTACTTGCCCACCAACCACCAATCCATTGCACCTTCAATTCAATTCTCAAAGGACCTTTGAAGATAATTTAACTTGGTTACGAACCCATAAGTTGACAATAAATGTCTCCTAAGGCTTTTGCAGGGCTAGGTACAGAGTACTCCTCACAAACACAGGCAGACATATTTTGTTTTTTTGCAACTTAATTATGCTTCAAGTCATTTCACCCTTCTCCCATTCCTTATTTTGAGACACAAGTAAAATCCTTTGCTTTAAGGTGTCCAATCTATGCATATAGACCATCTCCTCAATTAAGGAATCATATTCTATAACATTATTGTTCTAGCTATAGGTAAATTTGACTGACCACTCATTATGGTTGGTCTCAATCGACTTTTTTTTTTAAAACGGTAAATGCGGGTTATCTAATTAGTCCCTGTTTTAGAGGGTAATTTCTGCTTGTCACTAGGCCAATATTCATTTTGTGGTTAGACTCAATCGACTACAACGAGTAAATATAGACACCAAATCAAACTCAAAGAAATACATAGATTTAAATACCTCATATGAGAGAAGACTATAATGATTCGTGTTGTGACTTATGAGTTACTACCTTTCCTAGTTATGGATTCAGGTCTGTGGTTAGTTGGGCTGGGCTGGATACGATGGGCCAATCGAAATAATGCAGAGGCCCAGCATGAATATACGACTTCACTGGCATGATAGGAGAGAGAAAGGGACACTGAACTTTAGTGATTTGGGCCCATTTTCTATTTTTTATTTTTGTTTTTGTGTATAAAAATGGAGGTTCGGGTAGATGTGCTTTTATTTATTTATTGGTTTAGGTGGCAGGGACTGACTTTGCTGAGGCGTAGGTTCAGAATTGAGGTTCACATTTGTGGAGACAAGTGGCACCTTTTCCTGCTTTTTTAAAAAAATTTAGTATAAATGATTCATCATCTTTACCAAAGTTCGAAGTTTAGAAGAGACAATTTTCTTACAAATTGTGTAAAAGAATTGGGTTGAGTTGTAGTCTTGGTATCTCTTTGGCCCATCCCCTTTGACCATTCGCATGATGAACGTATTAAATTAAAAACATATTTCTGAACTTTTAATCATTAAATTAAACTTTTAATTAAGTTAATTTTTTAAATAACAAATATAAAGCGTAGTCTTACACTTTTTAACTCATAAATATTGGCACTATGCCCATTTTGAAAAACCCCAATCACAAGAGGCTACAATAAACCAACACTAGCAAGTGTTAGGCTTTTTAGGCCTCTTGTATTTATTTTTCCATTACACAAAGCCCAAAGAAACCAAACCCCAATTACTAATCACACACACCCAACATTAATTAACCGCATACAAGCAACCCATTGATGATTAATTAAGTGATGTTTTCACTCAACACCAAGTCTCTTCTTGTACTCTAAAACGAACTCATAAAGCTTCTCCTGGTCAGGGAGGGACTCGGCAACGCTCTCCCTTTGCATGCACCTCTTAGCCCATGCAATGATCTTTGGGCACGACTCTTCGATCTTGAAATTGCCTAAGGTCTCGTACGCGTAGAACCAGCTGTAGTATGGGATGAGCACCACATCAACGAACCCGAATGAGTCCCCTCCAAAGTAAGGCTTGTCCCCAAGCTCTTGCTCTAGCAGCTTGTAATGCTCTATGAATTCTTTCTTTGCTGCCTCTTGTTCTTCACCCTTAGTCGCCCATACCCTCTTTCCAATTTCGTAAGCCTACACACACTCACAATAAAGTATCATTTAGGTAACGTTTCACATTTTGTCGAAGCAGTCACTCACTCTATTTCCTCCCTCTCCCAAGGGGAATAATTTCCTCAATGAGAAAATTGTGTGGGAAAAATTATTGGACTTTGACAACCCCGTTCCCCCAACTTAGTAAGCCTTCTAGGCTTCCCTAAAATAGGGGTCCAAAAGATGGGTTTGTTTATCAAAAATAAAGTAAAATATACAAGCCTTTTCTTTTGTTTCGTTCAACTTTTTTGGGGGGTGGGGGTGTGGGGTTTCCTGCCTAAGAAACAGAGTAGGTCCATCTTCTTTAATCAATTATATACTAGAGTTGCCATTGAACTGGTTGAGTTAAACCTCTTTCGTGATCAAGTTACTTCTGAGTCTAGTCGTTTTTTATGAAAACTTGCATGTAGACTTTGCATTAGACATCGGTATTAATTTTGTTAGGATCTAAGTACTGGAAAAATGAGGTTTACTAATGACAGGAAGGATAAAAAGAAAATGGGAATGTTGTGTCGTGGTATCGTCACTACTGACTTGAAAGTGATTTCAGCACAATCATGGTGCAAATTGTAAGAATTCCGGTCGCTCCCAAAGGTTAGAAAGCACCCTCCGTCCACTTGCATTCGTGAATAAAGAAATGGAGTATGTAAAACCAATTACCCTGGAAAAAGAGGAGGAAGAAGAAGAAGAAGAAGAGATTTTTCAGTGTGTGTGTATTAATTAAGGGAAATGAATATGTTTTTGAAGAGGAAGCTTGACCGTTAGCAGCTGAAAAATGGGAAGAGAATCAAGCTGAGTGGGTGAAACAACATTCTCACTAACAGTCTAAGAGAGAGAATCGTGGGGAAAGAAACCGACATTGGACATCAACAGAAAAAATCACAAACAAAATTTCCTCATAAAGAATAACATAGCTCGCCCGCAGTCGCGCTGCACCCGGACCGACCGGACAGCCTGCGTACGCACTTGTGGTGAAGCAACAGCCTTCCCAACACAAACCATGAATTTAGTTATTCAATGGTCAATAAGGAGGAAGGGGTATTTAAACCCCAAAAGAAAGCTACAAAATTTAAGTTCAATCGTGGGACAAAACCAGCAAGAAACGAATCAAGTTCTTTACAATTACCAACACTTCAAATTTTCTTAATCTTAAGCTACTACTTTGCCATTTTCAAGTAAAACACCATCTTCGATTCAAAAACTTTTAAGTTTGTACTTTACTAGTACTTTGTCACTTTTAGTATTTTGTTGTTTGTAATATAATTTGTCGCTGACTTTGTCAAAGTAAATTAAAATTTAAGGATATTTAAACTTACGTAGTTACTTTTACTTCCACAAATTAAACATATTATAACTCAATTTTAATTACTGTGACCAAATTTTTTTTCTTTTTTTTTAATTTTGATCGTTAAGATGACCCATCTTTTGAACTCCCTATTTCAAGGGAAGTTCAGAAGGCAGACTGGCTCGAAAGGAGGAGATGTCAAAGACCTATACCTATTTTTCCAATAAAGATGGAAATAGAATAGACCATTCACTGCTTCACATAGGTGACCGAACTTTAATCTTCACAGCAAAACAAAACAAAAAGTACAAGTGCTTCGACACATGTGACCGAACTTTAATCGTCACAGCAAAACAAAACAAAAAGTACAAGAACAGACGATTGTTTAAAGAAAAATAAAGAGAAAAGGCTAGAGGGTACCTGTTTGTCAATAAAGTCGGCCCAGAAGCGAGCTTGAGCCCTTTGATAAGGGTCAGAGGGAAGCAAAGGATTATTATGGTTCCAAACCTCATCAATGTACTGAACAATGACGAGGGACTCGCAGACCGGGCGGTTGTTGTGGATGAGAACGGGGATTTTCTTGTGAACCGGGTTCATCTGGAGAAGCAAATCGGACTTGGTGCCCTTGGACAAGTCCTCTTCTAAGAACTCGTAGTGGAGGCCTTTCTCAGACAAAGCAATCCGGACCCTCATGCCGAAGGGGCTGGGCCAGTAGTCAAATACCACCACCTCCTTCATCGCCATTTTCAGGACTCTGTCACATACAATAATACAGCCTACAGGACAGGGGAAGTAGTAGCCAGTAATACTAGTACTAGTTGGTGGGGTGGGGTTGGGGACGATGTGGGTAGTAGCTATTCTCCTGTCTATTTCTGAATGTGTGAATCATAGATGAGGTAGAGCCGTGGAAGGAGTTTTGCTATTCTTCCTCGTTTTTTTAATTTGTGCCAATTATTGCTCCCCTGTAGCACTTTATTTTAAGTGTCACAAAGTTTTGCAAGAGATCGTTATTGCATACATATATTACAGTGACTTCTAAGTTACTTGAACATATTAATAATTCATCATACTATCAACTTTTATAAAAGCAATCCTTAAATCAACTATTAATCACCGTAAACTATATTCAGTAAAGATCACCATATCAAAACGTATACGTCTTATTTATGTGTTAAGCAAGACGATTTCATATAGGACCTAAAGTTAGAAATTATTATTAGAATCCTTTATATAACCTCTAAATTATATTATGAGAAATGACTTTAAAGGTCTACAACTAATCTCATAAAGTATCGTTGAACTTTCCAAGTATGTTTTGTCCTCATTCACATGTTACTCGAGAAAACTTTCCGAAAGGTCGTCCATCTCAAAACTATTTGAAATTATACATGCTTAACTTTGGAGTTCTCGACAGTGAATTACCTAAAAAGAAGGTATAACTCTGTAAATATAAGTAGTAGTTTTATAAATGTGCATTATGAAGGGGAACAAAAGTTGTTATCATAGAAGCATTTCCTAAAGAGCGACAACAAACAAGCAAATGAAACAAACTTCCCAAGTGAGAGCTTGTCCTTGACGGTATGGT
This sequence comes from Talinum fruticosum, assembly GCA_021018815.1. Taxonomy (NCBI): domain Eukaryota; kingdom Viridiplantae; phylum Streptophyta; class Magnoliopsida; order Caryophyllales; family Talinaceae; genus Talinum; species Talinum fruticosum. The sequence continues at coordinate 358,517 of JAITYX010000139.1, read as the reverse complement.
ATCTTTCTTGCTTCTGGACTCGCCAACCATAGGCCTCAAAAAGAAGGATCATATTTTACCATTTAAGGGGTTCCGATGGGGTGCCCATTTAGTTTCAGCCCTCATTCATTCGTGAGGTATGTTGTACGCCCTTTAAAACCAATCTCTTTATTTATAAAATTATTAAAAAGATAAAATTGCTTATATTTAAATCTTACGCTTTATAAAAGCGTGACTCATCCATACGAAGAGTTATGAGCCCTATGGGACTAGGCCCATTCACTTTTTGCAGATATATGTATGGAGCATTAGTATAAGAAATCATAGGCTTAATATACATCTTTTTGGTGAAAGCTGGCCTCAATCTTTAATTATGAAGTTGAATGAAGAGTTTAAATTCCCTCACAGAAATGTTCTTCACCTTAAAACAATAAAATGACGTAGATAATTAGTATAAGTTCACAAAAACATAATTTCACGGGATCTAAAACGTCAAAAGTACACCAATATTTCATCAACTACAATACAACACGAAAGATTTGCACTTAAGATAACTCTAAGCAGTGTTGCCATTTCATCATACATGACAAGAAATACAAAAGGCTAAAATCAACCAACACTTCCCAAGTGTTGGCTTTTAAGCCCCTATTATTTCCTCATTACACACACACACACAACAACAATGAATTAACAACATATATATGTTGATATTAATTGAGCAAGTTTTTCATTGAATGCCAAGTCTCTTCTTGAACTCGAAGCTGAACTCATAAACCTTGTGCTGATCAGGAAGGGACTTGGCGACGCTCTCCCTTTGGATGCACCTCTTAGCCCATGCAATGATCTTTGGGCACGACTCTTCGATCTTCAAATTGCCTAAGGTCTCATACGTGTAGAACCAGCTGTAGAATGGGATGAGCACCACATCAACGAACCCGAATGAGTCCCCTCCGAAGTAAGGCTTGTCCCCAAGCTCTTGCTCTAGCAATTTGAAGTGGTCTATGAATTCTTTCTTCGCCGCTTCTTGTTCCTCACCCTTACTCGTCCAAACCCTCCTTCCAGTATCGTAGGTCTGCAACACATTACAAATTATTACTTAGTTATGTTATTTTGCTTGTAATTAAGAGTCGAGATCGAGATAAGCATAAAGGGGAGGAGATTGGACCTTTTTGTCAATGAAGTCAGCCCAGAAGCGAGCCTGAGACCTCTGGTAAGGATCAGAGGGAAGCAATGGGTTCTTGTGATTCCAGACCTCGTCAATGTACTGAACAATGATGAGGGACTCACAGACCGGGCGGTTGTTGTGGATGAGAACTGGGATTTTCTTGTGAACGGGGTTCATCTTGAGAAGCAAGTCGCTCTTGCCCTTGGCTAAGTCCTCTTCTATGTACTCGTAGTCGACCCCTTTTTCAGCCAGGGCAACCCGCACCCTCATACCGAAGGGGCTCGGCCAGTAGTCTAGAAGCGCCACCTCCTTCATCGCCATCTTCAAGACGTTGTCGAGGAGAGAGAGAGAGACACACACACACACAGTGGAACCAGAGCAGTGGGGTGTAATAGCACAATACAAGGTTCTCGATGGAAGTTCTTGGTGGGATGGGGGAAAGAGGGGTTTATTTATAGATTTATTAAGTGAATGACGTCGGAGGAAAAGGCCAATTTTGTTATGTTTGGTCTATTACTCTAATTGGTTCGAGAACCTTCACTTTTGGAACATTTTAGGCTTTAATTGTTCATCTGTTATTTTTATTTTGAAGTATAGCATTTGTGGAACGTGGGCATTAATTATTGAGTTTAGTAACAAAATCAAAATCTATGGAAGACAACCCTCTAAACATGACAAAATCATCTTTTAAATGATAAATAGAAAATACGTCTTTTGAAAATTTTGTGCTTTGACTATTTATTTGTATCTTTCCTTGAACAATCATATCTACTAAAATGTCGATTAGTAAAAGGACTTTTCTAAGTTATAAAATTGAGATATCGAGTTTATAGAATCTCACAATTCGTCCTCTTCAATTGTATATTATAATTTGTAACCTTTTCCCTAAAAAGAAAAAGAAAAAAGATACCACATTCAATAGGGTTTGAGTTAAGAGTGGGGGTGAATGAGGCGATCCGAGAAGGCCGTGGGAAGTTCTAGGAATTAAGCTGGAGTTTTCGCTGGTGGTCGATTGTAACGTTCTAGGCTTTTCTTTTCAAAATAGATAGTCATGCATGACGTCAACATTATGTAGAGCTTTTTATGACCTTTCCCCCTCCTTTTCTGGAATTTGGAATTCTGAATCCAAGTGTTCACTAAGAAAGTCTTCTTTTTCTTTTTTTTTCATTCTTAATTGTTGCTAGTAGCGGTTTCTTCGTATTTTATCTATTGACATGGGTTGATATTCATCTAACAATTAAAAAAATAATTGTTGCTCGATTAATTACTTACAATTTCTTACAGATTGCTATGCAGTTAGTGACAACTAATTTTTTGCAACTAAACTCATAATTATCTTAAGTCTCTTAGGACTTATTACAGTTGCAAAAAGTATAAGAAGTTGTAAGTAATTGTAAGCATATACATTACTATCACTTATCAGAGCAAGCAAACTATGAATCAGAATGGAACTTATCAATGCATTGCAGATATATGTGTTCCTCAATTTCTGCGGCCATATTTTCATGGTTAAAAAGCATTCAATAGGAAGAATTAGTTCCTCTCCCAATAGGATTTGATGCTGATCCGAGAACTTGTGCAATGAAGGCTGTTTTGGCATCAACAACTGACATTTTCCTTACATGTATGCCCGTTGCTGGCTCGTCTCGCCATTACAGGAGCTACAGTTTTCAAGCTTATTCATTGAAAGTCTCTTAAGCCATCCATTTATCTCCTTCCATAGCACCAACAAGAAGAGGCAGATTAGATTGGTTTCTCTTGTTCAATGCTTTGGCAGGAATGATATTCTTTGGATTTTCACCACTGGCCACTGCCTTTACTCTAAAAGCTGTATCAGCAGCAGAAACACGCCTCTGGATAGCACAGCTGGAGAAGAGAATATGCTTTCTTCGATAATGCCTCTTGCAAGTCGATCATGTCACATAAGAGTTACTCAAGAATTGAAATTGAAGAGCCATCTCACCTCCAATCTCGATCATAGGCAATGTAAAGAAATCGAACTAATCTCACCCTTTGCTGATCAATTTTCAAAGATATCTTATATAAACCACTACTCCTACTAAGAAGAATTCAATCAAGGCCCTTCACCATGTAGTTGGCTCCATCCACTATTTCAGCTCGAGGAAAGTGCTATTGCTAGCGTCAGTCACATGGAGGACGAACTTGATCGTGAGCGTCTCCCTGCCTATCACACCTCAAGTGCTCAGAATATATTCAGAGGTGGCTCATAATCTTGACTGCTGCATAAGGTGAGAACTCTGACGAACATTTAGAGACCATATAATCCGTTTTTGTTGTTGCTCCAAAACCTACTCAACGAAAAACTTATATTAATGGTTGAAGGTTTAGGAAAAGGTTTATACTCTAACATGTCCCGTTATGTGATTAAAGATCTAGAAACAGGTTTATATTCTAATGCTCCCCATCATGTGACCTTATCTTATGTATGTGGACTGCTAAGATTTAAAGCGAGGCACTTTTACTCAAAAAGACTCGATAGTATGCTTCAAAAATTAACTTAATCAAAAATTTAAATTAATGTTTGAAGGTCTAAAAATATATTTATATCCTAACACTAGTATACTAATAAACAAATAGGGAGTCCCATTGTCCGTAAAGTTTCAAAGGTGGCTGAATCACCTAAAAACATGACATATATGGAACAACCTCGGTCCATATTGGACATTAAACTTAATATATGAATACAAAAGTGGAATTTAAAATTGGAGATGTGTAATATGGTAGAGAGCCTTAGAACTATGTGTCTAAATTGTTTAGGGCCATAACCCACTGTATGTCTTGGGACCATGGTAGACATGTAAAAATGAGACCATGGGCGGGAAAAACTGCCCAAGACGGTGTCACACTAGTGCCCTTCTATTTGGTCCTGAAATTGGAAGCCCCATGAATGAGAATGGTGTTTATACACAACTTCATGCTGCCTCCCAACTTGGGTAAGTTATCACCCCTCTCTCTCTCTCTCTCTCTCTCTCTCTCTCTCTATTCGATTCTAAAAAGAGCTTTCCTTTTAAAACTCAAGGAAAATTATCTCCTTAGGTCCATTTTATGAGAGTATCCACTAAGAACCAAAATATGTATTTTCATATTGCCCCATACATTATTATTGCACTATGAATACCACTGGTGACAAATGTATATGCAAACATTATATCGAAAAATTGATTCATTATTAGAAATCCTATCATCAAAGTGGCAATAAATGTACAATATCAATAAGCTAAACAGAAAAACAAAAGTAGAGCTCGATAGAATATTAGTAATTGTTTTATGAAAATGAAAAAGTTCTATAAAAAAGAGCGAAAGACCAACAATACTCTACAAGAAAATCAATAATGAGTGAAGCAAAGTTTAACAATAATTAGCCATGATTAGTATAAATTTTTTTGAAGGAAAGTATTATTGATATCTTAAAAAAGGTCTTAATCTAAACTCAACTAAAAATCAAACCTCTGTCTTGATTTTACCATATCATCTCCTTACTCAATCTTTGAATATTTATTATTAAAAATGGAGTAATTATAATTGTGTGTAGGGTATAAAGAGGCCTATGAGTTTAGATAGTATGAACCTACTATGGGGAGGTCAATGGTTCCTACATATCCAATTTAATTATCAGCGAGTGATTTCTTTAATGAAGTTCATTGTTTCCAATACTCAACCATCATAAATTGTCCAATCTATATTCTCCCAATACACATTTCGATGCTCATCTTTCTCTGCAACATGCAACTTGTCACATGGTACATGGATATCACGATTGAATGATCACAATAATATTACCTCTAAACCTATCAGCGAGTCGTTCAGGTTAGTTCATCAAGATTTGGTTCAATTTGATTCGGGTTTGGTTTAAATTCAAGTAAATTTTGGATCATATGATTGATTGATCTTTAATAAGCTTGTTTTGTAAAAAATAAAACACACTATTTATTTTTGATCGGACCAGGTTCGTGGTGAAACACTTTTAATTTTGGATTAATGTATATCGGATGTTAGGTTAGATATGGATCATACAATATCTTCACAAATGAAGAAATATTACTCCCACCCAGATTCGAACCTGGTGGGCTGAGTCGAGGATAGAGCTAGTGGCCACGCCACTAGCCTCCTCGATAACAAATAAAAAGAGATAAAAAAAAGGAAAAAGAAAAAGAACTCCCACCACCATTGCCGTTAGGTATATATATTTGTCGTTTCACGTGACGTCTTCTTCTGCACTATTATGCCGAACAGGGAAGCGAGGGAACCCATTTGTAGTTTTCCTTTCCATCTCCATCTCCCGCTACTACTACTAGTTTATCTTCTCTGTCCTTTATGGGAATTTTTGGTTGCAATTTGTTACTACTATTATTTTGGAATTCCATAATTTAAGGGAAAAACTCTGAAACACATATTCGTTTTTGTGGATGAGGGGCATCCAGTTTCGGACTAGTTTGGGTTTGGGATTCCTCTCCTTCAATTTCCCACCCTCCAATTGCTAATCCTCATCTTTGTTTTGTCATTTTCTTCATACTTCAATTTCCCACTTCGCCACTTATCACCCCAATTTCTGCTCTACCTTTCTTTTCTTTTTTTATCTCTCTGTCTCTCCTCCTCTAGGTGCTCGCTTCCCACCCAAGAACAAGGTTAGTTCACTGCTCTTTCACTCTCCTCAGATGGTTTTCTCTTATTTTGTGAGATTCTTGCAAAAATAGTCTAAAACGGGTTGCTGTTCGTTTTGCCTTTTGATCTTCCCTTAAAGTTGTATTAGTGTTTTTAGTGTTCATATGAAATGGGTATTAATCGGTTCTGGCTATTCACCAAACCCATTTAATTTTGGCTATAATTTCTCAACTCCATCATTCAAGTTTACGATTTATACAGATTTTAAGTCACCCAAACCTTTTAAGTTTTTGGGCTGGTTTTGGTTATGTCACAGTAGCATACATAGTTAAAATTTGCTGCGCTGCTTTTTCTTCCGATCAATGTGTTGATGTCTTTCCCTGCTATTAGGAACAGAACAATCAATCTGGAAGAGGTTTGATGATTTCTAGCAAAAACACTGATAATTTAGTTTGATGTTTGATGATTCGTAAACTGAACAGGCCATTTTAGGGAGTGGAAATCGTTTAGGGAAGATGGAGATTACCAATGTGAATGAGTATGAGGCCATCGCAAAGCAGAAATTACCTAAGATGGTGTATGACTACTATGCATCTGGTGCTGAGGATCAGTGGACTCTTGCTGAGAACAGAAATGCTTTCTCCAGGATCCTGTAAGCTCTCTCTCTTTCTTCCCCCTCTTTCTGTAAATAGGTGAAGAGATTTTAGTTATATGCTCTTTGTTCATATCAACTTAATTATATCCTGAAACCAGAATCATCATCCGCTGTGCAGGTTTCGCCCACGTATTCTGATCGATGTGACCAATATTGACATGACAACAACTGTCTTGGGATTCAAGATCTCAATGCCAATTATGGTAGCACCAACTGCCATGCAAAAGATGGCACATCCTGAAGGTATATTTGGTGTCCTGAGCAGCAATACTGTATCTAATTTGAGCTCAATCGCAATTGATAATATATGACTGCAGTGAAGCAACAATCCCTGCAGTTTGTTTCATTTTGTTTTCTAGTGCAACTGACAGTTTGATGAAGTTGGCTTTGATGTGGGTATGTTATTGATTTGTTTTCTGCCTAACTTTTAATACGAAGTTTAGCAGCCCTTTTGCTTCCTTATTTTATAAGGATCACCTTATAATTTGCTGTTGGTCTTTCCATGGATTGTGTATCCTTCTTTGTTCTCAGAAGGTGAAAGTTTTCATGTAGTGGAGTTGTCAAGGCCCTTCACATGCATATTTGGTACAAACTTAAATTATCTTCGATTGAAATCTTTACTGGTTTGCAGTATTGTAATAAGTCTATTAACTGAAGGAGTTATGTAAAAGTTAACCCCTGATGCTGTTTTCTTTGGGCATTTTTTACATTGAATAATTCGATGTTGACCAGTCGGACAGTCTGATCAGAGATTATCCCATTGGCTGAGAAATTTTAGTTTTTTTGGAGCTGAATATAAACTCATGCCAAAGAATGGCACCTTATGATGTCTCCAGAATTTGATATTCTTTTTAACTTATGATTTCATTTTTCAATAACTCATGCAGGAGAATATGCCACTGCAAGAGCAGCATCAGCAGCTGGAACCATCATGGTTTGGCCTCATCCTATCACTTTAAGTTTCTAAGTTACTCTGTTATACTAATTACACCTCTTGGTTTGAAATGATAGTCAGTGATGACATGTTTTCTATCTGTAATTTGCTAAGTCAGCCATCCCCTTGTTCTTTAAGTATCTCTGTCCTACTGGCCGCATGTGATCATGTTAAAGAAAATTATGACCAAACAAAGAGAAGATAAATTGACCATATAGAGAATTTAGAGAGTCAAGACCCAGGGCACAAGATCACTGTTACGGAATACACCAGTTTTGGTACCAAGTTGGTTGTCGAGACTGTAAATGTTTTCTATAGTTTAGCAGTCTTCAAGGTATTGTGAATGAAAATTGAGCTGCTTGATTTGTAGTATTTAAAGGGAAACCTCAACTTCAAGTCTATTTTCTGCTTGCTTCCGAAAAACAAAGGTCTTGGACCCAATAATCCTTGTTTCACTTTGTATCATTCAGACAATCTTAAAGAATGCACAGCAAAGTATAACTGAAGTCAGACTGCTGATTTGCTTGATTTTACATTTTACATCTTGCTTTATGTAAAAACACTCAAAAAAGTAATCTGTGAGGTTAGTCTAGCTGTACATGTTAAAGCTTAGTATGCAAAAGGTAATCTCACAAGTTTCTGTAGAAAAAATGATGACATTTGTGACTTATACATATCAAATAATCACTGTCTCAACTATAATAGAACTTCAGTAGAAATATTTGGACTCCCTAGTCTCCCTATTTAGTTGGTAGCTGATTCCAAAGGAAGAGAAGTGTTTTAAATACACTAGTTGTTGACTAATGATATTTTTCCTCTTTTACACAGACACTGTCCTCATGGGCTACATCAAGTGTTGAAGAGGTTGCTTCGACTGGACCGGGAATCCGGTTCTTCCAGCTCTATGTAAGATTTCAGCTTCCATTGTCTTTCTTTCTTTTTTCTTCCTTTTCTTCTCCTTTCTTTTTTCCATGAAGGACCTCAAGTCTCTTATGCAATTCCAGATTCAATAAGGGTGGCCTTTTGGACGCCTAGATCTTCATTAGCAAGCTTACTTTTAACACTTTCTTGGTCCTGGTTGTAGTAGTTACAGATTTCATCATACTCTTGAGATATGTATGTTCTTGTTTGTTCAGGTGTACAAGAACAGGAATGTAGTTGCCCAACTTGTGAGGAGAGCTGAGAGGGCTGGCTTTAAGGCCATTGCCCTAACTGTTGACACACCCAGATTGGGACGTAGAGAAGCTGACATCAAGAACAGGTATCATTTGACCTATCATATTGTCCGTTACCTAAATAGTTAAATATTTCAAGATATTAAGGTATATGTTTTGTCGATTCATTCAGGTTTACATTACCGCCTTTCCTAACATTGAAGAACTTTGAGGGTCTTGACCTTGGCAAGATGGACAAAGTAAGTGGCAACAATGAGCTGGTGGTTAACATATCCAAAATCACTATCTTTGTTACAATTAAACTTTCCTTATCTTTTCTTGTTATGCAGACAGATGACTCTGGCCTTGCCTCGTATGTTGCTGGTCAAATTGATCGTTCACTTAGCTGGAAGGTAATGGTTTAATGATGTGTTCAGAGTACTTCTGGCATATTTCACGTGCTTGCATTCCTTTATGATTGAATTTCTAGTTCAAGAACCTAATTGATTCACTGTATCTACTTTCTTTTGAAAATTTTTAACTATACTTGCCTAAATTCTCCTGCAAGTTTTTGTTAGAAACCTCTTTCTGAACAATGTTTGATTATATGCTGAGGAAAAATATGCAGACAAATGACAATCTATGCAATCACAAGAATTCCAATCAGACTATAGTTTCTATTTGAATATATGTGCAAATCTTGGATTAGAAATTGGTGAAATTTATAGTCTCAGGCGTGTTTGGCTAGAATGAAAACAGTTTTAATGGGTAAACAATTTTCTGGTTGTCCCTCATTTAGCCAAACGAAATGGATGAATAAGAGGTATTATTTGATCCCTATCCCCAAAACTTAACTTATTGTATATACTTGAGCGGAGTGATATCATTTTCTTTCTGGACAATCATTCCTTAAGTTTTCAAACCGTGGAGAAATTCTACGGTCATTTTATTTCATTGCAGCATTTCATCACTCCCTTATATGTTGTATGGAAAGGAAGGTTTGAAGAAACTACTGACCAATTCAATAATTCTGCTTGAAACCAAACAGGATGTGAAGTGGCTTCAGACAATCACCAGCCTCCCTATTCTTGTGAAGGGTGTATTGACTGCTGAGGACGGTATGATGAATGATCCTTCTTACTCATACTTTTCCCCCAACTTTGTTCTCTGCTGTCATACTCCAGCTATGTAACCCCTTGGACAACTTATCAAGCATTATTTTATCATCGTTGGCTCTTCAGCAAGACTGGCAGTTCAAAATGGAGCAGCTGGTATCATCGTATCCAACCATGGAGCTCGCCAGCTTGATTATGTCCCTGCTACTATAATGGCTCTTGAAGAGGTACCTGTTCTATGCTGCTGATGCTTTTCCTATTGGTTTTCAAGATAACCCTTGATCATAAGTGACAATGAAATGAAGACCTCAAACATTCTAACTTGAGGAAACTTTGTGAAAATTCAGGTTGTCAAGGCAGCACAAGGCCGCATTCCCGTGTTCCTGGATGGTGGTGTTCGTCGTGGAACTGATGTTTTCAAGGCATTGGCACTTGGAGCATCTGGCGTATTTGTAAGTACAATTCTCTTGGGTACAAAATTGTTGCATATAGGAGAGGAAATGGATAATCTAGGTTGTCCATCTTCTTGTAAGAATAATCTCAACTATAGAATATTGTGCATTTAGACTGGGGTTAATACAGGAATAACTTCTCTACAACTTAGAGCAAAGGTTGTTTCATGTCTTAACCCCTCCTCCCCAACTGGCCATGGCAAGACTTCCGGGGTGTGGAGTAAAAGATACAGGCATAATAATCCATACAAGTACTTTTCAATCCACATGCCCAATGTGGTTTTTGTATCAAAATATTCACTGCTGACAGAATACTAGTAGAATATTCATCTGGACCAAGAAGTTAAAAAAATGGCAATCACTGTCATACGAATAGGATTGATAGGCTGTTCATCATTTATCGCTTTTCCCATCCTGAAGTTGGTTCCCCCTCGCCCCCCAAAAAAATCCTACCCTGAAAAATAGAAAAAACCCACAAATTTCTACAAACTAAATAATGGTCATGTGTTTAGATTGGAAGACCTGTTGTATTCTCCTTGGCGGCAGAGGGAGAGGCTGGTGTGAGGAAGGTCCTCCAAATGATGCGGGATGAGTTCGAGCTGACCATGGCGCTAAGCGGTTGTCGGTCCCTCCAAGAGATCACCCGTGACCACATTGTTACCGACTGGGATGCTCCTCATCACCCTCGCTTTGCACCCCGCTTGTAGAATGCTACGCCACAACAAACCATTGAAGGCGAATTTGAGCAACCAAACTGAGGAGCAGTATAATCTTAAGTTTTTACTTGAAGAGTTGCCTATCCTTCCATTTCGGACTTTCATTTTTGATTTGTGACAAAATAAATGAACGCTTGTGTACTTTTGAATGGCTACTCTGCCTTCATTGTATATTCTTCTTTTCTGTTTTCCAGAATAAATAATGCATCTGAGTATATGCTTTATTTATGGCTGATCAGGACAAGAGTTGCGCAAAATTTCTTCTAAATCTGATTATTTGTGCCCATTTAATAAATGAACGCTTGCGCAAAATAAACTAAATAACGCTTGTGATCGTAGGAACTGTCATTTGTGCCCATTTAATAAAATTAGCACGATAGTTCATGTGAAAAATGTTGAATATAATTTATTACTTTGTGAACTCATTTTATGAGAAGATAACGAATTCAACATTTACTCTAATGAATATTAATAGTATGTAACTCTTAAATCATTTGCTCTCTTACTCAATGACATTTTATTTGATTGTTCAAATTTTTTAATTTAGTTTATAGCTCATTTTAGATCATTTTTTTGTAATTTTCAAAAGCTCATTGCTTAGCTATACAAGCAAGAACTAGGTACAACAATAGCGTGGTCTTAGGCTACAAATATATAGTAATTTTTTCATAAAACACTCTCTATCGAATTCCCTCAAAAGCAGTTATACTTTATTGATAGATAATCCGAGTTCATAGACCTGAATGCATGGTACAATTTCTTAGTGATAACTTTTGTTTTTCTTTTGTTTTGATAGAGAGAAGTGAGGAATATAACAGGGCCTATGAATTGAGTTTTTTATACCCTTGTAATATACACCTGGAGGACCCCCCACGCCCAAAAAAAACAAGAAAGGATTTTCAAATTTTATTTTTTAAATCTTATGACACCCGGTTTTGTTAGAATTAGGACAGGCAACTAAAAGACCATTTCGGTCTCCACTCTTGTTCTGGGGCAAAAATGGGGCTGCCACAACCGCACCCCTGCTTCCAATGGAGAGAGCAGAATTCCCAAATTTCTGAGACACTTTGAAGTTTTAGAGAATATACAAAGTTCTATTCTTTAACATGGCTGCTATGCTTATTCATCCTCACTTGCCCATTTCCTACCTACCCAATAAATTTTTGCCCCCGAATTGCTCGTCAACCACCACAACTGGGAACTATAAAGCCGTGAAGCCAAGACCTTCCAGTTCAGCCCTCAATCAACCCCATAGGAGGAAAATAAACCCTTCAAAAACACTGCCCATGTATGAGAAAACCCGGTCCCTGTGTTCGTTTATGGAATCTGGGTCCTTGGTTGATGCACTCCAACTGTTTGAAAATATGCCCCATAGAGATGCTTTTGCTTGGAATGTCATAATCAGAGGTTTAGTCGATACGGGTTTTTACGAGGAGGCTATTCTTTATTTTGAAAGAATGCAGTTTGAAGGGACGAAACCGGATTACTTTACTTACCCTTTTGTAATCAAGGCTTGTGCTGGCTTGCTGTCTCTGAATCATGGGCAGAAGGCTCATGCTCAGTTGATAAAGTCTGGGTTGGGTGTGGATATTTACATTTGTAACTCATTGATTGCTATGTATGCCAAGCTTGGTTCTGTTGAATATGTGGAACGATTGTTTGAAGAAATGTTATTTAGGGACTTGGTTTCGTGGAATTCGATGATTAGTGCATATGTTTCAATTGGTGATGGATATAATGCACTTGCGTACTTCTCTAGGATGCAGGAATGTGAAATGATCCCAGATAGGTTTAGCATAATTGGTGCTCTTGGTGGCTGTTCCCTTGAATGCTTTCCAAAAAAGGGTAAGGAGATTCATTGCCAAGTTATCAAGCTTGGGTTTGACATGGTGGATATCATGGTTCAAACAGCAGTACTTGACATGTATGGCAAGTGCCATGAGTTGGAGTATGCAGAAAGGTATTTCAATGGCTTAGTTCATAAAAGTATTGGGGTTTGGAATGCTATGATAGGTGCTTATGTCCTCAATGATATGCTCCTTGAGTCATTTGCTTGCGTGAAGAAGATGCAGGGTCAGAATAAATTGGTTCCTGATGTGATCACCACAATAAACCTTCTTCCTGCTTGTGCACAGTTAGGAGCTCTTCAGCAGGGTCGATCTGTTCATGGCTTTGCCATTAGAAAAGGGTTTATTTCTCATCCAGTCTTGGAGACTGCTTTGATTGACATGTATGGCAAGTGTAAGAGACTGAGTTTGGCCAAGATTCTATTCAATCAAATGACTTTAAAAACCTCGGTTTCACGGAATGCCATGGTTTCGGCTTATGTGCAGAATGGGAGTTACAGAGAAGCCCTTCAATTGTTTCAGGACTTCTTGGAAGCAAATCTAGAACCTGATGCTTTTTTAATCACCAGCATTCTTTCTGCCTATGCTGAATTTGCTCTGAAAAAGAATGTGACCAAATTCATGCTTACATTGCAAAATCAGGCCTTGCTTTGAGCACCTGTGTTTCAAATGCAATTGTCTATATGTATGCCACATGTGGACACCTCATTAGTGCTCGTAAAGTATTTGACACTATTACTCAGAAGGATGTTGTTTCCTGGAACACCATGATTATGGCGTATGCATTGCATGGTTTTGGGATTGATGCTATAGCATTATTCAATGAAATGCAAGCAAAGGAGATTCATCCAAATGAAAGTACTTTTGTTTCTCTATTATCATCTTGTAGCATTTCAGGAATGGTTGAAGAGGGTTGGAAGTACTTCAATCTTATGAAATGGGAGTATGGAATTGATCCTGGCATAGAGCATTATGGTTGTATGCTTGATCTTCTAGGTCGCGGAGGAAATTTGGATCTGGCTCTGCGTTTCATTGAGGAAATGCCTTTTGTTCCCACATCTAGGATATGGGGTTCTCTTCTGGCTGCAAGTAGAAACATAAAAAATATCAAGTTTGCTGAGCTTGCTGCTAAGCATGTCTTGTCGTTAAATCAGGATAACACTGGGTGTTATGTGTTGCTTACTAATTTATATGCCAAGTTAGGTAGGTGGGAGGATGTGGAGAGGATCAACTCTATAATGAACAAAGAGGGGATAGAAAGAACAGTTGGCTGCAGCACAGTTGAGATCAATGGCAAAGTTCACAGGTTATTTAATCAAGATCGGTCCCACAAAGACATCAACAAGATTTCTGATGCCTTTGATATTATTTCGATGAAGATTGGGGAGGATACTTATGTTCATACTTTGGCTAAGTTTAGCCCCACAAAAGTAGCCAAGAAAAGGGAAAATTCCCCGAGCGTCATAGTGTCAGACTGGGAATCACCTTAGGATTGATCTCAACTACTATAGGAAGATCAGTTTTTGTAAGGAAGAACATAAGATTGTGCGAAGATTGCCACATTGCTGTAAAGAAAATATCAGAAATCACAAAAAGGGAGATTATTGTTGGAGACTCAAAGATTTTTCATCACTTCAAAGATGGGAAATGCTCATGTGGAGATTATTGGTGACTTGGTGAGTGTCTGTAAAGAATTCCAGTTGTACATAGTTGTATAAAATTATCAACAACAAAAAAAAAGTACAACAGTGATAATGAAAAGCATTGATATTTTTCTACAGCAATAGCTATAAAACCTTTTACCATCATAAAGACCTTGTCTTTGGCTGTTTTCTGCCGCTACCCCCACCCATCTTCCCTGATCTTTCTAATTTAACGTAATCAGTCACTTTGTTTCTTCCACATTACTTTACAATCCTTTAATTGACTGTTTTCCAAATTTGTTCTTGAATGTTCAATGTCAAGAATACCTATTTGGCGGCCTATTTTTATCTAGTGAAGACAGAGGCACTCTTACATTAGGTTTATTTTATTGCCTTAATTCGCATAAGGTGTAAGCCAAAAAGTGGCAGATAGCTCCATGCAAGGGCACATTTCTGGTTCAAGATCACTATGAATCAGTTCTCTGGTACTTCTGCTTGAAGTTGAAACCGAACAGGTTCTGAAGTGGCTTCAGGCAACCACCTGCGTCCCCATTCTCATGAAGGGTGAATTAACTGCTGAGAACGGTATGATGAATTATCCTTCTTATTCATCCTTTCACCCCTTTTTATGCTCATATTGTATAATACTATTGTCTCTTCGGTAACTTCTTAACCAATTCCTCTCCCCCACCCCCATCCACAACGCATGCTAATTTGTTTTGTGCTCAGATCGGAAGACTAATTGTGCTCATGTTGGGATGGAAGCAGTCAATTTTATGTTGGAAGCAATTGAAAATCTCAACCATCTCCTACTAAATGGCGATGCAAATGGATGCTTGCGTTAAACTAGATGCACCTGATGTTCTTTATCAGCTAGGTGTTTTGATTGTATCAGAAAGTATCCTGATTTGTGCTGTTTGTAACTACTTTCTGAAAAAAATGAAATTGCTGAATGATGAGTTTGAACCGAGTGTGACGCTCCTCGTTACCATTGCCCTGCACTCCCACACTCCGCTTGTAAGAGTATTGTTGTGCAGACCATTGAAGATGGATTTTGAGCAACCACTGAGGATCAGTGTAATCGTAAGTTTTTAGTTAAAAGTTGCCATTCTTCTATTTGAACGGTGATTTTTTTGATTTGGGACTATCAATGGATGGTTACCTACTTTTAAATGGCTACTCTGCCACCATTGTAGATTTTCTTTTGTTTTGGTCATGGATAATCATTCAGATTTTGCAGAATCTAATACTAGTTCATATGAAACATACGTTTTTGTTGTGGGTAAGAGAATAAAGTCTGATATCTTTAGGTTTTAAGTCCTCAAAGCTAACATTTGGTTGGACTTTTAAGAAATTAGACTTGATTTCAATGGGTATTGAGCTCTTCCCATATTTTAGGGTTTGTAAGTAGGGCTGTGCAGAAAAATCGAAACCGAAAACCGATCCAAAAAGCGGTTAACCGATTAATTTTTTATAAAAATCGGGTCGGTTAACCGAATCGAAAATTTTTTCGGTTAACGGTTCGGATACGGTTCACAATTAGAAAATTTTCGGTTAACCGAACCGATTTTTATAAAAAATATAAAATGCTTAAAGTTGAAACCCTCGCCGTTTGCTGCTACTCTAGCCGTCTTGCTGCAGCCTCGTCTCCCTCCTCTCTCTCTCCCCCTCTGTCCCTGTCGACCTCCCCTGCCTCCCCCAGTTCTCTTGTTCTCTCGCTGCTCAGTGGTCGCTCCTCCTCTGTCCTCGTCGACCTCCTCTCTCTCTCCCTCTGCCTTCCCTTCTGTCCTCGTCGACCTCCTCTGTCTCTCTCCCTCTGCCTCCCCCTCTGTCCTCGTCGACCTCCTCTCTCTCTCCCTCTGCCTCCCCCTCTGTTCTCATTCTGCGGCAACCGACGATACTCGGCCCGGCAACGCTCATTCGACTCAGGTTCCCCTCCTCTCTCTCTCTCTTTACGCTCATTCGACTATACTTGAGGAGGGAGAAAGTAAAGGGAAGAGCAAGAAACGACGCAGAGGAAATGTGAGAAAATAAGACTCATATTATATTGAAAAATTTATATGAATAAAAATATTAAAAATAAAATGATTAATTTCATTTCATAATTAAACCAAACGTACATTTTACTCTCTCATTTCCAAGTCTACCCCCAGTCATTCGGTCTTCCACTCCCGCTGGCGCTCCCCATAACTCACACCCTGGTTCCCGGTGAAGGTGTCACGCCGGCGATTTTGCAACTCCGGCGCTACCTATCTCCGGTGAGCACTCGCTCCATCCTCATTCCTTTCTCTCTCTCCTACACTATTATCAATCTTTCTCTTTGACTCCCTCGCTGGTTTGGATTTTCATTTTTAATTTTTTCTGGCGGCTCGAGGATCTTAGTAGTATCAATGGTCTCGCGGAACCCGAAGATCCCCAAAATTCGGGAGATACTTATCCTGATCCGATTTTAAGCCACTGAGCTCTTAATTGTGTTGATTTGGTGGAAATTGTGCTATGGAATTCGAATTGTCTGTGTGTTTGAATTTCTGGACTGTTTTGATATTCGTTTTTTCTCCATCATGTGAATGCCGAGTTTGGGATCAACAACGTTGAGGAATTGCTGAATTAAGTTAGCAGCTTTTGTAATTTTTGGTCATTGTTGTTTGATTTCGGTCAGTTCTGATGAAATTTCATGCTTTATTTTGTAAGGCAAGGCCTAGAAGATGGGTAAAAGAGGAAGGGCGACAGTGGTAGTATTAGGGGACATAGGTCGGAGTCCGAGGATGCAATATCATGCCCTCTCCCTTGCTCGCCAGGTATAATATTTTGATCATTTACATCAATCAATTTAGTTTATGTTCTGATAAAGTTTGCTAATAGTGCCCAGTATCAATGGTTTCACATTGAATCTTATTAATGGTGCCTAGACCCTTCTTCATTCTTATCAATATTCTCAGCTGATACTTTCTGTATATTTTGTTGATAGATTGCAAGCACAAGTCTTTGAGGTTAAAGTAGGATGATAGTGATTTGTAGCTTCAATTCCACAGTCCATGAACATTAGGGTTTTGGGTATGTGTGAGATTTTGACTGATCCTTTTCTTCCAGAAGCGGATGAATATTATTTGCTTCTAACGATCCATGGTTGGAAGATCCTTTCAATTGACTAAATTTGTCATGATTAATAATAGCTTTCCTCAGTAGTTTGTCTTTAGAGCCAAATATTTTGGAAAGGTACGCAGATTTTCTTGGGTCTTCAATGAGGTGGTGAACGTTGTCAAGAAGACAGGACACAATGGTATTGTTTAATGTTGCATTTTGAAAAAGTCTACCGTAAAGTTAGTTGAAAACATCTCAGACTATGGAGCTTGACGGTTTTACAAGTAGATGGCAGAATCTATCACGCTGCCTTTAACAACCTTTTTATTTATTTGTTGATGTCAAGCATCCAATTTCGGATCTAGACACCTCACTCTTTCCCAATTGATTTTTTTGTTTTTTTAAAATGATATTTCCTTGTTTTGTAGAATCCTTCCTTCAGTACCAATTAATAGTATAGCAACCTTTTTTCTTATCAAACAATATAACACCAGTGGAGTGGTGAAATAAATAAACAATGTAGACTTTGTCGTTTTCGGGAAATAAGCTGTGTTCACATCAAATTTCCTAGTAGTCCCTTCATGTCAAAAAAGTTTGTCTTGGGTGACTGACACTATAAATAAAAAATAAAAAATTGAGACATAAGGTAAAATTACTCAGACCATATAAAAGGCACGACCAAAGTAAGAAAAAGTATCTGTCTCACAGGGACAATTTGTGAAACTACCTCATAAGAAATGGCGTCATCTAAATGCATAGATGTGACTTTTAACTACAACAACTACCAGTGTGGGTGCCGCTTTGGGATGGCTGGAGAGATCAAGATATAGGCAGTCTTACCACTACAAGCATTTAGGTGCAACTTTTTGCTATTCATATTTAAAAAAGGGGTCTGGAAAAAGGAAATTTTCAGGTTGGTTCATTGGACAATTTTTTTCTTTATATGCCTAGGGGATCAATTTCAATTTTTCAGCTGTTCTAGTAATTTCTTATACTCTGCTAGTATTTCTCTTGTTTCCTCTTGGTGTGGCTGATTTTATTTAGTTGAGTAACTCATTTTCTTTTGTGTGTTTTAGGCGTCTCTGGAGGTAGACATCGTTGCATATGGAGGTAAATGTCTCCTTATGGCAAGTTAATATTGTTGCTTGAATAATGAATGGTTGATCTGCGAACAACTTAAACCTATGAATTTATAATGCTTTGGCTGCTTAAAGATTGGGACACCCCTCCCCGGGTGGTGCTGAGAGCAGGACATCTTTGGTGAAATTTGTTGTAGGTTTGGATCATAATGGACTACAGTAAAATGCCTATAATCTAGGCACTGTTTTAGTTGGTAGTTAATTTCTTATCAAATTCAGGCTTCAAGGGAAGCAACCTTTTGCAATTGTTGGATAAGGTTGCATATATATGAAGTTCCTACACCTTGGTAATCTGGGGTCCTAGTTTGCCAGGCCTGATTGAATGAATGCTTCTTGTTGGCTGGAGAAATTGCAATCAATTTAATGTATTTTTGTTCCAGTGGATGTCTAAGAAAGCCTTGAAGGAGGTCATGCAACAATAATTGCAAGGCCTTGTGGTTTCGGGATCTAGTCAACCCGCTCCAGGTGGTTGCCCAATTATCATGCAAGAATTCTTGAACAGCGAACAACCAGAGCCTATTACTCACTACATCAAAAAACTCCATTAATGAAAGATTTAAATCCATTGGAAAATCAAAAATATGCATGTCTGATGAAATGGTTGTTGCAATGTGCTCCAATAACAAATCATCGGCTTGACTGAATAACTAAAAAAATTACCCTATACTGTTAGCAACTTAGTACACTAATTACCCTTATTCAGACAGAAGTACAGAACCTATGGTTTGATTCCTTGTCAATATTTGTTAATAGAGGCATAAGAGGATATAAGTAAAAAGAAAAAAATTGTCATCATGGATCATGATTGCTACACGGTATGAGTTGCATGACATGGATGTTATGAGATTGACCAATTTGAAATTCTACTTCAGCTATTATGCTATTGACTTTGACCATTTTTTGTATCTACCACTTGGATTTAAAAGTTTATGTATCAATTATTTTCCTTTATGTGTGAATATGTAATAGCTTTGATCTTCAAATGTTTTGGCCCTAGTTTGCTATTGTAAGTTTGTATCACTCCTTTCGTCAATATTTCTGGTTTTTGAGGATCAGATTGAGGACTTTATCTGAACTCATGTGGTCAACTTGAACGTTTGTAGGTTCTGATCCACATGCTGCTATTATGGAGCACCCTTCCATTCATATTCACAAAATGGTAGGATCATCCAATTATCCTTATAATATCTAGCAGAATATCATTTTCCTATATTCCAAACATTTCTCTTAATTTTGCAGGCACAGTGGCCAAAATTTCTTCAAAATCTACCTTCGATACTTCATCGGTTAATGCTTTTGCTTAAGCCACTGTTTCAGTTCATTACCCTGCTTTGGCATCTTTGTGTCAAAGTACCTGCTCCAGATGTTTTTATAGTGCAGGTGAGTGTGTGCTCAGACTAAAAATTTCCAGAAAAGAGAGGAAACTTGAAGTTCGCACCTTAGAAAAGGCATCTTAAATTGCTAACTCATGCAGATATTTCTGCATTCTATACTTTTATGCTTGTTTGTATCATTGTTGTCATATCTGGCAGTTCTGTCATTTCACAATGACTATTATTCCTTTTGAGTTGGTCTGTTTCAAATTGACTGCTCTAAATATCCTGTAATTTCTCTGTGCATTTGATGAACTGCTGTTTATTTCTTTACTTAATATTTATGAAAAAGTTCAGGGTCCGTACGAATAGAGTCAGTGATACCTTTTCTTCTTTACAGAATCCACCATCTGTTCCAACCCTGACAGCTGTAAAATGGGCAAGCTGGTTGAGGCAGTCTGTATTTATTGTGGATTGGCATAATTTTGGGTACACTCTGCTTGGGCTATCTCTTGGTAGAGGAAGCCGTTTTGTGGCAGTATATCGGTGGTATGCATCTGATTGCTAATCTATGTTCATTCATTGATCCTATTGATGATTTTATCCCTTGATTTCTCATAACTTTTTCGTTTGTAAGGTTTGAGAAGCATTATGGACAGCTGGCTAATGGTTCCCTTTGTGTAACGAAGGCGATGCAACATGAACTGGCGCAAAATTGGGGAATCAAGTGAGGGTTTTCTTACATTTGCAGCTTTTGTGCTGGTTCAAATTTGTTCTCTTAGTGCTACTACTGCAATAGATTTGACCGCATAATATTCTTATTAAGGGGATTGGCACAGATAATACTGAAAGAGCCGTCCTATGTATGGAGGATTTCAATTTCAGGCAATGAGTTTAATATTATTTTCTGTATTTAATTGCAGAGCCATGGTCTTATATGATCAGCCTCCTGAATTTTTTCATCCTGCTTCACTGGAGGAGAAACATAAGGTGAGCCAGCACTCCTCCCTGTTCCGCTTCATGTTTGGTGATCTGTTAAAAAGAAAACTCTCTCTCTCTCTCTTCCACTTTTTGCATGTGTGTGTGAAGTTGATAATTAGTTATCATCTACAGCTTTTTCATAAATTGAACAAAGAGCTTAGGTACTGTCAGGGATTTCGAGATTGCATCAGCAATGGTAAGGTTCATAATCCTAAATTTTTGCATCATTTAGCCGACGTTAGTGGTCTTTTGAGCAGCCAAATCTTACTCTAGGGAACAGAATTATGAGCACCGACAAAGTTTGTGAAACTCTGTTTACTACCACCGCTGAAGCTGGTGTTATGGAGAAGTCAAACAGACCAGCTCTTATTGTCAGCAGTACTAGCTGGTGAGTTAAATATGCAGCTTGATTCTATGTGCTCTGTTGAAATGTCCAATTGCTTGTTTATCCTTTGCTGCTGCTTGAGGTCGAGGGAGAACCAATTTTTGTAATATGTTGTTGTAATGACTTTATCCTACTTAGAAACCAAATCCTCTCCCAACCCCCCTCCACCCAACAAAAAGGGGCGGGGGCAAATAAGAGTTTTATGATATTTGATATGTTGTCCCTCTATGTTTTATGTCTGGAATAGCTTTTAATGTTGAGCATGAGCACTACAGAAATTAAGTTTGTGGAGTTTTAGCTGGAATAGCAGATGAGAAGAGCAATTCTGCTTCTATCTATGACCTACTGTGCAAAACATTCACCACTTATAAGAAAGTGTCATATTTAAATGTTTTTGAAGATGTTTTAGACATTTCGTGAGTTTTTGAGCAGGTTGTGGTCTATGTAAATTATGTTCCTAATGAATGATGATCCCTCAAGTTATGGATTCTGGGCCTCAGATTTATCTCTATCATATACAAGATTCCTTGTAAGTTCTTCTTTAGGTAATTGACTTTTTAAAGGGAATATGATTTCAGTAGTTTGTCTGGAGGCATGGAAGGAGAGAGGGGAATAATGGAGAGGGGAACTCCCCAAGCCTCTATAGGACTTGAACCCACACCTTCTTGTTTGAAGGTGGGAAAAATCCCACTAAACCACTCCTTTGATTATTGAGGGCTCCACACATCATTCTAAAGGTCATATGCCTTTATGGTCGTCTACTTGAGCTACTGCATTTCTTGTTGCCTTTCCCCAATTATTTGCATGCCTAATCATGTTTCAGAATGCCTGATTGTGATTTTGTAGCACCATCTCATTGGATGTCATGTTTTTTATTAAAATTGTGGATCTTGCAAGTCTTGTCTCACTCATCTTTCTTCCATTGAGGGCACCTGTGCTCTGGTACCATGTACCATGCATGCCCAGAGGTTTGAGGGAGGAAAGAACCTAATGTTAAAAAGTCCGTAATCTAAAGTAGAGGCTTTCATAGCCTTCCTTGTGGAACTCAGGCACTCTCATTCAGGAGTACTTAGTGTTTATATTCAAAAAGCTAAACAAGGAAATGACAGAAGGGCAAGAAAAAGGCAAGAGTTGTTATTGGGTCCCCCTCCCCTCTTCCCCCAACAAAAAAAGAAATTGGGGTTGCCCGGGGGGATTAGGGTTCTTGGAAAGTTGAATTGTATGTAGATTCAACTTCCCTACACCTAGTATCATCATTTAAAGGACTTTACCCATTAAGTATTTTATTTGTCACTGAGTTAGTTTATGTCCAATCAAAGGGAGCGAGGTTAAAAAAATCTAGTTGGTAGCAATGGTGGTACGACATTATAGTCTTGATGATTAATGAAGTAGAGACCATTGGTTGGAGTCTTAAGCTGATGAGTGATGAGCTTGTTCAGCTTGTGATTTATATGATATTTTTCAATACTGCTGTTAGGACACCAGATGAAGATTTTGGAATTCTCCTTGAAGCAGCAGTGATGTATGATAGACGTGTGGCAGCATTATTAAATGAGGATGATTCACTACAAGACGAGACCCTCTGGAAAGAAATGAGCAACGGGGCCAATACCTGTATCCTAGGTTGTTATTTGTAATAACTGGTAATGTCTTTTGGCTATAGCATGTTGACGTTATTGTCAGTTGCTTAAGCAAATGGCGGAAATTGAGGTTCAGCAATTATATTTTGCAGGTAAAGGGCCTGAAAAAGAAAAATATGAGGAGAAAATAAAGAAGTTGCGCCTTAAGCGTGTGGCTTTCCGAACTATGTGGTTATCAGCTGAGGATTACCCCTTACTTCTTGGTAATGTTAATTTTTCATTGCTTACTTTGGCACCCATGCTTGCCTTTTGTTATTATTAAAAAAATACAAAGGGCACCCCAATAAACAAGGTTGCCAACAAAGCTGGCTTTGATTGGGGCATAGAATGAGCACTTCTGCTCACTTTTTCTGTTCTGATAGTTGCAGGTCTTTATATTGAGGGACAGAGAGAGGGGGGCACATTTCAGAGTGTTCATTTTTATGTTAAAGAGGCTGTAAATAATCATAATTTTGCCTTTAAAGAGTACAATTTGTCGTTTGCCGTATCACACAGTTTATGAGTGCTTGATTAATGTAAAACTTTCACGTACTCAAGAACTCGAAGAGCAAAGAAACTCGAAGGACGGGAAGAAGCCGTAGCATAATAACTAAAGACTAAAAGCACAAGGGATGAAAAGAAACAGACAATACGACGGGTTTATGTTAAAAGGGAAGGTTGACGAAACTGTTTGAAATCACAATGTTCACGTAGCAAATGCTTTGCAGGCTTATTATCAGTTTCCAACTTGTTCTGGCTGTTCTTTCAAAAGTAAGGATGCAAAAAGAAAAAAGGAAGAGAGAGAGAGAGAGCGAGAAAGAAAGAAAAGAAAAGGAGAGAGAGAGAGAGAGAGAGAGAGAGATAGCCCTATGTTCATGTAATAACTGTCCATGGCATCCTTGGTCCCTAAAGAGTTGTGTCCTTGTTATTTTGATCATTAACATCTCAGCATCCTCATACTTCTTTCACTCCCCATGTCATTTTTCTCCCTCTGTAGATCTATCTTTTTCTCCCCTCCCCTTCTTTTTCGCTTTTTTTTGCCCGGGGGGTGTTGGAGGTTGCTGTTTTGGTTTTAACTGGTTGAGTTGCTGCTGTGTGCAGGATCAGCCGACCTGGGTGTGTGCTTGCATACTTCCTCATCAGGATTGGATCTGCCCATGAAGGTTCTTCTAGTTATTTGACATTTGCAGTGGCCCACTGGGATAAACCATACATTGTTGGGAATGGGCATGAATTCTTGTTGTCTAACATGTTAAATGGCTACTGACCTCAGGTCGTGGATATGTTTGGTTGTGGCTTGCCAGTCTGTGCTGCATCTTACTCCTGGTAGATACTCCATAGCACTGTATCCTTGTTGGAATCTGGCATGTTAACTAAGCATTTTGGCATTGGGTTGCATTCTGGTCTGAACTGACCATAAATATTTTTCTTGCAAGAGTCTATTCATGAAACTCATATTTGGACTACTGTTGTACTGTTCCATGAAACTTGATTCTTATGTGTATTTTGCGCAATTACTTTGTTCTGACATTTGTGTTGGCCAATCTGTATGCAGTATTGAGGAACTTGTTAAAGTTGAAAAGAATGGCCTTCTTTTCTCATCTTCTTCAGAGCTTGCAGATCAGCTATTAGTAAGTACCTTTTGAGTTAATAACCCCTCCAACAAACTGTTATTGTCTTTATATGTTTTTTAAAGAAGTTACCGTGATTGCTCCATCCCCCGTGATCCACGTTCCAGTGACACGTGATCCAAAACCAAAATTAGACTAAAAGTATACAAAAAGCAGCAATCCGCTTTCCAGACTAAGCGATCTAGGAAGTGTTTCCGGTAACTTTTACCTAAAATGTAACATAATTGTTGTGTTGTTATGACATAATTTTGGACGTAAACATGTTGAATAGTTCTTTCTAGAGATGAACTGATTCATATGCATAAAGGCCGCGACTATGCAATGTTTTCTGGCCATACACTGTTGCGTATAATCATAAGATTCAATTGTCTATTTTTTAATTTAGTTTTTATGCTTGTTAGAAGTAACCATGATGGTCGAACAGTGTTTTCTAGACATGAACTGATTCATATGCATAAAGGCCGTGACTATATATTAATTTAGTTTTCATGCTTGTTACATTATAATATACAGTATTTTCTAAACATTTGTTCAATTGTATTTCAGTCTAATGTGTACCTGGTATATTATGGTCGTAATCTCATTATTAAGTAAAAATCTCGAAACACCTTAGTGGAACTCCAAAAACAGAAAATCATGTAACCAGCCTTTTGCCTTTCATTTGAAAGAGGGACCAGCTGCCCCACTGCTGAAGAATCTGATTGTCCTTGTTAGATGAATCAGCATTCAGCAAAGGAATGGTTGTCCTGTGAGGAAAATTTGGTGCAGACAAATTCAAATTCCAGAGTACTTGAGAAGAGAGTGCTCTTCTTTTAAATGGAGGTGAAAGAGTCATTGGAAGTCAAATTTTCGGATTTGTATTGATGAAATCGAACATCTCAAAGCAACATTCCTATACTTCTTAATGGTTGTGACTTGTGAAGTAGGGGGTTGGTGATTTTCCAATCTAGGACCTCTAGGTTTTACATCTAGACAGAAATGACTATTAACAAAGCTAGAGCAAGATTATGTACATTGGTCCCCCTGTTTTCATTTAGAAGACTCGTTCCTTAATCTTGGTAATGCCAGTGGTTACCGTATTCTTTTACCTCTGGGTATACTTAAATTTACTGATACAGGCATTTTTCTGTTATAACGTTTTAGATGCTTTTTAAGGATTTCCCTAATGGATGTGATGCTCTCACCTCGCTGAGAAACGGGGCTCTTGAGAGTAGGTCATCTGCATCTTGGGCGACTGAGTGGGAGGAGCATGCCAAACCCTTGGTCTTAGAGGCAAGTGTTTCTTCTCTTTTTTTGAAAAAAAAAACTGTTTCACCTGAGCTTTTTACTAGTTTCACTATTCCATTGTATGCTCTCAAACCTAGAGGCATACAAAAAGAATGTAGACTTATTTTACACATGTGATTGTGTAATAGAATTACTCGTGTGCTCTTGAATGTGGATAATAAATTGATTTCAATTTTATCAGTAGAATTTCTAATGTCACCACTGTCGTCAACTACACAGCCATTCATTTCCTAAGTTGTATGTTCACCGCAAAGTCCATTCAGCAAATGATTTCACTTGTCTGGAGATAATCGGAATGATTAATTGATTGAAAGATAATCTATGATAAAAAAGTAAAAGTTTCTTTGTGAGTCAGTCATCCGATAGCCTGTGGTTGACACCTTGATTAAAAGCTTCAATGTCTGAAACTTGCAGGTTATTTCTCAGAACAACAGCTGATCTCATACTCATGCATTTTTTGTGTTCTTTTTCCTTGTTACAGTCATAGGATTCTTTTCTATTTTGGATTGTATTTTCCATTTCCTTTTTTCCAGTTTATTTTCTTCTTTTAAGTATATAGAACAAGTTCACTGTATGATTTATGAAGAAAATTTTGAGAGTACCTCTTTCTGCGTCCGTATGCTAATGGTTGGTTGTGTTTCTTTGCCTGGAGATTCATTGTCACCTACTTGGAGATTTTTTATAAAAAAAAAAATTACATCCATAAAGGTTAGAAGGTTCACCTAAGCAAACCCCCTCTCCTTCTCTTATCTTCCTTCCTCCTCTTTAGATCTTAATTCCGTATCCACTACGTTTTTCTCTTTTTGATTGTTAGAGCTACTATTAGCCTACTTACGGCCGATGGTAAGCCCTTTTTATTTCAGATCGAATCAAGATCTAAAGGCGTTATTATTTTCTTTCTAATAAATTTTTCTCTTTCTTGTGAGAGTTTGGGTTTCTCTCCTTTTTTGTGAGAGTTGCGGTTTATGTCTTTCTTGTAAGAGTCTTGTTTCTCACCTTTGTGTGAGTTATTTCTCATGTCAATACGTGTAAATTTTATGAGGTCGTTGATTCAATTGCGGGATATATTGTTCATACTTTTATTAATTAGTGTTATTAATTTTGGTTGGGAATGATTTAACAATGGAATTTTATATGGATCATTCATATTATACGGACTATTCTATGAAGTTATATAATAGCTCATTGATGTTCGAGAACGATATATAAAAGTCAAAAACACGGTTTGTGGTCAAATTGATGCCACAACTATAGCGCCGAATGACGAGTATATTTACCATCAATTTTGTCAAAATAAAAATATATTTTAATAGTTTAAATTTATTCTTATTAAAAAAATTATATAGTATGGCTTTTTATTAATGAAATTTCTTTTTTTATATAAAAATAAAAAGAAAGGTTAAAAGGTCCCCTCTTCCACCCAAGTTCCTTATTGGGGGCCAATAAGTTTCTCACTCTGAGAAATTTGTGGGCCTTAATAAACCATTTATTGGTGGCCTGGTCCGTCTAAATAAGGTTACAGTCTCTATAGTATTTAATGGGCATTATATTATGGCTGCGTTCGAGAACAACGTTTGAAGTAATTTTTAGCGTTTTGATCGAGTCAAACACTAATTAACTAAATATTAGCGTTCGGTACGGTAGTGTTTTAACTAGCGTTTGCAGTAGCTTTTAAAGTTTCAAGTAGTGTTTCTAAAAAGTTAAGAATATTAGTTTTTCACGTTTGAAAGTAGCGTTTCATATTTTTTGACAAAAAAACCCTTCATTCATTTATATTTGACAAATTATTTATATCCTTTTACGTTAATTTACAATAATCAGCTAACTCAACTGCTAAGTTTACCAAACTCATTTATTCAACCGCTCAATTGAACAACTATCCGCTAACGACTAAAATCTAACGACTATCAGCTACTTAAACAACTATCGACTACACAAACAGACTCATTTTGCCGAACAAGGCCTATAACTCCTCTTCCGGAACCCTAAGACTACCGATTGTTGATCAATTGACTTTTGCAGCTAACACTACCGATAAATATGTTACTCCCTTCATTCCAAAATATATTTCATTTTAACTAACTTTTTTTGTTACATAATATTTATCACGTTACAGTTCTAATAATATATTAATGACTAGTTTATCGATTTTGTCTTCCATTATCGCTTTTTTCTCTCATTTTTCATTAATCTTTTTTATTTTGAATGAAATCTTATTAGTTTTTAAACAAATTTTAACATAAATTTTTGTTTTCTCAATATTCCTTCATGACTTTAAAGTGACAACTATTTTAAAATGAAAAAATACTTATTAACAAAAAAAAAAAAAAAAAAGAGAGAGAGAGGCGTAAATTGGGCATTTGAAAAAGCACGCATATGGATTCGAGCTGCATGAGTTTCGCGCACGCCATCGTAGTTGATGTCCGTCCGTCTACATATGAATTTGCACGGAAATTAATCAAATATTAATTAATGTCACAGCTAATCATGAATTAATTTAAATTAAACTACGATTATAAAATAAATCATCCCTAGCTCAGCCTATATATGTTTCTGCCCATTTCTACAGAACATAAGTGTTAGGTTTTGGTTAGTTTAGATGAATTATTATGCTATTTAATTAAAATTAAAATTAAAATTAAACAACCCTTTTTCTGCCACCAGCCTGCATAAATTGCGTACTTTCAGTGGCATATTTATTGATAATAGCATGGCAGCATTTTTATTCTGAAATATAAATATATGAATATGAAGTATACGTAAAGGCAACGGACCATAAGTTTCTCTCTCTGCACGTTGCATGCAAATGCATATGCATATAAATGATCGGTTTGGTTGCCATAAAAGATCTGGTTGATGACCCTCATCGCGATCCATTTTTATATGCCTACCTATCCGTCTTATGTTATCTACCATATATGTGGAATATGTGACAGTGCGATAATATCACCATTACAATCGATTATTTTTCGTTAGAATTAGAGAGTTAAGCGTGTTCGGATGAGAGTACAGATGGGTCGAAGTCCTCACTTGTGTTGCATAATATTCCTTTTAAAAGCTTTGAAAGAACGTGAAAATCTACATACGTCATATTGTTGTTATGTCAATTGATCTTGTGTTTAATTAAGGTCGTGTACCATTTATTTTTATCTTACAACACTACAACTCTTTAAAAAATATGTGGAATATGAGATAATGCATGATGATATCTTAACATGACAAGAGTACATTGCCTATGCAGTACACATATAAACACACGCACGTATAGTCTCAAACTTCATTGCATTTGTTACCTAGCATACACGCATTCAAGAAATAATTAACCTTTTATACATACAAATCATGCGGCTAAATTGTGTCGTCCAATCTTATGTCAAGTTGGCTTCTCTAAATATGCGATTGATTTACAATACATGTTGTAAGTTTCTTCTTCCTTGCCTATAAATATAAATCAAGGAAATATACCAAAGAGTGAAAATTTCTTTACATAAGGGAGGATTCATAAAGAAAGAATAACTCCATAGCAAAAAGCCAAGAGAAGATGATGGACTACCTTGAAATTTTGTCTGAGGATAATTGCATAAGTCCACAAAAACATTGCATAAATTGAGCATCATCATCTCTCTCTCTAGCTAGGTATAAGTTCAACACAAAGAAAACATGCAAAGTGCCAACTAGCAAAGGACAAATAATCACTAGTATTTCTATCGGGAAAAAAATAAATCAATTGTGCTTATAAATGGCAATGGAATGGATTGGCAAATAATTGTATGAATTAAAATTCCGATATTATATTAAATATTTTTAGGGAAAATATGAACGGTTTGTTACGAACAACCCCATTTCAGTCCTAAATTCATGTTATCGTGGGCCACACTTGATAATTTTGTCCTATTATTTGATTCATAAATTAAGTGAATTTGTTAACCATTATTATTGCATCATGATTTCCTGAAAATAAAGAAATTGAGTTGCTGCCTAAATTATGGGATACATATATAGATTGCTATATATTCTCACTCATCTTACTTAGGGTACAATTTCTAGTTCTTCCCCAATTTGAGCATTGATGGTACACGTTCATCCTTACCTAACCCTAAAAGCCAAAACCTATCCTTATCGTATCCCCCTCCCCTCTAAAAGAACCAAAAAAAAAAAGAAATAAATAAACTTTCATATAAAATGATTGTTTCTTTTTGGAGGGTAACTTATAGTATTATATCCGTATGAGTTCTTCATACCAGGTGTGTATAATTTATCGTATGGTTTCTTTTTTATACGAATGAGGCGCAAAGATCGATATAGAAAGGATTTAAATCTAGTAACAACTTTTAGATATTTTACCAATTGAGCAAACTAATATCTATATATAAAAGTATAACAATAATATAACTTTATAAACTAGGTATTTATTTAATATAATAAATTACACTTGAAAGAAGATGCTTGTAATATCTATAACACAACATAACTCTATAGCATAAGCATTTCAATAGTTATTTGAGGGTAAAAAAGATTTTTTTTTTTTTAAAAGTAGTTTTTAAGTAGGTGGGCTAATTTGTTAGATTAAGGGAGGTTATCTTGGACATGGTACATTTAGAGTCTTATATACTCCAAAAAAAAAAATTATATGAACATCTCCTAATCTAACAATCAATTAATTCAAAAATTCTTACTATAATTACTTAAAGCCTCTACTCGAAAACTTTACATGATATATATGTATTATCAAACAAGAGGAAATACTCATCTATCTGATACATTAGGAGTTCGAACCCCACCATTTACTCAGATAATTGGATGCATTACGGCGTCGCCCCTCTACAAATAGGTCTTAAACTTAACCCCTCATGTCCATATAGAGTTAAGCCTAACCCTAAAGAAAAAGGGTATTGGACATACTCATGATTAGGTAAGGTTGATAAGAGGGAAGTATGAAAGGTGGTTAATAATCTTAATATTGAATGACATTGTTGCACATTTCAATCACCCTTATATGCGAATTTCAGGCTCAAGGTCTTCTATTCAACGACATAACTCTTAGTCAGAGATTAATTACCTCCCATTCCCATACTCCAACGCAACCCATCACCAAAATTAAAAAAATATAAAATAAAAAAAACCAATTCAATTATTCATATGATTAATCCACATTAGATAGATTCCTTCCTCAATATTCTAATACTTCCATCCTTCTATTCCTTTGTTTATCATTTTTTCCTTCTATTCCTTTGACTATTATCCCCTCCCACTTTCCTTTATTTCTGTTCCCCCTTTCCTCCTCCTCGTTCTTGCTTCCCCCATTAATCACTGCTCTTCTTTCTCTCTCTTTCACCTCTCTCTCTCTCTCTCTCTCTCTCTGTCTCAGCTTGGTGTTATCTTTTCTGTAATCTTTTGCTTCAGAAGGAAGAAAAACAGGTCCAGAACGATGGCATGCATGGATTAAGAAGGAAGCTAAGCCCTAATAACAGAGTGGGAGATATCGCCTCTTTTTGTGGGGTATTGAATTGAGTACGTCCTGTGTTAGTTTGTGTTCGAGTGGAGCGATTTCAGGCTGAATATATTGACGAGAAAGGGGAGGAAGAGAACAATGAATGTGCCTGGAAATGGGCAGCTCTCGGTTCCGCCGGGGTTCCGTTTTCACCCTACAGATGAAGAGCTGCTTTACTACTACTTGAAGAAAAAGGTTTCTTATGAAGCTATCGACCTTGATGTCATTAGGGAAGTTGACCTGAACAAGCTTGAGCCTTGGGATCTCAAAGGTTAGTCAATAGTATACAGCCTCTCTTATCATTTCTCTCATTCTCTCTCCCTCATATTGCTGGTTTTAGTCAGTTGGGAAGCTCTAGGGATTCCTTATTTATTCGAACCCGAATTCATGGACGAGCTATAGCTTATGCATATATATACCTAATAGTAGTATTAATTTGCCCTAATTATTGAGCTCTGAATTTATATGTCTTCTTCCTTCATCATGTTGCTATTTCTAGGCAGTTGTATACAAGTTTTCGAGACCTTAAGCTCTCAATGAAGATCCATCCTTTCCTTATTTATGTTAATCCTCTTTCGGTGTCGGTTAACATTTACTGGTAAAGTTTTAGGAGTTGTTATTCATATCTAGCACGGCCAGGGGAGGGGTACATCTTTTGTTGGAGCCTAAATTGATATACATGGTTATATAGCTATGGGATATTGTTGCCCTAATTTTTTACATGCAAGTGAATAAAGAAAAAGATGGGGAATCGAATTTAGCAAATAAACTCAAAAAATTCCATATAGGTTTTGCATTATCACTCAAAAGTTTCTAAACTAGTACCATTAAAATGAAGTTGGTTGTACATAAGTTAGGCCTTTTGTGCCCTATTATGGGGATCTAGGTGTTGTAAAGGGCCATCCTTAGACGCCAGAAAGCATTTAGCCTAGGTCCCTAGTAGAAAAATCCACTTGCTTCTCTATGGGCACTATACATATTGATTTTGGAAAACGATTTAATTCTCTCCATTTACAATATATTTGCGTAGTAAATCTTTCTAAATCTTGAAAAGACGAGATCCACACTGAATACTTTGGTGATTGTTGCAGTTTTCTTGAGTTTGAAACTTGACGATCACTAAAAATCTCTCTTGCACACCCCACCCCGAAAAAGAAGGAAAGAAAAAGAAGAAAAACTCCATACCAGATGACTAAAACTACATAATTATGAAGAACTCCATGACCCTTTGGACTTAGTAGCTGAATTCTTTGAAGATGATTCTCGAACGGATCAATGGCTCCCATATTTGTAAAATATATATGTGGAAATATTTATATAGTATTAGTATAGTTAACTATTTTTTCATGTTTGACTTCCCGACATATTTTGCACCAGAAATCAGAGAAAATTGCATCGTTAAAGGTGCACTTAAACTTAATTAGCATAGGATCCTACTAATTAATCAAATGGCGCTGAAATTAAGATTGATACAATCCATGCAGAAAGGTGCCGTATAGGGTCAGGACCTCAGAACGAATGGTACTTCTTTAGCCACAAGGACAAGAAGTATCCCACGGGTACTCGGACGAACCGGGCAACGGCTGCCGGATTCTGGAAGGCCACCGGCCGAGACAAGGCCATCTATTATGGCAATGCCAATAAGCGGATTGGCATGCGCAAAACCTTGGTCTTTTACACGGGTCGTGCCCCCATGGACAGAAGACTGATTGGATTATGCATGAGTATCGACTCGACGATGATGATCCTCAACTTCAGGTATCTCCCTAAACTAGGCTAGCTACATGAAAATATTCATGATTTTCATCTAACAAGCTAAATGAGAATACAATCGATATAAATTAATTTCTTAATAATGACTTGGTGTTGTCAACTAGCATCGACTTATTATATATTATTATACCGCTAGTTATATGTGCTCCATTTGCAATATCTTATATGCAATTTGATACGGTGGAGATAAGATTACATACATCTGACCCTCATTGTTTGAATCTACAGCAAGAGGACGGATGGGTGGTTTGTCGAGTGTTCAAGAAGAAGAACAACGGTAGAGGAAGCATACAACAAGAACCGCAACACGAAGAAGACTATGATCAAACTCCATCCACTTACCTCTCCTCAATGAAACCCAACATCAACACTAGCACAAGCACGTATTCCATCCACCCATCTAATTTACCACCAAACTACCTCCAACCACTGACATTCCCCAACAATTACACTTCTCCATTCAATGCTGCCATCCACCTCCCGCAGTTGTCGAGCCCAGACTCTCTTCCATCCACCGGCACACTCTTGAACACGATTGCGAGTACCCAGCAGCTGCTCACTGGAGGAGGAGAGAGATTGATCAGCGGTGGCGATCAGCTCGGGTTCTTGGACAAGCTGCTTTTGAACTATCAGAGTTTGGAGGAACAACAGCAGCAGCAGGAAGTGTCCCAGATTGTTGGAACTGCTGTTCTTCAGCAGCATAAGTTCTCCTTTTGATCCTCCCTAGCTTTATTTCTCAATTCTGACCAAAAAGAAAACCCAAAAGCTTTGTTTCTCACTCAGATTCTTGAAGTTAATTAATGTGTTATGGAATGTACTAATCCTTAAATTGCGCATTCACCTGCCATTCGATCTCTGTACTATTTCCTACATACTCAAAGTCATTTAATTTGCTTCTGTCTGAGATTATTCATCCCATTTCGAGTTCTTAAGATATATTGAGCATAGACGTGAAATACATAGGTGAGAAGCATAAAGAAATGGGTTGAGCCATAATGAGATAAAGATCAAGAGGGGTCATGAAAGAACTTCAGCTGAGGGAGCAGATTCAGGGTCTGAAATGTTGATGTTCAACCACCGCATCCACATGGCAGAATAACTAATCTCTAAGAACAAAGGAAAAGACATACATCAGATGAAAGAAGGGAATTCTCAATATTCACTCCCTTCAACAGAGATAAGGTCATCTCAATTGCATTAACTACAGTTTTTGGCAGTCCATCCATGAAACGTGGATGTTGGGCTGGCGTGACACTATCACCTCAATTCGGAGCTGGGCGAGGAAGTCGCGGCCTCACTGGCGTCTTTGAAGGGCTTACCCTACAAAATTCCCGACATTCGAACGATCAACACAATAGTATTGGTAAGCTACAACCGCGGATAATTAGCAAATGATTGGCAAAGCAAACCACCTTACTGGCTGAGTTCCCAAAATCATTCCACTGCAGTTCAGAGCCAGAATAGCACTTTCAGCCTGCCCAAGAAAACAAAGTGAATTTTAATAACGGGGCAAAAAGAAAAGAATAACCTTCCTTTCTTTTTCTTTTTTTTTTGGAGGGAGGGGGCGGAATTCCCCATCTTAAATTCAATGGCCTCTATAAAATGTGCTCCAAAGGCATGAGCAAAGCATGCAAGTCCCTAAACCATATGGAAAAACTTGGTGATGATTATTAAGTACTTAATACAATGTCACTACCTCCACCACCACCACCACCACCACCCCAGCAACAGTACCTTTAGGGTATTGTCAGAGGAGGTCAAAACGTAAGCAATCACACACCTAATAGAACCGATCGAAGAAGGTTATTAATATATCTACTCGAAGAAAACACAATTCAAAAACAGGTCAGATCTCAACAGAATTTTATCCAGTAAGATTTTCTCTGTCAACTAAAAGCAGAACACTGCAGAGCAAATGCATACATAATGGCCACCGGAGAACAGAAGACTATTGCTTCTTGGCATTCATATTTAGCTCACTACAATACTATTGAGAAAGCAACTACAGCAGAACTGAAATTGACTTTTGTCGTTTAGAAAAAACATGCTCGGCTCTTCGATTTGGTAAGGTTTACTGTGAACAGTACGAAGACCATACATTATGAACAGAGAAATCAACAAAAGAAGGGGTGGTACAAGAACAAATTCCTCTCTATGATGTAAAGTTAAGCTTACCATTGCAAACTCCACAAAAGCAATGCGAGTGGAATGCACATTGTCCCCCAAAAGCCTCAGACGCGAAACCTGTACAGATTATGAACCCTTCCTTTTAAAATGGCAGCAAACAACTTCTACCACCAACAGCACTATGATTGAAAAACAAGAAGGAAAGAAAGAAAGAAAGAAAAGAAGACAAAAACAGAAGAAGGGAGGAAAAAGGAAGGAAGCATTGAGCAGTAGAAGCTTCTCACCTCACCACAAGCAGTTTCAAAGAAATTCTTAACCTCCAATTGAGAAACCTGAAAAAAGAACAAATCTTTCAATAATGCATCAGGATATCAAGCAGATCGATCAATTGAACATCGTTATTAGGTGGGAAAGATTATATTATCCAACCATGCCATGCATAAGAAGATCATGAATTAAGCTCCATAGTTACTAATTTAAATGACAGAAGACAATACCTTTTTATCAATATTTGTACAATAGACAGTCCTGGCACACATTTCTCTCTCATCTTCTGACTGTTTTAACCACAGAATTCCAAACAACAGAATCATTAATGTGAAGGAAGAGAAGAAAAGCAGTTTATGGAGAAGGAATTTGGCATGTATCCATACCCTGGGAAGAAATGTGGGATTCACAGGAACTATTGCAGTTTTTGAAGGCAAGACCCTAACTGGGTAGTATCCCAGCATTGTCCCACCAAGGCTTAGAGCAGCTCTGGCACCTTCTGCTCGGACAAAACCCAAAGCATGTGAGATAAGCGTGAAATCAAGGAGATGAGCTCAAAACAGAATATAGGAGAGCTCAGCACTTGAGCATTTTCACAACTTACGGTCATCAGCAAACTCTACAAAAGCAAAACGAAGAACTGAATGAGGATCACCACAGATTCGGCAGTCAACAACCTGCAGCCATATGATCAGATAATTTTAACTTTCCAGTCAAGCAAATGAATCTCAACTGTCAACTATCACATGCATAAACTTTCTTCCGACAAATTTTTCTTTTGATTGAAAATATTATGATAAATTTCATCAACTACATACAATCACACATCAGCAATCCAAAGGAACTTTGCGGTGAATATGTACTGATATCCAACACTAAGATTTATATGAAAAAGCAAAAATAAAAACAAATAGGAGCAAATTAAGAGATTCCGTTGATATTCTTTCTGGGTCAGACCAGCCCTGATACGTGTGAGGATGATGGTAAGGAGGCCCATTTGCAAGGGGTGGAGCGCGCAACAGAATTCTTGCAAGTGGTTGAGTTTGAAATCTTGACCTTCCATATGGAAGATGAGTACACTAACCAAGTCAGTTCGTCAGAAATTGTGTTCATATATGTACGGTTGGAAACTAACAAGATGAATTAAAGCGATAATATGGCAAGAAATAGAGAAAATTGGATTGTAGCGGATCTGATCTCCGTTGATCATTTTAAGGCGTAGCTCGTGCCGCATCCTGACTAAATTTGAAAGTTAACAAAACGGAGGATATGTGTACACAGCTATGAAGCACTGGGAATTTGTTTTGGATATGCCAGCTCCAAAAAGTAAGAGGGCAGGGTACATCGTTATTCGTATCTAAAGAATAGTACTTGCCGAAGTCAAGGTGAGTTGTGTGATTTCAACAAGCATCCAATCAAATCAGGTCAAGACATGTAGTTTCAACAGCAGCCAATCAGATCGCATAACACCAAGCAATGTGGCCAGTTTCATTCAGATACCGATCTCAGGGGCGAAGGGAGTAATTAACAAAGAATGGATACAACAAAGTAACCAACTCAAATCAGAAGTTTGAGGTATATAGTAAATAAGACAAAAATACAAAAAGATTGTACAAACAACTTGACCCTGCGACCTCCACTCCTTATATTCGTAGTTAAAACCAAATTCTATATGTATTCAAAGCTTTCTGCCTCATTTCAAGCCCGGCCAACTCTTTCATCTATATTAGCAGAAGTCACAACTTCAAACCCTTCCTAAGACCATAACCCTGCCCCTTCTCGTCTAAGAACAATCATACTCACACCATGCATATATATTCATGAAGCTGGTTGAAAAGTATCACTCCCTCCATGTCTTTACAAGTGCATTTTCCCTCTAAACCGCCTATTATAGTTTACTTCTTTTAGCTAAATCATTTCTTCAACTTATACTTTCCGCACAACCTTTTGATGCTTTTAGAAAGGACAATGACCTTGATGGACCAAATTATCCTCGTGGGGGCGATGAATGTATAATCAATTATCTCCACGAGTTATTTCACACCTCCACTAAAAACCAAAACTATAACAGCCACAAACAAAGACAGTGTTCAACACCACCTGATGCATTAGGCGAAAAAATTCTGGAAGCTTTTTACTGTTTGTTGGGGGTCTTGCAGAGCACCCAGAAACAAGACAAGGAGCCACATAAATAAATAATATCCACATAAATAAATAATATCCACATAAGAGATATCAACTGAATTTGGTATGGATAATAAGTTGAACAATAGATAGCTAATACTCATCTCCTGCACACTAGATATTGCACATACAGTATCAACTAACTTTTCAGAAAACAAGAGTTTTCAAATGCTACATCATTGCCATTTGATGAAATCAATTAAACATTGACATCAGATTCCTTATCACTTTCTTTTAAAACAATTGTCTGAGCAGCTAATTGCAATACCTCCAAACTTCAAAATTTCCTCCCTGTTAGTGTGGTGCCCTCACTGCCCACCCCACCCCCTCTCCCCCTTCTACCCTGCCGAAAAAAGAAAGCCCATCCCAAAAGTCAAATTTTAAAAGCTGCATCAAGAATTGTGGTACTTAAAGTTGAACTAATCTTTTCCTATTTGAAGGTCGGAAGGCAGCACAACTATCAGAAGCAAATAAAAAAGTCAAGGCCTGAACGGATGCCACCAAGAGCAGTTGAAGTCAAAGCCCATATCATCAACCACTCATGTAGCCACGAAAACAAGCTATCACTGTCAGCAACAGTCTATAAGTGCATTTTACTTGTTTTTATATTTCTTTTCTGTAAGGCATTATAGACATTCTACTTAGGGTAAAACAGAATTATAAGTGAAATGGCTAACTCACTGATTTAATCATTTACTAACATCAACCTTCACTTTATTTGCAAAAATCAGAACCAGCATTCTCACTCCAGTGCAAATAAGTAACTGATACTACATTGGAGGCGGTCTATGTCTTACTGCTTTTATATTTGTCACAAGTTTAAGCCAAACAGCTCAAGCAAACAGCAAAAATGCAATAGCAGTTTCTCAAGCAACTACCAAAGGAATCATATGATTGCATACATGAAGCAGAAAATCAATAAGTTTCTTTGATTTTGTAGCTAGAAACAAATGCCAGTGTGCAACAACCAGCAGCAAAAGTGAACCTGAGGAGAAAGAAGCATGTCATATGATAACTTAGCCATCCATATAATAATATATAACAGTGGATATCCAGTAAAGTTGAAAGCACGTTTTCCTTTCCTTAATATTTCAGTCATTTGTTTCTTCCATATCCCTTTTTGGCTCTGTGCTAAAATAGAGGTATTGACTATTAAGGGGCACTGCATGGTTAATCCAGATTGCTGATATTTTTCAGACACAATGCCATCCAGCAAGAAATCTTAAACAACGACCTTGCACAGAAAGAGGAGCTGCACAAAATTTGAAAATATCCATTGTTGTTTTAAGAAAGCAATTGTAATACAAGGGGTAAAAGTGTGAATTGTCAATGAAGTGATGGTGCATTACAAATTACAATATAAAGGTCATGTAATCAAACAGAATGGTGATAACAACAAAAGCTTCTCATACACATATGATTACAGGAAGCATGTATAACTCGTGAATTTAAGGGTCACAAAAGTTGAGCCAAAACTACACATGTGGTGACATAAATATGGACATGTCACACTTGATCACAGTTGCAAGTCATGGAGAATGAAAAATGGATTTTTTAATATTTTCTGCAAAGAAGTTGAATGTGGCATTGTGGAGGCAGGGGTAACTGGAGCAGTCAGTAAATAGCACGGTCAAAAATCAATGTAGAGCAAGCGTGTAAGCTTACCTGACCACAACTACTAAACAAAGCAGCTAACCTTTCTTCAGTGACCTAATTCAAAATAATTGAGTTCAATCAAATCATCAATGAACATCCCAAGACTCCAAACAAAAAGACACTCAATATAAGACAAAACAGCGAAGGCTGGTTAAATGCTTACATGTTGGTCAATGTCAGATACATATACAGTGCGCCTAATGCTTTCCTCCCGCTGGGCTTTGAATACTCTCCCGTTCATCCTCCTTTTCCCCTGGTTAAAGTTATTCTTCTTCTGGAACAGTATACTCTAAGCATAAAGTTTAAGAAAAAGCTATAAAATGAAAAACATGAACCAATTCAAATAAAGATGGGAAGTTACAGATACAAATAGAACCTCCTAAACCTCCATTGACCACATGATAACCAGATCAAGTGCCAGCCTATAGAACAAGTCACCAACATGAACATTTGGCAATCAATGATTTAGAAACTGCTTATAACCACGACATGAAGTTAAAAGAAAGAACTATCCAACTTATTT
This sequence comes from Talinum fruticosum, assembly GCA_021018815.1. Lineage (NCBI taxonomy): Eukaryota > Viridiplantae > Streptophyta > Magnoliopsida > Caryophyllales > Talinaceae > Talinum > Talinum fruticosum. The sequence goes on along the minus strand of JAITYX010000139.1, from coordinate 318,777 downwards.
TGTCCAATAAATAAGCAATCGAGCTCTCACACATTCCTCCAAAAACAAATCACTGAGTAATTCCAGAGCAATACGGAACAGCAATTGGGTGACTATTACACAATTTACTAAAAGCAGTTGCCTTTGCTACATTCAGACATGTTAGCATCTCACAATTATGCCAAAATCAAAATCTGGATTGAAGAATCATCCCCGTTAATCATGTCTACACATAAGCCAATATACCTTACAGAAACAAGCAGAATGGAGTAACAAGAAGAAAATGCTATACGAGATACAAACCACGAAAGAACGAAGAGGCAAATGACTCTCAATCACCAATTTATCATCACAATGCTGAAAATACACAAGTATCCAAACCTAGAAATATATTCTAAAGTATACTAAATAGACTAGTAAAAGATTATGTACACAAAACAGTCCTGTATATACTATCAAAAATCAACTTATCCAATGACACAGCACAGTTTCTTTGAGCAAAATTGAAAGCAATAAAACTATCAAAGCCCATAACAAATATAAGCCAACCTATCTACACAATTGATAAACTTTTTCCCAATAATCATACCGACGGAGAAAACTGGAATTACAACAATGGAGATAACATAAACAAAAAGGCTGATCAAGGGAAAATTGAGAATACCCTGCGACTGTTGGGAAATTTGTCATTGCCAACATCCTTGGTAGGCGCAGAGAAATCAGTCTGAACTGACTGATCGTTCTTGAGGCGATAAGAAGAGGGTATAAACTCCTTAGCCCAAGGATTCAACTTGGACAAAATGTCGGCAAGCTCATTGATATTCTTCTGAAATTCTGACTTAGAATCCGAACTTTTAGAGTCAATTTCAGAATTCTGGGTGGGTGAGTTGCAATTCTTAAACTGATCATCAGAATTCACAAGATTTTGTTCAACAGCAGCCATTAGAATTCCAAGAAATACTCAGAAGTTACAAAGGTTAGAGAGGATGTGAGAGAGAGAGAGAGAGAGAGAGAGGTGAGGAAAAAGAGTGGACTTTCTCTTTTTTTTCTTCCTCCTTTATTTCCCTTATCAAGGGCGTTAGATTTACCCAAAAAGACAGACAGAAAAGCTCTACAGGAAGAGACCCATTTCAGTGTTCGTGAAAGAGAGTGACTGTGATGATCAAAAATCAAAATGGGATAGAAAAGCAATTGAATGGGAGAAATGGAAAAGTGGGGAGCCAAAAAGGGGGAAAGATTCTAGGGTTTTGAGAGAAAGGGGATGAATTTAATGGGGGTTGGGTTTTGTGAGGAGGTGGTGGTGGTGGTGGTGGTGTCAATGGGGGCTTCTTGAGGAGGGAGGAGAGAGAAACAGGTGGCTTTGGCCTTGAGTTGGGCCCTTCCTCTTACACTTCTTTTGTCCTCACTCACTCACAGAGGAGAGAGAGAGAGAGCATGGGGAACGACAGCGATGGGAGAGAGAGAGAGAGAGAGAGAGGTGGCTGGTACTGGATACTGCTATGGCTCACGTAAGCTGACTGGAGCAGTGGCCCCATCCTTTGTTACTTTTGACAATTTTTTACCATTATTTTGTCAACATGAGCATCTGCAATGAATTAAAAAAAAAAAAAATTCTGATCAACAAAATGAAAAGAATAACTATAAGTTACACTTTATTGGGTCCTAGCTTTTATACCAATTAGGGTTGATTTTAATCGAGTTTCTTTAAGTTAGAGTTCAAATCATTATGATTTAGTTGAGTTCTGATTTGATTTGATTTTCATTTTGGATTTGGTGACTTCGATTTAGTTAATATTTTATCTAATAAGTTTTTCTTACAAAGAAAAAAATACTTTGACAAAAAAATTATAATTGGATCACGTCAACCTCAAGTTAGCCTTTATGTATTGGGTTTGGTTCAAGTTTTTGTTCATTGATTTGGGTTGAGTTACTTTTCTCAAGTCTATTGTGTCACTAAATCTGCCATGTTTATAATGTATATAAGTGCAAAAAGTTGAAAAGAAATTAGTACAGTGAGAGTATAATTGTAATTGGGTTTGAGTACAAGGAAGGTTCAAGTATAAGCATCACTCGCCTTTTAGTATATATAATTGGGTTTGAGTACATGGGAAGTTTCCGTTTTTGTGCGTTATTTGTTTTTAAGTTACGATTTTATGGCTATATAATGACTGATAAACTTCTATTAGAGGGTGTAGCTAGCAAGGTATCAACCTCTTGTAAAGCTACCAAATTCTATGTATTGTTTGTAATTTTTTTTTATTTTGGATTTTTTCATGTTAAAATTCTTATGTCTTTATTCCTTTTTCCTTCTTGTTCTTTATATTATTATTTATGAGTGTAAACTCCCAATCCTAACAGTTTAGAATCGTCATTTAGGAAGTTGATTATTTCGTAAGTTATATCTTAGCCCATAAACAGGGACCTTGTGCAATGTTTTCCTTCAGTTCTGATATATGAAATTTGAGAATATTGAGTTCTCTGTCAGTTTGGTCCCTCTTTGCTACAGCCTACAATACAAGTGCTACACCTTTAACTCCTCTCTAGGCCATTATCGTGCTCCCTCTCTTTCTCTCTCTCCCCCACCCCCACACCCACCCCCCAATACCTTTTTACTGAAATTTCCTGTTGTATAGTTATGGTTGCATATAATTCAAGTGTCTGAGGTAACCCTTAACTTCCATATGAGTGTTGGTGAAATTCCTCTTCACACTGAATCTGCTACAACACTCCAACTTTGTTGCCTCTCTGAATGCACTGTGTGGTTCCTCTTTAATCTCTACATTAGCTTCAGTTCTTTACCAGAAATTATCGTTCTCATCTACATAATAGACTCCAACGGACATTTGAAAAGCTTCTAATACCATCAAACTCTTTGTCCTCGCCATCTGAATTCTTAGGAATCCAAAGTATTGCTTGAGCTTCCAGCTTATTGCTGATGGTTGACAGTTCCTCTTGACCATTAGATTACTGCATCAGTAAAGATGATGCACAAAGGCATGCCATCTTAGTTTATACTAGATTACTAGTAAAGCTTATCCATACTGACCATTGAGTAAGGACATAGCTAGATCCTGAAACAAGCCTGGTATCAATAGGGAATTCTCTGTGTATGAAAACAAGTCTGAAACTCCTAATACATCATAATTCATATATGTCTCTGATAACTTGGGTGTGTCTGTGAACTCCTCCAGAGAGCCAATTTCAGCACCTCCCCAGGACCAATTTCAGCACTCTACCATATGCCTCTCTATCTCTATGAACCTTATGCGAGTCTTGCGATGTTTTCAGTAAAGCTGTCCATAAGTGATACATTGAAACCATACGTTCTCTGGTTCACTAAGGAGTCCACAGCACTGAATTCCTTCATCCTTAGCTATCTGAAATAATAATACTTAACATGACATTATGAGGATTGCTGCCATAGCATCCATAAGTGTGGAATGACAAGCACAAATTATGAATCTGATCTTTGTTGATGTAAATTTCTATGACGATCAACCAAATCTGGTGTGAGTCATGCCTACAATTTTTGTGAGTTGTAGTTAGATGAGCATTGTACATGACCTTTCTCACAAAAGTAGGAAGTCTAAATCATGCTTCACAAAACGATAATGGATGTCTGTTTCACATATTTGCCCGGTTTCAACAAAGGATAATGCCTTTCCACAATTAAACATACACCATCTAGCTACTTGATAATGTCGGGCTAGACTTCACATAAAATTAAGTTGATACCATGCTGAGGCTTAATACTAAGAAAAGCGTAAGGGGCATGGGCATAAGTAGGTGAAAGACGCAAAGAGAAGCGTCGCAATATCATTGTTAGAGCCATTTTCACCTCCAACAGTGCAAAGTTTTGCCCAATGCAAACTCGTGGCCCGGAGCTGAAAGGCATGAACAGACCTTGCTTCTTCATTGCTTTAGAAACACCTTCTGAGAATCTCTCTGGATTGAATTCCTTCACGTCTTCTCCCCATATTTCACAATCTTGATGGAGAATACATAAGGGAATGACAACTTCTGTTCCTGCTGGTAATAACCAGTCCCCCAGTTTTGTGTCCTTGAAGACCCTCCGATGAAGCAGATAAGCTGGAGTGTACAATCTCAGAGCCTCATTTAGTATCATGCCCACCTGTAATAAGAAGAATTTGGTCTCAGTAGATGCAAAAGTAAATCAAAGAGGTTCTGTGAAGTATCACATAGTTAAATAGGCATTTTTATCTATTGCAGGATGCTTGTCAGCCTTGCATGAAGATTCCACCAGATAATTTATATTGGATTAAAGACTCAAATCAAATGTGGAGTGCAAGCAAACTATTTGAAAGAGGGTAAGAACTCACAACTTTCAACTGGTTCAGTCCATCAACGCTCGGGTTCTGATCCTTTCCGAACACCTGCATAATCTCGGCTCTTGCTCGTTCCTGCCAATCTTGATGCTTGCTTAATAAAACCAGTGTCCAACCAAGCAGAGAAGATGTGGTCTCTGCCCCAGCTATGAAAAAGAGTTTGCATTCCTGAACAACATCTTCAGTTGTCAAACCTTTTCCCTTTTCATTTCCTTGTTCTCGAATTTCTCTCAAGTTAGATTCCAGTAGTACACCCAACAGATCAGCTTTGTTACTTCCGCCTGCTGCCAGGTCTAATTTTCTCTTCTCGATGATTCCCATTAACAAAGCTTCAATTTCTTTGCTTATTGCCTTCGCTCTTCTGTTTGCCTTGGTTGGCAAAAATCTGAAATGTTCAGCACGCAGCTAATGTCAAGACTCCTCATGTGGATAATGCATGCTCTAACGAGGAACGTGACTCTCATAGTTATGTGCAAGTTCTATACCCTGTATTGACCATGAATCTTGGCCTACTACCTAGTATTAATGGAACTAGGGCCCATTGGATATTACTTGAACTCTGAGCTACAGATTTCATAATGTTATGGCTTTTCAAAGATTCGATCAGATTCCTCTGAACTTGTTCTTTCATATTTCTACAAATTCCTACATAATTCTTCATAATGCGGTGAATTTCATATGATTATATGGAATGAAATTAAACAGGCCATTAGAAGGTGCAGTACTTGTAATCACTAGTTGTGATGACCCAAAAGAGTTGATAATTTTACCTCAAACCGGGATATAATTCGCTTGCATTAGCTCTTTCATTAAGCCAATATACTCCTTTTGTAGGTGAAAAATTTCCTGCCCTTCTTCATAACTGCAGCCAAAAGCCGCCCTAGAAATTACGTCACATGTTAAATTCTCCAGATGAGGCCACACATCTAACTCACAAGACCCATCTTTTGAGACTAGTTGCTCCCATGTCTCCATCATCTTCTGACAGCTTAAATGTGTAAGGGGCAATACATTCTGCACCAGAAAGTTGAACATGAAAAATTACTTGCAAAAAAAAGAGGCACGTACAAAAGTAGGAGAACCTCTATGAGAAGTTACCTTCAACTTCTCGAGATGGAAAGCCGGGCTTATGATCTTCCGATGCTTGGCCCATTTCTCGCCTTCAGAGCCAAACAGCCCCACCTTAAGTAGCTTGGTAAATGGCTGGTTCGGCTTTTGAAAATCTTCATGCCTGGTCAACATTTCCTTTATCTTATCTGGGTCCATGACAATCAGCCACGGTGTTGTGGCCAGCCATCCGAATGAGTTGTTACCTGCAATTTCCCAGTCAGAAACAACAAGCAACTCCGTGGGGCTGATAAAATGAAAACTATAAAGTTTTTACGGGGAATACAGAGATACATCTCTTAACTGAACTGTTGAGTTATGCAAAGATTGGCTATCCCTTGTGAGAAAATTGTTAACCGGGTTAATGTTGTGCATACTGGACTCAAACCAGCGATGCCTTGAGTGAGCCCAAGGTACTAATTTTATTCACTTATAGCCTGCAACAATGTTCTGTCCTGAATCATGATGATAAAGTTGAATACATTATAAATATGAACTATGTTACAATGAAGTCTCATATAGGTGTCGACAATTTTTGTAACAAGTGAGATCGGACTTTTAAGTTTCACCATTTGGTTCACAACAAATTTCAGGAATTCAACTAAAAGTTCTAAATCCAAACTGAGCGTACGGCAAGGTCAAAGGCAACAAGCAAGCTAGCTTACATTACATTACATTACATACCGTGTTTTTGAAGGATTCGGACAACAAACGGAACAACTCGAGGCAAAGTATCATCGGAGAGACTAATGGGTCGTGCCATGGCTTCATTTAATAGCTTGATCAACTCGATTGCATCCCCAGGCTTATAACCATCGCCCTTGAGACCTTGGGCTCTCAACTTCCTCTCGATCTTCTTGGGACTAATCCACAGCAAGCTGAACGCTTTCCATGACAGGAACACCAGGATGGCGGTGCCTAAAGCCAAACACCAGGCAAAGCCACGGCTTTCACTCTCCATTGCTCTTCTTGATTTGTATGAAAGTCAACACCTTGGGGTTATATATAAACAACAAAGAGTGCGGTAGGAATAGTACAACATATAATTTATCGTAAATTTAAAAATGTATTTGACATAACCCCGAACGTTGTCAATTTGTCTGCTGGTTTATTTTTTAAATGTATTTGGTAGTAGTGCATATTTGAGTATCATTGATTTTTACTGTTTATATTGTATATTATAAATTATTTTAATTTTATAATTTTAATGACGTATTAATAATTATTTTATTAATTTTATTTTTATTAATTATTTTTGTTCTTATGCTATTTTTAGTGGCTTTCCTTATTTTCAAGGAATTTTTGGATGATAACTTGGTTTTAAAACTAATTTTATCATAAATTTAAATATTTACTTGCAACTTAAAAATGATAAGTATCTTAAAATGAAGGGTCATAATTTTGGTGATATTGAAAGGCAACAAAGATGATATTATAGTGAATGAAGGGCAAGAATGCAGTGTGTGTGTGTGAGAGAGAGAGAGAGAGATGAGGCAATGTAGTGGTGAATACAATCATTGTTGGGTTGGAAATTATAATTTGCAAACTTATTCTCATTAATTTTGTCTTTGTCTTCTCCAAGTCTTCCTGAAAGCTTCCCTTCCCCATACATAACATAACATGGACGATTCTCCTCCACACAATCTCTCTATCTTGGAATCAAATGCGAATGCAATCGTACTTGGATCTCATTCTCTCTCCTCCCACAGTCGTACCCTTATTTTGCAGAGACCCAACTGGGTGGAGGTGAGTTGCTGATTTGCTCCAACATGGCCGCGATGAAGCTGCTGGAGCTGGCGCTGTTCCTCAACCTCATCTCAAGCTCAGACCACTTGGCTCCATTTAGGGTTTCTCCATCCTCATCATCGTCGGAGAAGCTGGTGGCGTTTCCTCCCACGTGTAACCGCATCGAGTGCCCCGGGTACGACGTCGTTCAAGAGGGTAATGGCTATGAAATTCGCCGTTACAACTCCTCTGTTTGGATTTCTACTTCTCCCATTCTCGACATTTCGCTCGTCCAGGCCACCCGTGCTGGCTTCCTCCAGTATCTTCCCTCTCTCTCTCTCTCTCTCTCTCTCTATACTCTACTGTGCTGTTTTTCTTTTTCAAATTTTTTTTTAAAAAACGATATTTCTGGTGTTGTTTTGCTATTTATTAATCATCTTGTTAAATTAATCGTAATTAATTCCTGTTAATAATCAATGTAGTGGAAATTTTTTAATTAGTTATGGTTGAAGGTATAAAAATATATTTTATTCTGTACCTTACCATCTCATCTCATATAAATAGAGCTTGGTGAGAAATGTTTGCAGACATTTTTCATATAAGCAATATGAATGTAGTTTTTTTTTTTTTTTTTGGTTTCAGTAGGAAGAGAAAATTTGTTAATAAAAATCATATGGCATTTACAGATAATTTTATAACTATAATAAATCTAAAATATTAAAATAAATTTCTATTTCGACAAAATTAATAATAAATGTAATTCCAATTGATCATATACTATGAGTGTTAAAAATGCTTGTTTATTATAATCCATTTATTGTTCCTCTAGAGCATATTTTTGGGGTTTTGATCCCCCTTCTGAACCAAAAATAAAATAAAATTGTAATCCTATGCTCTTTGGCAGACTATTTGACTATATCCAAGGGAAAAACGAGTACAATAAGAAAATAGAGATGACAGCTCCAGTGCTGACTGAAGTAACCCCAAGCGACGGACCCTTCTGCGAGTCATCGTTCGTGGTCAGCTTCTACGTGCCCAAGGAGAACCAAGCTGACCCGCCTCCAGCCAAGCGGTTGCACATTCAGAGGTGGAACATGACCTATGTGGCGGTGAGACAGTTCGGAGGGTTTGTGTCGGATTATGGGGTGGCGGAAGAAGCTGCAGCATTGGAAGCCAACCTAGCTGGATCCAAATGGGCAGCTGCTGTCAAGAAGGGTTCGAGCTCGAGTTACATAGTTGCCCAGTATAACTCACCGTTCGAGTTTGAGGATAGGGTCAATGAGATATGGATGAGGTTTGACATGAAAGATGTTGCTGATGAGTGATGTGGTGATGAATTTGGTTGGGTTTGAATAAGAGGGAAGTGAGTGTTTCTGGTTCTGATGTAATCTGAGGTTTTATTAGAATGTGGAAGGCTGGTTGTAGTTGCCGGATGATGAACATTACAATAAGCCCTTTCATGTCTGTTTGGTGGCAAACCACTTCTTTGTAGGTGGTTTTGTAATGTCATTACATGGACATACGGAAGAATTTGGAAGTTTATAATAGTTATAAGCATGCAAGACGTATTTTAAACCAACACAGGTTGATTCACATGGTTTGACATTTGTTCTCATTAAATAAAATCTTAGGTTCGAATCTTGCTACTGGAGAAAATTCATCATGCGAGAGCTCCACCCCTTGTATGGAGCTAACAATAGCTCGACTTAAGTCTTCAATAAAACAGAGGATTAAAGACTGAAAAAAAAAAGATTCAAACTGAGATTTGACTTATTACGATATAATCTGAACGATCCAAGATCAAACCGAACCTAAAGATAGAACTATTCAACTTTGACACAGATGAATTGAACATTAACCCCACCCCCCAGCCCTCTTCAAAAACCTAAACCTTCTCAAATTCACTGCGATCTCAATATAGAAAGATACTGCAAATTTATCTACTTTAACAGGTAAGACAGCGACCTTTGCAGCCTCATTTGAACCAAAAGGGGGGCGCTTTTGAGAAAGGAGAGGAAATGAACTAGAAACTATAGAGAAGGAAACCAACAAGCCGATAGGCTTAGGAATAATTTAGGCACTCAGTTATATACTCTCAACGTCAGACTACCATCTGTTTGCCAAAGCTTTTCTCCATAACCCAAGGCAATCCTAGTAACTAAGTACCCTTTAGAGAATGGTCTTCTGGGTGTGTTCCGATAGATATGCACAACATGAATGCAAGGTGCACACTCTGTCTCATCAACACAACTGTTTCTCATCAACTTTGATGGTGCTCATAAATATTAACGAAACTACAAATATTAACAGATGCCCCGTTCAACAAGTACATTGAAATTGGAAAATTTTGGGGCATCGATCATCCTACCATGCTAAAATGCTAACCTAAAACCGCATAATTTCAGAGAATCAGATATGACAATTACTGAAAGTCTGAAGAAAATCGTCATCAGGGTAACTTTCATAATTTACAAAATTTTGATACCCACTATCTGACAGGAAGGCTTCGTTAAATGGAACACTAACCTGTCCGGTATTTCCTCCTATTTGTACAAAACCCTTCTCCTCGGAGACATATCTTGTCACTGGTCTGCTGCCTGAAAACATCCTACACGAGATCGTTCTCTGAGAGGGTCGTTCTCGAGCTGAATTGAACACCGAGGAAAATGGATCAATGTTGCAAGTGTCAGAATAATCAGCAGTGCTGAACGAATCCCTTGTACTTTCACTTGTAAAAGATGCCTCATCCGAGCTTGTGAAAAGGGACCAATCACTGGATGAAGGGTCAGAAAATTGAATGGGGTTGGGTTCAGCATAAGTTTCCATGGATGGAGTGTATCTGTTGTTTGCTCTGTGAATAGTTTGTCCCATATCAGAAGAACTGCGAGTTCTTGGTCTTGACGGTTTTGCAGCTTGCTGCCTTGTAGCTTTTCTTATATAAGCTCGTGGCGGACGAGGCGAAGACCTAAAACAAATATACGAAGGTTCAGAAATGCAGGCTTGATCAAATCACCAAACAAAAACAATATCCTAGAGCCCTGCCTAGATCCCTTTTATTTTATTTTATTTTGTTTGGGGGGGCAGGTGCTAATGCACACTTGCAAAAAGAAAACGTCATTTCAGCAGATTAAAGCTTCGCTCAAGTTTAGAACTTATCTAAAGCGATAACAGTGAGCTATGGAGTACTTCTCATTTCTTACCTCCTATATAAGGCATGTGTGTTCATCTAGACCAGCAGAGATTACCAGTTTATGAATACTAGGCTTTCAAAACTTTTTATATTTCAAAAATAAATTAATTATAATATGATGGACAACAAAATAAACCAGTCTTTTCTATGCAACTCAAAAGTAAAGGTACGAGGTATCAAAAAGCATGTGTAGGCGTGCACCAGTAGTACGGAAAACTTGTTCAAGATCCTTAACGCCGCTAAGTAGGAGCCTGTAGAGGATTCTGTTCAGCCTAAAGAATCCCCCGTCCAAAAACTTGGTTTCAGTAAGTAAAAAGAGCCCACTTTTTTCCAACAAAGTGGGCACATCTCTCTAAGTCGGATTAACATTCTTGGGATAGAGGGAGTATATATTCCATAGTTGATGATAGGAGTTAACATGTCCAAGTCAGGAACTCAATTACTCTTGTTTGAATTGCTTATTTAGATTGTTGGCAACATTCAATCAACACAAACTAAACAAACTAAAGAATTAATAGGAACTGGTTACATATTGCAACATTACCTCATGTAAAACAAGATATATGCTCCTTCCGACATCACCTGGCTCGTGGGCACTGGTTGAACCTGTGATCATGAGTGTCATGAGTGGTATTAAACCAAATCACAACAACAGCAATGATAAAAACAAGGACAAGTCTCTGCCCATTTAGGGTGAGATGTATAAACCCGTACTTTATTTTATGAGACCTTTTTTCCAAGGGACCCTTCAACCACATTACAAACATAACATGCTAGCAAAGTAAAGGCAAAAAGAATGACAAAATTTCTATCAGAAAAAAAAAATAACAAAATATAAAAATTATAATAATTTATATTTGTCATAATCATCATTATCTAAAAACATTAATAAATAAAATTATACATTTTGAAAGCAACATGGAAATACTAGCTACGGCAAGTTGGCAACACCTAAGCATATGCACAAACAAAAGCAAATTAAAGGGTCTCTGACTCAGCTGAACATGGTCAAGAAAAACTGAAAAAGTAGCTCTATTGAAAAATGGTCAACAAAAGAATCCTAAAGCACCACAGATCACTATCGCTGCAAATGTACAGTGCGTTTCAATCCTAGGTCTTCCTCTCCTTTTGAGTTGATTTTATCATTAAAGCACTCTCATATTCCACTCGCATCTTTTTAGACTTGAACTTGCACTGCACCAGCACGCAATGCCTAGTCTAATAGAATCGCGCTAAAACTTCTAAAATTACGTTGTCCTTGATAGAACCCTGAAGTCTAAAGAATCTTCAGTTCTGCAAACACAAATTTTTGGGATGCAATCCTAGCTTTGTCATGTAGAATGATCATATCATGCTACTAAATTGAATATCCCTGTCAATAGTTCGGTTCCCAAGATTTTCTACTTAGCGTCAACACATTTTCTGATGACAACGCCATCAGCAAATATATTATACTTGCGAGCTCATGAATAACTAAATGGTGAAGTATCAAGAACCATAAGCACATATGATTACTAACCTAACATGATAGTAAAATGCTCTACATCATCCTCCGTTTAATATTCGTACTCTCATCCACCGGTGAGCACATATCAGCAAATAGCCAATAGCGTACACATGAGCTCATCATGTCTTCAAATCTAAGCCAACTTGCACATAAGAAGCAGCAGAAACCTTTTTCTCCATAAGTGTCTATGGGACCTCTATACCACTCAGACATCAGCCTCATTGCCCCCATAATTATTTCTACATGGATACTCCAGTAGAAGCTAAGATCATTAGTGTGCTCTCAATGAGTAGAGTTCCTGTCCACAATAAGTAGAGATATAACAAATTCAATGGCCTCCATACAGACCCCAACAGGCCTCCCTCTAACTCTTTGAGGGTCCATTAATATGATCCTCAGACACCATTCAGTGGTGCATTTGAGTATCCTCATCATGTGATCTAACCATTTAAGCTTGCTTCCCTCATTATTACTTCAATAGAGGGGTTGCTTCCACTTTGTCTTTGATCATTTGTTCCTGATTTAATTCATTGTAGTACAGCCACATACCCTAAGAATCATGACTCATTTTAGCTTCGGAGTCCAGTAATTTCTGTATCCTCAGAGTAAGACCCATAATAATGAGCTGTGAATTAAGTCAAAATTAACACAGCCCCACAACAGTATATTTCAAGCTCATCAAATATTTAGAAATAGATTAAGGCCAGAAAATGTCTAAACTAACATATGTATAAGTGTATAAAGAAGTACAAGGGCTTGTGGAGAACAAAACCAAATTTAAAGAATACTTCAAAGAGTGCATGTAAAGGCACAAAATTCAAAGACCTTTATCAATAAATTTGAGAAAAAGAGAGCACAACGGCAATTATGAGAACACTTACCACTGAATCATCTATCCTGAACCAATGTCCCTGCAGATCCCTCACATATGATACATAATGTCCAGAAAAAGATGCATTTAGTGTATCCACATGCACGACGACGCCATAAAGCATGTAGAGTGGTGGCATGTCATTTGTGCGAGTCATAAATGGGATCATGTCCAGCATTTCCGGAAAGGTAATACATTTGTTTATCTTGCCATAGTTCCCTTCCTGTATGATAAAAGATATCATGTGTTACATTATTATGTCTCACAGACCACCAAATTATCAAGGAGAGAATTTAATATGAAGCTAGAGTGAACATATAACACAGGGACACTATGAGCAACGAGACTTGCTTGCGTGTCAACATAAACACCAACCACAAGCAAGTAGGAAGAAACTAGTTTTTGCTTTCGCCATGGAGGAGGGGACAGGGTAATTCAGGAGCAAGGAAAGACTTTGTTGTCCAGCAGTAATATGTCCTCAACCAAAGACCCATGGAACCGATTTACATACCTGGGCTGGGCATGAGAGGTCCAACCAGGATCACATGGGAATGAATAGCCCTCTACCTCTTTAGCTCACAAACACAGCAGTGATGGACTATGTTAATGTTTGTGAACCAATAATTGTTTGAGGATTTAAAAGTAATAAAATTCTAAAACCTTTCTCCATGACACAATATTCCTGATTCACTTTTTGAAGCAAGTTCAAAGCAAACTCTCGTACATATATCAAAAAACTCTACCTTTCTGTGTCATGTAGACCATTTAAATTCATTATAAAGCAAGACAAAATAACGAAAAAGTCAATAGATAGTAATTGCTTCAAAAATTGAAGCTATCTTGAGGCTTTGGTATAGCTGTGTCAAGTGCTTCAAAATGGCCAGCAGACCTCTTTTCTTGAATGTGTATACGAAATCATGCATAGTTTGGAGAACATGCTAGCTGTTGTGTGGCCTTTATCAATTGAAATAGCTTTTGAATGGACAATGCCTCCTCTGTGTCTTATTAATGACTTATATATCATAAGAAAAGAAAAAGGAGAAAATGACAATACATATGACAATCCAAGGCAGATTAAGCTTTTAATTAGTCTCATTTAGAAACATGGCAAATACTATAATCAACTCCCTTAAACCACAAAACATGCAGAAGGATGAGAGAGAGAGCAAAAACCTGAAACCTCTTCAAGACAATAGTAAGAATGTTTGGTGCTTCATCTACTCTCAACTGCTTTCTGGCCCGAACATACGAAGCACACCTTTTATGCAAGTATACAAAGGTTAACTCGAAAATTCGATCAAAACTAACAATATGAGTAACAGCATCATGATAAATGTAAATACAAAAAGAGTTAAAACCTTCCACATCTGTACATATTCTCTCCATCCAAATCTTCAGGAGTAGTAAACTGAGTTAGTGCATCTTCAAGTGATTCAACCCATCCAAAGATCTCCAGAGTCAGATCCATAAAGTTCTCGTATCGTTCTGATTCGTGGTGACATTTCAAGCATTTGACCTGTTCAAGTACAAACTCACTACATGATTGATGGTTACAAAGTAACTCAAAATTTTGCCCAGCATAACTGATAGCTCCTAAGTGGGATTACAAAATCCCCACACTACCCCAACACTTCAAAGGAAAGCAACCCCACCATCATGAGCAATACAAAAAAATTATACTGACATAGCAAGAAGTGAATACCATCGATCTAAGACGGCCACCAAATGTTTGCTGAATAAATGTTGTTTCCTGTAAATTGGGATGAACCTGGTTCTCACCGCCCACCTCTTCCAGGCATATTGATTGCATTGATGCCACTAGAAGCCTAACAAAGAACATCAAATATCAACATAGAACTTGCACCCACACAATGTTGGCTGCATTAGTCAGCAGCAACAATTGAACGCAATATCCTACAACATTTGCCATTTGCACCAACAAGGCTAGTCAAGAAAGTACCGTGGATCCTTTGAAAAATGCAAGTACAGTCTACCAACCTCAAAAATTCATGTGCATCTTCCTGGCTTCCGTCACCTATTTGGGAATTTATACTCCTTATATGTGTTAATATTCTGCTCGGAGACAGAGGACCTCCAGCTTCTCTTAACATTGTTACGTGCAGCTCAAGTTCACACATCAGGCACCAATTTTTGAGGCAACCTATTATCCACACAAAGGGGAAATTAGGTGTCTTTAACATGAGAGAGCATAAAACCCACCGCTAATAGTAGTGAAGATTTTTACAGGCTCTTGAATGCGTTCCACTAAGCAGATAGGTGACAAGAGGCTTGGTGCAGGTCAAACACTGCAGCACAGCATTCGCATAGCAACTGCATCGTAATTTACATAGAAACGAAATCACTCAGGATAAAGGGAACTATGCAGACAGCACTCAAACTTTTCCTAAAAGTTCGAAGAAAATGAACACATGAATGAAATGTACAAGGCAAAAACATCATGATTCTGAGAAACAAGTCAACTATTGTTACACACTACCTTCATTATTACTCCCTCAGTCCCATAATGTTCTTCCTAAATGGGAAAAGCACACATTTTAAGAAATTAAAATATTGGCCAATAAATGACAAGTTTTGTGGAAATAATGAAATGTGATTGGTTGAAATTACATTTATTGAGCTTATAAGGAAGATAATTTGGGACAAAAAAAAATTGTGATGTAGGAAGATCATTAAGGGACAGAGGAAGTAACATTTTATGTCTGTTTTTATCTGAGCTTCTACTTTATAAAGAGCAGCCTTGATATCTAATAGCTGTGGCTAAAGCTATCTAACAGTTCATGCAAGTTGTAAATATCAAACTCAGCAACACAAGTTTCAGGCCACAAAAGCAAGGATACAAGATAATAGCGACAGACATGAAAACAACAAATTCCATAAAATCGATAATTCTTTTCTTCTCCTTATTCTCCTTTTCTTTTTGCAGCTCATTTGCTCTCCTTATTCAATCCATCACATCACAGCCTTGTGTTGCATTCTGTAACTCTTTCTGGTATCTGGTCGTAGTATTTATAGATCATGTAACAACTAGTGGGGCAGGGAAATACCTGTTTCCACAATTCAAAAGACCTCTAGGTGTCAAGCCAAAGACCTCATGATTGAAGAACCTTATGAACTCTTCGTAAGGAAATAGCACCTGCACATAGTAACTCAGTCACTAATGACAAACTCCCTCGAAAGAATCATGTCGTCCATTTTTAAAATGTTGCTGTGATTTTCAACTCACCTTGATTTTCTTACAACTATCCATGTGCATTTCAGATGCATCTAATCTTGATAGCTTTGAAGACTTCTTGAGGCCAATGACCTTCATTAAGCCTATGCTTGTGGTACCATTGCTACCATGCCCAGCAGAGACATTGCCCACCCCAGTAACTACATCAGAGAGCCCAAAAAAAAATATGTATCAGCAAGCCAGCAATGAAAGGGTGCTACCATGCAATACATATTTTTAAAATAATGCTTCTTACATATTAGATTACATATATAGATTTTAAAAGGTACAGAGGTTAGCATGAACAATCCCCCTTCACACCCCCCAAAAAAAAAAAAGAAAAAACTGACTGCACAGATGGCTTAGTAATTAACATTAGCAAAGAAGAAACCTTCAATATGGCTTAGTGATCAAAAGTTACATGGAACTTTTATCTTATTGGAGAATATTTTATAATAATCCTTCGAATTTTTAATAAGGCAAAAGCTAAATACCACCCAGGCCAATGATTAAGCACTAATTAGGGAATCAAAAAGCATCTTCATAATACTAAGCAAGACATTTACACCGTAAGAAAATAGCAGAAATGTCTAATTTAATTATTTTATAAACATTTCCTAAACTACCCATATTAATTTCTTGACACTTCCCAGTCGTCGCTATTGACTATATTAATTAGTTCATCCTCTGTCTCTCTCCCCACCCCTAGGCCCGTGCATTTTTCGGTCCAAAGCCGGACCAGACCAGACCAATGAAGTTTGGTCCAGTCCTCAGTCCAGGATTTTGGGTTATTCGGTCTAACAGTCCAGTCCGGTTTGGTCCACTGGTCCGGACAAAAGAACAGAGGGTTATTTTTAGTTTTTTGCCTCTTTGTCTCTCTTTATCTCGGCCTGCCGTCACCTCTCCTCTCTCGCTTGACTCTCTCTCTCTCTCTCTCTCTCTCGCACGCACACCTGACTCCTCGTCTGATTCTCTCTTTCTCTCTCTCCCTCGCTAGACACTCTCTCTCGCCTCTCTCCGACTCTGACTTCGGCGAACCCCCAGACTTCCTCTCTCAGTCTCGTGGCTCTCGCTCTCTCTCTCGGCTTCATTGGGCTCGTCCTCTGCCCTCTCTCTCCGATGCCTATAAGAACTGCACGACTGCATGACTCTCTGGCCATACGCTATCTCCGCCCTTAATAATAACTTCCCTCTCTTCCTCTGTTCTTTTCTGGTTCATTAGTTTAGTTCATTAGTTGATTAGTGTTAATTTTGATTTGGTTAGTGTTAATTTTGATTTGGGTTAATACACTTGTGTAAATCTTTTGATTTCATTTTCACTTGGATTTCATTAGTATTTGCCCTACCTTTTTCGATTATTTCTCTCTCATTCATTAACAGCCCAACAGCTTTTCAATTCTATTCAGTCCAGTCCTCGTTCCTTAATTTTCCCCTATTCGGTGTACGGTCGGGTTTGGATCGACGAACACCCCTACCACCCCCTATCTCAGTCTCCCAGATGAGAGATCTACATCAACAGACCAAGGCTTGTCATTGCTTCTCCGGTAGCTACTTCCCCTTTTGAGTCTCCTTTACTATCCCCTTCGTTACATGATTTCTTTTTCATATAGATAGATATAGGATCTATAGGGCAATTACGTGTACTAAAACTTAAATAGACTTAGAGACAAAGTCCTTCTTTTTGAAGACCAAAGAAATTACGATACCTAGATAAATACGTTATCGATCGGCGCTGCCATTGGTGAGAAAAACTTATCCCCAAATCCTCATCACCATGGTCGCCAACCTTCTCATCAATCACATTGTGTGACCTCTGGCCCTTCCCTCTCTTCCCCTTCCTCCCATTATAGGATTTCAAATCTAGAGTTTCTGATTTTCAAATGAAACCTAGACCAATTTGACCGGGGCAACCATTAGTGAGAAAAACTCGTCCCCGAGTCTTACCGCCTTACCGCCATGGTCGCCACCTGTTCTCATCAATCACATTGTGTGACCTTTGGCCCTCTCCTCTCTTCCCCCTCCTCCCATTATGGGATTTCAAATCTAGAGTGTTTGATTTTCAAATGAAACCTGGACCAATTTGAAACTCTAATTTTTAATTTCAAAGCTTTCATTTTGGGTTTAGGGTTCACCCTATTCGTCAGCGAAACCGGCCCAAGAGGGTGTTGTTTTGTGTCACCGACATAGCCAGCGGAGGATGGTCGGAGATTGCTGTCATTGGATGGAGTTGGCTTCTAACAATGGTGATTTTAGTTGCACTAACAATGGTGGAGATGGGTCTACCCTCGTTAATGGTGATCGCATAGTGTATTGGAAAAATGGATTGGTTAGGTGGTGGAGGAGGAATTAAAGTAAGGACATTATTGGTATTCATATTAATATAAGTATGAATAGTAATAATTACATGATTTATTATTGCTAATCTTTGAAAAAAATTTATCAATTATGGACAAGATACTCAAAAGTACCATATTTAATTGAGCTATATATTTTTAGAAAAATACTAACCATGGTTCATCCTTTGATTCTCGTATGTTCCTTTTAACTTGAAATGCTTTACCATGATCTTTAGTTATTTCTATCAAATATATAGCTCAATGAACGGTATCTTTTAGAGAGATAAAAATTTATGCCCTTCGTAGAGAGTATGTTCAAATGACTTTGCTTCATCTTCTTCAAACATGAAAGAGTACTTTTGACATTAGAACTTCTAAAAAGAATTCTCAAAAAAGACCTTAAGGGAGGGGTGGGAGAATTCTCTATTACTATTTGATAATAACTAAGAAACACACAGCTTACATCAACTTGAATAACAAAATGCATCCAAGTACAAAAATCGAATTCAATAAATACCTGATTCATCAAGCGCATGTCCCTTCCTCACTTTTGTGGACTGGGTCTTTTCTCTGACTGCTCGGGGCATTGATTTTGGGGATTTGGCCGATTTGACGCATTCAGTGTTCAGGACACTTCTAGATCCAGTGTTTCCATTGCTAGATACCATTTCAGCAAAACTGTTCTTTTTCAAAACTTCTTCACTACAGTTACTTTCCTGTCTGAAACAGTTCATATTAGGTGCAGTGTACTCTGTACTTATTGCATCTCCATTCATGCCTCTTTTGGCCGAATATAATGAGTCTCTATTTTGAGTTTTAACCCCAAGATCTGGTCGCAGCGTGCTTTCCCAATCCGTATATCCATTAGAAATCGCAGAACCATTGATGCCACGCATTTCAGAAAAGCCATCTTCTGAGTTAATGTTGCCATTACCTCTCAACTGCACCTAATGCAGTTTACACAATGACTTTCCAAAACTACAAAGCAAACAGAAAACCAAAGAGATATAAAGAAATTAAATAAAATTATATCAAGACCTTATTCCTTGTATAATCCTCTTTAGAATTATCAGAGATTTTCCTTGAGCTCCCTCAACAGAGACAGTGGCAGTTCTATTTTTGCTATCCAACATTTCCTTGTTGGATTTGCGTGGAGCTCTCTTTTCCGATATCCTTCTCTCTGGTTTTGACATCTGAGAACCACCCCCAGTAGCACATGGATTCATTTCTTGGGGACTTATGTTAGAATGTGCCCTTTCCTGCAGAAGCTGCTCTGAAGGACAGCTAACAAACTGAGAATAAGCAGCTTCCTGGCACAAATCCCTCCGAAGACCAGCTTCTTCTGTTGAGGCAGATTTTACATATGAGTTCATGTCCACTGGTGGTCGGCACTCATCTTTGTGACCTTGCCTCCAGTGAATTATCTGACACTTCCCAGAACTGCATGCAGATTAACGATTCAAAATCAAGAAGGAAGTTTGAAGAAAAACCAAAAGAAAAATATCACTTTTGAGCGGAAAGTCAATGCTTAGAACACATGCAGCAGATGTTTTGATGCTCTCCTAAATGAGGCTAGCACAAAAAAATATGCACTATAAGTATCTTCAGTATTTTAAAGAAGTCTCACTAAATCGTCTTCCACTTATTTTCATTTACAATAGTAGCACTCAAAGCCTTCCAGATGTAAGTTACTGTGGAATAGAGGTAAAGCTCCATACATATCATGAGCTGTATTATCAATAAGTATCATCGGATTTCTGTCAAAGTAATAGTCCTTTTATGGCACACGTCATATATCTTTCTCTTCACATTTTCAATCAATCTTCTACAGCTTTACTTTCTAATTTATATCTCCAGACATTTAGTTTGTTTTTCATATATTGTTAAGTACCTTTTTTTTCCAAGATCTATGTATTGGTCTCTTGTTGAGAGTAACCCTGTTTGATAGAGGTAGACTCGCACATTTTGACCTCATATTTATAACCCTTTTCGGCATATCAATGTTAGCTTTTATTCTTGCTGTCACATTGTATAAGACATGGGAACAAAGAATCCTTGCATTGAAAGGGACCCATTGGAATAGGGAAGGGGATGAGGATAGGGAAAGCAATGTGGACGAAATTGGATGAGCAAACGGGGTGCAGATTAGATCAAGGATATGAATAATGTTCCCATAGTGAGGATGGTTATCAAGAGATCTGTTTATGTAGAGAGATGGAAAGTGAGCTACGATGATCAACCAACCCATCCAATGAATGGTCCCACCCTCTTCAAGAGCAGCTCGCAGCATACACTCGTTCAATGTTTTCTCATCTGCCTACACCTATCTCAAGCAAACACAATGATGCAGATCTGCCCACATCTGCCTTGGACAAAACCCATCATCACCCTTGAGGCTACCATGGGGATGCTGACTCAGGGGTAGCTAGGTAGGGGACATTGAAGAAAATCATAGTGAAAATAAAAAGGAAGATAGAGCAGCATAACA
This sequence comes from Talinum fruticosum, assembly GCA_021018815.1. NCBI lineage: Eukaryota > Viridiplantae > Streptophyta > Magnoliopsida > Caryophyllales > Talinaceae > Talinum > Talinum fruticosum. The sequence goes on along the minus strand of JAITYX010000139.1, from coordinate 297,996 downwards.
AGGAAAGAGAAGAAAGTACGAAGAGAGAGAGAGAGATTGGTTCTACTTAGGTATCCCTTATCAAGCCTAGATCTACTTTAACTTGAGGTAGATATAAGACATTACATTAAATAAAAGGAATGTTGTAATTCCTTTCCAAATTTCCAAGTGCAACAAAATCATGCACTCTAACAAAATCATGCACCATAACTAAATGTCCCTTAAAACCACTACACCTTAACTTCATGTCCTTGACCACAGCACTCTAGTTTACTAATTAAAGAAAAAGAAAGGGCAAGGTGCCCCTTAAACCCAGCCAAATTTAGGATAGAGTCTACATATCCTAGTCATTTTCCCTACCTCATACACTAGGATCTGTAGCCAAATTCAACATGCTACACTAGCCTGCAGTAAGAGTGCCTTCTCAAATTGCATCATTTATCACAATAACACTTCCAAAAGCCATCAAAAACCCTTCAAAAACAACCCAAACACAGATCTTACAAAAAAAAATTGATAAGGAAACTAAAATGATATATATTACAATCATAAGGTTGGATGCAAAACTAGCATCCTCCAGAAGGACTATATGCAAACTATCCTCAAACCAACACTATCGAAAGAAGAATGGCAAAAAGTTCCCATTATCCCAAATAGAGAGTCCAGATGAGATTATCCTTAATTGAAGAAATGTTTTCACCACTCAAAGACTCTCCCATTTCACACTAAATGCTCCAAAAAAATCAAATGTGGAATTAACACAGCATTCTGCGTTTCAGCTTTCCTACCAAAAGTTCCCATTTTAGCTTTTCCTACCAAAAAGCCCCTCAAACCAAGATATGGTTCCTGAAAGAGCTTGATGTAATGCAAGAAACACCCAAGCAACCAAAATGTAGCTCCCAAGGAGCTCCTGCAAATTGACAATACAGTAGCAATTGATCAGGAGATTCCGAATCTGCTTGAGTCACCAAGATCTTTCTTTTCCTTTGTAAATTATCACATGTCAAAATACTCCCATGACATGCTTCCCAAACAAAACAAAAAAATGAGCCCAAAGATTTCCAGATTAGCTTCCAATTTGAGAGGGGCTGAAAGGAGGGACAAGGAAAGCAAATGATCTTCCAATGGTAGGACTTCATAGTAATTTTTAAAAATTAAAAAAATTACAGTTGAGGTCCCACCTAACTATGACAAGATAAGAGTCCCTAAGAGTAATATCCATAAGCTTATTCGGAAAGCTAAGAATGTTGTCATCATAGATGAAGGCATCAAATAAAAACCAGAGACAAAACCCAAGTGTCAGACCCAGGTTCAGAATAATCAGCAATAGCAGCATCCCTAACCAATGCAAGGACATAAAGAGAAAGGAATAAGTCTTTCAAGGGGGCACCATCACACCAATAGTCATGACAAAAAAGACGGAAAAATCAACAGCAACTTCAAAGGAAAAATGAGGAAGAAATCTTTCCCATCCTTTCAATAATACACATCTAAAGGCGTCGCCAATAGGAATCGTTCGGTTACACGGATACCATTCAAAACCGTCCTCACCATATTTAACTATAATCACCCTTGTCCAAAGGTTCTTCTTCTCATTCTTGGATAACCAATTAACCACAACCACTAGCCAAGTTATGCCTTATAAAAGAGGTCTCCAACACCTAATCCTACATTAGGCAACCCCAAAGGAAGTTTCTTCAAAATGCATCTTACATAGTAGCCACTCGAAGAAAGAACGGAGAAGAGAGAGAAAGTACTCGGGAATGCTCAAAGAACACTTTATATGAACGTCAATCTCCCCCTAGAAAGGTACTTTGACTTCCACCAGGAAAGCCTCCTCTCAAAACTCTCAAAAACCGGATCTTAAACGAATTTCTCCTCGAATTTTGCTTCAAGTGAGAGACCAAGGTTGAAAGTCGAACAGAATCAATAGTGCAATCTACAACCTAAAACACCCACAAGCAATTGGATATTATCCACCTATCCTACAAGCAAGATGGAACTTTTTTCTAAATTGACTCTCAGACTATAAATTGCCTAAAATCATGCAAGAGTACCAAGACTACATCAAAGGTTTACCATTTGCTCACAAAATCATAATCATTGAAAAAGTTGACCATCTACCCCCTATCCGGATCTCAACTAGGCTAAGTGTTCTGGGTTGACCCAAGAAAGTTGGCAAAAAGGCAATTTGTTCTGTTGATGGTTCTCAAAATTTGGATCTTAATTCAAGGTCTTAGATATAATTCTTTTTTTTGGTGGGGAGGGGAGAGGAGGAGACATCAGCTTACCAACCTTCTAACCCTCCTAGCCACCCCATCCCTATACACCTACCTTGGCAACTTTATCCACAAGCACAATGGCATCATTATCATAAGCAGTTCAATATGTCACCATACCTCATATTCCGATGCCCTTTTTTGGAGAGGAGGGGGACAAGTAATCAAGAATAGAAGATCAAGAAATTGTTGACTTGAGGAAACAATGTGGTTTTGTACATACCAATATCTAACAGACTTGCATCTCGAGCAGCGCGTAGTAGCTGGAGCATTACATCTAGCACACACCCTAATAGCTGCATTTGGTGGAGGCGCAGGAGGGATAACACTGGGAGGTATAAAACTTGGAGGAATAACACTTGCAGAAGCCATTGCTTGATTTGCTTCTGGTCTGTACGACTCCACAGGTCGCTCTCCAACAAGAAATTCTACCCTCTCTTTTCTCTTTGAAGCCTCACTCCATCTCCCAAGTAAAATGTAGACAACCACTGGTAGCACAACCAGCACCAGAAACAGGGCAGGTAAATCAGCTTGCCTTGGCTCAAGCATGTCCCCTTCTGCAAACTCATGTCCAACTTTATTCACAACTCCTTCACTGCTGCTCTCCTTGAGCTTCGGGAGTGCAGGAAAGCTTACATACGACTGAAAATTGAAGATATTACCCTTGAATAACCGTATATCCTGCCCTGACCCTCCCTGCTAGGGACAAGGTTAGCCCAAAACCTTCTTCTATAACAAGTTATTAGACGTGGAAACTGCCTGCACTATCAAACCCTCCTTTCAGATTTTTTTTTTTTTAAAAAAGGCACTCACTCCTCAGAACAGGTCTTCTCAAATGTTATCCTGGAGACCAAAAAAAAAAAGCAAACTCTCCATTACCCATCAGAGTAGTCACCTTGAGCTGAATCAAATGAAATAGAGAACTTGAGCGTATAAATCACTTATCAAGGCAAATAAATCATATGAAAGGAGGACCTTCCTGTAGATTGACAATGCAGAAGACTAATTATATGTTATGCTGACAAAATGGCACGTTTTAACAGAAACCCATGATTTCCCTTAACTCCCATTGCTGATAAAGATAAAGTTACCTAGAAATTGAAAAGAACAGAAGCCCATGATTTTGGATGAAACCCTTGAGGCCAAAACGAAATCCCAAAGCTGACCCGTGAGGGAAAATCTTCTACGTTTCACATTGGGACACAGATTCATAGAACATGCTGCTCCTGAAATAAATCCAGCACTAAAAAAGGTGCCGGGAAAAACCGAGTTTTGCCTAAATAGAATCAATTCATAGCACCCAGACAAGAAGCAATCCCAACCCAGATTACCGTTTCACAAAAATTTAAAAAACTTAAGAAAGCCCATGAAGTATTTTCAAGATTTGACTGAACCCCTCAATGTGAAAACAGCAAATCCCAAAAACAAGCTCTACAGAGAGAATCAAAAGCGGACATTAAAGTCGTACCTTATGCCGGGAAACCCCCAGAGTATAGCTAAATTTTCTGCGGCTTCTCCTTCAACCAAAGAGATACTTTGATTCTGCTGACGGCAACTCCTCTCTCTCTCTCTCTCTCTCTCTCTCTCTCTCTCTCCAACCCCTTGTTTGTTAACAGTCTTTGCTGGCTGCTATAGAGGTTTCACTTCGCTATGAGGTCACCAGAGAGAGAGAAGAGACAGTATACCTTTTCTTTTCTTTCTTTTTTTAACCTTCTTCGTCTTCTTTTCTTTTTTCTTTTTTTTTGGGCTGTTTTTTTGAGATTCGGAAATCCTTCTGTCTCAAGACTCGTACCCAGGACCAATCCGACCGACCACGTGGCGCACATCCATTTGCTGTCTCAGACCTCCAAGTGGGTCTTAGTGGGATCCCACCTCCTGTAACGGTTTCTTTTCACTGTTTTTTCCTTTGTTTTCTAGAGAGAGAGAGAGAGTATTTGGTATTTGGTGGTATGAATGAATGTATGACGAAGTATCAAGTATAAACCAACCAACCCCTTCTTGCTTTTTAAGTCATTTCTATAGTCGGATCTCAATTCTCTCAAAATTTCTGTCAACTTTGATAACATATGTGGGAAAAAAAGAATATTTTTAAAATAATAATATAAAAGTTCGGATAAGATCGTCTCACAAAAGTGTCGTGGTTATATGGATCTTTTGAGGCATGATTTTTAGAGGTTTGGGGAAAGTCTGTATCTTTTAGTTCTAAAATAACTTGTAAATTTAGGAGTAATTAATAATATTGTGACTTCGATAAAAATTATCATAAATGAATAACAGCTTTCCCAATAATTACAACTTGTCTATAACTCAACAAAAATAAGTTTAGATAAGTTAAACTTATTAAAAATATGATCATTATTAAAAAAATTAAATTACATAAAGATAAGCAAATAAGTTAAAGTTCACTAAATATAAAACAAGAAATTGGGTTTGGTATTTTTATCCTTTCCCTTGACCTTTAAACCCAACTTAGTTTAACCCGAGGTAGGGGTTCGGTTGGGTGACCTACACTTACAAAAGACACTTTAATATATCAATCTTATAAACAAACAAATAATCATAATAATTTTGCGAGTAAATGCTGCCAATATATTGTTGATAGGTTAACAAGTTGTTTAAACTCTCTAATATTTAACAACTTTTATTTGATATTGACTTAGTGATAAGATCGAGATTGTGAATAGATTATATTTTAAATTTAATTTTCTCCTAGTGCCACCCTTTTGTGGCTCGTCGAATAAATTTTTAAAAAACACAAAATTTTGATTTATTTAATGCATGAAAATAACAGTTTCACATATAATGAATGAATACAAAAACTCACATACAAATCAGGGTTTTTGCTTCTTTTTTTTTTGGTTATCAGACCAAGACAACAAGACATGATGTATTTATTATGATTATCCTCTTTAGAATAATCTAATTATAGAATCTTTTATTTTCATAAATAACATTGAAATTTAATTATTTCTATATGATATTAAAAATTACATTGTTCTTTTTTTATATAAAAAAACGATCCATGGACCCAATGTAGGACCAAGATGGAAAACAAAAGTAGGATCAAATATCTTAGAATCATTTTAGAGATCTTTAGAGTCATACTTGTCAGTTTATTTATCCATGAAATTTATCAGAACTGTCTACTTAGAATAAAAATTATAGTATGATATCGAGTCTAAAAGACAAAAAAAAATTATTTCTTTTGACCTCCAAAATCTTCCCTATTTTTCTTCTCCCCTTTCTATTGAGTTACACGTGTCTCGTGGTCAATGAAATCCAGATTATGATATAATTTCTAACTTTGGAACTACAAAAATATGGAGTAAAATCTTTAAAATTTTTGGTAAAAAATTATTTGAAACTACTACTATTATTATTATTATTAATCGGGTGTGAAACTTTACCTAGACATTGCAATTTTTCAAACACTTTAAAGGGATAACGACTCGTCACCCACGCATAGCTAGATTCATTTTTAAGCAATGTATATATATTTCCTTTATACTTTTCAAGTTATAAATAATCACATTTCAAATGCTCTTTAAAAAAATTGAGTTGTTGTCACCATAAAAAGTGTATAATTTTTAATAGAGGCCTTCTTCATTAAAAAAATAAAAAAACTCAACAGGATTTAAATTACAAAACCCTATAAACTAAAAATAAAATATAAGAATAAGTGTATTTCACTATCTATTGGAGAATACTAATTGAAAATTGTCCTATCCCACGTACATTTATATAACATTATCCAAATTTTAATTATCATACATAAATTATCCAATTTTTGTACTAAATAAGCAAAATTTTTAGGAGAGACAAGGAAGTCTCGTTTTTAATTATTTGCTCTTCAAAATCATCAAAATATCGATTTTAATTAAGCATTTTATTCTTGAATTGATGCAAAATGGGCATCTCTTGTTGAAGGTGGATAAAGTAGACTCTACGTTTTAAGTACAATATTTTAGGGAACACCACGTAAATAAATAGAAAATATTTCCTCTATAACATAAGAAGTTTGAACATTAAAATCTCACTCAATGTAAGATTTTGTCCATTTTTATATTGTGAAGACTAGCCCTTTATCCCCTTATGTCACGAATTCCTTATTCTTTTATGTTTATAAGTTCTTTGGTTAGACGATCTTTTTCCATTTAGTTGTAAGAAACCGTAAAAGCAATTGTAATAAATTGTAAGTCGCGTTGTATAAGATAATAAGTTAAAATTAAATGGATCGGGACATTGAAGACTAAAATACAATGCATGGTACATTGAAGGTCGAAAAAGATAGATAACATTCTTTTAATTGGTCAACTATTCAAATTCAAATTCAAATTCAAATTCAAATTCATATCCTAAAAGTCGCATCGAGTACGTAGTACGAAAAAGTTTAATCCTCGATACTTTCCAATGCCAAACACTCACAAGTGCTGCTTAGTTAGTGTAACATAATTAAAGAAATGAGCATTGAGGTAATGAAATTCCCGAGACTAACACAAAAATTGGAGGAGACATCAGGTACTTGGCTTGCTTATTTAAAGCTGTGACAGGAACATCATCGTAGAAGATACAGATAGAGACATCTGTTGACTGACTAATCAATGTGTACAGTACAGTAGAAGAAATTGCTGATGTATAAATATATACAATACAGTCCCAGTGATGGTGCAATATATGAAGGGAAGGGGAGGGAAGGGAAAGGGGGAAACGAATAAGATAATTGATGGTATGAGAGACAGAATCTTTTCTTCACATGAGAAAACTACAAATATTAGCAGAACATGTGAGCATAACTGTCGCATTGCATAAAAAAACACTGTTCTATATGCTCTGTTCTCAAACAGTACAATTCTAATCTTGTGCAGATTTAAGTCTTTTGCTGTTGCCTCTTTGGCCCCCCAAAATCACCCACCAAACTTGCCATTTTCTCCATTTTTAACCCCTAATTTTGGAACATGGTCATAAATTAACTACTCACTGACTCCCTATTTATTTAGGTCTTTGGAATGTATTATATAAACCTGAAAACACAAGGTTGATTATTTAATGATCAAAGACACCATTGAATGATTCAATGATGATGAAGTGCATTACTGCTATATATGGAAGTTTATAAATTCGGGTTTACGAGGGTTTCGGATAGAAAAATATTACTACAATATAATCCTCAAATGACTATTACATAATATATACTTTACGAAGGACTCGAAGTAAAGTACTCCTTGATATTACATTGATAGAATAAATTTTGTGAATTTGTTTTATTTAATTTTTTTTTGGAAAAGCCTTATTTTTCACTCTTTTTATTTATGAAATTTTCAAGATTTATCCCACCACTACATGTTAACAAGTCATTTTTCTCACCTAACATTGGATGAATGAATGATGAACCTTATCATTCAATTTTATCCTTTTAAAAATTGTTGTTAAAAAGTTCCAAACTTTAGATTTTTGACGGCAATTAAACACAAATGTTTGACCAAGTTAAACATATTACATAAAATACTAGCAGTTAGTGGTGAGGTTAAAAATTCAATATTTTTTAATTTTATAAATATTAATTATTTTTATGAACATTTATTTTAATAATTTTATAAATTTTTAAGGATTTCTACATGTTAAATTTTTAATCAATAGTGTACTGAGACAACGTTTGAATTGACATAGGATGACTCTGTCACTGTTAGCGGTTGTATATATACTTTGCGATAAAGTCATTTTATTAGTAAGTTACTTTTTTATGAATAAATTATGAATTTATTTTTTTAATTAATAAAAGCCCAAAAATTGTAAATGAGAATACGATAAATTTGAATAACATATGTAAAACAAATTTCGATGGATGAAAATACTATAAATTATTCTCTCTTATAGGGAAAAGGTCTTAATTATTAAGGTGTTATTATCAATTAATTATTGACGGTGGTGAGCTTCAATTTTATTTATTTTTTGTCTTTCAATGTCTTATTTAGAGCATTACCTCTTCTTTCAGTACCTATTGGCTTGTCCCTATTGCAATCCTTTTTTCATGTGTTTTCTCAATCACATAAAAAAAAAAAAGTTTTTAAATACAAAACGTAAGTCAAAATAAAAGTTGCATTCCACCTATTGTATTTTGCGGTAAAAGTCCCTTTTCTTTTTGTGATAATGGTACATATTTTGTCGACATTTAAGCCTATATAAAAAAGGGGTCAAACATAAAATTAGTATGCACGTACGGATATTTTTATCAACCATCTTGACCTCCACAGTACGAGATAAAACCTAGGTTTTTGGATACATATGGGGAGGCTATCCAAATATACATCATATAACCAAATGTTTTTGGAGTGCCCAAAATCCACTTATAACTACTAATTAGTCAACCTTTTTGGGTCCTTTCAAATTGAGTATAAGTATACAAAAAGACACAATTAAAAGTGTTTCTTCTACTCCTCGCAAAGGTAACCCAAATGCATGGGCATGCATATAAATTGGTGCATTAATTTGTATATACATATATGGACCATACGAGGCTTCTGGAGGATGAAGAATATGCATGGGAAACAATTAATATATATACATAAAAACCTAATTACAACTTTTCATGTTAATCAAGAGCTACATACATACATACATACATATAAAGTTTCTTAAGAGCTTTTTGTTTAAGCGAGAAATTACCAACTTTTCATGGCATCCAAGGGAGAAAAAAACTATTGGTTGATTAGCTTACTTATAAGCTAGACGATGAGATTCTAATCTTAGTTTAACTTCCAAATTATGGTTTAATTAATTAAAAAATCACCTCCTCACCCTCAGATGCATGCACTTAGACAAAGACATTTCATGGGTATCCACAATCAACGTATATATTAATGTCATTAATGAGGTCCCGATCTAGTAATCACGACTTGAGTTATTAGATACATTAAATTTTAGGTTCAATTGCCCCCTTCCTATTACAAAATCTTTCGTAAAATTGGAGCATATTAAAGTCTCTCATCTTTTATCTCCAAATTATGGTTTATGTGTTTGATAAGTAGTTGAACTATTCATAATTCATGTGAGCATATCAATCAAAGCTGCAAAAGAAATTAATATATTAATATCAAATTGTGAATTGTGAATTGGGGTGTCAAACTTTCTCATCTTCCATCACCAAATTATTGTTTAAAGGTTTGATAAGTAGTTGAATTATTCAAAATTCATGTGAGGATATCAATCAAAGCATGCATATATAAATGTGTTAATTTTTCTATAAGACAAGTTTTTCTATTTAGTTTTGTGCATATCACTCTTCTTATAGAATAATAGTTTTGTTTTGGCCTTTTTGTTCTTTTATGATTGTATCTCGAGATCTTTTTTAGAAGAAACAGTCTCACTTAATATTATAAGATATCTTAATAAATTTGTCTGAGTTTTTTAATTTACATTATTCGACATCTTATAGAGTAACTCAGTACCTTTAGATGTAAACTTTTAAGCTTTAGAATAGTCGAATAGGAAATATTAATGGATAGTAAAACTTATAAGATCAATACAATCTAAATGTGGGCTCGTGCGATAAAGGTGTTTTCCAGTCCTTTTTATGTACCGTTTTTGTTATTTTTCGCCAGAAGTTCTTCTTGTATTAACATATTATATGATAAAAAAAAAAAAAAAGTGAGGAGTAGCAAGCGGTTTGTTAATGTTTATAGACATTGAAACAAACATACACTTAAGTGAAGTGCATGATGGACTAATTCGAAGATGGGCCAGGTGGGTATCAATTGGGCTTTTGTGTGGGCTAATAAAAAATTGGATTTGATTTTTTGATTCATATTGGACCTTTTTCTTTTTTGTGTCTACATATTGTATTTTAGTTGGATGCATGTGAGTTTTTTATAAAATTTTTATAATGAATGCATGTAAAATACCTTGTTTTTATTAATGGATAAGAGTTTTTTTTTCAGTCGACATATTGGACTTTAGTTGGATGCATGTAAAATACCTTGCTATTTTTAATTTATTTAATTTAATAAAAAGGAGGGAAAAATATTAAATTAAAATTTTAAAAAGTTAAAAAAAAAATGACACAAGTCAAAGTGTATCTACTATCCAATTTGGGGAAGATGCAGTTGCCGTGATGGAGATCAATCCGTTATCTTTGCTGACAAAATTTGCTCCAACTTCCAAGGGGCTTGGGACTTCCCATTGATTCGATCCCAGAGGATGATGGATTCGTCTTCTGAGTCCCAACCCACTTCAAATTCCTCGTCAAAAAGATTATCTCTCATACCCATCTTTCCACTCCACTTCTCATGCCGGGTGGCTCCTCTCTCTCCTCCACCTCCATGGAAGAAACCCCATCACAGTCATCCAACAAGAGCTACTGGGCGTGGAGCAAGCGTGACTTTTTCCCTGAAAAATCCTTCCAGTCTCTCTCCGATTACAAGTCCGCCCTTTCTCAGACCTGCCCACGTCTCAAAGACCGCGTCTTTGGCCGATCATCGGACACTTTCGAGCTCGTGGATCTGAGGAGAGAGAGTCTCACTCCTCTTGTCAAGTGCCTTACTTGGTGGGACCTCATCTGGCTGAGTTTTGGGTCCGTTGTTGGCTCCGGCATTTTCTCAATTACCGGCCAAGAAGCCCATAATCACGCAGGTCCTTCAATTGTTCTTTCTTATGCGATTTCGGGTTTATCTGCTTTGCTTTCTGTGTTTTGCTACACTGAATTCACTGTTGAAATCCCCGTTGCTGGAGGGTCTTTCTCTTTCCTCAGGATAGAACTTGGTGATTTTGTTGCTTTTATTGCTGCTAGTAACATTCTCCTTGAGGCAATTGTCGGCGCTGCTGGGTTAGGTAGATCATGGTCGTCTTATTTTGCGAGTATTATCAAAGATGATTCTGATTTCTTGCGAATTCGTGTGAATTCTTTCCCTAAGGGTTTCAATCTTCTTGACCCAATTGCTGTTGTTGTGCTTTTGGTGGCTAATGGTATAGCTATGTCGGGCACCAAGAGGACTTCGTTCTTGAATTGGGTTGCTTCTATTTTGAGTTCTTTGGTCATTGTGTTTATTATTGTTGTCGGTTTTGTGAAGTCGACGAGTGAGAATTTAGTGCCCTTCTTCCCCTTTGGTGCTGAAGGGGTGTTTCAGGCTGCAGCTGTTGTTTATTGGTCTTATACTGGGTTTGATATGGTTGCTACTATGGCTGAGGAGACGAAGCACCCCTCGAGGGATATCCCAGTTGGGCTTGTGGGCGGAATGTCGTTCATTACTGTCATCTATTGTTTGATGTCTTTGTCATTGACAATGATGCAGAAGTATACAGATATTGATGTTAATGCCCCTTACACAGTTGTGTTTGACAAGATTGGGATGAAATGGGCAAAGTATTTAGTGTCTGTAGTCGCTCTCAAAGGGATGACTACGAGTTTGCTTGTGGGTTCTCTAGGGCAAGCTAGGTATACAACACAAATCGCTAGGGCTCATATGATTCCTCCTTTGTTTGCTCGTGTTCATCCAAAAACCAGGACTCCAGTGAATGCCACTTTACTGACAACCATACTCAGTGCTGTGATCTCCTTCTTCACGAGTTTGGATGTCTTGTCCAGTGTTTTTTCGTTTAGTACGCTCTTCATTTTTATGCTAATGGCTGTTGCATTGTTAGTGAGGCGCTATTATGTCACAGATGTCACCCCAAAGCAGGGGCTAGTCAAATTTTTGGCGTGCTTATCGGTCATAATTGGCTCTTCTATTGGTGTAGCTGCCATTTGGAACCTTAACAACCACAATTGGATTGGTTGTGCTGTGTGTGGAGCGGTTTGGTTTTTCAGTACTTTAGCATTGCAGTTACTTACGAAGCAACGAGCTCCTAAGGTCTGGGGTGTTCCACTTGTTCCATGGTTGCCGTCATTGTCGATTGTAATGAACATATTTCTCATAGGATCGTTAGGTTATCAGGCATTTATAAGGTTCTTCGCCTGTAGTGCGGTGATGCTACTTTACTATGTTTTTGTGGGTGTACATGCAACTTATGATGTTGTTCATCATAATGAGAGAGAAACAATGGTTGACGCGGCAACTCATGATGTTGATCATCGCAATGCAAAGGAAACAAAAGTTGAGGGGTGAAAGGCGGACATGAATGAGGACATACTATATTGCAGATCGTACAGTCAGGTGCCCTTGTTCTTATTTTTATTTTTTTTCTTTAGGATGAAGAAGATTATTGATGTCCCTATTGTCACAATGACACGTGCACGTTTGAACATATTGGATTTTAGTCGGTATACATCATTCCCTTTTAATATGCTTTCTTTTTTCATTGTCAAGAGCAGTTCTTTGTTACATGTATTTAAGATTTGTTATCAAGCTTTTGGAGCAATAGTATGTGCAATTTCTAGTCTCAGTTACAACAAAGTACAGCGTTTCTCGTCCATAACTAGTTTCCTCTGTAATGGCACTGTGGATTGCACAAACTGAATCACCAAGGGTGATATGCAGGTATTGTTGATTTGTAAATGGTCCAATATGGGTGTATTAAGCTTCGTCCAGATTAAAATCGAAGCATCATTCTGCAAGTGATCATGTGCATTTCAAGTTAACACATATTGTTGCAGGGTGAATTTTATAGTCAGCCCAGACATACTAATTCCATTGTTATAATTCCACACACATCATTCCAATGAATATTTGTTAACTATTTGACAGTATACTGATGTTTTGAACAATATCATACTGATTATAATATCATCTCAAAACAGAAGCAAGATTGGTTTGGATACAAAAACCTGTGTATATCTGTGTTGGAAAAGCATTTTTTTCAGTTTTTTAATCAATCTGAAGGAAATCGCTCTGTTATTTCACTCGTTCGCTTTATTTGTATGTTTGCCGGACTAAAATGGAAAAGAAAATTTGTGGCTATATGCCTAACATATCTGTTGTGAAACTGATACCTTGTAATCAATTGAGACAGACTCGGCAGACTGAGAATGTAACTCAATATCTTACAGACATACTCCATTGAGATACCGTCCATGGTTTTTGTGCTCGTTTATTACCATGGAGCATTTACTGTCGGGTTTCTGGAGGGAAGAACGTCATGAAACCTCCACAGACCTCCATCATGAGTGCTTAAATCTACTCACTCAATGTTGAGCTTGATCCAATTAAGGCATACTTTGTCCATCTTCAAATCTGCCATCATTATAACAGCTCGAGTGTTCAAAGGAACTTGATCTTTGTAAGCTCGACTGTTCCTCCCAATATCCGCGATATTATTCTCAAGATCTCTTTCATTGTGCATATTTTTTGCTTTCAATTCAGAATACCCGTTAAAGCAAGACCCATACTGGGTAATATGCGATTGTATTATAGTTTATATTTTGGCCGCAGTTTTTTCTTTTGGAGAGGAGTGATGACCAAATAAGAAGTATACCTCTTGCAATGGGTAATTTTGAAGTACATAGTGGTCCGGACAGAGAAAAAAAAACTGTGTGCCATTCATTCTTGGTCGCCTTTCCAGTTCTGATGATCTTGGTTTTGTTTTTCTCTGCAATTTCAGCATCTGTGCCTGTGTTGTCAGAGTATCCATGAAATTTATTGCCTATGTTAAGCTTAACATTCGCATTTATTTCTTGAATTTTACATGTTATAGGGTAATGTTTCAATTGCTACGATGGTGTATATTTTTACTGTTAGATGTGCATTTTGACTTCTTTTTTTAATAATTTGAGTAAAGGTGTAATATCTCTTAGGATGCGAGCGTTTAAGGTAAAAGTCCTCTCAACAAGTGAGATTTTCAGAATTCGAATTTGTATTCTCCTCTTTACCGCGGTGACGCTGCTAGTACATTAACCAAAACTTAGACAATTGCATTTTAACCTTTACAAGTAAAGTGTTTGATACATTTTTCTCAACTTTGTAAATGGAGGCATTCAAGCATCTTTTTTATTCGTATTTTCGGGTGAACTAGTGGCTCAAGGATGGAGAAATCTGAAGTGATCCTTGTCTTATAAAAGCGTTATTTATGGTGATAATATCCTTTCTTTAAAGGGATGACATTTTGGAGGGTGATTAAACATTTATTTTAGAGTAGTTTTTTTAATTTACAATAAAAGTCCCCTTAAATGAGCATTATTCCTCCAATAAATAAGGGTTTGTTCGAATTAGTATTTATAAAAGCGTTTATAATTGCTCACGGCTCATAACAACATCATAACAACTATAACATCTCATAACATCTCTCAACAGACTATAACCGCTACCCACTATAAATCGCTAATCATAACCCCATATTATTATTGTTATTGTTATTATTATTATTATTATTATTATAGATCGTAACAACTCATAATCGTTATGAACGCTATAACAACTTAAACGAATAAACCCTAAAAGTACCCTTAAATTATTCATTTCTTTCAATTGTTTTAACAACTTTTATATTATTTATAACGGTTATGAGCTGTTATGAACTTATGAATTGTTCTAATGCTAATAACAAAATTTTTAAATATAATATAATTTTTTACAATAACAACAATAATAATAATAATACATAAAGTTATGTTTACCGGTTATAGTGGGTAAATGTTATAAGGGTTATAACTATTAAAGTTATTATGAGTTGTTATAATCGTTACGAGTTATTATAAGTTGTTAAGAACCGTTATAAGTCATCGATTACAAATGCTGGTTTGAATTAATTAAGATAGTTTTAGTTTGATACAAGTCTTATTAGTTAAGACATGTATGATATTTTTGAAAGGTTGTTCAAAGCTGGGCGCTTAGGTTTCTGCAATATCATAAGACCATAATTGAACTCAACGGTTATATAACCTCGATATGTTTCCAAAATCTATGTTCTTTTCTACACACAATTTAATGTTCACTTATTATTTAAGCCATCAATGCGGCATACACTCACTGAGTTGTCAACAAAACGGCAAAGCATGGATCAAACTAAGCCATCCTGCACAGATAACTTGTTGCCTGCCCACAAATTTTCTTAGTGATGGTGATCAATCAACCCCCCTCCCCTCTCCCAAATATGCTTGGTTCATGGCTCTTAATTTGACAAAAATAAAGTCAAGTTTTAGCCTTAGAAAGCATCATATAGTGTAGGGAAAATAGAAGATATGTTTTACATAAAGAAGGGACATAACATAATCCGATTAGATTTCGCGCGATCTTTATAAATCGCCTTCCAACTCTTATCCTCATAGAATAAAAAAATTGCAATCTGGTAGCTAGTATCGTGGAGTCGTCGACATCTTTTGTAGTAATGTCTAAAATCCAATTATGAGGCATTTCCTATCTCATCATGCATGCATTTAGCTTTAAAGCCCGTAAATATTTAGCTCTATAGCCTATAGATGCTTCACATCCCACCTAAGGTAACCAATAATGCACTCAAACATAGACGTATAGGCAATAGCCCTTGCTCACATAAATGTCCGAAATTTAGAGTTTGAACAGTTAACAAACTAGCTTAGGCATCAAATAGACTGAGGACCACACGAAAATCCTCCACGACTCTTTCTTCAATACAATTGAAACAATTAAGTGTATGTTCGATTCAAACATTATTTCTCTTAGATTATATCATTCCTTAACACAACTTCATTATGCTATTCACTACAACATGTAACCAGATACTGATCGAGACAGAAACGAAACGGAAAATGAGGCACGGATAGCGAGACATGCAATAGTCGTACCACAAATAGGTACACAAAATAGACTAGACTAGGGAGGTCAAGAAGCAATAAATGGGGGAGGGCATGGATATCAAGGCATGCATATGGGGGTTGTAGTAGTAGTAGTAGTACGGGAGGGGTTAGCTAGGCTTTATCATACGAGTATGATTGTGATATATGCTTTTCCTTGCTTCGAAATTATTTATTTATTATTATTTATAATAATAATAATAATATAGAAATGAATGAGACAGAGAGAGGGGGTCGTGGAGGAAAGAAGGCCAGAGAGGATAAGATGGGGAGAGACTCATTGACTCGTTGATAGACAGAGGCATGACCACGACCAAATTATGAGCGTAGCAGAGTGGATGGTGGATGCCCTCTCAGCACGTGTGTATTCCAATCCTACTCACTAATAATTATCCATTTCTTCTTTTTTTTTTTTTATAATTTTTTTATGAGACAGGAGAACTAGAAAAACTTACCTTTTAAACTACCCTTTCTTTCTACACTGACACATACACAGACCAAAAAGTTTTGGATTAATCTTCCCCAAAAAAATACCAGAGAATGTGAAGCCAATATGATATTCATGAAAATATATATTTTTGTAAATTATATGTTATTAAGTAATTTCTTAAAATTACTGATAAAATTAGTCATTATAATTATCTGTCATAACTTGTATGAGTTAAAATAAATTAAGATGTTTAATTATTATAATTATTATCTAAATAAATTAAAATTGAAAATTATTGATGTTAAGAGTGAATAAAAAGAGGCCAATCACATAGCCTAAACTCACGAGCTCTGGCGAGCATCAATGAGTTAATACTTCATGTTTTCCCATTATTTTTCTGATGATGTAGAATGATTGGAGTAGAATTTAAATTGATCTAACATGAGTTTAATTTACGAGATAATGCGGATTTGAAATCTGATGAGTTTGATAAGACTTATAGAAAATAATGGTGTAAAATTGAAACATGATATAAGATTATAAAGCGGTAAAGAATTCGACGAAAATGTTGGGATTGTGTGGAATCTAATTATGTTTGGGCTCGAAAAATTAATGTTCAAGACATGACATAGCGAACACGACCAAAAGCAAGGAGAACGGGTCGTGTAGGCCGAAGAAAACAACTGGCACGAACTGCTAGTGGTGGTCTTTTGGCCTGCTATTGTTTTCGTCCATTTTTTTTTCCCATTTTCTTGTAATTATGACTCGGTTTATGGCTATATAAATATATGTAGACTTCCATTGTTGAGTGCAGCAGTGAGTAGCAAAGTAAAAAACTTATAATAGCTAGGTTGTAAAATTTCTTGTAGCTGCCAAAGTTTTAATGCATCATTCGTGGTTTTTTTTTCCGATTATAAATTTTCTATGTTAAATTTTTGTGTCTTCTTTTCTCTCTTTCTTTTTGTTCTTATTATTGTTTGTGAAAGTGAACTCCTTAATCCTAACAGAAACTAGAAGAGTTAAATTCAACTTATAATAAGTTGAAAGAAGTTGGAACAATAATGAAGACTTCTAACCGAAAAGACAAGAACTGTGCACGTAATGAAACTACATGCACATATGCATATTTCTGTACGTTATCAGTAATCCAATTCGAACCCGAACTTAAACCAGACGAAAAAAATCTCATTACCATCCGTACAATATAACAGACCTGAAATTAAGCAGTCAGAATTTAAATCAAGGATATGTCTCTGACAAGTCTAAATCTAACATGAATATGAATCAAAATGTGCCTTGAATTTTGTGATGCATGGAGAGCAGAGTGAGAGAGATTGGGGTATGAATCTGATTGGGAGGAAGTTCCCCATCCTCCACCCCCAACCCCACCACCAGCCCACCTTGGCCAAGGCTTTGACCGCCATAATTCTGAGTCAAATCACCTCTTTTATTCTGATTAGTCCTCCTCCTTTGAGATCAGACCCAGATGGGGTCTCCCCTGTTCTGTTCTGCTCTGCTCTGACTTTTCTGTCTCTCTCTCTGTCTTTCTCTCCTTTTCTCATACAACGTCTCATGTTTGAGTTACCATTGTCTTTCGTTTTCTTGATGGAAAACATTCATCGCACCAACCAAAAGATTCTCAAATAAAAATAGTGTACAAAGTTGAAATCAAACGCATTTTATTTCAAGGATTTTCAACAATCTTGCTTTCAAATTCCTTCCCTCAACATCGTAATCTTATATCGTAATCTTTGACGCACCTGGTAAGCAAATTATTTGGGTTAGGTCATTAAGATTCAATTCGGTTTTGATTTCGTTTACGATCAATTTTGGTGTGAGTTGACTTCTGATTACATTGTCCAATAAACAAGTTTGGTTCGAGTTGTATTAATTTCCGTTTCAGGTTTATTTCAAGTCTGTTATAGTTAGATGTCCGATCAAATGAGGATCTCGTCAATTCATGTCAAATTTTGGATCGGTTTTACCAGACAAGTTAAGCTTAGATGCATAAATTGTCCTATGAGAATAATCGTTTTCAAGAATAAACTCGTTAAATAAAAATATTGCGGCAGCATGACTCTTGAACTAACTAAAAATACAATATAATTTACAAGAAAGCATGAAATTAAATTCAACAATAATATGATGAGTGAAAAAGACCAAAGTGATTGTGCAAAGTCATGTCATCTCCTAATCACCTAATACTACCACTCATTAGTCATTAGCACTCTTTCTATGGAATATGAAAATTAAAATATACAAAAAAATTATCAACATCATTCAAATTGAATTTTAAGCTTAAAAGAAAAAAGGGGGGCAACTACAATGGGCATCATATCCATATCCATATGATGTGACCATGTGGCTTAACAACACATATTAATTCACACATTTTTTCAATGTAGAAAAATTTTGGAATAAATTTGTAAAGTTAAGCCAATCTACAAGACGATTACCTTTTATGAAAATATGTGATATAACGTACACGATTCTACGTAAAAATTTATATCCTGAATAAGTGTTTAGATCTCTAATGATATTTAAATATAGGTGCGTCCATACAATACTCTATAATTTTACGTTTCTACACACAAAACACAAAATTTAGAAGTACATTACATAAACACAAACTCACTAAAATCATGATTAGGAAGATACACAAATAGTGATGTGACAATGAGTCAATAATGCATTGAAAGAGAGGCATAATGCAATCAATTTGTTTTTTTTTTTTTTTTTGGTGTTCATTCCATAGTAATAAATCCATTATTATTTTTTTCAAGCAACAAATTAACTGTCTTGGATCATTAGTCTAATATTCCTTAAATTAGTAACTTTAAAACCTAATTAGCCGCAGAAATTTGAGTTTATTATGTCGGCACGATAAGCTAAGCATGGAGATTAGCAAAGGCAAAGGGTAGTGATGTGATATTTAGCCGAAAGCGTGGTCATATTAGTCATCCATCCGAATCCTTTTCACCACATGTTAAAACTTTATCACTCATAGGTGGTTTTTTTTTTTTTTTTTTGTGTCGACTCATACTGATGGAAAATTAAATCTTGGAAGGCCTTATCTTCAAGATTTAACTGGATAGCTACATCCATCCAGTCATTTACCAAATAATATGTGAAAAATAATAAATCCCGAGTTGAGTCAAAGTCGAGTTAAGAACTAGAAACTGTACTCATAAATTACAAGTATAATTGGATTATGCTTGACTCGAGCTTCATTATGTTATCTCAATATGAGTACCATAGAGTATAGGTAAACAAGTTTAAATATCGACTTATATACAAAAGCTCGAAGATGCTAAACCACTTGCATCAATCTGTGTCGATAATCTATAAACGTTGATTGGACTGCATGAAATTGAGAGGTGAGAGGTGAGTTGGAGGGTTGGGAGTTGGCACACTGAGATGTCGGCTGCTGTGATATCCAAACATGCTGAGCCCCAAACAGAAGATTAGATATGTGATAAAATTTCACCAAATCATTTTAACGATTAATAATCACATCTCATCATAAGAAAAAGACGTCCTTCCTTCCTTCCTCCTCATCTCGATCACCATCACCATCACCATCACCATACATAACATACCATCACTTCAAAAGGCCATTCTCAAGTTTTTATGTGTTCTTTCTGCAACTCATTCATATCATTATTAACAACAACGGGTGTTCTTTTCATCTTATTTAATCTCAGTTTTAAAAAATTATTTGACAAAAAATGGAGTAATAATTTTGATTTAAACGACTATATATATATAGTACTTGTGTAACGTAACATAAAACTGTACAATTCATATAAAATTTTATGTTTAAAATATAACATAAATTTGTGTATACGTATAATATATTGATTTAGAAAGATAAAAAATATTTTATTTAAAAAGGAAACATATTACTAATTTTATATAAGATAAGATTCCATTTAAATGGACATAAAATATCTTTCATCCTTTGCCCTTAGGATGACGATTAGCAAAATCGTAAAAAATCCCTTATTTAAACTTATTGATATTTTTTAATTATTATAAACGTATCAACTAAAGTCATATGAATTAATGCAAATTAAAATTGAACAAAATAAGCCTAAAACAAAGCACTATAATATACTCCATAATACATATGCCCTCCATTTCATAATACATTTTGTTTTAACTAACTTTTTATTGTTGACAATATCTGTCACTTTACAATACCAATGACGTATTAATAATTAATTTGTCAATTTTATCCTTGTTAATTACTTTTTCTCTCTTTTTTTCATTGGCTTTTTTAATTTTCAATGAAACTTTGGGACAATTTGATCTTTTGATATAAATTTTATGATAAATTTTGTATTTATTTGATATTCTCTCACAATCCAAAAACAGTAAATTTGTGAAATAGAAAGAGTGCTTAATTCTATTTCTCCAATGCTCTCTTCCCCGTCGCATTTGTGTAAAGGCAGTTAACTCTCAGTTGGAAGGCGAAGAAGGGGAGTAATAGTCGATTTTTCCGACCTCTTCTAACCTTTCTTTTCAGTTGCTATTAGTCTATCTAATGGGTTTTAGTTGTTGCCTCTCCAATTAAGAGAGTAATTAATATCATTTTTTAGGGTTTTATGCGTCTCTCCAATCTCCACCCCTATTCATATGGTATAGAGGTTGCCTTCAAAAAACAAGTAACGGCGGGGAGTTTTAGCTGGAGATTTTGATTCGACGATTTTGCTTCCACTGCTATCGAATTACAGGAGGCACAATAGCGAGAATTCATTTTATACTTACTTTTCGTTTTATTCGTATGGTTCTATGAATTTATAAGGGATGGATCAATTGTGTATTTTGAAAGGAATCGTTTCCGACCTTTCAAATATATATAGTTCTTTGTGTTTGAAGATTACCTCTTTCAGGAATGCTACATACATCACATCAACAGATTAACCACAATCAAGAAGAAACATTAACAAATCTTCAGATCAACAAAATTGAAAATCCAAACGATCCATTAATTTCCGACCTGAATGAATGGTTACTTTTCCTTGGCAAAAAGATCAAGAAGTACTTAATAATATTATGACATTAAAGATTAAAGATTTGACCTAAATGCCAGAGTGATAAGATCCCTTCCTATCTCATGCTCAACGTACATGCATCTCTAAAAAAATTCTCTATCCCAATTGAATAGCATTTGATATATCACGTTCAATGCGCGTGCTACTACAAATACCGTGGATATGAATTTGTTTAATTTTGTGATGTTTTTTTCTTGTGATGTCTTGTCCGTCCAAAAAGAAAGATCACCAATAAATCTTTCATTCATATTATATTCCAAGTGTAATCATGAATGCTTTTTCACATAACACAAGCTCAAACCAAACTAGGGGCATTCATGAATTGGGTATCTTGTCATAAAGTTCTTTATGTCATCTACCTTTTCTTTGGATCGCTAAAATTTCAACTTTCCCCTATATTATCCCCCAATGAGTAGATTGATACCCTAGTTTTCTCGATTACGTGTTTATAATAATTTTTTTAACCCCTGAATTCTGACGGGTTTCAAAGAAAGAGGAGAAGATTGAATCTAATTTAAGGGTTTGTTCAACTTTATATGAAAAATATAATCTATTCATGTTTTATGTTCGTTTATGTTTGTTTGTATTCGTTTATCTATGTTTGTTTCTTATTTAATAACTCGTTTCTATTCGTTTATGTTTTTGCTTATATGTGATTTGTATGTAAGTTCGATCGGACCCTAAATCTAATCTACTTAGTGCCACAATCTCGTAAGTAACCACTTCGATTACGATCTTGGTCAATCGGACTCGGTGGATCACTCAATTTTTTTTAAAAAAGAAAGTGAACATTAAGCTAGATGAATGATGAACAAAGCAACCTATTGCCAAGCTTGGTCAATTGCCTAATTAGTGCCTAAACCTAAGCCTTGTACAACTCCAACCCTTTCTCTTTTATCTCGATTGGTTGGTCGAATGAATGAACAATATCCTAATCGTTTACCTATGAATAATTCATCCTGCAATTGTGTATAGGTGCTCTTACAGGTTCTCGTAGTTAACAAGTTGATAATTTATAACAAGTGGTCAACTATACATGGCATCAGCTAGATAGCCTAACAACTGAAAACGGAACCGAATAACCGATTTCTAACTTTTGGAAACAGGTTTATAAGTTTTAGTTTAGATTTAAGCGGATCTATCGTTGGAACCTTATAGCATTGTCGCGTTTGAGATGAAATTTGTAACTTTAAAAAAAAAAAAAAACTACCTAGTACAATACAATACGGGAGGGAAGGAATCAAATTTAAAACCTAATATATTCGAACCCTCGGTCTTAACCACTAAATCATGACCTCATTGGTTAAGTAATTAATCTTAAATTACAGGTACATAATTATTTTTTGTCATAGTATAGTATTGTATTTTGGTAGTATACCCTAGTAGTCAATCTAGCATCCACCCTCTGCACCTTAAAAATATTTAAATAAATATTTGAACTCAGAAGAAGAAGAAAAACAATTGCAAAAATAAAAAGTAATATGGAATAACAGTGTAGGACCTATAATTAGATTTGCATTGTAATAAATTAATTCCTCACATGTTTTAAAGATAATAACGTTATTATCTTGAGATTTTATTTATTCAATAATTTAATACCTTAGGATATCAAAATCAGGGTATACTAGCAACTAGTGCACAATATATTCTCTTTATTTTGAATATGTAAAAGCAAAATGATATATATTTTATTACGAAAAAATTTCTCTTATTTCAATTTAAAAATTATAATATCATCAAATTAATAATTACACAATATTAGAACTAATTGAGCCACTTTTATGATCCTTCTTTCTCTTATACTTCAAAATGGAGGGTGAATACTCTATTTATTTTGATTTATTTCTCACTTTAATTATTATTTTTGTGTTTACAATATGAATCGCCTTATAATCGCATTATATATTAATATTAATTTATCAATTTTATTCTTATTAATTATTTTTATTGTTTCAACTTTCCTCACTTTCAATGAATTTAAATGGACATTTTGATCTTTTAGGCACTAATTTGTCCTAAAGTTAACTCCATTTTATTATTCCCTCAATAACGCAAAACGCTATAAATAAATTGAAATTAAACAGCAAGTAGTAAAGACAAGAAAAGGAACAATTTCGGGTTTTCTCATTTATAACTCCAATTTTAACCATAATTTTTTATTTGTAAAACTTTAATCATATCAAAAGTTTAATTGAAGTTCAATTATATCCGATAACATTCAAACTTAAGATCTTATTTAACGGAAACAATAAAACAGGCATCGAACTATGTAAAGCCATACATACTAACACCATAAGATCTTGAATGGAAGTGAATAGAATTAGTGTGATTAGTCATCTCGAAAGTATAGAAATTTGTCGACCTCAGGAGAAAGATTTGAGGGCCCTCAGTATATTATTGCATAGAATCGAAAGATATGGGGAAGTCATTCATGGGTAGAGGGGAGGCCTATGATTTGCTAGAATAATACATGTGAGGCAATATTCTCCTTCTTTTTCCTTTGCTAATATTGTCATATTCATATATATCCTCCAATATATCCTTTGCTTCCACCATCAAACAAAACCACTCCAATACTTCAAATAAATCACCCCTCCCCCTTTTTATGCTTCATTTTTGGGAATGTGGTACATCTATTCCATTTCCAATTTAAGCAATGAAAGCATGCATATATATATATATATATATTACGTGTACTCCGTAATAATTAAATGTTACACTACAAGTATAATAGTATAATACTCCGAGATAACTATCTATGTTATATATAAAACCAACACCTTTTTATAACTGTATAACTTTTGTTTTTCCTAAAATACCCTCCACTTATATGGGATTTCGGTTTCCCACTGTATTCAAGGCAATTAATTCTTTCGAAATGACGCGTCTTTTAAAAAAAAAAAAAAGGAGATATATACTAAAGTCAAGATAAATTTGTCATATATTCTTTTTCAAAACTTAGTTTCAACTCATATTTCAATCACAATAATTAGATGGAAAGATTGAAATCTATGTAGACCGGTGCTATTACTATTGAGTCTATTTCCATTGAAAACAACAATGCCTACAAAAAGGAGATTTAAATTCATTAGAGGTAATGCCTACGTCTACGAAATTATGAAAAAAGATTCAATGCCTACCTATTATTACTACTTTCGAACCAAATAAAAGTTGTTCTAATTTCGCCTTCTTTAAAATTATATGTTTTTTATAAACTGAGATAGAACATGTGCGACAATGTGAAATAGAAGACGTATCGATATATTATTGGCCGAGGTGGGTGCAACTTTACCCTCGTTAATTAGGAGAATGAGTATTAAGTCCACGAAAATGTATTTGTTGAGAGAACTTTTATTTTAAATGCTCGTGGCTTGAAGGAAATTACACTCTTGATTAAAATTTTAAAAAAAATTAGATGAAAGATATATTTGAAAGTTTAGTTTAAAAATCAACATAATTATGAAAACCTTGAGGTGGCAATCATAAAAACTTATGGATAGGATCAGTTTCTGATTTTTTTTTTTTTCATTTTTACTTGTTTCTTCTGTTTTCTGTTAATTGTTGTTGTTCTTTTCTTTGTTTTTTTGTGTAGTTTCAAACAGATCCTAAAAAATATGTGAATGAAAAAAAGGAAATATTGTGTATAACTTTCAAAACGATAACTAGTCTTGTACCAATCCTTGTATGATGGTGGGACGAAGGTATGCATGTTTATTTGACTTGGGGCAAGAGTGGGTGTGGGAAAGCAAAATATTCCCCTGTCGTCGTGAGCCTTCTTTTGTGATCGTATCTTAGGAATTTCCTTAACTAATATGCAACACAGCATTTACAATTAAAGATATCATTTAACCGAATACAAATTTAAAATATCACACGTTGCAAACAATATACAAATTTAAAGACACAAAAATTTGTTGTTTAAGTAATGGATTGTCATATAGCAACTCAAGTTTAGCTCCAAACAATATACAAATTTAAAGACACAAAAATTTGTTGTTTAAGTAATGGATTGTCATATAGCAACTCAAGTTTAGCTCCTGTAAAACAGAAGAGTAAAGATCAAAAAATTAAGCACTTGTTCGATAAAATGAGTTGTTTGAGTAACATTTTTTTTTTTAGCGGATAGCTTTTTAGGCAGCCGATATTTGTTATATTGTAATCGTTAGTGGATAAGCTGTTTAACTAAGTGGTTGAAACATTATAAGCTATTTTAAACACTAGTTAAAACACTCGCCTTATCGAACACTAATATTTAGTTGGTTATAGTTTTGATTTGATCAAAAGATTAAATAATATTCCAAATACTGTTATCAAACAAGGCCTAAGATGCAGATCTCGCCCTTCGAGATGATGAGAGGAGGTGGCCGAGTTCATGACTTGGTCAACTAGTTTAAGTAGATCATCCAAGTATGAATATTTGGACGAGATTATTGATATTTCCAAAGGGGGAAGAAAAAAGTATATCTCAGTGTTCAGTCAAAATATTCTTCAGTTTTGGAAATGTCAATTGCATTGGAAAATTCTTCTTCAGTTATTTCTCCCTTGACTGTTTTCCGATGTAAAAAGAGAAAAGTTCAAACCATGTAAATATACGGATAGTATTAGCCAAAAAATTAGTTAAATATTTTTTAAAAAATTTATTAAAAATTTATAAATTTTTTTATAAAAATTATTTATTATTATAAAATTTTTAATAATTTAATGTGAATACCATTATACAATTTTTTAAAAATTCACTACTATTAAGTATAAGACCATCACATCGACTTATAAATCTCGAATAAAGTTTAAAACATGTGTTGATCTTATTGAATCTCTCATATGATATGTATAGTCTCACCCAAAGCCATAAAAATAAGTATTAAAAATTAATGCAAGTATGATTTATACTTTAATTTTTAGAGAGAAGTATTAAAAATTTAGTCCAAAAAAAGTTTCAAAAATTTTGTTACTGCATTTAAAGTAATTAACACCATCTTTTAGTGTCTTGTTTATTTTATTTTATTCGCAATAAAAATGGATAAACGAAAGACCATCTTTTTATCAACTTTTTTTAAAAAAATATTTTCGAAAAGAATTAGATAACACCCACCTTTATTCTCTTTTACGGTCACCCTGTCCTTCTTATTAGTACTTTGCTTAGTGATACGGTCACTTATGATTCTTCAAAATATAAAAGAACTCTTTAACAATAAGCAATCATCTTTTGCGACACTCTATCCTTCTTATTATTACATCGTTCAACGACGAGTCGGTCACGATTGTTCAAAACATAAGAGAACTCTTTCAAAAATAAGCAATTATCTTTCCTGATACGAATAAGTATATAAAGACTCATACGAGATAAGACTTAAGTTCATAATAGAGAATTTATCAACGTACTAAGGCAACTTTGTTATTAATTAAAATCGAGTACGTTTACTCACTACTAATTAGTCGGTTACACCCCTTGTATCTTTTTCAAACCCCTAACCCTACCACCATGTTAATTAATGGATGATGTCAAGTAAACAAGTAGTAAAGTATCATATAAATAGAATCTATCTCATTATAGTAATCCATCAATGCATAAAGCTATCAATTATTTCATTATTTGGACTACACTTTGTGGTACTAAAAATCATAGACCATCAAGTGCAATGAGAGTACATTATAACTATAGAATGAAGTGCAATGGTTTTGCCTAGTTAGAGGTCATTTTAGTCTCCTCCCCACCCCCATCTTTATCCCCTCATTTCCTTTTCCTTTCTTTGGGTAAGGCTTAAAGTAGTGTCACCAATATAATTAGCATAGTAGTACTATCATCATAGTACTAATAACTATGACCCTTTCCCATCCAACAAGTAAGACATCATGGAGAAAATGAGTTGAGATAAGGGCAAAAGAAAAGGACAAATTATATTTCAATATTTTTTAACTTTAAAACTTACAAATTATCATAAAAATAAACAGCATTCTACCCTATCGCTAACACTACTGAAGAAAGCTAACACAATCTGCACTCATAACCTAAACCCTCCTGTATCATAAACGGAATTACAAGATTGTAATCCTCAATCTTTAGCGGGCATTCAAGATGAGATTGAGGATCACAAGATTACAACCCCTTTCGAACTACAGAGAATCCTAGTGTATATACTTGTTGGGCACGCTGATTCGTTCTCCGGATTCACAAGGCGGCGATTTTCTCAAAGAGCACCAACCTATTATCAGCCAACCTTGTCTTGTAAGCAGATTTCTTGTACTCAAACCATGTAAACTCCTTGTACAAGCAAGTTTGATCACCTCCTGTTATTAGAGAGGGGAGTGGGGCGATTCTCTCACTCATTGGTGGTCCTCCAAAATATATCATTGATACCCTTGATTTCAACCCGTTTGTTAACACTCTATGCCTTACACTTCTGAACCTCCCGTTCGTCATTACCTGTAAAATAAATATATAAAAAAAAAAGTTCCAATCATCAATAAATAATTTTCTATAAATTATAAATAAAATAAAATAAGAGTGTGAGATATTTGGGTTTCTTATTGACGGCACCAAAATGAACATGTCGCTTTTGATTCGACCAATGAAATATTGAAAGTCTATTTTATTTTCTCTTTTGCAATCATAAATAAATAAATCATCTTTCATTATTTATTATTGATGGTCAATTCAGCGCTGAATCCATAGTCAATCACTCAAGGAAGTTGAACGCGGCTTTTCTTTTTCTAGGGTTCAAACTCAGCCATGAATTGTAGACATAGACTAGTTTTATTTTTAGACCACGTTTTTTAAATATAACAAGCACTCTTCGATAAGTGGTAGAATCAAGAATATTCATCAAATTAAACTAATGGTATGATTTTAAATCCGGGTTTCTGCTAAGATTTTACGAGTTAAACTAACTGGTTGAATTAATCCAGATTGTGACACGCCCTTTAGATTTTCCGACTAGCTCACACAACGATGAAAATGATGAAAGAGATAGGAACGAGGAGTAGATGAAGAAGATTTTGAACAAACCTGTAAGGAGTCACCAACATTGATGAAGAAAGAGGTCTGGTCAGGAGGAACAGATACCCAGTTGCCATCTTTGAGAGAGATTTCGAGCCCGGAAGTGTTGTTGGACCTGAGAACAGAGATGATTTGTGGGTCGGTGTGTTCCCAAACCCCACCAAGTTCCTCCCATTAATCTCTCCCTCAATTTCTGGGCATGGTGGGTAGTGATTTAGCCTGAACAGAGAATCACTCTGTTCGTCCTTTAGCAATCTGCTGAATACATCTTTTGGCAAAATTCTCAGCCCTTCCGCCATTAATTCCAGCACTTTGCACGCCATTTCTCTCACTGCTCCTACGTAATCGTTCAGGGCACGCCTAATTCAAACAAGCAGAGCAAAACAGAGAGATTTAGGCCGAAAAGAATAAAGTTCGATACCTTAATTTTTCTGGGTTTTCTCCAGTAATGGTTGAGAATTGCTTCCATGAGGAAGACAGAGAGAATTCAGTACCTGAAATTTTCTGGGTTTTCTCCAGAAATGGAAGCGAACTTGTCATAGTCAAGTTCTGAATTGGTTTTCATGAGAAGGTATTCAACCCAACCAATATCACCGTTGGATCCGATCATCTTATTCCCATAACCAAATGGATTTGGAGGGCCTGCTTTCTCCTTTTCCGACAAGGGGAGGGAGAAAAACTTGATTGCCTCGGATTCCAATCGGGTGATGAGCTCGGTTGGGACGCCGTGGTTGATGAGTTTGAAGAAGCCAAACTCTTCACAAGCCTTAACAATGAGGTTCTTCGAGTCGGGTTTCGAGAGGTCGATCAGGGGAATACAGGGGGCAAATGTGTTGGGATCGTTGCTGTTGCTGGGTGTTGTTATGAGGAGAATTGCTCAATTTCTGATTTGGATAACACCACCATGTTTTGTGAAAGAGAGATAGGTCGGTTTGAAGAAACAGGGTAAAGAGTGTTTGACCAGAGCAGAGGAAAACAGAGGAGGGTTTAAGAGCAGAGTAGCTGAAACTGAAGGAGATTGCCCTGCTATTTATAGGACAGAGGAAGGGGTTGGGTGGGGGTAAAGGGTCATTTTAAATTATGGAAACTACATAAAGAAAAGGAAAATTGAAAAAATATTTTTATTTCAAATCAAATCCTTAAAAAATACAGCTTACAAATCTCAGGAGATGTGATTAAAAAAAATCTCAAGAGATTTTTTTCCCATAAATTTTTCATTAAAAACATTTCTATGCTACTATGTATGAAAAACTATGGGAAAAAATTCATAATTCCCCATTTCCCAAAAAACAAACAAGAAAATGAAAAAATGAGTAATTATGTATGTGATACAACTTGCAATATTGGAAAAGCTTATAATAAATGATGAGTGATTGGATGGGACAATGTATGCCAGCAAAAAGCCCATGGATGGTTTATGTCTTAGGAAATTTGAAGAATTAGACATGCTTAAGTTGGCCTAGCCAAAATAGCTACACAATAATCCCTTATCTTAACAATATTTTGGGTTAGAGATATAACATTAAATCACTTTGTTGAAAGGCTTGTTTCTTCAATCATAAAGTCAATTCTACGTACCATGAACGTGACAACACCAATAAATACTCGTATAATCTTAAATCGTACTTCTTGAACTCATAAATAAAAACAACTGTTCCGGTAAGTGATCCACCAGCTAAAGCCTTTGAGTTTATTGCCTAAGACTCTAGGCGATACATAGAGTCGATTAAGAACTTACGATAAAAGTTTCACATGGAACTATCCGACAAAATTTGAGATTTTGAACCTAAACAATCTTATATCCGGGATCAATTTCATTGGTTGAATACTGCTAATAAAAAGTAAACTATAAAATTGGTCACGTGGCTATTACGAATTAAACTAGGATGGGGTGAGAATTGAAAGCTTATTTGAATATACAAACATGGTGTTCAACCAAATATTAGATACGTCTGTGCTGATTTGCCTCGTGCAAGTTTACGTGAAGAACATGTAAAAAGATAAAAGAACTTATTACGTTTTTTCATTGAAAAATGATTTTACTAAGAAAGGGTGACTAAACCTCCAAGAGATTGTGTGAAAATTAACCATGATGAAGGTAAGATTTTGGGGGAAAAAAACAATATTAGAGACAAGAAAATAAATAGATTGATAATTTAATTAACTACAACCACCACTAGGATTCCTCTATTATTAGTGGAAAAGTAGTTACCATATATAATGGAGTGCTCCAAAGGAAAGAAGACATGAATTTATAGAAATTAATGTAATTCATACTCTATGAGGAAAGTTTTAGTACATGGTGAATTCTAGAAAACTTGCATAATGTCTAATTAACCTTCTTTTTGTGATCAAAGCTATATAACCTATAGGAAAAATTCAAAGTACCTGGCAAATTCAAATACTAATTTTAGATATACGAGTAAATCTAGAAAGCTTTGTTAATATTTGTGTAAGTTACGTCTTTCGCTAAGCTAATAAAACGAGTTACGTACGTGACGGGTTCATTCATTACAATCTATGTAGAGTTGGACAATTACATTTTTGGTAAAATTATGCACAAAGTTAGGATGTAAAATCTTGGCAAAATTCTTATGATAGTGTTTGTAAGGTTTCGTTATTAGTAATGATAAGGGAAAAAAATTACAAAAATGAAAAAAAAACATGCAAAATTTTTCCTTTTTTTGGGCAGGGGTGTTACCCTCTATTGTGTCTTCCTCCTTACAGTTAAAGAAAAGGCGGATTTTAAAAAATATTATTGAATAGAACATCGATTTTTTTATTGAGAAAAAATGTCAAATTTATATGTGAATGGTAATGATAAAGTTTTTTTAAAAAATAATTATGAAATGTTTAGGGTATGTTATGAGTTACATAAGTTTGAATCACACCTGCCTATATTTACTTTTGTGTCTTATTTAATAATCAGGATGAATTTAACATTTTCACCAATTTTTTCTTACATTTGTAAAATGGCCCTTCTTTAATATTTATAATTTTTCCTCTTTAAATATTACCTCGTCCCTCCCTTAATATCATCCTAAATATTATTTTTTTTGGTGTCAAAGTAAATACAATATTAACTAGTCACGGTTCATTATTTTCAATAAACTTATCATCTTGTTCATCAATATATTAATTGTTCAAAATGTATAATTTTTCATTTACGAAGAATATTGTGAAAAGGAGGGCGTAGTAATACTATTTTTTTAATTTTTTATAGAACCCAGGAGTTAGAATTAATCCCATAGATATTTTGAAAACAAAAGTTATATGAGAATGCTCCAAGTTTATCTTGTATTCGTGCCAAAATTTAAAAATTATCCTAAAAATGCCTAAAAGTTGGCAAAAAAATCTTTTCTTTTCATTGGAAAACCAATAAAAAGTCATGCAATTAAATGAATATAAACAGATATGAATATAAGACTCTTGAATTTCCATAGAAAACTTATCCAAATGGCAGTATAAGACTCGATGCTTAGCCCAAGTTATCCTCAACAAGAAAAATTAAGGACGTGTTCGAACTTACGTACAAAACGCATATAAACAGAGACGAACATAAATGAACATAAACAAACATAAAAGAGCATAAACGAACAGAAATGAATTGTTAAATAAGAAACGAATGAACATAAAAGAACATAAATAAACATAAAAGAGTATAATCAAAGATAAAATAACATAAAACATAAATAAATTATGTTTTTCATGTAAAGTCACCCCAACTAACACTTACCCTATTACAAATTATATATCATAGATATGAGTTTGTAGACTCAAATTATTATATTAGTATTTTAATATTTTTAAACTCATTCCATCTATTTCCATGATCCATGTTTCTAAAAACATAATAAATTTCTTCTCTTAAATTTTATCATATTAACTGGTCCATAGTATAATTGATATAATATCAAATTACGAAGATAAATATGTGGTTTTGTTAATTATCAGTGCTTATTAACACAGTTTTTTTAAAGTTAGACAATTAACATAGTCGAAAGAGTTATTAACTTTTATTATTAAAAATATTGATTTAAATCTTACTTAAATCAATCTTTACATTTTTTATATATATTGAAAAAAAATCAAAATTCATTAAAAAACTCCTTAATAAAACATGGGCAGAGTTCATCAAGCACTCCAAACATATGCATACTCCTATGATGATGAAATTTAAAGCTTAGCAAATTCAATATAATCTCATCTAGCAACATAAATTAGTAAATTTAAAGGACTTCAAAATATTTTAAAAATTTATTTTATTTTTGGATTAGTATATCTGTTTGTAAAATTATTTACAAGAATAAGACTACATACATATGAATCTTATCATTGTCTACAAAAGTTTTTTCATATTATTGTTGTTATATAAACGATAGGATTTGTCTAATCAAACTATATAATAAAGTAGTCGATCATTTTAAAAATAAACATATTTTTTAAAAATTCCTTACAAAAATTATTAGTAAATCCAAAGGACTAAAAAGGTTATCTAATAATTTTAGAAAAATGTGAAAAGCTCATTTGCCACTCCAAGTCTAAAAGAAAGGAATATTTTGTGATATTATACTTTTTAGATTATTTTAGAAAAAGTCAAAGCTAAAAATATAATTTCATAGATTTGACCATTAAAAATTTAAGAAAATGTGTAAAATTAGATGAAAAAGAATTACATCATAAACAGTTTGGTATTTCTTTTCAGTGTTTTTTTCTTCAAGATTGAGCTTCTTCCTCTCTTGTCGATTTACCATTGGCTATTTTCTCATGACAAGCCCCTTTCTTAGGCTATATTATCTTCTTTTTAAACATCCTTTTTGTTTTTTTTTTTTGCATTTCTGTCCCACCGTAATTATTATACTTAACTTCTATTGGTCAATTTTTATGAATCTCACTATAAATCTAATATTCAGTTGAATAATTTCTCTAAAATTTTCAAAATCACTTTTGTAACATATGTTTTATGTATTTTTTAAAAATAATTATCAAGAATAGTTTTTGAAGATTATAAAGTAATTAACTGCAATAGTTACATTGACATCCGAGGACTATCTAGATTTTTTTTGGAATACATAAACTTAAAAAGAATTAATAAAGACAAAATTAAATTTAATTGGATTATTTTTAATATAATTTTAGAATGTAAAGTATGAAATATTTGCAAATTGATAAATAAAATTAATAATAACCATAACTTATAATTTTTAAAATTAGCGACAAAAGGTAAGATCAGAAAATTACATATAATAGTAATACAACTATAATGGGGAATTATACCGAGACCTAATCACCTAACGTAGCAAGAGTTTCGATCTAGTTAGACGATCTCACCACAGATTTAACAGAATCAGATTGCAAATATCTTCATAATTCACTTACTCTTATAAATTTTTATGTAAGAACAGAAAATAACTAATATACCGCGTATTTAGTCCTCAATTATCTAATTGTTGCTGAATTAATAAATAAATTAGTAAGAAACTCTAACACAAAATTGTTGATGAGTTAATAAATAAATTAAAATTTGTTTTCATAAAATAAAATAAAATAAAATTGCAATGGCCATCGCAGTCTGGGCAAAAAGTAAAGATGTCATTTTCTCTACACCTTTGATAATAATTTATTGGAAAATAGACATGACGAATTTATTGCAATGAAAAGGAAATAGTCAAATCAACTAGATTCTTTGTGTGATTAAAAACTACCTACAAAAATTATTTTTTTATTTATGAATTTAATAATAATAAATATATAATTTAATTTAATTTAATTTTCCTCTTCTGGTAGGAGCCTAAGTTTGAGTTGAGTTGCCCTTCTTCTTAGAGTGGGAATATTAGCTGCTTTATTTTATTTTCTCAATCTTAGGGACCAAGTAGAGTAAATGTTTTATGTCTATGATTAATCATATATATATATATGATCATGTGATGATGCCCATAGCACCAATAATGGTTTAAAATTCCCCAAATGAAATTTATATGCTATTTTCTTTTATTTTCTTGTAATATGTAATTGATAATGCCATTTTTGTATCACTTGTGTTTTTTTTGGGTGTTGATTATATATCATTCGTTGTTTTTCTAGATAGATAAAATACCAATAATCGCTGTCGTATTTTAATAACATTTTTATAATAGGGTGCAAAAAATAATATAAGTATAATAAATATTAATGACTACCTCGAGATACTTTACGTCTTTAATAGCGGTTCATTAATTGTCGTCCATACAATAAATTAAAATAAATATTTCCCTATTAGCAAGAATGTATAATAGAATTAAGATAATAAAATCAATTTATCTTAAAAAAGTATGAGATAAAATATGAATAATCCAGTTATTAAACATGCTTAACAAAAAAATTAATCAGAAACTAAATGATAATATATACCAAATGTTGGTTATAAAATTATTTAGAAATTAAATGATACTATACCGTATTTTAGCTTTAAAATTCGATTTAAATAATAAGAAAAATTAGATATAAAAGCGAGTTGGTAACTTAATCATGCTTAGATATCTAGTAAAAAAGATAAATAATTCTAGAGATATTTTATTTATCTCATTTTATCCTTATTTTTTAAAATCTTATTTGGACTTTTTTTAAACTTATTTGGACAGTTTAATAAACACTTGAATAACGATAAGGAATGAATGCGACCACATTTAATTTTTTCAAAATGAGATAAAAAGCTTATGTATAATGTCCCTTCCCCTCTATTTGCACTCAATTCAAAAAATGTCAAAATCATTTTGGGGGGTGTTTAGGAATTGGTAATACAATCCGTCTATAATATCTCAATCAATATTGGGAACACTTAGTGGGGAGGGTATTTATTTTTTCTTTTTTTTTTTTGTTACCAAGTGGGGGAGGATTTGAAAGCCATAGGAGAAAGTAATGGTAAGAATTCCAACTTTCTTAACTAAAGACAAGGGACTCCCCTTGGAAGGATTAAAGACAATGTAAGTTGAATATTAGCACATTATATGTATATTTTTTTATATGAGAGTATCGAGGTATACTAATTCAATTTTTATCATATTAATAAATATACTTGTTATATTTATTGTTAGTAAACTTCGATAAAAAATTGATTTATTAATTAGGTCAGAAAATATTGACACAATGAAAGAGGGTGTGAAGTTATGAGCCGAATCAATTTCTCTCTTACCTTTCAAAACTTTCATCGCCTAGCTACTCCCTCCTCTTCTAAAAACATCTTTATGCGACAATTTCGACTTCTCATTTCTTATCACAAAAAACAAAAATACTTATAAAAAATCATGTAAAACCATATAGAATTTTGTAAACATTTGAAAAAGAATATTTGAAAAGAAAAAGTCATATCAAATATGCCCTAACCCCAAAGTCCTACATCATGAATTATTAAATTTTCAGTATACTAATATATGTCCAACTTCAACCAATCATTACTTGTGACTTTTTATGAATAGACCGCTAAGCTATCAAAAATCATAATTCACAAAGCTACAAGCTAAAGTGGGAAAAACAAAAAAATTAGGGTCACTGTGTAGCCATGACTTTCCATGTAGTCCTCCAAATTGGAATATAGGTACCCTTCTCTTATTGTCTTTATTTTGCAATCCCATTTTCCCTCAAAAACTCTAGCCCATCCCAGGGCCACAACATCGGGCCGGTTTGAATCGAAAGTTTAAATTGATAGTTGATATTTAGGAATAGGTTTTATATTTCTAATCCTTTCGCACTTGTGACATATATCACTGCTTTGTTAAGGATTTCAGAAATAAAGAAACCAAATAGTGATTTCGAAATAAAGAACTAATACTAAGGATTTCGAAATAAAGAAACCAAATAGTGATTTAGGACACTCCTTCCTCTTCATCTTTGAGAATCCCCTTCTACCACCAGCCTACCTATGAGAACACATCGTATAATTTAATCTTTCAAACATATATACCAATAATTCTTTTAAAAAAATCGTGTGACCACTACGTTATGACTCTCATTGGTAAAAAGTTTGTGTGATTGATAGAACTAATTAGAAACTAAGATGTAAAAATAATAACCAAATACAACAATCAATTTTTTTATATTGAAAAGAATTTTTAAAAATTAGTAAAAAATAAACCTAAACAAATAGTTTATACAACTAACTCATATTTTACATATTTGTCTAATTGCCAAGTATGCTTAAAAGTGTAGAATATGTATTAAAATTTTAACACTTTTACCATTTTAGGGTCTATTTTTTCGACTTTTATAACTAGCAGTTAGTAGTTATCAACAATTATTAGCATTTGTGGGCGATTATAAATGTTACCATCAGTTATGATCAGTGATTATCGATATTAAATTAGTCATTATTAATTTATAAATAATTAATATTATCAGTTATTTATCGTTAATTTATGATTGTAAACGCTGAATATAGCCCATAATCATCCCGGCGAGGCGACGATTAAAAAGGGAAAGGGATTTTTTTCTAAATTCTCAGCCCAAGCACCCGGCGAGGCGACAATTATTAGCATTTCGCGTAAACCCTAAATCCCAAAATCTCCTGCTTCGCCAATTCCTCCCCGAATCGAGGAAGTAGAGAGGCAAAATCGAAGTTTTGTTCGGAGGCGAGGCCGCTGGGAATTGAGGAGAGAGAAGAGCAATGGGAGAGCGGAAAGTTCTGAACAAGTACTACCCGCCGGACTTTGATCCGGCGAAGATTCCTCGGCGTAGACAGCCAAAGAATCAACAGATTAAGGTCCGAATGATGCTTCCGATGAGTATTCGCTGCAATACCTGCGGGAATTATATCTACAAAGGTACCAAATTCAATTCCCGTAAGGAAGATGTTATCGGCGAGGTATCACACTCACTCAGTTCAAATTCTCTCTTTCTTGATAATGTTTTGCTGTTGCTTTAGTTTATGTTGTGAATAATTTAATTGGCGTATTGTCCCACATTGATAAAATAGATGGACTTGTGAGTTACTTCTTCCATTGCCAATTGTTTTTGGGATGATACCTTGTTTGATTTATATTTATTTCTCACTTCATTAATAGGCCGGTTAATAGAGGAATTTAACATATGCTGTTTTGGGTTCTATTATGTTAGCTGTTTAACTTGCTTTGGGAGGTCTCTGCTTTGTTTTGATCGTTGCTTAAGCTTTTTTTTTTCTTTCTGAATTTAATTTGTTTATTGGGTCGTAATTTAGGTTAGTGGGTGCCTTTTATGATCTGTTCTTGATGATTCCAGCATTAGATGGGAGCTGTGAGAACTGAGAGAGAGTGGTTCGATGCTTGTGTTTTCTAGTGCTTTACTATGGGCTAATTTGAGTTGTGGGCTATAGTTTTCCACAAAGATAAGGTATGGTTTATCCATATTTAGTTGAGACCCACCATTTTCGGGGAGGCATCTTTGGATTGTTGTCAGTATGGCTGTTGTAACCATTGGTATTTTGCTTTCAATCCTATGTTTTCTTTGGTTATGGATTATTAATTTGTCTCTCCGTTTACATTTGTCAATTTGACTGCTTAAATCATCATATGGGCAGATTTTGTTCCCTTTATTCTGTGGCTGGGGTTGGGGGATATCCCCAGGGTGCCTGCGGATGATGGGTGGTTGCATTCTGAACGGTGATGTTATCTGATTTGGATTTTTTTTTTTTTGTTGGGTAATTTATTCAGACATACTTGGGTATTCAAATATTCAGATTCTACTTCAAATGCACCAAATGTTCTGCTGAGCTTGCTATAAAGACAGATCCTCAGAACTCAGATTATGTTGTTGAAGCTGGTGCGACACGGAACTTTGAACCTTGGCGGGATCAAGATGAGGTAAGTTTGCACTTGGTTTGCAGTTTTTCCCCTACTCGGATTGTCTGAGGTTATGCTCATTTGCTGGATGCAGTGTTGAAGAACATTTTGATACTGGTTTTCTGTACTAATCAGTATGCTATGTACCTTGTCTCAGGAGTTGGAGAAAGAAAAGAGGAAACGTGATGCAGAAGAATTGGGAGATGCTATGAAATCTTTGGAGAATAGGACCTTGGACTCCAAACGAGAAATGGATATCCTTGCTGCTCTTGATGAGATGAAATCCATGAAGGTATCTCCTTTGTTTGATTGTGCAACATAATTGCATGGTAGAATGATGAATGTGGAACACAAGCCTAAGTCATTGAGACCCTAGGATTATATTGTTGAATCACATTTAGGGTGAAAACAGTAACTGGAGGAGCATGATTTTGTTTGGTCTCTTAAAGTATTTCTTATAAGATGTTTTTCTTTCATTGATCCTTTTATTGTCAGGCTGGATCCTGTAGTACCAAAACAGGGGGGTTGGGATCTTGTTTGCATCATCCCCCACCCCTCTAACCACCCCCTCTCCCCCAAAAAGGAGGGTGATTGCATTTTGTTTCCAGTTTCAGATTTAGCACGAACCTTGTTTACATGATGGGTTCTCTTACATTTTTGGTGGCTTCTTGAGTAAACTTTTAGCTGTTGTGTCTTTCTTTGGTTAGAATCTTTAATATGTTACTTTGCTTGGGGATTCTAGTGCTGATGACCGATCAGGGTTTTCCATTTATTAGTTTATTAATGCTTACCAATTGGATGTGACATTTTTTGGGGGGGCTCTACA
This sequence comes from Talinum fruticosum, assembly GCA_021018815.1. Lineage (NCBI taxonomy): Eukaryota > Viridiplantae > Streptophyta > Magnoliopsida > Caryophyllales > Talinaceae > Talinum > Talinum fruticosum. The sequence continues at coordinate 258,944 of JAITYX010000139.1, read as the reverse complement.
TAAATCGCATAAATCCATACTGATATCTCCTTTTCTTTCTCTCTTTTTTCCCCCAGTCAAGGCAAGCGACAGTCAGTCTAGAAGAGATGCTTGAGGCCATTCAGCACACAGGTGAAGAAAAGGTAAACCTCCTTTAGAATGTGATTTGAAACGTTGATAGATTGCCATTGACCTCTGTTGAGATAATGCTTTAAATTTGAGTCTGTTATTTCAACTTATATTGTTATATTCTGTTCTTTCTGTATATTTTACTTTTTAAATGTCTGTTTTGGTGAAAGCAAGTAAATAATAACCAAATTTATTGTAACTTGCAGGAAAGGAAGCTAGATGAGGAAGATGAAGCCCTTATTAGATCAATATTCCATGTTAGTATTGTTTATAGTGCTTCTTTCTGGTTTTAACCATCCTTTGTTTCTTTCATAGCTTGGATGCTGTTTATCATTTTTCTTTTTTTATTATGTCCTGCTACTCAAATTTCTTATTAATTCTCTGGTTAATTATTATCTAGGGATCCAAATATAATGTTCGAAGGATTGATGATGATGAGTGGGATGATGAGGATGAGGATGAGGATGATGATGAGATTTCAAATAAAAATGAAGCATCAGAAGATGGTGTGAAGGTATGATGTGGTTCAGTTTATAAATAGTGCTTTGAGCTGATATGTTTTTCAGCTTTGGAGGTGGTGATCCTTGTTAAGTTGTTCAATCTGCTAAACTTGCTGCTATCTTATGTTTATTTGAATTTACAGTCAAATACTATCATTCTAGAACTAGGGCATGGTCAGAAGGCTCTGCAAAGAGACGTGACTAAATGTGTGGAGGATATGTAAAGCATGGCTATGTAGACTGATTGGAAGGGGAATAATCACCCTTCTCTCTCTTGTAGGGGGCCTGGCTCGGTTAATTTTGTTTGTGATATTGTCTATCTGCGTGGTGTGGAGTCCTGTGCTGAGTTTCTAAGCTTAGTGTGTAAGTTTTTTTTGGTCGTCAAACGGGAAGGGGTGCTATATTAATTGGTTGTCCACAAACTTACACATATCGTCTGTTGCCAAATCGTAGACAAGATTAGGCGCTCCTTCCACCCATATCCTTTCAATGAAATCGATAGGTTGGAAATGAGCAATTGCATGAGCAACCGAGTGACAACCCCTTTGGACAAAGTTCCTAGAAATAAACTCAAATGTTAAACTTAAAGAAAGGATTTCAGAAATAAAAAACCAAGCAAAGAATTCGGGCAGTCTTTCCTCTTGAGCTTTAGAATAAGAGATTGGAATCTCCTTCAACTACGACTCTCTTGAAGCCTCTAGCCATGGCCTGTCTGAGAGCAAAAGCACAAGCCCTACCTCCTCCATTTCAGCCCCTTGGAAGCCCTGATTTTGGTCAACTCCAATAAGGACCACCTCGCCCAAGCTGTCTCGGATCACGGAGCCCCACCCCTACCATCCTTATCGATCTTTCCAGCGTCAAAGTTAACTTTGAATAGACCCGCCATCGGCGGAGTCCACCGTCCCATGATGGGTTCCCTCTCCCCCATCTCAATGGCCTCCCTCATGTTCCAAAGCTGATCACGAACGCTTCAGCTCTTCGAGCAAGCCCAGAACGGTTCCCCTCCGTCCTGCCAAAGATAAAACAATTTCGAGAGTTCCAACATTCCCACATAACCGCAAGGAAGATCCCGAGACGGTCCATTGACAGGCTGTCCGCAGCACGAGCCACAGCTTCCATAGCAGATGGGTATCGCCCGTTCCAAAGTTCCTCTTCAAAGTCACTACCATTCCAAATGTCTAGCACAAGAGGACACAAAAATAGAGTGAATGTCTGACTCCTCCACAACACCACAGATGGCGCATTTCATGTCGAAACCAGGGGTGCGCTTTGCCAACCTAGTCACTAAAGCCCCTGCTCCAAGCTTCCATCCAAACAGTTTAATATGAGGCGGAGGCGGAACGTCTAATTTCGAGAGCATTTTCCAGTTAGAGCTTAGTTTGTAGTTTTATAATTGAGATGTTGGTAGGAGAGAATTTTGAGGCTATAAATGCAATGTTTTTCATCTGTATATGGCGGCTGTGTGCAAATGTGGTAGCCATTGCCAAAACATGAAATCAGCGGAAGGCAAAAAAGTCAAGGGTGTCATTCAAGAATAATTCTGGGACAGGGAGAGCTTAGTAAACGTCAATGAGGATCATCAGTTGTATAGAAAGAGGACATATAAGTTGAGTAGCTTCAGTATGTCATGCAAGACCATTTGAGTTATTACAAAACAAAGTCCCTATATTTGACTGATGGTGCTGGGTTGATTACTAAAGGAAATCTGGTACCTGCCAGGAAAATTGAGTAAATGTGCAAAGAGAAAACAAGTCGCTATCTGAGCTGAAAACTATTCCGCCGGTGCCTGCCTATGCTCTATTGGAAAGAGGTGGCAGAACTTATTGTCAGAAACCTTAAGGCAGCTGGCAGCTCTCAGTGTCATTCTGTTTTATGTGACTAGCAGGCCACAATAGGAGGCGTTGTCTAAAACCCTGCAAGTACAAGGTTACAACCAATAACATATCCTGTTGTGATATCCTTTCTAATTGTTTTTCTGGTTTAAATGTCCACTGATCTGTGTACCATGTTGATTCAGTAGTTATGCTAGTTTTTACTTCAAGGACCATGTTTAATGGATGGTACCCTTCCTAGAAGGTGCCTAGCTATCAACCTGATGCAGTATTGCCCTCCATCCTTTGGAGAGGGTTTGCTCTTAAAGTTATATTCAGGTTTATAAGAAAGGGGTAAGTGCATAAATTTACATGAAAATCCTCACTCCCTCGGGCGGAATCATCATCGTCCCAAAATCCATAATTGACAAAGCTGGAGAGATGAACAGTCCAGAATGGTTACTAAAAGTGTTGAGCTCCACACTTCTAATCCAACTTAAAATTATTCTTTCATCTTAAAATTATTCTTCATGAATGAGGTTCCACATGACATCAGCTTCTCTCACTTAGAATGAACATACATATGTAAGATAGGTCATTTTGTAAAAATAAAAATGAATTACTTAGAAGTAATATCATTCTGTAAAAAATAAATATGAATTACTTAAAGCAAAATTCCCTGATGTCAAGTTTTTCAAAATCCTATGAATGTAGCTGTGGCCTGTTTTTGCTGAAATTCATGGTAGTGTGTGCTCGGTCTATGTATATGAACCTTTCAGGCATTTGGCTGATAGTTGGTTACTTTGTGATGCAGAGACGCAAGGTTTCAGAAGATGGATCTAAGCCGACAGATATATTGACGAAGAGCGATATACCTGAAAACACAAATACCAAAGGTATGTGCCTTTTGTTATGCTGATGTTTTTTTAATTAAAATCATAGCTGAATCACGAGGCTTAATAGTAAATTAATCCTTTTGACAATTTTGATCAAGCTTAGGTGATGTCATGTAGTAGCAGGACAGTTGTTCCTGTGAACCAATCTGCCATTGTGACCCTTTTTTATTGTGTTGCTTTGCTGATATTATATATTGTCCATTGTCTTCTGTTTGAGGAGATCTCTTCTCTTTAATCTTGCTGCTTCTGTTGTCTCACCTCATTTGTTACCATGTTACTTGGATTCCAGTATGCACATGTTGCATTGTGAAGTGTCGTGTGACATGGGTATCATGTGTTGCCTGGTCATTTTCTATATAACTTTTCTGTTTCGAGTCTAAATTGAAACGTTTAAGTGTCCATATTCATATTGAGGTATCAAGTTTCTGATACTGAGTGATTGAGGTGTTCGATCAACATAGGTGTTCCTACCCCTGTGAAAGAGGTCTAAATCTCTGGAGTGACATGCTGGTATCATAGTAACATGGCATTAGCTGTGAGCCCAAGGGTTCCCGACCAGCACCCTCCTCTCCGGTGTCAAGCAGCCCTGGGGTGGTTGTTCTGAATGGATGAAAAAATTTGAACCTTTTTATATTTCTTTCTGAGTGTCATTGTTATCGTTGCTCTGGTCTTATCCCATACCATGATTTCTATCTTTCTTGCCTTGAATTGAGCATTCAAGGCCTGAATGACTGAGCAAAGTCAGTAGTTGGCCCCCACATTAGATGTTCTTGAATTGGATGTTTCCCCATCCATATTCATGTTCTAAAGGACTTTCCAGGAGCATTGAATTGTGCAATACAATTGCAACCTAAATGGTTTGGAAAATAATATACAAAGATGGTTTACTGAATAAAAACCTGGAGGTTGTTTTTGGCTCTCATGAAGTATTGTTGTTATCTGAACGGAATTAAGGGAAAGGAGGTATGGATAAGTTATTTGATAATGTGACAATAGATTACTAGTGTCAAATGCCTGTAAGATCCTGCAAAAGTGCTCAGTTACTGCAAAAAAAATGGCATCTGCATAAACCTAATTTCCATTATGAAACACCTCAAATCCTGCATCCCTCATTCTGTGATCAAAGGTCTTACAATCTTGAATTGTGTGATTTGAGCATTCTTCTTTTGATGTTGGACAGAACCGGCTGATGGGAAGAACAATTTTAAGTCTCCAACAGTTCAGTTCATAGTAAAAAGAAACCAGTTCCAAAACCAGAGAACAAACCACCTGCTTACACAGTAAGCAAGGATGACGAGCAACAAGGGAATGCCGGTGGTAGTAGCGTACTTCAGTCACTTTGCCAATATGACAGTGATGAGGATGAATAAGACACAAGTTCTCACTTGTTTTCCACACAAACCAAACTGTGACCTCAATGTCATGCTCATACTATATTTTCGGTCACTTGACCATGAAATTAAGTGGGAACCTCTGAGAATCTCAAGTAGATTTTTATAGCCTATTTTTGTTGTGGAGCAGCACCCGACTTGAGAACCTCTGAGAATCTACCTTCTGATGGAAACAGCCTCTGCAATGAGAGAAGGGGGGCAAAAAAAGAACTTGGCAGTGTATCAGGAAAAGATTTCATTGTATAAGTAAATTGGTTCAATTTGATTTTTGCTTTGTACAGTGATAAGGTGAAGGTATGTTTACAACTTTACAGGCGGAAGTTTGTATTATACCCTTGATGCTATAACCTTGCTTTTGCTTTGATCGAGTACGGGTACAATTTCAACAAGTCATGAGTTTGTAGTAGTTACCTGTCAAAAGTGACCCAACTTGAGACCCTAATTTGTCCAAGACATTTTTTAACAAAGTGTTTTTTTCTTTGAAAAACAAGCTTATTGGACCGAGCATGAACTAATCAAAGTCAACCTTACCCGAAGCTAAAACTGAACTGAATCGAAACTTAACCTTGTCTTAGTAACTTGAGCATAACCTAACCTGAACTAACCTAAACCAAAATTGATCCAAATGACCCATTGATAGTTCAAATTGAAGAGATATATTGTCATAAAGGTTGTGCATATAATAAGCATATTGAATGCAAACTGCGTGCTCATTACTGATCTCCTTGTAAGTAGGCCGCTGTTTCAAGTCAAGGATATGTTCATGGTTAATCGGTGGGATCGTGCAAGGGGCTCAGAACTGCAGTGTAACCGCCAATTTCAGAATAGCAAAAACAGAAGTTTCGGGTCCAAATTTTCAGGTCAGATGAACTGGGAATTCCAGTCAAATATTATCTTATCAAGCAGCTATCTTGATAATACCCAAACAGCATTGATACATAAGATAATAATACAACAATACCAAATCCAACTCACTGGGGCTAATACACCATGGAGGGCAAAATACAATCCTAGTAGTATTGCTATAGCTACAAAGATCCGACCATAAGGGCATGGTAAGCAACCATTTTGCCTTAACATTGTGCAGAAACATCAAAATATTCCCTCGAAGGGGAAGATAGGAAGCTTTTCTCTCTCCTATTCGATCCAACTCATTTCTGGCCTCCTTTCTTTTTCCACAAGTCCCCAAGCATTCTTATCCCAGAGTTACCCTTCTTCTTTCCGCCCCCAAAGCCATCGTCACCATCGTTTCCATCCCCAGGTGATCCAAGATACCCTCCATAAACATTGACAGGTGGCTCAAAAATGCCATTGAAGTGGTTATCCATGGATGCACATCTCCCGAGATTCTTCCATTCACATCTGCTGGTCCACCTGCAAGAACAGCTGCAGCTGCATCTGCCGCCTTCCTCCATTGCTCGGTTTGCACTTTCATCTTCTTCATTTCAGCCTCCAAATTCTCCTTTTCTGCTTCAACACTTAGCAGCTTTTCCTTTAGCTGAGCTCCATTTGCTTTGCTCGATTCTAGCTCTTGTCCTAATTGGTTCAGCTTTGATGCCATCTCCTCTTCCTTGCTTTGAGCAGCTGTGATCTGTGCCTTGGCTTCATCTAGTTGCTCCTTGAGAGTCTTGTTTTCTTCAGCAACTTTGCATGTCTCCTTCTCTTTCTCTTCCATCTTGGCTCTCAACTGATCAAGCTCGTCAGTTTTAGAAGGCAGTTCATCACATGAGGAGGGTTTTTCAAGTTCACAGGCTGTGGAATCTAGTGATTTGGTTTCCTTCCCATCATCAAGGGAGCAGGGGCTTGTCTCTTCTGCCAAAGGCTCGACCAACATTTTCTCAACTGGAACCTCGAAAACATCGGTTTCCTGATGAATTTCTTCCGGTACTTCAGGCTTCTTGTCCCTCGAGTTGTTCTCTTGGGTTTCTTCAGCAGTGGGAGGCTTTTCTCGCCCTTGAACTCTTTTAGTAGTTATCGGCTTTTTGACTCCCTTCTTGTGGAGCTCTTCTTGGGCTTGCTTCTTGGCTCTTTCAGCAGAAGCTAACTGATGTTTCAGGCTCTTGAGCTCATGCTGAGCCTGTACTAGTTGAGTTTCAAGGTCTGTGATCCGGGTGCCCAGTTTCTTCTGATTGAGTGGATCAGATTGAGACCCTCTTGGGGATCGACGGTCCCCCAAGCCTTGGGCTTTTCTCGGTCATGGGCCGTTGATGCAAGGGATCGGAATCAGAGCTTGAGGTTCTTAGATGTCGGGGCCCTCTAGGCGTCACTGATGGCCTCTGAGGCATATCTGGTGTCCTGCTACTGAGAAAATAAAATTACCAATATTAGATGAGTAACATGTATATACATCATGGGAATTGTTTGTCATTTAATAATTGCATAACATCCATCACAAAGTAGAGAGTATTAATACTGATTTTTTTAATTTTCTTGATACCATCCACCCACTAACTAAAATTTCAAAAACATATTGATTTGTGATCAGACACGATTAAATGATAATAACCAATGTCAGTGGCAGAAATAACAGGAAGATACCAATATACAAAAACAGTTACTTACGTTGGCCTCGGCATGGCTTTTTCTTGACAGGGTTGAGGTAGAGGAGCACGTTGATTTAGTGTTTTCTGTATGATTGAATCAAGAATCAGCAAGCGGTTAGAATTGGCATTAGCTGTTATCTGCAACATTTAGAACAGCAGTATTGCTTGTAACTATCGTTTTAGATACATTATGATATGAAAAACATACAAATTTGACAAAAGAAAAAAGAAGCTAATGAAACTATTATGCAAAGCTAATGCTGGCGTCGGTTTTACCTTATGTGTTCAACTTTGAAAACAAGAAAATTTGTCCAAAGTTAAATTTGGACATAAGATTTTTCCTATTTCTATTATCCAACTCCAAACGAGATTAACATTGTCTGATTCGTCCAACCCTATGTAACCAGATATTTAACAGAAAATCTTCTCAAAATATAATGCATTGTCCAATTTATCAGACTTATATACGAACCAAGCTCAAACTTTGACACCTCTAGTTGGCAAACATCTACTACTTGAAACATTTTACTAGATAAGAAAAGCAAAACAGGAAAAAAAGTAGTTATTCTTTTGATGATAGGATGCCACTTTTTAGGAAAGTGCAAAAGTAAAAGCATTCTTAATCTAGTCTTTTATCATTTTGCCCTCAAAAGATGGTCAGCTCCGCGACCCTTCCACCTCCCAAAGCAACACAAAAGAGAGAGGAGAACAAAAGGCTGACAAATACTTCTCCCTTTTCCCCTCAATATCTCCCATTGATTCTAGTATATTCAGAATATGCTAAGATGGGGGGGGAATTATTAACAAAATCAATATGGTCCTGGTAAAAGAGAAATTATGTCTTCATTAGGTCACATTTTAGTACTCCATGCTTCCAGGGACTCAAGTTAACAACAACATCCTCAATTCGCTTCTTTCACAATCATTGCTGGAAAGAGATACTCACAGGAGTTTCCATAGAGACAAAGGTTTTACGCACTTGAAAAGTGATAACTTCAACTTAAGCAAAAGAATATGAAGAAGTTGGAAAATGGCAAAGTTTGATCCTTGAAAATGTACTCACATAGGTCACTCTTAGCATACTCCACATAACATAAATCACAAGGGCTAAGAACTTAAAGAAACTGACAACCCAAAACCCATTTAGGAAAGGGAGAATTATTAAACATGGCCAAGATAACAACACAAGTTCATTCAAGTGGTTTGACACTTATTCCTCTTAAGCGTGTGTCAAGTTCTAGTCTTGTGAACTGAGAAAATTTGTGATAGGAGAGTTCTACCCTACAGGCCAACACTAGCTCGACTCCACTGAAATGGAGGATCAAGACCAATAGAACAAAAATTAAAGAGAGCCAAGATCTAAACTCAATTGATGGATGCTCAAGGGTCCAAAAGTATGAAAATGCTGCAGTTATTCTTCCCCAACTTGACTATATACTTCAGCAGAAAAATTTCACAGAGTACAGTACCTCTGTTCTCTCTTAAATGGATGAATTCCACTTGCAAATTAGTCCCAGGTCATCTAAGCTTTCACTATTTTCTTGCCCACCAAACAGAAATTAGGGGACAGAAAAGCTCTAATCCACAAAGAACAAGCAAGATAAGAACCCTAGTATCACAACAACTGCCCAAAACCTTACCAATTTACTGACACCCATTATGAAATTTACACGAGTAATCTCTTCGCATTGAACACATAACTACTACATGCAGAAAATTTCAGAAAAGTAATGAGCTATACCTGAGAAAGATGCTATCTTGGCATGGGGGAATTTCTCACATTACAAAGTACAAAGCTTCAAACTGAGGAGAGAGGAACACAGAATTGAAAACCCGGTTAGGATTTAGGAAATCAATGGAAGAAAACAAGTTGGGGTCTTCAGTGAACGTGTGGGTTAGAGCTTTAAATTGAGCCCTTGATAGCTCCTCTTCAACCTCAAGAGAGAGAGAGAGGGGTAATTGCATTAAAGGGGTGGGGAGAGAGGGAGTGAAAGAGGGGACAAACAAATACAATCGGGGAAGGGGGCAATTAAAATTTAAATGACCATATTTTTCTTGGGAATCCCAGCCTGAGTCTGCCCGTTGCTGGTGGTATCTCACTTCTCCTTCTCTTGTCATTTTATGACCCTTTTCAACGTTCAAAACTTTTTAAAATTTGCTTGAGAGAGAGAGAAGGCTTGGCTTCTTCATGGCATGGGTCGTCTAAAATGTCTTAATCACTTTTTAAGTTTGAATATTTTTCTCCAACAAATGCTTTTTAATAGGCCAGTGCATATAATTAGTTCTGGTTATCATAGACAGACGTTATTATAGATATATCTGATAAAACTAATACCAAATTCGAAATTTAAATCAAATGATCAGTATATATATTTGATCCAACATTAAAGACTCAACAATTATTACCTCTAATGACACGGAATACGGAGAGATTATTTCTTGTAGGCAACAATAACTCATTTTGTAAACAAATCCAAAACTCAAATTGACCAAAACCAAATTAAACTTTAATACGAAATTTTCACCAAGATTGAGTCTACTACAACTCAAATATTGTAGATCCAAAACCTGGTCAATGTAAAGCTAATTTGACCCATATCATAATAGAACAATCCATTCATGATGTCTACTAATCATAAAATTCACATGAGGTTAAATTGATATTATACCTTTTCTATAATTTCAAATGTACGGGTTTCTTAATGATACTATTTTATATAAACAAATTGATGAAATGATTTGTTTAGGTGACGTTTAAATTTTGTTTAAAATGGTTAATAAATATTTCATATTTTAATTTGCATGTAATTAATTTTTTAAAGATTATCAACACAAGTCACCCTAACATATAAAATTTGCTACTTAAATATAGGTTAAACAAATAATAAATGACCGAGTGTAATTAGAATAAAAATTGTTGCATATAATATATATGGTAGAAACACAAATCCTATAATAACAAGATGTCACTCAAAATTTTGTAACCCAAACTGGGAAAAAGTACATGCATATATATACCAGAAGAAACAAAGCGATCCAACAACCATTAGGAACCCTAGTTATTGTAAGTGGGGCAAATAACCCCAATCATTGAGCACACATTCAAAGCAACAACATATCCAAGTGGGTGTTCATAATCTAGAGTAGAAACATTTGGACCTTCATATGCCGCTGTCAAAAATCAGTGCCTTATTACTTTGGGGAATGAACATTAGAGGTCTTAAGAGAAAACTTATTAATACAGTTATTTTCAGTCGAAAAGTAAAAAAGCAGGATCACCTAGAAATCATAATTGAACGTTCGTGCCTATAAGCTTGAACAAAATTCAGAACCTTTTTCTAAAAAATCAATGTCTTATTACTTCTCTAGTAAAGACTTGTTTCTTAAGAGCACCGACGTACCTGTTCTACTTGAATCTAACTATTATTCTACATCATTTTTTATCACTTACAGTTAAATTTTACCGCATCTTACTGCCTATTATTAGAAATAACGTCGAAATAAATATAGTGTAATTTCTGAAAGAGTAAGATAAAACATATAATGCCAATATAAGGCCTTAGATACTTCAAAAAAGTTGTATTGTTTTGATTGTTGGATTATGTTATGGCCCTAGCATTTTGCTCCAAGAGCTACCAAACAGAAAGAGACACAAAAACGTTTTTAAAATGGTGTTTTCTCACTTGTCACTAGTGTTGTTGCCGTTACCACTATTGCCATTATTTTTTTTATTAATTTTATTTAAAGAATCCATGATATATACTTATATAATAATATATGTATTATACCTTAAAGAACCCATCCTAATATATATATATATATATATTTTTGGAATGATTAAACAAAAAGGAGATCCATTAATTTAATATATTGCTATACTAATTAACTTAGCATGGATTTAAGCATGGACAAGAGTTGGGGGGGAAAAATCCCTTCTTGATGGTTAAAGAAATTGTTTTTATATTGGTAATTTTTTTTTTTGAAAATTAGTTGCAAAGAGAGTAATTTTTTTATAAAGTTGTTAGTATGTACCTGTGCCATAAGAAAACATATAAAGATACATGTAAAATTTAGATAAAGTCTCCCATAATAAAATTTTCAAAGCTGTATTATTTGAATTAAGTGACATCCACAAAAATCATATAATAATTTATTTCTTAGTAGATTTATTTATGGGTTTAAGATGTCGTTGATACATATAATGAATTTTTTTAAAAGAACCAAAAAGATTTATGCTAGTGAATGGTGATTGTACACTTTAAAGTTTCAAACAAGCCAAGTACTTTTATGTCTTTTTCAAAAAAAAAAAAACCATTTATGTGTTAGCTATTTTGACTCTTATATCTTCTTTTTTTTTGGGTTGGAAGGGGAAAAAGAAAAACTTTTCATATGAGAGAAAAAGTTAAGTCTAAATGGGGACAAAGTGTGCTAGAATAGGCATCCTTTTATCTATCAACATGAGAAAGAGATGAATTTTGTTTTCTAGAACAATTCTAGCTTCTAAGAATGTTGTTGGTAATGATTTTTCATTGATCAGGTTGTGAAGTTTGTAAATCTCCCTGGCAGGTTTTCTTTATTAATAAACGTGTGTTACATAGCTTAACTCCTTACCAATATAGCATACGAGAGTTACGTCGGTAACTAACGGTTTTATGATTGAAGTCTCGTTTGAAAATATTTTTTGCATCTTGCGTTACATCGAAAAGGGAAAAAGAAACTTGAGTTGAGACTTTTCTACAAGAGAACAACTATTTGTGCCTTGTATTTGTTATGTATGTAACTCGTATCGTCAATACTTAATATATAGTTAATAATCGAAGTTTATTTATCGAATGAAAAATGTTAATGAAAACTAAAATTTAGAAATAGGAGTATTATCAGCCAAAACATAAAAATTATATTATATTTCATGGATCATAATGGAATATAATTTCTTATTGCAACAAAGTTTTTACAATATTTTTTATTTTTTTTATGAATTGTCTAATAAGGGAGGGCTATTTGAATAGAAACATATATGGATCATTGTGCTCCAGTGAACATGATTTACAAATTGGTCAAAATAAGTGGAAGTTCAAGATCATGATTTCTATAATATATATACATAATGACAGAGTGGAGCAGTTGGAAAATTAAAAATAAAAAATCAAACAAAATTATTTTTAATTAAATTAACGGTCTATTCATTTAATTTAACTATTATCGTGCTACTTACCTATAAAAACATTGTTTATGATTTGGATATATTCCAATCGTAAAAGTGTACAATGTAGTTAAAATTTAATATAATCATATGTTAAAATTTGATCTATCAATCATTTGTTATTACGTCTATTCTAACATTAATTTTCCAGCTATTCCGTAATCTTTTTCTCCCTCTACATTTCTCACTAGCTTGATCTTGGATGCCCTCCCACCAATGGTATTTGTGGTCTTAGTTCCTTGCAAGTACTATCCTATAACTTGATTGATCGTTAATTGTTGCTCGAGTACCATATCTTATCAAGTCTCTGTACAATCGAACCGATCTTCTTAAGCTTGTTTAATTTATTACTTTATTTTTATATTAAAATAAAATATAAATCTTATTGAAAACATATGAAAAATAGTTTTTAAATAAGTTTTATGTCTTGCAAACAAAAAACCTCTTCAAAATAAGAAAATATAGTCATATACATTTATCTTTTAAAAATATGATTGAGCATATATTTATGTAATTTTCTAGAAAAATATTTTCCTTTTTTCCCATTTGAGAGTTGTATTACATTTTCTAGGACTTGTTCAAAGTTTTCTTTTAATCAATGCATTTATTTATATTCAATATTTTTCTTGAGTTTTTAATTTTTTTTTGGAGGCTTTACATGTTTGTTCATCCATCACCATTTGCCACAACAACGGTCGAATCTTGCTTCTTTTTTTTTTTTTTTTTAAATTTTCTTTTTCCTTTTTTGGTGGTTTATAAGGTTCTGCATGTTGTATTGATTTAAACGATGTGCTCCACCATTTGTGTATGGGGAGGTCCCATCTATTTATTTGATTTTCGGTTTTATGAAATACCCATTTCACTTGTATCTATCAACTTCATCTTGACTTGATAGTTTAGGATTGAACCCTAAAAATATTCAACCCAATTTTATTCTTTTTTTTTCCCTCTCTATTTAATTCTCTTGTTTTGCTCTATGTTTCAAAAAAAATAATTAAAAATTTTCTTGCAGTATTTTTCATATATAATAACATCGAGTTTATTGTACCATGCATGATAATTTTACGATATTTTGAACTAAACTATGTAATGATTTTTTTTTGTTGTCGAAGGATGTACAAATATCAATATGAATGGAAGTTCAATTCAAGTATCTCATAACAAGTAGAACAAAATTTATCGGTTAAACTAACTAACACCTTTATCGTATTCCAATAAGAAAGATATTAGCGTTAGCCGAGGTAGTAAATTAAAATTTATAAAAGAAGTTGTTAGAAACATCATGATCATAAAAAAGGATAAAATAATTCTGTTGAATTAGTTTACTGTCAGCTTATGTCTAATATAATATTATTACAATTGGTTTATTATTAATTAAATTAGTTAATATTGAAAGCTGGAGACAAGAATAGTGAGTGATGTGATATTCCATATCTATAAATATAGTTTGATTGATATAATGTCATTAGTTGAAACTCAAAGTAATTATATGAGCTTGGATACAATACAATTTTTGGTGTTTTTTTCAAATAACAAACCTTTTGATTTGTGTAGACATAAATTAGTTTTTTTAAATGATATTTTGAAATGAAAAAAAATCATCTTTTTTTTTGCTTACCTTTTTTTAACTAAATAGTTTTTCGTGAGACTAAATTCTTTTTTTTTTTTTGAAAAAGGTCTGTGGTCCTTTTTATTTAAAATTGAGTCATACTAAGCCTTTAAAATGTATAGACTCTTCTAGTATATATATCTTCCCATTTATAAGAGTAAAAGTTGAGATCTTAAGTACTTAATATAAGTAAATATCAAACTACTCATTATCCGATCTACGTTAATTATTAAACTGTAGTTTTATTAGCTAGACTCATACCTGATCCAACTATAATTCACGGCGATATAATTTTACTTGTATAAGCCCTTTATGAAAAGATAACTTTACCTATAGCTAAAATGAAAATTGGGAGTGGCATGTGGGATCTCTCATGGCTCATCCCTACATTAAATATGCATGCAACTACTAACCTCTCAAATCCCAATTCCCCACGGACATGAATACATATTTCACCAACCCCTTGACCCCAAGAAAATCAAAGGGAATTAAACCAAAAACATTTTTTTAATTAAAAAAACTTAATTGATTCATGGCATAAATTAGAGATCAAAACTAGTAGTACTACCCAACTCATCAAAGAAGTTTTTAAAAGGCTCTGCCTTTGATATTTACGTGACAACATTAATGCATGTCTAGCTTGTTTCATAAAAAATATCATACTATATATTATACATTGATATATATATTATATGCTAGTTGTGGTCCACGTGAAAGAACATTATCTTTCCAACTATGTATGGTTCCCTCTTGTTGAAGGGAAAGGGGTAAAAGAAGCATAAGAATTGCTTCTTCAATCTTCCTTTTGTATGATTCTTGTTTATGCCAAATTTTTTTATGCAAAGATATCATGGAATTAGTTGGGCGGGTGTCTTTCTTTGCAATGTGTTTGGTGATCAATCTTTGTTACTTGCTATTCTAGTGAAAATATTGTGTGAGGCACAATCGTGTAAGTATGTATATGAGTTGTACTAGTTTTAGCATATTCGACAATTTAAAAGATTATCTACATTGTCTTCTGTATTTGTTGATGAATTAAAGCAAGTTGACTTGTGAAATTATATCATGTATATTGTTCTATATTATGTAATAATGGATACTCGACATATTTTAAATGTAAATATAGTAAAAACATGCCGTTTAAAAGTAAATAGGATCATCGAGTAACAAGATTTGCCTCGTCTTTCTGTAATTTTAGTAAAGGAATGAAAGAGCGTCCCAAGCCTTAGCTCTCTTCCTTCCTCTTAAGACCTTAACCTCCGTAGTTATGGGCAGTCACTAAGAGGTGCTTTTAAAGTCAATGATTGCCCCCAAGACCCACCAAAAATATTTATACATTTTATTCTCATTCACTTTAAAAATTTTTCAAGAGGTCAATCATCTTAAACAAAAGTCTCTTTAAAAATTTTTCAAGAGGTCAATCATCTTAAACAAAAGTCTCTTTAAAAATTTTCCAAAAGGTCAATCATCTAAAAAAGTCTCGATGACAACCCTATGCTTCACTTAAAAATGCGAATGACATCTAAAAAAATATCGATGACAACGCTATGTTTCACTTAAAAACACAACATTCGCATCGTTCCTCACAAATCAATTGACTTAAACATACTTTTTAACGAGCAAGTCAATCCCCAAAATGCTTCGCTGTGGCTTTGGAGGGTTCCCCTTATCCATTTCACAATAAATATAACAAATAATTTGTTCTAATTTCTTGATCACCTACATCTAAAATTCTCAAATCTCATAAAAGCAAAACTCACACTGAGAGTTGTTAAATCACATAACATTCCACGTATTATTCCTCCAAACGACCTTCTACATTGCGTATATAATTAGTAACCCATCTATCGAGTCTCGGCCTAGTGTTTAAGACCAGCATGTCTCCGAGTATTGATATTACTCAAGTCTGAAGCCTGAACTTAGATAGCCGATTCCCAATATACTTGGCTGGGTTCGCAAAGAGATTCCACAGCAAAGCATTGGGAATCATCAACAATCATGAACAACGATGAGCAACCAACATCATTTATTACAACATATGTTTAAAAAACACGGCGGGCATTAATAATTTGAAACATCACATACATTCCCAACGAACCAACCTATCACCAGCTTCAATCTGCTTCCTCAATTTCAATTACATGCTTGTATCAACACAACAAAACAACATAAATGGGGGTCCTCTCTTTTCTCTTTCCTTTTTTTTTAACTTTTTAATAGGGTGTGGTAAGGGAGAGAGGTGAGGCATGCTCACTCATGACTAATGGCTATCGAAATCATATTCTATTGCCATGCAACACCCTGCACAGTGGTCCTGGCTCGAGCCTCGGCGAGGAAACTGCCATGGCAAGCATCATCTGTTCCTCGAAGCTCTCGGGAACTATAGTGCCGGGAACTACAGGCTGGAAACCACCATCTGTCTCGTATGGCGGTGGTGGAGGAGGAAGAGGCGGAGGTGGAGGAAGGGCAAGATACTCCCTGACATCTCCACCATCGTCAGAACAGCCACTGCTGGTACCAGACTCATCATACGGAGGTGGAGGAGGAGGCGGAAGTGGTGCACAACCCTCTTCTGACTCACCAGAGCTAGCATAACTGGTTCCAGCCTCGGCAGTCATAGAACCATGGTCTAGTTCCCATTCTTCTGCAAACATCCTTTCATCATACATATCCTTGGAAGAAGCTCCCTCATGAGAATATTTTCTTTGAGCATTTTTTGCCCTCTTAGAAGCCCCTCTTGGAATTTTAGAGGAAAAGAAGCTTTCTGGATGATGATGTTGACTGTTCTTTGCCCTAGTTGAATTCCCACTACCACTCGGAAGCATGTCTACAGTTGACAAATGACCACTGTAGTTCCTGGATGACTCTCCATTCAACTGTTGACGCTCGGCAAGGGCTGCAATTGCACATGCAAGGCCACCAGAGGGTGATGACGATGAAGAAGAGGGTGAAGCAACCGGCGGTCCCACCCTTGACATATAATGATCTCTAGCTGCAAAATGTTCAGGCACAGAATTGCCAGATGATGAATTCTCCGCTCTTCCATTCTCCTATTAGGAAGGAAAAACAGAGCAACAGAGAAACTAAATCAGTTACACTTCCAGCGTTAATCAAGATTAAATTCCAAGTTGAAACCCTTATGAATCGAACATGTTTTTCTAAGGTTATCAACATCTTAGCTTCAGTTTGCAGGAGGATCCAAATATCTGCCAAGGACTCTTGCATCAGTTTAATTTTAGTTAACCAATATGCATGAAAAAACGAAATACCATCTTTTAGCACCTCACAAAATATAACAAAAAATGCATGCACAACACGTGAATCACACAGACAATATGAATCAAGATTCTAACTTAGTTTCAGCATTACAATGTCAGCCTCTGAACAGAACTGTTTCTCGATATTCCATGACAAAAAGTCCATTTATCTTCTTAATTCTTCAAATACAGCCGTTTTTAGATATCCATCATGAACATTTATCTTTCTAATTCTCCAAACAGAACTGTTTCTACATATTCCATGCAAGCATGATGAAAAGACCATTTATCTTTCTAATTCTCCAAATGGAATTGTTTCCAGATAAATTATCAAAACATAGAATTGTTTCAAGACATTCCATGCCATCATGATGAAAAGACCATTCATCTTTCTAATTCTCCAAACAGAACTGTTTTCTTGATAATCACCATGAACACTTCATAGTGATTCTTCTAATTGAGTCTGAAAAGGTTGGTCCCATCTTTGAGAAATGAGATCTTATATGTACCCATCTCTTCATAGTTTCAAGAGATTGCATGGCAATCAACGTTATGGTCAGCCATCAGCTTCTTCAGAGCTCAGTCAGGTCAATCACTGTCATTTTCGTCACTTGTGTTTAAGTACTGCTTTACATTTTATTTATTAAAGCCATCACTGTTTTTAGTACCATGCACACAAAGTGTGTTTTACATTCTTAGCGCATTAAGAGTGGGCAATATGTAAGGTTCTTTACAATCTTATCGTCAGACAAGTACCATGCACAGAGAGGATTAAATTCTCTATCCCGTCAGACTAAGCAGAATTGACATATGAGTATGACTGACCTGCAAGACCTGAGACAAGCCCAACCCAGACTCCAACCCAATATTGAAGCCAATCCAAACTGGCTCAACTGAAACCAGACCCCTGAAAATTGAAGCCGTTCTGACCAATATTGCTCATATTTGCAAGACAAGCCTATAGAACAACCTAAAACAACCAACAAAAAGTCAAATTGACCCAGATTAACCTTAATTAACCCAAAGTGAGCAACACAAACCCATATGTCTATGTCCAATATTGGGTTGCACTGAAACATGCAAGTTCTACCTCAACAAGTTGATTTTAGAACCACGGGGTGTTGCGGAGTACTTTAAACATCGTAAACCTTTTGCCACTTTTTTCCTAGCTCAATTTCATAACCACGTGATAATCCCTCATTACAAGCAGAAGGAATAGAGCAACCACACAGGTCTATATTGAAGGACACCATGCTTGAGTCATGCTTATTTATTCTTAATTTTTTTAAATAAAAGTAAAATAGAATCATAATCATGGGTTATCCTTTGAATCTCTCTCTTTTTCTTTTTTTTTTTCAAAGGGAATTAGGCTACTTTCATCGATAAAACCTCAAACTTGCAATATAAATTAATGAAAAATTGTAAGATCCTAGACATTGAGACCAAATTCAACTTTGAAATGCTACTTAATACACATCTTACTAAAACTCTGTTCAAGAAACATGACAATCTTCTCATGAATAAATGTTAATGACTCCAGATATTCTTCATAGATGGACCTTAAAAACCTTATTATAGGCATTTGAAATTAGAACTTCATCCGATATCCTCAACCATGACCATCAACCACAACTCTCATAAGAAGAAATATTAACATTCTAATCAGAAGTGATTTTCTTTTTTTTTTTATAAAAAAAACACGCCTCCTGATACCAAATTCATTGAAAAAAAAAACTGTCAGTAGATTGGTTTCATCTTAAAAACCTAACAAATTGGGGCTTTCTGTGGCCAAAATAGACCAACATTGGCCCATCTCAACACATTTAAGATAGGGACCAGGGTTTTCTCAGGGGAGTAAAATAAGCTTTATATGACTCTTTAATTCAGTGAAAGCTTTGTGTTATTAAGAAATAACTTAACAATGTGCACATCATTTTTCCCATTTCGGAGCTGTAAATTAAAACAGAGACACCAGCTCCTAAGAAATATTTCTGGACTGGAGAAACACAGAAATCCAAGAATTAACTGTTGTTATGCAGACTAAGTATTAAGTCACATCTCCATGACATCGTAGCATAACGATGTAGTGGAGACTTACTTTATATCAGCCAAAAATATCAGGTTCCCACAAAAACCCAAATAAATTTGCCACTACACTGCCAATAGAGGTTTTGAATTTTGATCAACAGCTTAATTATGCCAATTTCCTCAAAATACAGTTGACTTGTGAGCTTCAGTAATTCTAATTCCATAATACTAATCCTCTTTGAGAACACAACTCAAGCAAATGGAAGTCTTATTCCCCCTTTCTCCTTCTACTCACCCCAAAATAAAAGTTTTGAAATGTTAGTGCCCTTCATAATATGTTTTTGATTCATTACTTTGAGCAAGAAGCATATGCTACCCTCACCATCACAGGTCTGTTTTAAAGTAGAAGCACTTGAAAATGGAAGTGTGTATTCATTTGGCTTGCATTTGTTTCATAGTCAAGAAAATCTGTTTCATTTAAACAAATGAGGACCGTTGAGGACTGTGGAGAGACTAACCAGCAGGTTTTCAGAATTATGAATAAAATGTGATTCTTGAAGAGAAAACCACCAGAATGTTTAGGTAAAGAATGAGTTTTGAATTAAATAATCATCTTTCATCAGGTTTTTATTGCCTAAAAGAATACAGAATCTTCTCTAGCACTTGTTTTGAAGTTGATATAGCTATAAGAATCATCTTACATTAGTTTGCTAAAGGACCTTGGAAACTTCTGTGCCACCCTGTTGAATCTGATATAGCTAGTATAGACCACCTAAGACATAGACATGACTTTGTGTGACAGCAACGAAATGCAGACAATTATGTGCATCTTGCATCTTTTCCTTTGCAAGAAAAAATAAGCACAGGTGGAAAAGAGATATTTAACCCACAGAATGTAAACTGAGATGCAAATCTTACCTGTATAGAAAGCCATATTGCTTCCATGACCATTATATCTTCAAGATCCAGATCAAATTCACCATCCCTGCATAATGTTAACATATCAGAGACTCACAAGTCACAGCCAGCTGGTAAAACTCAGTTAGCAGAACATAGGGATGTGTCCAGAATCTAGATACAACCAAATAATTGTTAGACAAGCAATTAAAAGTTCCTCATGACAAGCAAAGATTGATTTCCAGAATCGAGACCATATTAAGGTACATGGAGACAACAGCAAAATCTCTTTGCTCCAATGCCATAAAATGACTCCATTACCAAATTGTATAGAAGATAGACACCTAAAATGTTCGGAATTTGATAACTCAAAAGTGTCGAAATGAAAAAAACACAAAGGCTTATCAAAAGGCAAGACAAGAAAACTATCTAGCTATCATCATATAAATATTACTTCGCAAAATACTTTAATACCCAGTAACTTTTTGAACATGAGAAAATTATCATAAGTCCCCATCATAGTTTTCCAAGGTATAAACCAATCAATTATTAAATTTACAGTTTCAACTTAAATTATATATATATATATATATATATATATATATATATATATATATATATATAAGAAAACAAATCATAAAAGCAGTAAATTTCATGGATGTAAATCCCTTGGAATGCTCCACTTTGTGTTATGCATCCATTCCCTTTCACGTAGGACTTTTCTTTTCAATTATATTATGAAGCTTCTCCAATTGAGATGGAATAGAGGGTGAAGTTGTTTTTTTTAATTGGGGGTGGGGAGTTTGGGGTTGTAATAACTACCCCCCGAAAAAAAAAAAGAGAGACAGGATCAGGGATTTTCTTTGCCTCAAAAATATCACATAAATCCCTCTAGACAAGTAGCTTGCACACTAAATGACATGATTTAATATCACATAAATTCATTTGATGCACCAAACTAATTGTAAACATAACTAACTGGAAAGGTACAAACGGTCAATTTACTTCAATATTTATTTTCCATAGCAGGAATTCTCATAAAGCCCCTCTACACAAGTAGCTTGCACACTGAATGACATGATTTGATATCACAAAGTACATATGGTGAAGACGTAAATCCGTTGTTGAGCCACACAGATCAACTTTTCCGGACCATCCTGAAAATGAAATCAACTAGGAACTGCAGCAAGTGCTGATACACAAGGAACATGATACCTTTAAGTCCAATCCACTCTAAAACAGACAGCATTATGACATTATCACATAGCATTGAAAGTTAAGAATAAATGTGCCAATGTGACAATGTCACTTCCTGGGCAGGACATGGGAAGTAATGGGTGCATGATGCAACCAACTGCTATTTAATGACCATAAGCAGTATAAATGTCTATACTCTTTTCCGGATAAAAGACTGGCCAAAGAAAGTGTCATTCAATACCCCATGACACCCGTACCATTTCAGCAATGTAACTAACTGTTACACTAAAACCTTGTTGCTGAATGTTAAAAGGAATAACTCCTTTTCATTTACTTATATATATATGTGTGTGTGTGTGTGTGTGTGTGTGTGTGTGTGAACTCCTTCCCATTTATAGCCAAATTGAAGACCTATGATCAACCTCTAAACCATCTGTACCCCCTGTCAACACTCTAATTGCCCACCTGAAGGCTGACATCATGTCTTTAAGTAGTACAGCTAAAAACTCTCTCTACGCTTACACAGTTTCTTTGACTAGCAGCTGCTTCTGACCATATCAAAATAACATCATGTCGAGGACCATGTGATTCGAGAAAAGGAGGAAGGGAGAAGTAACAAACAAAGGGAATTGTTATTAAAGGTGTTTGGTACTAGGTTGGGATAGTAAATTTACACTTCTTTCTCTCTCAAACTGTCAGGCCATTTGAGCAGGTAATGAAACATATAAACCCAACACCTCTATGAGTCAGACACTTCCCCACAATACCCCTCCCCGCCCCTTGACCTCCCTCCCCTCCTTTCTCCCTTCCAGCTTCGCCAACCTCAACCTTCTCTAGCACCTCCACCACCTATTCTTTTTACCATGCTCTTTCTTTTGATCACCATCTTCTTTCTAATTTCTCACCATCATTGTCACCCATCCCCTGGTCAAAGACAATTCTCCCTTCATTTTGCACCCAAGGGCCGGCCTTTTATTGCTAATGTTCTCGATTGATTCCCATTGGAGATTTAGTGGGCCAAACCGACTTGAATCCATTTCGCTACTTTTATTACACCAAATAGTCCGCCAATAATACCATATCCACCCATAAAATCCATTGTCGAAGAAAGATCCCACAAATTCTGTTTGCAATGGCTGCCTCCCAATCCTGATAATGTTTATTATCAAACCACCAAACTTTCTAGGAGGAACTGATCTAATCCTATACTATCAAATGAGTTCTCATATGTTGATGAGACTTCTGCAACAAAAACTCTGCAAAAACTGCTACTTGTTTGACAACACTATATACAAGAATGAAAATAACTGAAGTCCAAAGGACATGCATGGCGCTGGAAGTCTGTCAGCCCATTATAAATACCAGCACCACTGCTCAGTCAGCAAATACTTTGCTGTCAAAACCCTTAGTTTCAAGTTTCACAGAACTAAAACCTAAGGTCCCTACATCCACAAGCAATATTTCATCTTTTCTTCAATCTGATCTTTGTCCATTCAGTTCCACACAAAGTAGAAAAGAAATTATCCATGATTAGAGAGGATTTGTCAGCAAAATCCTAGACCACAAATTGATAGCTGCAACTACAAAGCAGTTGCAATTCCAGTCAAAGTTATATTCCCGTCACAAAGGAAGCCCGTACAATCAATATCTAGAGCCGCTATTTCAGCCACTGTGTACCTCTGCTATCAGATCAGCACTTTTCAACTTTTACAAAACCATAAACCTATGCCCAATCAAAAATCAATATAGAACCTGCTCCTCAATCTTCGGTGTTCCCAATCCCCATTCAGTTGCAGACCAAAAAGAAAAGAACATACCAAACAATTGGAAAGGTTTTGCCAGCAAAATCCTAGTACACATTGATTGCTGCTGTTACCAATCAGCTTCATCCCAGGCACTCTCTGACCCTCATCAATCCTACCCAGAGGAATGGTCACCAGAAACTACTGGAAGCCACTTGTCGGTCATCACATGTGTGCCTAGCTAGAACTAATATCAAAGTGCCAACTCTGAGTGTCCTAACTTGGTTCTTTAGGTTAGGGGTGCTATAAAAGCAAAAATGCTTACCCCCCCAAAAAAAAAAAAAAATACACACACACACACACACATAGCAAGCACTCTATTACCCTTAAAAGTTCATTTGTTGAACCATTGCCCCATACCACATTGGATATTCAGTGGCCTGCTGCTTTCTAGAAGAAACTTTGCTTTGTACCATTGTAGCTTATCTTTGCATAAATCACAATCATCATAGTCACGCATAGTATTACTGGTCACTGTGAACTGTTTGAAATGCTCGTTGCCATACTCATTGCATTATATACATTACACAAAATGTGATATGACCATTGCAAGTTAACAATTATAAAGTTCGTCGCAATGTCCACATTCCGAAGGTAATTCAGATATCATCTTTTTTCCAATGACCAATTTAAGGAAAATTATACGAGTTTTAGTTACATGACAAGCTGACCTTCAGTTCCACTTCAGGAACAGCAAGAGCAAATATAGCTCCAACGAAATCATGGGATGAAGAAAAAGCATGACAAAAGCCAGAAATTACAGTAGCGGATGTTGAGCCTGAATGAACAAAGAAAGAAGATAAAACCTTGCTATTGACTTGAGCCCATGCCAATGGCAGATCCAAACATAAAATTTTATATTATTTTCTGCAATTGCGGGTGCATGGGACACACATACTCAAAGGCTGCAGTTGCCGCTGGCCCGTGCTCATTTCATTTCATTGGAAGCAAAGGTGAAAGAGGGAGATTTGGGAGATTGGCGTTCATTTCATTTTAAGAAAATTTTCAGCATAGGAAACTGAAATCCAGATACTTTTAGGGCCACAAAGTCTAATTTCCTCCAGAATTCCAAGGTATTTTACCCCGGGGGGATTTCAAACCTAAAATCTTCTATCGTGTGAAATGAACAATGCTACTGAGGTCATGATTACTGGATAAGTACTTGAACAGCTATGGTTGAACCGGAAGAAGTTATACATTTCTTTACAACTCAAAATCAATGTTTAGAAAAGAATGATGCAAAATTTTAGAAGGGGTACAAATTGGAAGTTCAACAACAATGGCATCAGTTAGTTAAATCTTCTATACCGCTGTACTTATGGCATTTTCTATATAGGCAAAAGGCTAATACATATAGAAGACTGCCTCAATTTGATAAGATAAATTCCATAATCATTCCGGCAATTACTAAAGTTTGAACAATCTCCCACTTGTTGCTTTTCAACCCTTTTACATATGCATACATTCACAAAGGTACAGTATACCAATGGAGATGTCCACCCATGACTTACCTGGTTTGCCTGGTATTTTGAGGTTGGCTGAGCATTTGTGTGGCACCCATATCCTGGGAAAGGGCAACTTCTTCACAGTCTATAGCTCCAGAAGAGCTACAGGCAGGATTTTGTATCTGTGATCTGCTCGAAGAGCTTACTTGTTCCTTTCTTTGCTGTCTTTCTTCTTCCTCCTGGAGTTCCTGCTGACGCATCCTAATCTTAGCTTCAATGACCTTTTGTTCCTCCTGTTTGAATATCCAAAACAGAGACACGGACCAGTTAAACAAACACTTGATCGTAGTTCAATAAAAATGGGCACCAAGAAACAGATCTTACAATTTGCTCCATCCCCCTTTCCTCTTTTGACTTTACACCTCGATACTCCACAGCATAATTTGATGTTTTACAAAACGGGCATCTATAACAGGTTAAGTGACCTTTAAGTCTTTAACTGCACAAAGTTGAATAAGAGCCCCAGAACAACATAGCAAAAGCCAAGATTTCAAATTCACTGCAATAAGGAGCAGCTCGTAAAGGATACTGTGTTGGTCTACTTGAGTTCGGATTCTTCATCTGTAGAAAACACTCTATTGGCAAAAAGAACAGAAAGGAAAACAGGAAAATTTCAGATATGTATTAAGCATACTCAGTTGAAGTCCTGCCTATTGATGGAAGATAAAGATTCAACGAAAGAGATTAAGGTAAATACCTGTACATATGCTTTTCATACAACATCTTGATCGGTTGAGAGTTGGATAGTACTAGAACACCAGGAAGAAAAATATAGTCAGAAATGTTGGAAGGGTTCGCCTTCAAAATCATAGTGCCAGTAAGAAAACTACCTAAACATTTTTTCCAATTTAGAGATACAAAACCATGTTTAAACCCAAAAACCTGCCTTCAGTTGAAACTTGAGGCCCATACATTTTGAAGCATATCGTCTACTAAAAGAATTATGCACTCTACGGCAACATAGCAAAGAAGATGATATTCTAACAATAGAATTGTTAACTGGCTACAAACATTTCTTATCTTTCAGTAAACTTAGAAAGAACAAACTTTTCTTATAGCCATGAAAGGAATGTAACAAAACTTGACATATGATTGTTATGCCCAAACAAATAAACACCCACCCCCCCAAAAAAAAAAACCAAAAAGAGAGAGATAGAAAATAAAGCCTACATTAATCATTGAAATCAAATGAATTTGTGCAGAGGAATACGTGAAATGAAAAATTTAGGAATTATACAAACCAGAAAACAAATAGGGCATTCTTCAAGATGGTTACTATCGGTCTCGTCTCCTCCAGGGTAGCACGGGGCGAGCTTAGATTCAAGAATGAGCTTCCTTAGCTTCTTATAATCAACATCTTTGATCTGATATAACCCTTGAGGCCTTGTGTACTTCTCATCCACCACCTGCCGCTTCCTTCCCAGTTTATTCCCCATAGAAAACACTGACCCTTTGAAAGTAATCTCTTAAATTTCTCTCACAAGAACCACATTCAACTACAAACAACACCACTCACAGAAAATGCTCCAATCCAACAAAGAGAACATCTACAAAACCCAGAAAACCAAACCCTAATGTTCAAATTATATACAACCCAATACGGGTGCCCAGAAAAAAACACCGTTTTGACTTCAAGAAGCTACAATTTGGTGGCAAACATCCCCACAAATGAATCCCTGAAACCCAGAAGCGAGCACCAAGTATAAAAGCTGGAAATTTGGTTCTCCAATCTCATCAGAATTGGAAAACTAGGGGAAATTTCGTCTGGGAACCGCAAATTTGACAGCGTCAAACCCAGAAATCAAAAGGCCAGAAGAGCAAAACCCAGCAAAGATAAGAACAAATTGGGGGAGGAGAGGAAGTGAAGCGGTGGAAAAACGACAAAAGTTGAGATAGACAGAGAGAGAGAGGGCGAGGAAGTATGAGGGATGTGAAGGGAACAAGATCAGATTGTGGAGCCTTCTGATTTGGGTATTCTGATAATGTGATCAGGTAAACAGAGGGGGAGAGAGAAATGAATTCCTTATGTGGGTTTGTTTGCTTTCGGGCTCTGGGCAGTTGTTCTTCTTGTTCTGCACTTCTGCTGTTGTAATACAGAGAGAGAGAGAGAGAGAGAGAGAGAGAGAAGAAGGAAAGGGGAAGAAAGGAAGCGTCGACACAAACGATAGAGTAGTAAACCAAGAAAAGTATCAGATTAAGAGTTAAGACAAACAACACCCAAAAGAAAATCATAAAGGAAAAAAGATTATGACATGTCATTTCAGATTTTTCCTCATTTCTTTATTTACTTTATTTATTTATTGCTTTTGTTTTGTCTTCCTCAATTTTATTCTCCTAATATCATTAATAAATAATAACACGACCCATATTTAGAACTTTTTCTTTTGGTCAGTTATAAAAAGATGTAATTCTGATTACACGTGGGTGAGAGTTGTTGAATGTTTTATTTTTTTTAGAAAGAGTAATTGAGTGTCGATTTTATGTAATTTTAATAAATGTTGAGATTAGTTTAATTCGAATGAGTTGATTTTTCTCTAGAAAATGTGAGTTAGTAAGTTTGAATCTTCTACTCTTAAATCAACGTAATTTTATTTATTTTGAAAGTAAGTTTATTAGAGCAAGCACCTAACTAGTAAAAGCTCGTTTTTTTCTACTTATTTTCAAACATACTCATGTCATTCATTTTATTCGACACAATCAATTTTACATCTTTCAATATCGTTTACTACCGTTTAATTTCTTTTAAAAATATTTTTCAATATCTTACAAATACAGTGTATTTCAATACTTGATGTCATTTAATGCTAAGACTTAACTTTGAGTTCGCCAATATCGACCTTTACACCTCATATCTATGTACCGAAAAAAAAAAAAAAAAGTCAACCCCTTGTAGTTGGAGAATGGTTAGCTTGCCATTGCAGCTTTACTGAGGGCAGCTTCCCATTAGCAGCTGATTTATTTGTTTAAGTTTGGTTGACCAAAAGCAAATGAGGAAATGACATAAGGGATGCTTGTCTTTTTCATATTAACTTAAGCTAATTACACTTATCTATGATCACCATTCACAAAAAGACACTTACTAACTGCAAATCTGCAGTTGTGAAATTTAAGTTACTTGGCTAATCCACCGTATTATTTATTATTTTATTATTTTATTATTTTATTATTTATACCTTATCATTTGGGAAGTTCATGGGTTTGTGTTTGGTTGACCCAATTCGGTTGGGGTGGGTGGAGTGAAATTCCTAGGAGACCACGAAATGGTATAAATATTGACTAGTACTATTTTATGGGGGTTTTTTTTTCATCTTTCTACTCGGTTTTGACCTATTAAAGTTGTCTAAAATATATTTGAAGTGATTAAAGAGTATTAGGTTGGGTCCAAATCTACTAGATACTTGTTAGTCACTCTTCATAATTCCCACAATAAATTATTACGTCATTACAATTTAAATTGTATGCTATGGTAAATGACATAAATGTTACTTGAATTAACGTTAAAGGGGTGATCTAATGGAAGAAAAATCACATTTCAACAAGGAGGTAGGGTTTCAAATTCCACTAGAGGCATTGAAAGGCAATTCCCTTCCCCATATTCCCTCTCCCTTTCTCATGCCTCTCAGCATCTATGGAATACCCATAAGATATGGGGTCTTAAGTGAGCTTACTTACCATTATAAAAAAATATTAATTAAAATAAAGACACTTGACCATACTTTTTGATGTGATTTTGATAAGATGGTTTTATGTTAATTTTAGTTCGTTTATAAGACAAAATGAACATGATTGAATTTGCACCAAAGAAATAATAAGATTGGATGGCACCTAATTTACTTATGTATAGTTTCGGAAGAAAATAATAAATAACTTAACTCAACTACTTAATGCAAGTAGTTGCTTACTTTTTCCTCTTATTTTTTAATCTTTTTTCTTATTTGTAGAACTAAACAAGTAAAAATAATAATGGATTAAATAATGCTCGTATTATGTGGGAGACCCACATACAAAAAAGAAAACCAATAAGCTCCAGTTTAAGTAGACAATGTCCCAAATTTAAACTTAAAAAAGAGGCATTTTACTTATCAAGAAAGGTATATGTACCTCAACGGACCTTTATAATATACCTCAATAGAGATTTCCAATTTGTTTGAACTGCAACACATCTACCTCATTTCCATAGGCTTGTTGGCCCCATTGTATCTTACTCGAGATGAAGAACCCAATAAAATCTAATTCACCGTTGTCAAAAAAAAAAAGAGTGAGAAAAACTTGCCTCCATTTGATGGGCATGACCACATAGGGTAAAGGCCATGTTAAAAACAAATCCCTTGTAGGAATAAGAAAGGAGCAACTTAATTCAACTATTAGAACTCTTTATTTTCACAAATTAATAACATGTTTTTCACACAGTGTATTTATTATATAAAATCTTTTAACATTATATGTATTAATATAAATTGTAAGAATATAAATATACTATTAAGAGTATGATATAGACATTAAAAGGAAAAAATTGTTTAATTTATCATATCACCGAAATTCAAATTTTAAATCTTCTAAACCACTTAAGCAAATAGACTAATATCTATTACCAACTCAATAAATTTTAATTGAAAATTATTATATATAAAATAACCCAATCCTCAAAACAACATCCAACTAACAAAGGAAAATATAACCCCTTGGAGGGATGCTTATAGGCAACAAACTTTTAGAAAATATAAAATTTCCAAATATGTGGGAAAGGTATACAACTCAACTATGGCTAGGAATTATCCAAAATATCGAGTTCGAGCCTGCTTTAGATTAGTTACAATTATTTTCGAAATCGTTATAATTTCTTGTAACATACCGTGAATAATGTAGTTTATAACACCTTTTTTTTTTCCAATTTAGATCATTACTGGAAATCCGTACCTTAATTGGTCCAATCTAAACCAATTTGTTCAATCCTAATGTTTTATGAGGAAAGTTTGTTTGAAGGTCATCAACCATGTTTAACATGACCCGAACCATTTTTATAAACTAAATCATAAATGAAAACCTAATAAAAGTCAAAAATGTTTTTAAATTAAAATTTATCCAGATAATATAATATGACACTAATCCAAAATTCAACTCGAGTGTGAACCCTACATAGAAAAATAATGACCCCCTCAAAAGATAAAAGTTTGTATCTAATATAACCCAAGTGTGAACAAAATTCACAAACTCTTAGCTTAGGTAGTATGGTAGTGAGTTTCCATACTTTATATCAGAGTTTGAATTTTGGTGGACACTCAAGGATAATTGTGAATTTCTGCAAACTCTTGGTGGACACTTGAGGATAATTATGAATTTCTGCAAACTCCTTGTAAGCATGGTTTTAGGGTTTGACCTATATGAACAAAATTCATCTAAAACATTATGAATAAAATTCATCTAAAACATGGGACACCTCTAGAAAACTCCAGGCAGGCCCATTGAAAAAGCAGAGAAGAGAGACGTCTCTTCAAATCCCTCCAGTGAGAATTGGTGGGTTCTTCAACCTTCCACACAAGCACTCACTACCCAAGTTTCATATACTAGAATTTGCCATTTCAAAAATGGTGTCAAACTAGCGACTAGGCACCATTTTACCACAACTCAAAAAAATAATGGAAATATATGCAATCATCCTCATCTTCCTTGGCTCCACAATGGCGATTCTGAGGTCGAGTCATATGTGCCGGAAGTGCTACGAAGAATTTGAGCATCTAATCCCGTATACATGGACCCTCGAAGCCAATGAACAAACCACAACCAAAGAGAACCTCGAAGCCAATGAACAAACCACAACCAAAGAGAACGATGCCTCTACCAGCAGCACTACGAGAGATGAAGCTCTGGTCTTCCCATCAGCAGCCATTGCTACAAGTGAAGACGATCATGGCAAGCAACTCGAGGTAGGAGAAGAAAGCTCAGGAAGTAGGCAAATTGATGCAAACTTATGAAACTCTAGTGGAATGCATATTGATTTCCATTGCACAGTTTCTTGCATAATGGTAGCCATATTTCTTGGCATAATTGAGCAATGCAAAGACATACAAAATGGTCTCGTGATTTTTTCAGTAAAACTAACACATGCACGTAAGTTCAGTAAGACAATACACGCACCAGTTCGCGCAAGTGCACTAGCCAATCCTTTACTCAGGAAGGTTATAGAAGTGCGTGCCACTGCCAGTGATGGTTTTCGGTAAGACAGTACACACTTTATTGCCTAATGTCACAGTCTCGATGAACACGAGTATGGCAATTGAATAGGCAACAGAGGATAGAGAGAGAAATCCTTAATGATTTGTTCAATCATATACCAAAATTGCAATCAAATCCAAATACTTAACCACTGTGATATGAACTGCTGTTGATTACAAACAATATGTGCATATACTGATACAAACAATGCCTGAAACAGTGAAACCAGTTGAACAAAAAGAATGGTATCTGTCAGCAAAAACTGTGGTTAAACCAGCCAAGGAGAGACACATCAGAGAATAGAAACTACTGTATCTACTACGTTATAAACACAGAGCACCAGCAGCATCAATATCCCGCTCGTCTTCATCATAGAACACATATTTGCTGAAATGGTTGACCTTGAACTTCCACTCTCCTTTGGCAGGGTCATATGACAAAAACTCAGCCCCTTGCTCCTCCGCTTTTTCTTAAGCATTTCCTTATATTTTTCAATTTTCGGTCCCTCTAATATCTGTTTTCCAGTCATTTTGTCAAAGCACTTGATGTTAAGAAGAGTTACCTCGGCAAGTTTGTTGAGGCCTTGACCAATGGGGGTTTCTTGCTCTCATCCGTGTAGACAATCACCTCTCGATTATTGAATTGGATGAGAGAATCAAGATCGAGACACCGGATATCAGTCTCCCCTGGAACTTGATGCTTCCATACCCATGCCGTCCCACAATGAAATCCTTTATATGACTACAGAACCCTGGTTCAGCCCTTTCCTTGGCAGCCAACTCCTGGATCCGAGGTTCTGTGTAATAGTCAGAGTTCCGGAGTTTAGGCACCATTGCATCAGTATCATTCCCATTCTCGGGTGCAATTGCAGCATCACTAACTCTATGACCTGAAAATATTTAGTTTGAAATTCTATGACCTATGTTAATGTGACCAGCACATAAAGCTTTCCCAAAAGAAGTGATTGAAAAACAACGATTTAATACTAGCATGAACAAGTGGGGAGGAAAAAAAATACCGTTGTGATGCACCACTAAGCAAGCTTCTTTAACTGAAGATTTTGTTGACCAATGATCAGTTGGTTGAATGACCAAAGCTCTTGGATTTTGTCTAGGAACGAAAAGAGTATCTGGCTTGGCAGAATCAGATGCTTCGTTATCACTGAAAAATGGCACCTACATGGTGTATACAACCACATGTTTAATTATTTTTATTAAAGAGAAAACCAAGCAAAATTCATTAATACTTACCCTTGAACCATCAGTCTTGGGATGATACTTCCTTGCAGGTAGCCTGATCCGCCTCTGAGACAAATGCCGTGATGTTAACAAGGGTGATATTCTGACAGGAGCGGGTTTGTCAACAACCTGACAAACATAAAGATAGCACATTCAGGTGAGGTTCATTTTATTTCCAACAATGTCCTCGGTGGAACAACTTCCAGAGGATGTAGTGCTTACAGGCATGCTCGAAATTCCATACTGAATTACTGGTGATATCCCAGAATTGACAATTGACATCTGGGGTGTTGCTGGAAGGTTCCCAAAAGGATTTGTCACTGCAACTGGTTGTGCAACAGCAGAACTCTGATTGGCAGATCTGGCACACATATGGAAGTTAAAAAACCTATGAGAGTGACTATCACGTAGATGCATTATTTTAAAATGCACATTCAATATGAGCATAATCAAGGGCAACATGATTGAAAAACAACAGAGGAATCTGTTTAATCAAACAACCCATTTTGTTGATATCTACTGTTACATAGAACTTCAAAGATTTTTTAATATACGATACTACATGGTGGCAATTGACTGACTTCTCAGAACCAGACCCCCCCAAAACAACAATAAGACATTCCATTTCATCACCTCCTGCTTCTTGCCTCTTCTATTTGGAGGACATCAAAAATAAGAAATGTAGTTGGCACCATTGAAACAACAAAAACCAGGCCCTAATATGCCATTTTCCATCAAATATGTCCCTTAAGTGATGATTTGGCATAGTTTCCTCCTAACCCGTTCCCCCGAGGCAATCCTAGGTGCTAAAAACGCACCCAAACAAAGCCTTACCTTAGCCTTTTCAATTATACATCTACCATTAGTTTATCAATGGCACCCAACCTAGCTGTCTGTTTCAACAGCATCTTTTTCTGTCTCCTTGTCATCCATGCTGGCTGCCTCATCTTCCCCTCTAGTTCCTGAATCACTAACCAACACCAAAAAGAGAGGGGAGGGGTCCTAAACTTTTTCTTCTTTGATCACTTTTCTCGATTTCAGCCCCCAACTACCCTAAATACCTTCTCCTCTTTCTCATTTTTCCTCAAGCAGGTTCTCCTTGGCCCAAAAGCAGCTGAAGGTCCCCTACCCACACGAGCCACCTTGTCTCCACCACTGTGAAGCCATTGCCCCTCGATCCTCCCAATACATTTCAATTTTAGCATCATAGAATTCTCACATTTCAATTTCAACATCGTGGGTTCCACTGTTGCCTCAGTGCTAAAATCCAAGTCGTGTGGTACATTTATAGCTCTGATTCTATGAATGGTCAGTGAAAATTGAACGAGTGAAGGTGAAATATTTAAGGTATGAGTTATTCTGGAATTTGCGATGTATATTACTCTGCCATCAGAAACTGGAACTATTGACCCACACTATCATTCACAGAACCCATCAAGTTGCCCTCTTCCAGAATGAAAATCAGATGTAAAAAGCAGCAGCAAGCCTCGTTTATTCTGAAACATCTTGACTGAGCAGCTAAAGTCACATGACAGTACCAGGGAACTTAAATTTGCCACATCACACTGCCAGAAAAATAAATAAATGAGCTAACAGAAAAAATGTCTTTATTTAGGGGCTTTTATGCAACTGTGCGTACAGTATCCCCTGTTGTTAAATAGGACACTATGAAAGGACCTCCTCAAATCCTCAATAGCTTGACCACCAGCAACCAATCTGCCAGTACTCTTGAGGTTTTCCATCCTTTCTTTTAAATCATACTAATCAATCATCCAAGCTCATGCCTTGTACTTGAGCATTCCCTACCTCCACCCACTTACTCCCATCAAATATAATCAAAATTTATCAAGTTAAGAATAAACTAATGCTGGAAAAAGAGGGTATGTGACATTGTATCTTCTACTGGTTCCCTATGTGTCAAAAATTAAAACATATTTCACATATATAACCAGCCAGTTTTTCACAGCAATAAACATGTCACCTCAAAACATTTTCAGTCAACCACGTCAAGATACTGAAAGTTAAGACACAAAACCCGGGTTTATCCAATTTTAAAGGCAAAACTGAAGTGTAGGGAAGAACATACGACTGTCCAAGACTCTGACCGAAAATGCTTGGTCCACTGCCAAAAATACCTGTGCCAGCTATAAATGTACAAAATCCTTCAGTATATATTAGACAAAAGATACATAACAGAGCTTTAAAATCAAACTAAAACAAACATACCTGACTGTGCCTGACCAATGCTGCCAAAGTTTAAAGCACTACTTGTTTGTGTGGGAAGACTTGGTTGAAAAGGAGTTGAAAGAGAAGGCTGCACGTCCAACCAAAAGAATATGAACGAAATGTGCAATCAAGTATTAAAGGGATTAATTTCTGCATTTCAAGATGAAAGATAAAACTCATGCTCCCCCTCCCTCCCCTACATACGCAAGAGAGAGAGAGACAGAGAGAGAGGTGGGCGCAGCTCCATCAGATTTATGGCTACACAGTGATCCCCAGTAAATTAAAATTTCAAATTATGTCAGTACCTCAAATGTTCACCCCTGACAAGAGCGTCACTTTTTTAGAAAGCCATTAAATCTCGTGAATTTCTGGGAATTAGTGAGCTTAATTACTTAAGCCATCACTCGTTTAACCTTTTTTTTAGAGGGGGCAGGGTTTCAAGGGGTAGGTAGTAGGCAGCTACAAATAGAAAGACTAGCAATGCTAGAAATAGCATAGCAATTGCAAATAGAAAGAGTAGCAATGCTAGAAACAGCATATATGAAAATTGCAATGCAAGTGGGTACAGGTAGTCAAAATGTACACAGCATCAAACCCTAGGCCCTAGCTACTCAAAAACTAGCAAATGAATATGCTTACAAATTAGAAAGCAGAGGGCTTAAATTTTTGAGAGATCCTCGTCCGAAGAGGGAAGGGGAAAAGGAGGCAGAAAAGGAGGGGGGCTCAGTTTTCTGGTTGAACAATCCCATAGATTTTAAATCCTACAAATGCAAATAGAGGAGCCAAAAGAACACTACGGTTCTCATCACACATAAAGATAAAAACATAATAGCAAATCCAAAATTTTAAAAAATTCACTGAAATTTGTTGAGACGTTCTAGAGGATTGAGAGTCGAGACAATACTCAATAAAAGATGTCACTCCCCATTTGCCTCACCTGCATACATGCAATAAGCTTGCCTAAAACTCAAATAATTAATGACCATCTCTCAACTTGCACCACAATGTCTAGGTTCCCCTTTCTGGAAAATTCCCAAGGAAGATGAATAACGATAAGAATCCAACATTTAGTGAGAAATCTTTCAAAAAGATCAGCAAGTGAACACTCTTGTAAAAGGAAAGCCCTCAGACTATAGAACTAAATGAGAATACCAACGAGGGACAACCATAACCCAATATCCAATGAAATAAGGAAAAAGGAATCAGACAAGTCAAGAAAAAATGGGAATGGAAAATAAGAAGACCTTTGACATTTTCATAATGGCCATGTTTGGATAATAACTTTTTCAATGGCTTTTTGAGGGAGTTTTGGTTTTTGCCTTGGTTAAAAGGCTATTTAAGGTGTTTGGAAAATTGGCTTTTTGTAACAACTTTTTGCCCTCAAAAAGCCATTTTCAAAAGGCTAATTTTAATAACTTTTTGTGATTAACTTTTTGTAAATTAGTTTTTGTCTCACATCTTTTTAAGAAAGAGCTAATTTTACCAAACACTTTTTTCTAAAATAGCTAAATATCAATAGCTAATACAAATAGCTAATCCAATAAGTCAAAAACTAACCGCTAATTCAATAAGCCAACAACCAACAACTGATTGTCAAATAGGGCCAATGACTTACAGTGGATTGAGCAAAGCCCAATTGATTGCTCGTAGAAAATGAAGGCATGCTTGAAAATAAATTTGAGCCAAATCCTGTTGAAGATGCATTAGAAATACTAGGCTGACCAAAGGAAGAAACACTTTGCCCTGCAGCTCCTGTCTGCCCAAGTGAAGGTGCTGATGATTGGAAAAGTGAGGACGACTGAGTGTTCCCAAAGATTGAAGCGGAACCAAATGACGTAGCAGTTCCTTGAACTGGTGTAGAACCAAATAGAGATGTAGACCCAATTCCAGATGAGCTTGATGTACCAAAAAGGGACGGAGAAGTGCTTGACCCAAATGCTGGAGTTGATGATGAGCTTGATGTACCAAAAGGCGACGGGGCAGTGCTTGACCCGAATGCTGGATTTGACGATGGAAAAATAGACGATGTTGGGGCTGATGTTGACCCAAAAACGGAAGGAGTGGATGTAACACCAAATGCTGGGGCTGATGTTGACCCAAAGGGGGAAGGATTGGATGTAACACCAAATGTTGGGGTAGTTGAAGTTCCAAAACCAGCTGTACCAAAGCTTGAAGGTTTTGAAGCAAATGGGTTTGATGGTAAGGATGTAGAAAATGGATTTGCAGATGATTGACCAGATGTTGAGGAGCTAAAAGGGTTTGATTGTGTAGCAGATGCACCAAAGCTTGTCCCAGCTGTAGATTGGACAGCAGGATTAGGTCCACCTGCAGTGCGAAGCACAAGAAAAACAGCAAGTATTATTCTTTGAATATCACAAATGAACTCGAGATAATCAACAGAGTTCAGTCATAATCAGTTGACAGAAGTGTCTAGTAAAACACGGAAAATCAAATAATTTATTACAAATTGATAGAACATGTCTAACAATATATTCAATTGACAGATCACCTCTCTCGTAGCATCTGACTGGCACGGCTCACAGTGAACAAAATGTAAACAAAGTATCATGTGCATATAAAAGCTCATACAAATGTAACCTGAGTTACCCCATTTACTTCTTTTCTACTGTTAGGTTTTTTTCTTCATTTTTTTGTTTTTTTTTTGGGGGGGAGGGGCTATCAACATCATGGAATATGTGCTTCATATTATACTGCAATAAACTGCATAACCAGACAAATCTGCTAGTTAGGTTGTGAACCAAGTCTTTGACTATTATAAAAAAGGCCTCCCTAATATACAACTATTTGAATTAAAGAAATGACAAATTACAAAATTACAAGAACAGTAGCACATACAAAGATGGTTTACAATATGGCCATGTAAATCTTGACATTCCTAGACCCCGTCGTCATTGAATCTGCACTAGATTGCCGCTGTAGACCGATTGTCTGACACCTAATTTTTGAATAAGAACGTGAAGTTGATATCCTTAATTCCTTAATTACTAGAGCATGGTGCACCATTTAACAGCAGAGCTATAGATGGAAGCCAACCCTCACGCCCAAAAAAAGTTGCAGCATACATACCACTCAAAGCAATGTAGACTTAAGTACTCAAATAAAACAAGCATGCATTGAATGGTGCTCCCATATACACTACTGTCCATGCAATAGAACAAACTCATCAATAGCCCTCATCCATGAGATGCAAAGTGCAAGAAATCCAGATGGTTAAAAAACACAGGGCATATGTCATTATTTTGCACAAAGCACATATCACACTGTAACAGCTGAAATAATGGAACTTTTCATTTGATCTAACAATACATAATTCATCAACGAACAGTTGGTGAAATCAAGCAACGGAGTGATCCTGGCCAAAGCTTCAACATTAATTTGAACAAAAGCAGCAAGAATACATCATCTATAAAGATTTTAGTTACCGTTTTCTTGTGGGAGAGGGTATGAAGGGAAAGGTAGGTGACAAACCTTTATCACCATGTTGGTAATCCTCCCATCTTAACTCTTCATGGCTTTTGTCTTTGAAGACTGGCATCGCAGACAGTGACAACAACTTTCCTGCTGGCTGGTTACTACTTCCGCCATCTACATCAGGAGTAGTTGCATAAGAAGCAACTCTACTTCCTCCTCGTTGTCCACCCAACGCTGGCTGCCCAAAACCACCACCTGCAAATGTTGGCGAAGCAGTTTGTGCTCCTACATAACGACACGTTTTACAAAAGAAGCCACATCAACATGTGCCAAAATCAATCCACCTCTTGGCTACACATGAATGATCAACTTACCCTATAAAACTTACCAAAGGAAGAACTCTGAGCACCAAAGGGAGATGGTGTAGACCCAATAGGGGAGCTCGCAAAAACAGAGGTAGATTGACCAAAGGCAGAAGTAGACCCAAAATTAAAAGATGAGGTACTTGAAGTACCGATAGATGGTGTGCTTGCTACACCAAATGCTGGAGTAGCAGAAGCCCCAAAAGATGGGGTGGTTGGAGCACCAAAGGCTGGAGTGGTGTTGGCACCAAACGCAGGACTTCCGAAGACAGAGGTGCTTGTTGAGCCAAATGCTCCCCCAGACCCAAAAGCAGGATTACTTGACACACTGAAGCCAGTTCCTGCATTACCAAAAGTAGGGGTAGGTGTTGAACCAAAGGTTGGGGTGCTCGTCATTCCAAAACTTGGGGTACTGGTCGAACCAAAGGATGGGGCAGTTGATGATCCGAAACGGAGGTGCTAGAACCACCAAATGAAGGTTGACTCGATGCACCAAATGACGGGGAAGAACCAAACAAGTTGCTACCAAAAGCAGGTTGAGATTGTTGAGATGAGCTTCCGAAAGGACTTGCTTGTGTACCAGATCCAAAACCACCAAATGCAGATGAACCTGCAGGTCATCGAACTCTTATCAGGGAAAGAAAATTCATGGGTTGCCTACATGCCGCAAGTGCAAGCAATCCCATGTCTGTAAATGAGCCAAAATAAATTCAAAAGGACCTATCCAGTCTCTAGGAAATAAGGAAGGAGAGAATTTATACTTAAACGAGAATCAGAAAAGAACACATAGTTGGTAATCTTACCTCCAAAAGGCGATGGTGAACTTCCAAACGCAGGAGTGGAACTCCCAAATCCTGGTGATGCAACAGAACCAAATGCCGGTGTAGAAGACAGTGGGGATGATGATTGACCAAATACACCCGTTGAGGTGCTTCCAAACAAGGAACCTCCTGACTGTGAACCAAAAGCATTACTCGCACCAAAAGGGTTCGGAGTGAAAGGGCTATTTGTTACATTGTTTTGTGCAAATGGTGACTGAGATCCAAAAGTTGCACCAGCAGATTGCCCAAAAACTGACATTGCACAAAATCAAATGCTTATTAAAACGCATGTTAGTAAACATATAAGAAAACCTTTCTTTTTACGAGTAATCAAAAAATATATTGAAAGAGACCAAGGAGATATCATCCATGTACAAAAGGGGCAAACAACAAAAACTCATTCCGTCAAGCTCTCATGAATGATTATATCTACCAAATCCAAAAATAACATGTTGCCAACAATGTAGAGGGAAAGTTTGAACAATATACCTATCCGAACAACATTAGTTTGCAATATACCTATCAGAACAATACTAGTTTGAACAATATGCCCATCAGATAAAAAGCACTTTGTTCCTCCTCACAAGTCGCACCCAGCCAGTTTGAGGGATACAAGCTCTGCTTGTTTGAAGATGTGTGGAATGAGAACAAATCTATACAAGGTCTCCCTTGAATTCTCAGCATCTTATAAAATGTTTCAGTACTGTTTCCAACTAAGTGCTGTCAGGACATCTTTTATGTGTTTCTACTTTAAGATAGCTGCTCACTAGTCAGTGACGCAAGGGCTTGGTATTTCTCATGACCTGAGACTACTCAAATAGATGAAACATCACCTCCACAACTAGAAAACCACAATGCTGGTCTGACCCAAGGGACATATCTATTTTATTTTATTTTTTGGAATTAAAACGCCACAAGCCTGATTTTTTTCTCCAACCAAACAGTTGAACCAAGAAAATGCGCATATGTTGCATGGATTCAAATAAAGTGCACAAATATTGCAAACCTTAAAGACAATGGAGGAGGAGTTGTCAGCTCCATATCATAGCGAGTAATGACAGATCTCATTGACTTTCTCCTAAGTATTTTAAAAACTTTTTGTGCCAATATTCCTATCACTAGAGGTTGCATTTAATGAATTCTTGTTAGCCTTAAAACTAGCTTCTTGGCAAATAACTATGAACAAACTTATATCAGAAGACTCAGAAAAGTGCAAGCAAGACAGCCAATGATATAGGAAATGACAATGCTGTTACCAATCAAATCACAAGCCTCCTAAA
The DNA here is from genome assembly GCA_021018815.1 of Talinum fruticosum. Lineage (NCBI taxonomy): Eukaryota > Viridiplantae > Streptophyta > Magnoliopsida > Caryophyllales > Talinaceae > Talinum > Talinum fruticosum. The sequence goes on along the minus strand of JAITYX010000139.1, from coordinate 218,625 downwards.
CTTGTACTCAACTCCTTAATTTTCACCTCTATGAATTTACATGCAGCCATTCATTTGCAATTAAAACTTCGAAGAACAATGAATCTGCAAGAGCATGGCAAGCGCATATATTGGTCTATTGAGGCTTCATTTGCTATACTGTGTAGTGACTAGTATGCAAGCATTATGAGAGAAGGAAATTCAAAGCGAAGCACTAGGGCTTCAACTGTTTCTCTTTTGGTCATTCCAACAACCATAAAATCAAAAAATATTGATGAAAGTTCCATAAACCACTAGATACATAAGATGATGAATACAAAAAATTACCACCGGGGTGGGGAGGGGGGACTTACGGCTGCTTGAACCAAACATGCTTCTGGGCAAAAGTATGCTGCAAATTTAATATACTATAGATCTCGAAAAATGACCTGGAGCAAAAGAAGTGTCAAACAACACTGAATAAAACTTAGAAAACTCAATGTGCCAGGGATGTATTCAAATTCATCACTTGCCTCAAACTCGCAAAACTTCCAACTACATACACATATAGACACACACAAAGAAGTAAATATACATATGCAGGTGCAATCCACACATTTCCTCTTACTTTTCAACTTCTGATGAAAATTGAAACCATGCAACAACAAATATGGATAGCCAAGGACTATTGAACTTTTTGCACCATGATGGAGTCTGGACAATGGATATAGAAGCATTTTTGTTTCATCATGAGAGAGTCAAATGAAGAGGTATAAATCACTCAGGGCTCTGTGTAAATCAAGGACTCGTAAATGATAAAGTCAGAAACTCGGCATATTGCAAGCCTAGGCAAGAATTGATAATTTCCATTAATGGCATTTGGCAATTAACAAGGACATGGAATATTCTACAGGCAACACCATCAATGACAATGACCTGGTAACTTAAATTCTTCCATACCCCTGCTTAGCACAACAATAACCATTTCCTCGTGCATTTACCTAAAGGCGCCAACCCTATAGGCCTGAACAACATCCACTCACTTCAGATCAAACTCAGAGATCTAAATTCTCACCAAATCTTTTGAGGAGTTTAAACTAATAGGCGGGAAGTCAGCAAGCCCCACACTCATCGAGATGTTACTACAGCGACGTTTGCCATCAACCATGGACCATCCATTAAACAAAAGCATCGCAATTACAAAACCACAACTAGTGTTTATCCTCTCTAACTCGAACTAAAGCTTAGATTTCCATATGAACAAATATTGCCTCAAACAGTTGAACGAAAAAAAAAGGGAATTTTTTTCAAGAAACGAAAAGAAGTGGGAAAAAATTGAAGTGCCCAAAACATGAATAAGCAATAAGCAAGCCTATGCATGAATTCCCGACACATATAACCATTTAAAACTACCAGGTTTGGGATTAAATTCCCGACACAAAAACGACGAAGTTACTGAACAGGTTCAAGCCTATGCATGAATTAATCACTCACAAATTCACGTTATCATGCATCGAAGCCTAACAACTAATGAGAAGAAATAAAGAGGGAGAGGCCGACTTGCCTTGCAAACCCAAGCGATTCGGCGACAATGCGAGAGAGAAGAGAGAGAGGGGGCAGAAGGGAGGGCTGGCGCGCAAATATTGAGGAACAGAAGGAAGAGTCGAATATGCACCTGCAGTGACGGTGGTGGGCGGCGGCCACAGGAAGGAGGACGAGAAGGTGAGGGTGGCGGAGGGCTTAGGGTTTGAGTTTTCGTGTGGATTTTCCGACTGAAGGGCGACGGGAACTGAAACAACGACCGGGTTTGCAATTTGTATTGTTTTCCCCGCTTTCTCCAGTCCGTGCTTCTGCACGGGCGTTCAAAAGCACAGGGAAGGTGAAACGCGCTTGGGTTAACAATTCAAGGGATATATATACAGATATAGACAACGTATTTAGTAAAATTAGTTGTTTTAATATTGGTAAGTTGTTGTTAACTGTTTTATTATATATTAGATGTTATTGATCGGTGGTTATTGGTTAGATGTTTAACTAATGATTTAAGATAAGTATTTCTTGTAATATTAGCAGTTTAAATAGTAAATTTGTATAAAATAGCTTAAAACATAATTGTTAAAAAAATTAGAAAATAAAAACGAGAATTTTGGAAATATATGTGCAAATACTCGTTAGTGCTTTTGAAAATGTTGCACTTGCTCGAAAACATTATATAAAATTCTAATCATTATGTCAAACACTACTTTACCAAACGCTTATATTTTTAGATAGGTAATGTTTTACTTCTTTTAAAACATTGAGCACTACCTCAAAAGGTAATGCCGAATACGCACGAGACATAAATTTCCATGTAATATTAATATTAGCATTTAAAAATGTGATAAAAAACATTTAAAAGTTCGATATTTTTACAACTTATAAGTAATAAATTTTAGGTAAAGTTGACCAAAAAAATGATTTTATTTAAAATATGGTGAGATTTTTTGGAATGATTTTTATACTTTTATGATGATTTATGGGTGATTTTAATTTTTAATAAGTCACCTTCAAAAAAATTGTTAGTAATCTTCAAATGAAAAAATTACCATTAAATAATTAATTAGTTACCCAAAACATTTGTCTCTAAATTATTCATCTCATCATATATTTTGTGTGTGAGAAGATGTCTTCCAATAATTTGTACATAAAAATTTCAACCTCCAAAAAATAAAAAAAAGAAATTAGTTCTCATATTATTCTTATACTCTCGTAGCTTTGCCTGGTAAAAGTATCTAAAAGCTTTTACCAAATATTTGGACTTAATTATATTTCCCTTAGTTTACTAACACACACATGTAAAACCCTTCTCAAGAGTTTCCAAAGAAAACTCTTTGCGAGATTTAATTGGTAATTTCTCTTTCGACCCGCCCCGCCCCGGATGGGGCCTACCGATAAAATATATATACTATCCGAGCATATGATACTGAAATTGTTCATTTTTTTATTTATTTTTGGGTGGACTTGACAAGTCAGCTCAGCACTCATCATCAGTCCACCACACAAGGGCCCAGCTCCAATGCATACAAAGCAGCCCAGACCCATGTGGGTTTGTTATAGTGAGTTGTAAAGGACACATATAGACCCAACATTTCAGTCCAGTAGCCCACTTCACTTGGGCTCATCACAGAACTTTGTTCCATAGCAGAAGCTTGACCCCAAAGAAGTGGATATTTCTTTTTCAAGGTCAACAAGATTTGATCATCACCCACCCTACTAAAGTGAGTCAAGGGGTTGGATTAGAATTTGTATTGATTATAGAATTATGAGCCACAAGCGGAGTCCCGATTCCCGAACCATGCTAAGTGTGTTAGTTAGCAAAGCTTATGCAACCGAGAGTTGGTCTTATATTATATCAAACTGTCTCATAATAAGTTATTGCAAGATGATTCACGTGATTATTTAATAATACGTGAACTAAATGCTTAACATTATTGTCTCATAATAAGAAATTTTAATTAAATGTTCTCACCTAAAACCCGTTGACCCACTTCATTAATAAGATATTACTATTAGTAAAAAAGAACTATCGTATATGTATTTTGGATCCATAATATTTTACACTTATTTGAGGGGGACGAGGCCTTTGAAAATAAAAATTTACTAGTCTTATCTTATGTGACATGAGTCATGACCAGACCACTAAAACCCTCTAACGTGATGTGATGATATAAATCCTTTGCCCCCAACTAAATTATAGAACGCAATATCAAAATTAAAATTGAATTTCCTCTGTTACCAATCAATTTATTGTATTATTAGCTTCTCAATAGTAATATTGGGCTAGTAACGGTTATTTTTTAAAATCAAAATAACGGTTTTTTTAGTTTTAAAGATATTTCTTAAAAAATCACGACTCAACATAAAATGAGTTCAACTAGAAAGAAATTGAAAAATTGCTGTCAAGTTCAATAGTGCAAAAACATTTGAGGGATTAAGCTAGAGTTTGATATACATCTAAAACATGTTGTATTTAAAGACCGAAATGCTTTACACAACATAACAACTAACATGTCAAGTATTTACATACATAACTTACAAACAACACAACAACCTCGCGACATTATTTGAAATGCCTGCAATGTGGAACAATATAACTGTTGGTTAATGATAAACATTTACATTATATATTTATCCGAACTTAATAAATTTCAAAACCAGGATAACCTAATTTTAAAATTAACTTTGAATATCCTCATTGAACCTAGTTTACAAATTATACTATATTTTTGGACATAACATATCTAAATTAGACCCAAATTTATATAATTCTGGGTGGATGATACGAGTGTTGGAAACCCAAAAAAAGTTGGGAGGGAAGACACGACCGGATAACGAGAAGGCTGAAAAGTATTACGAGGGAATGTGTCAGGGAGCACTTAAAATAAATAGTACGGTGGAAGGAAGAGAAAAAGAAGACAAAATCACTGAGGTTAGGCAACCAATTAAAAATAATGGCCATCATTATTGGGAGTTGTTTGCAAATTACAAGTTAATCACACCCTTAAACAAACTATAAGTGCAAGCTGAATGGGCTCAACACTGACATTAACATGCACTAATCACCCCTCCCTCCCTTTATTTGTTGGCTACACAACGTACACTAGTTTAACACATCTATCTATAATTGTGATTGTAATCACTCGAATGTCTAATCCACCATTAGCTTTCTATCGACAGTGATCTTTTCACATATTTTCATCCTCATAATCACCTTTTTTATGGATATTGTATATAGACAGTCTTTTGTTTCGTTTATAGTATGTTGATCAGTATCAAACGATAATTTTTAGAAAATGTTCTCTTAATCAAATGATTTATTTCGTTATTTATGCAATGTATTCATTTGGGTAAACCCTAATCATTGGATGTTACCCATTGGTGTTGTTCTTAGCCTAGGTTAGTTGATCAAATAATTTTTTATGAGATGATATCGATCACTATTTTCTGTGATCAAATTTTTTCAATCACATCCAATTTTATAGGATATAACAATTTTACCTTTGGCCACATCTATTTAATGAAGTGTATTTTATATCACTTTTGCCACATGTTTGACCAATTTTAGGTGGGATTGTTTCATTCAAAACAAACTCGTACTCTATTTTGACTATTTGCCTTATTTCAACGGTTTCATTTATATTTTAAAATAATAGTTGAAGTGTTATTGAAATGGCCACCCCCTCCTCTAGGTTGGACAAGTTGAATAATGTCTAAATTTCAACCAAATATTCTATTCGTAGTTATTTTTTTAGGTTAAACAAATTAGATAAGTCTAATTCGAGAGAATTCGAGTTCGGATAAAAATAGTAAAAAACTTGTGCCCTACTGAATATAAATTCAGACGAACAAATCATGATCCAACTCATTTTTTTTTTTATACAGACAAACTCGGATAATCGAATCATACCCGTCTTCCCTTATATGAGCAATATGACATATATTTTTTTCCTTATAAGTTGACCAAATATGGATGGAAAAGGAAGAAGTTCTAGAACCAAGAATTGGTGTCCTCCACACCTCTCCCTAATCATGTTAAATATTTAATCGTAAAGAAATAACTTGTTGAACAATTATAGCACTTGAGAAACAAGTACATTGATGATTACAACTTTTTGGTGTTTTGCATAATAATCACGTAATTAGGGGGTGGATAACTACTTTTAATCAAATTCTTGTGTGACATTATTATTATTATTATTATTATTATTATTTTTATTATTATTATTATTAATAATTAATATAATAATGGATGGTGCATCATGATTCACAAGATCAATTCCTCTTGTCCCATATTTTTAGGGTTATTAAATTCCCCTTGTCAACTTAGAAATTTGGGTATAATGGACACCGCATAATTCATTTCTAATACTATAATTAATCCTCATCACTTGAATTTTAAAAGAAATGTTTCTTGTCTATGTGGGAAAAAAGATGTTCATCAGAAGTGGATTGAGGGCAGTGACTAATTTTATGGAGGATTATACCCGAATCTATGCTAAACTTGAAGAAAACGGTATGATAGAAACCGATTGAAGTTCATACATATATAGTAGTAAGTATATTTGTGATTTCGGAAAGGTTATATTGTTAGCTATCGAAACCGTTGTGATGAGGTAGCAAAGGCATTATAGATAATGTCGAATATGACTTACAACAACGAATTATGTCATGAGCGGTGACGCATGACACATGGTATCGAGCTAAATTGTGACTTTACATTGTATTAGACGAGATCTTGGGAGGTCTCCTAATAAGGAAAAGATTTACATTTACTATAATCATGAATAGAAATGAAATGTTTCTAATTAGGCTCAGTTTTATTTAGTTCTAAGGAGTTGTAAGAAGCTGTAAAATTATTATAAAGTTAGTTATAAAAAATTATAAGAAGTAGTAAGAAACGCTTAGGATCTGTACTAATATAAACTAAAACTGAATAGAACAAAATCTAAGTGATTTGAAGCTCTATTCAGCATGGGACATGGAAACATAAAAGATCAAATGGTATGCAAAAAGTCAAGGGGCAATAGTACCAGAGCTAGAGTGCTTACATGTGCATCTATGTACCTAATCCTACAACCAAGGCTCCACAAATTTGGGTAGAGACATATCACAACAAATGTAATTGTCAGCAAATTAAGTATATATAATGTTCTATTTAACTTTAGGTTATAACTTTGCAGTTTATTATACCTATTGACAACTCCTTACAACTTCTTACAATTTTTTACAACTCTTTGCAACTCTTTACACGTACTTACAACTCCTTACAACTTCTTACACATATTTACAACTTTATATAATTAACTTTACAACTATCTTATAACTCCTCACTGCTCCTTACATTTACTTACAATTTTTGACTGCTCCCGACAGCTTTGCTTACATCTCCTTACATGTAAATAGAACATGGTCATAGTGTGTGTTAGGTTGCATAAACTTATTGGTGATATGGAGATGAGTCTATTACAACTCTTCTTACCCTCCATGTTTTTTCCTATAGCTATCTTGTACTTAAGTATAGTGATTATGATTGAGATCGTAAATATATTAGGTCACATGTTCTATTCCCTCTTTCTTCATCGTATTGTATAATACTGTCCTTGGCTCATTTAAATCAAAAAATAAATATATTGCTAAAAATAACTATCTAATAATTTTGAGTGTTCATATTAAATTAAAATCAAGTAACTTATGAAATGTTGATATACTTTTAAAAATAAGAATTATCCTGAACCCTAGAATATTCTTTGGCTAATATTGGGATCTAATTCTTATTCTTGAATTTAAAAAGAGGAGGCTTATAATGTTTTGCTTGTGATTTCATGACTTAGCACATAATGTTAGTTAGAAAGGCAATCAATGTATGAGTGGGATCGTGGATAGGATTAGGGCCAAGCCTTCACTAGCAAAAGTTAGATGCCTTCCTCCATTTTCTTGTGTAAATCCCCTCAATTGGCTCTTTACTACCTAATTTGTTCAAGGTTTGCATTTTTAAACAATATCAACTTACACATTATTCATTGGCCTAAAGTTGGAGTGGATAATTGTCTCGATATGCCCATACAATGTATGACGTTCCATTGAGTTTGATTTCCATTATTTTGCCTCTCGTTTAACACCTAAAATGTATGGTTTTTGATCAAAGTCTAGTCTTTTTTGTGCAACTATGTTTTTAAGTAAATCTTTGCGGTGTTTGGTTTGAAATAAAGACGTAACGCACTGACTATATGATAAAATTAGTTAAGTTATGTAATCATTTAAGAAATGGAATGGGGGTGCTATTTGGATTATTATGTTTGGTTACTAAGTAACTACAATGATAATGAGTATGGTTATTATGTTTTTTAGAATAAGGATGAAGTACAATTACTGAATCGGTTTAATTAATTTATTTTATATATTTTTTATGTCCCATATTTATCATTAGATCGTAAAGTGATAGAAATTGAGAAGTAAACAAAGTTAGTTAAAGTAAAACGTATTGTGAAATGGAGGGGAGTATAAGGTTGAATAAGCTCTTGACATATAGTAAGGGAGGAGAGCGAATGTTCCAAAGGACATGGAGTGGAGTATGAGAAAGAGGGAAGTATTATTATTAAGACTTATGTGGAAGACAAAGAGACCCAATTTTTAATTGCAAATTGATAGCATTTTGGTCATAAGCAGCAATGTAATCATATAATTATTTAATGAATGTCAAATATTTGCAAATTGCAATTAAATAGGTGAGGGTGAATGTCATTATAACGCATTTTTTATTACTTAATTGGCACAAAAATGACAATGGTATCATTATTCCATTTTAATTGAATTACCACATAATTACTATTTTGACCACATCAAAAGGCTGATCATTTAAGTAGTATTTCCTCCGTTTTGCTATGTATGTCACTTTAAATAACTTTTATCGTTTTATAATATTTGTTACTTTTCAATTCTAATGACATATTAACGACTAGTATACCAAATTTATCTTTATTAATTACTTTTTCTCTTCTTTTTTTTCCTTGACCTCCTTCATTTCCAATGAAACCTTAGAGCAAATTTGGTTTTTCAACACAATTTTTATCATGAATTTTGTGTTTTCTCAGTATTTTCTCAAAAAAAAAAAACGACAAGTATTGTAAAATAAAAGAAATATTAGGTAAGCCCGTGTTCGAACTAGTTTTCTAATAATTAAGTGTTTGATGTCTCCTTTTTTTTTTTTTTTTGGTTAAAGAATGCCCCTCATTATTTTATATTTGATAAATTATTTATTTCTTTTACGCCAATTTGTATTATTGATAAATTAACTAATAGTCAATTTTACCAAACACTTTTTTTCAAACGTCCGTATACTAAGATACAAACATTCCCAAAACAAGTATCCATTATTTAAACTGCTAGTCTCTCTCCAACAAGTAAGCATTGATTTTCTTAACTTCTTTTTTATTAAAGGAGAAATTTCACTAATGAAAAGTCATACATATCTACACAACTAATTTACTGATAATTATAAATATAAAATATCAAAATAAATATTTATTTCGACAAAATGAATGGTAAATATATCTCCGTCCGACCCTATACTTGCAGTATCAATCGATCATAAATCGTATTATTCGAGTTTAATCTATCTTCCTTAAACTACGAGTGAGCTATATAGTATAACTTCATATTATAGATTTTTGTGTAATATAATATATCTCCAACATGAAATATACATGCCCTTGATCAAGCCATATGAAATTCCACTATTGAATCGTTCTCAATTTAAATTAATGAAATTAACTAATACAAGTATGAAAAATATACTTTTCAATTAAATCAACAACCCTAATAAAACTTACATATATTTGCAAGAAAAAAAACTCGCACCGAGAAACAAAACTCTCATTAAAAAAATTCTAACTCTCATAAAAATAATAATTTATTTGAGAAGCCACATCATCTTCCTAGTAAGCCACCTCATCAATTAGTTTAAAACATAAAAAGGTGATAATGAAGTCAAGAGGTATATATTTATTTTTAGAGTTTAAGGGTATTTACATTCCTTGACCAAAAGTCGAGGGACAATTTATTTTAAGAACTCCCCTTTTACTTTGATTTCTTTAATCGATTTCAATATCTAAGTAGTATTGTTTTTTTTTTTCTGATATATTTTGTCACCTTTTTATTTGAGTTAGAGTTTCCTTAATAGAATTTTATTTCTCGCATAAAAAGTTTTTCTCTTGTCTATTTGTACTATTTTAATTTCTGAGGGTCGTTAATTTTAGTTAGAGAATATTATTATTATTATGGTGTTTTTACTAGTGAGTTTCATTAATTTTATTTAGTAATAAAACAACAATTATATTATTGAGTTAGATTTATTATATCACATAAATACCATCTATAACGTTATATTGTAACTCACTAAATCCAAAAAGACGAATTAAAATCAAATATTACAATATGTGACTAGAATAATATTGTGCCAATCACAAAGTCCGTCAAAAGTATTTACTATTAATTTCATTGAACTAAGGATCTACTTTGATATCTTTTAGATTCATTGTTATTAGAAAATTATTATTAAAGTAGACTCTACATTATTTTTCATCAATTAACTTTCTCTTTTCATTAAATGACAAGGTAGTTAACGACAACAGTAATTGTAACAATAATAACAATAGTAGCAGCGAGTAGTATGTATATTATCACCTGTAACGACATTGGTACTATCAATAACAACCGAAACAATAGTAGTAACATTGTAGTAGTGACAACAACTACAAATTATATGACGGATCCGAGTTTACAAATCCAAGTTACAAATCGAGAAAGTGAACCTTGTTGGTGGCTCGTGTTCTTGTAGCGAAAGTGAAGAATTGACCGTTACACAACCTATTTTGGAAGTACCGATTGAGAAAGGGGGAAAAGGAAAAATGGGTAAAACCTGGAAAGAAGTAGTTGAGCAATGCACTGGATTCCAAGAAGGAAATATTGTATAGGAGTCAACCACATTCTAAAGGGAGTAAATCACATTCTAAAGATTTTCACTCGTGAAGCTGAAGAAACTTGAAAGGTAGGAAAAAACAGCAGAATTGGGTACCATCGGAGATGATAATATAATGATACAAAGGATACAAACAATCTCAAAGAAGAAGTAAATCGAAAGTGGTTGGTTAAAAATGCAAATTAAAAAGTTCCGGAAGTTTGTCGTATATAGTCAGACATATGTCAATGTTATTGTTGATTCCTTTTGATTTGAGTACCTTATTTTGTCTATTATATTTGTAATTGTTGAGTTATGTTTAGCTCATGTACCTTAAGTATATCTATCAATGAAAAAAAGAAAGCTCGGTAAATTGAATGCTTTGGGATTTTGAATGGGGATTGGCTATTTTTCAATTGTAGATGACTTGTTCTTATGGAGAAGATCAATGCAGGGAATTTTCAGCATGAGATGCTAAATATGGGGGATTAATAAGCAATTCTTTCTCAGTTTGATATTGTTAGGTTTGCTATTAGCGGTTACAAACTGGGATTTTAGTTTCTCGTCTTCTTTTTTATCTCCTTGTTTTGAAGCTACCAATGATACAAAAAAAAAAAAAAAGAAGAGAAACCCCAAGTCATTATACTCGGTATTCTATTTAGTTTTTTAAAATCCACACCCTATTTTCATGGTCTCTCTTTAAAAAAAAAATATTAAATTCTCTTTTCATGTCACGAGATTTATAGACTCGGGTCTATATTATGAGTATTGGACAATAACAACAACAATAACAACAATACGAAATATGTAATAACAGTAATTTACCAAAACTACATGTTGTACTTATCTGAAAAATTTGCTGATATGTTTTCTTTTTGAAAAGCTCCTTGTCGTACGATCCTAATTCCAAACCTTATTGAAGGTTGTCTAGGGAAGAAAGGAATAAATCCTGGACGTACATAAACTACATGAAGCACAAGAGAAAGGTTCTCCTCACTAGTTTGGTCCAAATATGTTTTGCGGCCATAAAGAGATCGTAGAGTAAATGCGTATACATATAGGATGGCATCAATGGCTGATTAAGAAAGCACCCTCGCCACCAAACATGGATGCACCTTTATTTGTCCTAACATGATCCAATTGGAATATATGATAGATATATTTCATATAAGTTTAGGTCTTAGCAGTTTTTTTAAAAAGTTTGAAAAATCGAGTTAAACCTGATAGATTAGGATTCAGGTTTAAAGCGATATAATTTAAAGTAGCGTAGTTTACATTATAAAAGTCATCCCACTATGATCAAACCTAGTATGGATAACCACCTTAAACTTGGTTTTGCATTCTTGAGATATGGCCAGGTTTAATGATGCATTTTACATGCTAATATACCTATACGTTAATATGCAAAGACATGGAAGATGTGTCTCTACAGTTGGAGAAAGACTACAATCTTACAGTCCATCCATTCAATAGTTGAGAGTTTAAGCTATTGAAGAATTCAGTGTTAGACAAAGTCTTAAACACTCGATGAGTGAACTTTAAAATTGCAGTTCCTCGCTACCTATGAAAAATTTCGAGCCCGCAAGATTTAAGATACGATCGTACCAATATTAATACACGGTATCACATGATGATGCAATAAAGAGGGAGAAAACAGCCGGGCACGGCATGTACGTATGTAGGTGTACTCTATAGGTAGTGGCTTATCTTGTCAAGGGAGGAAATTAAATTAGAATTTTTAGGTCTAAAGGCCTCTAACAACCGCACTTTGAAACCCCAATGCAAGTCACTCTCACGGTCATCCTCAGCCCTCCACCCAAAAAAAATAGGTGAAAATGAATTAGAAAGTGCACTCTAGCTAGCTCTGCAATTGTTTTTATACATTCTAAGTAAGTCAGATTGAGTTTACTAGAGTTCAAATATAGAGAAAGCGAGAGGGTGTAAGCTTGCTATGAAAAACCCACCACTTTTCTTTTTTTAAAAGAAGGCATCCAAAATCATACCATTTTGCCACATTTTCTGTTTGGTAAGTTGTTCATCTAATGAATCTATCTCATGTGAAGGTGACTAATGAGTGTGGGAATGAATTGGTCTAGGTCTAGGCCTATGGAGCCTAGGCCCAAGGTACCCGTAATATGAATTCTCCAAAATAAGAAAAATTTATACTTTTTAGGATATAAATTTATAAGACTAAGAGTGACATACGTTAAAAAAGCCTCTGTAATTAGATCCGATAAATGGGTCGTTCGGTTTAGTTTCAAGTTAGATTAATTTTGGGTTAACTCATGTCTAAGGAAAGGTGAAACTTTTACCTCTTTCCCACTTCAAGCTTAAAGCATTATCTTAATTTTTTAATTGAGTTAGTTCTTGAATAGAAACATAATTTTTCTAGATCCTTCTATAACTATCCTAAAATCTCCTTATGCTTAAGTTTTTCTTTAGAGTCTTTATTCTTTCACTGTATTAGAGTCGAATTACTATTAATCGACAATAGTAGAACTCCCTAGAATGCAAACCCTAGCTACGGTAGGTGGCTTGGACTGATTAATTGTTTCAAAGCATCATTTTAATCACTTAAGGAGAAAATAGGATATTCAATATATGTGCAAATTCTTATATGCACTTGAGAGCTTATATTCTGAGGTGCCATATCATTACGTTTGATTTATAAAATTTCCCTATTTTTCCTTTCGTCCAACCATTTCTTAATACAAACCCCCATAGTATAAACTCACAAATATAATTTTGATGGCTATATATTAAAGGGGGAAAAAGCTTCAAAAACTTCATGAGCACCAAGTTTCTTAAAAGAGGTTTCAAGTTGAACTTTAAAAAAAAATCAAATCAAAAGGTGATACATCCTTTTTTTTTTTTAATTTTATACTATATTCTAATTATTTTTTAGATTTAATTTTATCATTATATGTTGATCCACATTTATTCCTATTATGTTTGGTTTTAGTATTTTTATGTCACAAACAGTTTGCCTAATATGAAAGTACGTGTTGTATGTTTTTATGATAGTTAGAATGCTATTCATATAGAGAAGTTATACAAAATAATGTTAAATGGCGATAGAGGTTCCTTTTGAATATTTTTTTCTATTTTTAGAGCATTAATTTGTGAACTAAATTTTTTTTAATTGTGCAATACAATTGGCGCCTTTTAAAATAATAAAGTATATATCATAAATTTATATTGTAGTCTTTTGCCTGTCGAGAGACATATATAATACCCTTTTTTTTAATCATCCTAACCATCTATTTTCACCTAGTCATATTAAAAAACGTCATGTCTTTAGGCGTACCTTACAAGGTAGGTTATGAGCTACGATCATAGAAGATATACATAGGGTGTATACATTTTAATGATGAAAATTTGTATATAAAATACATACACTATATCTAATAGATTGTTTATAATAATGACTTGATATGATTTGAATTTTGATGGTGTAAGTTTATTACGTACTAATGGGTTACGTTTAATAAAAGCCACTTATAATAAGATTAGATATCATAGCTTTTTAGACAATCCTTGTGTATAAATAGCATAACCCACCACCATATTCCAGAGAACCAACATAAACTCATTATTAGAAACACTTGAAGGGGGTGATCATGGAAGAGGAGAACACTCGAGCACAAACCCACCCAAAACCAGACCCCCAGCTTCTGAAAAACCAGGAGAAGCACCTCCACCACTGCCACTGCCACTGCCACTGCCACCTCCGCCACCACCGCCACCACCAAAGTCCGAGCACACAGTCGATGAAGTGATCGAGAACTATGTAGGTTCACTTGGGTTCTCTCAGATAGTACAAGTAGTTTTGGTATCATTTGCATGGGTGTTTGACGCCCAAAGCACCCTGGTCACCATCTTCAGCGACGCCGAGCCCGAGTGGAGGTGCAAAGGCCATGGGATGTGTCATGGGAGGCTGGGTGGCAAGGGAAGCTCAGTCTGTGGGCTCGAACCAGGGACTTGGGAGTGGGTCGGAGGACATAGAAGCACTACTGTTGCTGAGTGGGGCCTCATTTGTGACCATAAGTTCCTTGCTGCTATCCCTGCTTCTGCTTTCTTCATTGGCTCTCTTATAGGTAAAAAATTCTACTCTTGTTTCAGAAAAATAATAAATCCTCCTAGATAGCTACCCATTATTGCTTAAAAATAATTTTGCATGATTGTGTGAACTAATCTTAATCAGTTAGTTATATATATGTGTATTTATTTTTGGAATTAATAATCGAGTAGAGGTACTTGGTCTGAATAAAAGGGCTAAATTAATATACAAGAATCTAGGTTTTTATGGATAAATTATAGCACACACACACACACACATTTTATAGAGAATTAAACTCTGATCATTTTTTATAAAAATAAGTCATTCTACCGCTAGACTACTCTCAAGGGCCACAAGAATTTAGGTTTAGTTGTATGTGTATAATGCTTAGAGGTATATATACTTGTATTTGATGAGTAGTGCACGTAAAAATTAGTCATGGTAAATATATATCAAGTAACTTAAGTAATAATAGACTTGCCAAAAAATTTAAAATTCAGCAACACGAGTGTTTTCTCTCTGTATCTCTCTTTTTATTTGAGATGGTATAATTCTTTTCATGTCGCGAGTTTAAGATAAAAATTCTCACAACAAATAAAATTCCGAAAATTTGAACATAAGATCTCTTATTTACCGAAGTGAGACCGCTGATACCTAAGAGACCGCTCATACCTCAACTAACGAGAGCCTTGGGGGTGGTAGTGACATGAGTGTTCTCTATCAATTAGTCCTACCAGAATATTATGCTTAGAAGCACCTAATTCCCTAACTATGATAGAAAACAACATGGGATAACAAGTGGACGGTTAATTTTTTTTTAAAAAAGAAGTAAAGTTTGGATAGTGTCTGAAGAAACATTATATCACAATTCCACCCAACCTATTTATATATCAATTTAAATACAATTATTTTTTGCACATAATCATGTACTCAACTAGATATTCCATTTTTTTTGGGTTCCAATGAATCTAGTAAAAATTCTTAATTATATTTTAAAAAAAGTCAATACAGCACACTTTTCTGAACTATGATGAAGGGTGGGAAAGCATTTGAGTAAGACACCTAAAAGAGACGAGAAAGTTTAAAATCTAAATGTGCCAACCAAATAAATTAACAAATAAATGAGTTCTTTTATACTTTTTTTCTGAAATTTTTTAAAAAATCTTTCATTAAATGATTTTATATATATATTGGAGCCAAAGAATAAATAATTTTTTTTTGGAGATTCAGATATAAACCACGTTAATCACTCTTAAAATAAAGAAAATTAATTTCAAAAGGTGCTCATCATATAAAATGAGCAATGAATAATACTAACAAGTTCAATCCAATTACACTAGACTAGATATTACTCGAGCTTTTCAAAAACCCTTACTTATATAGAATAGCCCATGTGGAGCTTGGGCTACATAGGCTGAATTAAGACTGTTTGAAAACGAGAGGTCGTTGCTGGGAAAAAGTAAAAATGATATGGACACAAATTCAGTTTATTTCCAACGGGTCCGAGAGTACATAAATCAGATTAGATCATCTAGTTCGCAGGAAAGTTAAGTTTGCTAAGTGAGCTTATTGGGAAAAATTTGTGTATTATGTGATAAAATCGTGACACTAAATTTAAAATTTTAAGGAAGTCCTGGTAATCATTGTGTCAAAAATAGTATAATTTAGCAGTTGTGATAGTTGTTTTTTATCGGATTGTAGTAAATTTTCATGCTTTTTGTCTAATTAAGCTGAAGATGTGTTTCGTACTTCGGATTTCAAGTATGGCTGATCAAAAGTCGAGATATATAATGTCTTTTTCTAGTACTTAATTAGAGACCTATTTCATCGCTCGGAGTCGTGTATAATTAAGTACTATTACTCTCATATTCCATGCATGAATTGATGCTTACTATGCCGTGTTGTACTCCATGCAGGATCAGCTATCTATGGTCGTTTAGCAGATTCAATACTAGGAAGAAAGAAATCCTTGATACTCTCATGCCTATTAACTTCCATAACTGGTTTCCTAACTTCCCTTTCTCCAAACATTTGGATCTACGCCTTCCTCCGCTTCTCCAACGGGCTAACCCGATCAGGGATTGGAATCTGTTGCCTTGTCCTTGCAACAGAAATCATAGGTCGAAAATGGCGAGGTCAAGTTGGCCAATACGGCTTCTTTTTCTTCACCATAGGGTTCCTCACCATCCCTCTCATAGCATTCTACAACAAGACTTCTTGGCGATCTCTTCACAGAATCATCGCGGCATTTCCCTTTGCCTACGCTCTTGTGATCCTCCGATTGGTGGAGGAGTCTCCGCGATGGCTTCTGATAAGAGGCAACAAAACACGAGCTCTCAGTGTGTTGGCGAGTTTTGCCAGGCGTAATGGCAAAACCCTCCCGAGTAACCTCCAGTTATCGGACCCAACCTTGTCTGACAACGTTATGGAGGATACCCCTAGGATGGGCCTTTGGGAATGTAAATGGGCGAGAATTAGAATGATTACAGCTATGGTGGCAGGGTTTGGAGTCGGGTTTGTGTACTATGGGATCCAATTAAACGTCGAAAATTTGAACTTCTCCAAGTACTTAACCGTTGTGATCAATGGGTTGATGGAAATCCCCGCGGTTGTCCTAGGGAGCCTACTCCTGGGTTTCATGAAGAGGAGGATGCTCTTCTCGTTGTCTTGCTATGTCGCGGGTCTCTCGTGCCTCCTATGCATCTTCTTCACCAAGTCAAGATTCGGGGCTTGGGGCAGTTGGGTTCAGCTTGGGGTTGATGCAATAGGGTTCTTGACAGCTTCCATGGCTTTCGATGTTTTGTACATTTACTGTGTGGAGTTGTTTGCCACCAATGTGAGGAACTTCGCGGTGTCAATGCTAAGACAGACCTTGATGTTGGGGGCATCTGTGGCGCCCGTGTTGGTGGCTGTTGGACGTTTGAGCCCCGCGCTTTCGTTCTTGGTGTTTGGAGGGTTAGCCATTGTCAGTGGGATTGTGAGCGTAGGGCTTCCTGAGACGAAGAATTCTCCTCTTTATGAGACTCTAGAGCAGCAAGAGAAGGAAGAGAAGTTGTGTCAAGGAGGGTCCTCTGAGATTGGATTAGGACAGCAAAGAGCAAATGAAGGAGTACATAATTGTTAAAATTGTTCAAGCTAGGTTGTGGGTTGACACAAGCGTAAAAAAATGGGTGAAATGGGTAATAACTTCATATAATTATGAATAATCTATATGTAGTTGATTTCTTCATATTTGGATTTTATAATGGTTCAATCTTATGTATTTTTTTCCAACTAAAAAATTCAAATGGTTTCATTATCAACTGTATTCTCGTATTTATTAATAATATTTTTGTATTAATATTGTTTCAGGGTATCTATAATCGAAAAAGTATCTGGCGTGTTAGTCAACTGTTTAGGTTCAATCCTAGCCAGTAGTAAAAAATTCTCATTTTGTATGAGAAATGTTGCCAGATGGGTTGATAGGCTTGGGCTTTGACAATCCCCTTTCCTTTTACCATTAGTGATTCATTGGATTTCCTTAAGATATATAATACCTATATTTAAAGTATAAGTAAAGCCTAGCTACCAAGTTATTTGATCTTAACCCAACCAAAATTGGGATTGAAAAATACGTTTGTAGACACATTAAGATTTGGTTAATCAATTACTAGTGTGAAAAACACCATTAAATATAGAAGTAAGAAAAATACTCTTTATAACATTAAAAATTTTACCAAATTTTTATTTTGATTTACAAAATAATTACCGCTTGGTTTTATGAAAATTAAAATCGATTGAGTACTTAATTAGAGTATGTTTTGGAAAATAAAAACAAGTACTGCCTTTTCTTTTCGGGGGTGAAAAATTAAAGCTTTTGTCACAAACATTAGTCAATGGTTCACGTGGTGAACGGCATAGTGTTATTTGTGCTTAACATTTAAGAAATTAAGTTTGGTACAAAGCAAATAAACTTTTCATCTTGTGCAAAAAGTATCTTTTGCCTTCAATTTTCTTCTTATGGTTTTTTAAACATACAACCTACAATCATATCCTAGTTTCTCAAGTCTCTTTTTTTCTTTTTTTAGGCTCAAATAAAATATTTATTTTTTAATTTTTTAAAAAATTAATCTTCATTAACATGAATCAAGGTAGTTATATATCACCCGATAAATGAAGAACTATTTTAGAGTAAATATTTCCTTAAACTACTAATAGATACCAGAAACAAGTACGGGAAATTATTGTGAGATGTTTTGAATCCGACAACTGACTCGGTTGTGGTTTGTGATTTTATTTTGTGATTGTGTCTCTTTATATTCAATTTACTCGTATAAAGTGAGTCTATGTTACCTCTGGACATAAATTATCAAAAAAGAATAAAAAATTACGTTAATTAATACAAAATAGAAGATCTATGATTATTGGAATACAGTGTTAGAGTGACCCATGTATTTGTATTGAAAAGCTTAATTTTCTAGATTGCTTTAGCGTTAAAGAGCATAGGAAGGAACGTGGGCTTAGTTTTTTTTCTTTTTTTTTGTCAAAGTTTGTGTAGCTTTTGAAAAAGTTAAGACATGATTGTAAAAACCATAATCTCTTTGCCTTTATTAAAGAAGTTTTTACATGCAATGCTTTACTTAGAGATCCTCTCTCTCTCTCTCGAGATTGACTAAAGAGGTTGCTCTTCCTTTCTTTTTCTTTGCCAACTTGTTTGGACTAGATAAGGTTAATTATACTTAATTTAGCTACCTAATTTTGAAGTCCATTTTTCCTGATTTTGAATTACCCTCATATGAACAAAATTATAGAGTAATATATATCTCGTGTACTATATTGACTAATTATCTTTGTATAATATGAATTCCGTTATCCTAACAATTCAAATGTAACACAAATCTAAAATTATAAATTGTTTTAAATGAGTTCAGTTACGTTCAAAAATTTTATATGTCAAAAATATTGGGATTAATGTATTAAGGAATATGATTTATACACCGACATTTTCTTTAAAAGAAAATCATATATAAAAAAGTATCACTAATCTAATTCGCAAAATAGGCACGTTTTAATCTTATGGGGTGTTCAATAAATTGTTTACCCAATTTATTTTTTCTCTCAATGATGTTCCTCTAATAGATCATTTTTATTAGCTTACTTCTATTCAAATATATAGAAAAGAGAAATAATATTAGAATATTTCATCAATTTCTTTTTTTTTTTTTTTGGTGGCTGAAGGTATTTCATCATTTTATTTTGGGTGGAAGAGAAGTATTTCATTACTCAAGCATGATTGCATTTGTTTAATTTGTTGAAGTCACATATTCTTTAGTTTCAACAGGACATTTTTTTCTTCGTTTGGTTCTTCACAATTTTTCCCCCAATTCTCGATCATCGTATTTTAATTTTAATATCTCTAAAGCATAATATATAAGTGATCGAATTTAAATCCTATTCTGGGTTGATAATGGGATCCAGAATCCCTTTTGGCACAAAATTGAACCCCTCTGCATCTGATCCAAAATATTCCCCAACTTTTGGTTTGTTCCCAGAACCAAAACCCTGAATCATTCTTCTTCTCTCTTTTTCAATCTCTCTTTGTGGCCTGTGGGTGTGGGATCCCCCCTCTCTCTCTCTCCCGCGTAAAGCAGGCATTTAATTGGCAATTAAACAAACCCGCTTAATAGACGATGTTCAAAAAGCAGCTCACCACTTCACTTTCCACTTCAAACACTGTGTGTGACTAACCCTCCCCAGATTTCCTAGTTCCTTCATCACACCAAAAAGGCGAACACCTACCCAATTATACACTATAAACGAGAAAAAAGCAAAAGCACAAACCCCAAAAAGCAGCCAAAGACAACCACGTTAAGCAAAGCAAAGCAAAAAAGACACATACAAATCACAATGCTTAACCCCAACAATATCAATCATCTTCTGCTACATATAGGTTCAATACCCATAAACTGTTTTTGCTCTTATACACTTGTTGCCCATCTGGGTTTTTCTGGGTTTATGCCGAAATGTCATCTGAGATTGTTCTTACTGAGCCTATACATGAGATCACCCAAGAGGCTGAGACCAGTGAGGCTGGGAGTAGGCGGGCTTTTACAAGGTCCATCACTTATGGCCGTGACCGTGACCGTGGTCGTGATCAGTATGTTCCTGAGCCATTTGATAGTGAGAGGTTGCCTCTCACGTTGGCTTCCGAGATTCGAAGGTTCCTTCGCGTTGCAAATCAGATAGAAATTGAGGAGCCTCGTGTTGCTTACCTCTGTAAGCGGATCTTTACTCAATTAGTAATGTTAGAGTATAATAACTTTTGTGGACCCTCAACCATGAGTGTAAGCTTTTGGTCGAGTTGGTTCTTGTGTAAATGTGTAACATTATGTTTGTAGCAGCTGATTTTGTTTGTTAGTTTTTCTTGATTGTGATACTTGTGTTTTAGATTTTGTGTTGGACAAAATATGAGCTAGTTCAAAATTTTGGTTTGTATGGGCACTTATACAATGCATGGCTTTTGTATATTTTTCGTGAAGTGTAGTGTATATCATGCTTTATGCCAAACATGTAACATGTCAGTGGACCTCTTTTTGTTTTGTTAAAAAACCTTTATGAGAATTATGACAATCTTTTAAAACGAAGCTTTCATCTTAGCTAGGGCAATCGATGACGAAAAGTCCTGTATGAATAATGCTGCATTTATCACTTGTGCTGCAATTGAAGGTTGGACAATGTGGTGGAGTTATTTGGCTGGTCTTGTGAATATTTTGGGGGAGCAATAATATCTGACTTGAGACATTCTAAGTAGAAGTAATTGTTCTCTTGCAATAAATGGTGTTATGAGTATTTTTGCTCTAAAAGATGATCCTGTTGTTTGTGAGAAGGTCTTTGATGTATCAAGAATTCTTGGGCAGGTCGTTTCCATGCTTTTGAGAGGGCGCATAATATGGATAAAAATTCAGCTGCACGTGGTGTTCGTCAGTTTAAAACTGCACTGCTTCAGAAACTTCAGAAGGTACCATAAGTAATGAATAATAGCATCCTTTTGGTGTGGATATCTCATAGCATGACAGAGTTTTTGGTAGAGCAAATTCTTTCTGAAAACAGTAATTTAACATCTAGTGTTGTAATTTGGAACATCGATAGAATTGTGTCAAATGGAAGCAATTTGTGGAATATCTTACCATGTAGTTAGCCTTCCGTATATCTATTTGCTTTTCACAATGTGTAGGCTATACTACCTAGAATCCATTTTCTATGGAGGTGTTACGATGTTCAGTTTAAACCTTTCTGGTTCCTTACCCGAGCTTCTTGATTGGGTCGAATTTTGTATACATGAACTTGGATGGCTGAGTTAGTTACCTACTTCATGATGTTTTGTGTAACCATTTTACCTCATGTGTATGGCCAATCATTTATGAAGTGATTGGTACAGCATCCAATATGGTATGGGAAACACCTCAACCCTTGTTCCTTTTGGCAAATTACTTAAAGTGTCGAAAATATGTGCACATAAATTATACAACAATGGCATAATTGACACAGCTGGATTGATTATCAGCTTACTGCAGTAGTCTACTGATTTACTTGATTTGTTTTGGAATAATTTTCTCACTTAGAAGGTCAGGCTTTCAGAAAATGGCTACTGAAGAAGGATACCTGAGAAAATCCAAATCCTATGGGAAACAGAGTGCACAGTAATTTTGGCTCCTTTTGAAATAGAAAAAGGGATTTAATATGGGAAAGTGCTATACCTAACAATGCCTTATCTAACCAATGATCAATTGAGAAGCAGGAAAACAACCGGAATTATTGTTAGGCATTACCGCATTAGCATAATCATGTAATTGTCACTAAGACGTAACGCTTTATGATGTGGTTTGATTCTCATTTTGAGCTGGACATGAGGAGTCAGCTCTATAACAGTAGCACCAAAAGCTTTATCAATGTTATGGTGTTTTGGATTTGTCTGTTACTATGGATATTATTGTTGAGTGGCTTCCAATTCATTTCTCTTATGAAGCCTGTCGAGATTAGTAATGTAGAGTTTTTTTAGTTACGTAGACTTACTTTCATCATTGCATATTTTTGTTTGAAAACTTCAAGAGAAGCTGATTTTGCTCTTGCTTTTCTCTATGTGGTATTGCTGAAGAATTTGTTCTATGACTTGATTCATAGTATTCCTTCTCGTTTCTGCTTTCCTGTGTACCTACATGTTGTTTTTCTTCTCTCTTGCTGCGCTTCCTGGCTGATTGGTCTATTCAGATCTGTATATGCCAGCTTCCTTCCTTGATCACGCGTATCTCTTGCCCCTCCTTTTTGGATCTTGAAAATATCTCACTGCATGTAGATAACTTTGGTTGTGGTTGTCTTTTGCATGTATACATCTCTATATTAGTTCTTCCCGGTAGCCAAGTCGGCGAGACTATATGACCTCTAGCTTTGTCATTAAAGGCATCTAAAAGTAGTTTGGGTCCTAATTCACGCATTACATTATTTAACTTACAGGATATGGAAGAGAGTATGATGAGGCGAAAGGAGAAGGGTGATATACGTGAACTTAAACGTGTTTATAATGGATATAAAGATTATATCATCAGACATACTGGAACTGATGACTTTGCCAACAGGTCATTCACAATTTGCTTAACTTCAAGTTATCTTGCCAAGGCTGATTAATAGGTGATTACTGTTAGGTTGATTTGATTTGATGGATCTGTAGGTTTTCGATCTGATATTTTGCAGAGAGAAGTTGAATAATGCACGTACAATTGCTTCTGTTCTGTATGAAGTATTATATGCAGTTACACAGGCAACTGGTCATCAGGTTTTCTTTTGCCTTCCTATCTTAGTTTTAACTTATTTTGGGTTCCATAAATAGCAAGAAATATTGTTGACATCTTTCGTATCATTTTTGCATGAATCACAGCTTCATGGTGATAGAGGCTCGATTGATAATGTACAATACAATATCTTGCCACTGGGTGGTATTGGAGTTCATCAACCTATCATGCAACTTCCAGAGGTCTGTTATTGTACATACTGTTAATTTCAGTAAAAATCATATTGTTAGATAAGCACCACACTGTTTCCAATGACTCTGTAATATTACTTTGTACACTTAATGCTTGTGCAATATGAAAAATTCTAGAATGTTATGCATTATTGTATCCATGGATAAATTAGAGGAAAAGCTTTGTGACTAAAAGTCTTGCGCAGATTAAGGCTGCAGTTGCAGCTGTACGCAATATTCGTGGCTTACCTTTTGTGGAAGAATTCAAGAAACGCAAGGCTTCCAAGGCTTTCTTTGACATATTTGACTGGCTAGAGTTCTGCTTTGGATTTCAGGTGTTTACCATTGTGCAAATACGTTGCATAGTTTGTGTTTCATATATATATATATATATATATATATTGAGAGCTTCAAGTTTTAAAAATCATAATCATACTGCCCACATCAGACAGGGAATGTTTCCAACCAAAGGGAACATCTAATTCTACTTCTTGCCAACACCCACATCCGACAAAGTCATAAGCACACGTCGGTGCTGCAGGTATTGGTTGCATTAACTTTACTTTTAAAAGTTGTATTTTTCACCGTGCATAGAACCAATCTTGTCACTTCATATGAAGTTGTCAGATAAAGCATTGGATGGACTGATGAGAAAGTTCTTCAAAAATTATACAAAATGGTGCAAGTTCTTAGGAAGAAAAAGTAACATACGGTACGTTCGATACAATGATCTTCTAAACCAGGCTCCTATATTCTAGAATGAATATTGCTTTTCTTTCATCTTTCTTGATCTCTTGTATGTTGTATCAACTAGAGAATTTCAGCATGTAAATGGAGGTAACTGAGAATTCACCCCCCAAAAAAAAAGAAAAAGCAAAAGGAATGAAAGGAAACGTCTCCGTCCGCCAAGGATCTAAGCAATGAAGCATGTCTGTCCTGTGAGATTGACTGGACTGCCCATCGGATGGCAGAGGTGGAATGGAGATGAACGTCAGGAAATTAGTTAAATTTAGCGAAATATTTTTGACAAATGGAAACTTGTGGCTTATTGGATAGATCATACTAGGGGCTCTGTTCAGTTCAATTTTTGAAGCTGACTGTTCTCACAGGTCAGTCGATCCATCTATTTTGGATGGATTGGCTGCTTTATATATTATTGACATTGTTTTCCCTTTTGGAACAGAGCACAGATTGTTCAGGTGCAGTTTTGATGATATTTGTATCATAGAAAACTTGAAGAACCTTATCACTATAACATTATTATTCTGGTGTAGACTTGATTTTGATTTTGAAAGTTAAAGAAACTCTATGAGATTTTAGAGATCCTAAAGCACTATGGCATTTGGTCTCCTGGTGTACATGTTCCCTAGGTTTGACTCGAAGAACCATACTTCTTATGCTGAGGATTAATAGGGTGGTAAATTGTACAGGTTGGCATTGTTTAGGGCTTGTGGCTTGGCTCAGGTAGGATTCTACCAGGTGAGTAGGTAGGGGGAGGGGGAAGAATAAGATTATAAAACAAAAAATGCAAGTGGGCACAGAAGTTCTCCCATGCCTGTGTGCTTGGTATGGGGACTCTGGTACGTGGAAGATTCATATTTTCCAGCTTGCTTCATTTATATGCTAATAGGAAGATTTTGTCACCAAGACTTTGGAATAATTTGTGAAGTTCTTTACTAGATTAATAACCTAGAAATTTTGTCATTAAAAATTCATATTTTCTCAAGTAGATTATCTGCAGTTTTCTGATCTGTTGATACCCTAGACAACCCATTATGCCATATTTTCACATCAGTCATGCTTGTGATGTAGATATTCTTTTACTTCACATTAGATTCTCATTCTGCTTTCATTCATGTTGTAGTTTTCAAAACTTTCCACAATTACGACTTTCTTTGAATGAGTATGTGGATTTATAAATTTCATATTCATTGTTTTTTCTAAAAAAATTTTAAAATTAAAGTTTCACATCCATTATTGTCCACTATGACTAATTTTGTTTTCTGGATAACAATTTTTGCTATTTGTCTTATGCTCCTGTTATATTTCATGTTTTTGAGTTGTTAGCATCTTCAGTTCTGGATAATCATAAAATCTGATCTCTGAATGAATTTGTTTGTTTATGTAGGTTACCATATGTGAAACAGGAAGCCCAACAATATAAAGTGTTGTACATAGCTCTATATCTTCTAATATGGGGGAAGCTGCAAATTTGCGGTTTATGCCAGAGTGTCTTTGTTATATATATCACCATGTAAGATGCAATGACTACTTCATTTTCTAGAATGAGTAATGAGTTCACATCTGCATTTGGTTTAGTAGTTATTTGGAAATTCTTTTGACCCTACCATCCTCTTTGTCATTTTCATCTTCGGGTTCTTTTTTCAATTGGCAAAATAAATAAAAAAAAGGTTAGTTCAGCAGTCTTATTCGTGCCAAGCATGTCATAAGTTGGCGTTAAAAAAAGTTTTAACGGAAGGGAGGTAAACTTCTGCGCCCAATAGTTCTCTCAAGGGACTTTTAAAGACTTCTGCAAATATCATGCATGACTTCAGTTTTTCAGAGCATGAAGAAAAATTTACTGTCAATAGGCATTACGTAAGCCTTTGGCAGGATTCAACATGCAAACCAAAGTTAGTCATATCTTATAAGCAAACTCAAAAATGTTCAAGTCATTCCCTTTGAACTACGACATTAATCCAACCGTGTTCTTCTGTTGATCGACAACAATCCTGGATATGGCACAATTTTCAATTTTGAATCCAGTTTGGGGAAGAAATGTCTTAAATCATCTGTCCATGACTTCCATGAATTCCCTTCAACTTTTCAAGCAATTTGAACAATTAAGCAAGTGATATATCAGGCAACAGCTAGTTTTTGCCCTCTGACATTAAATTTGGCTCGTCTGTCTTGCAAACCTTCTATCCTCTTTAATCTGATCTCTCCTCTTTACTCTTCTTTGCAGAGTACTTAGTTAATAAGGAAATCTGGAAACTTTTTGGTTGACATTCTGAAACAAAATATATGGCAATTTTACAGGATGGAGGCGGCAATGTGAGGGACGCATAGATAAAAGCATGTAATATGATTCATGTAAATTAGTCTATTGTATCTACTCATCAAATGTTTCGCGTAAGAATGAGACTAGTTAGATTTGCAAGTTGCAAAGCTTGCCTGATACAGAATCTCTGAAGCAAGTCATTGTCAATAAAGCTCTTAATTGGCCAAATCCATCTTGAAATTTAAAGTCCTGCATGAAAAAGTTTTATCGCAAAATTATAAAAATTACCAAATAGAAGTGGCTACAGAAAAACAATATATGTGCATATGATCTCTCTTTTATATTTACCTTACTTTTATAGTACGGATGCAATGCTAATCTTCAGAAGAATGCTCAATCTTTAACTTCTATTTCTTGTTCAGATGGCGTATGAAATGCATAGCATGTTAACAGGTGCTGTTAGCTTGACGACATGGGAAAAGGTTATGCCAGCATATGGAGGAGAGAAAGAAGCTTTTCTTAAAAAGATTGTCAGCCCAATTTACAGTGTTATACAAGAGGTAGTTTGACATGGGTTCTTTTATTAGATCTTTTGGTATTGTAATCTGACTGTGTTTCCATATTTCAAGGAAGTCAAGAAGAGCAAAAATGGAACTGCCGATCATTCTACTTGGAGAAATTATGATGATCTTAATGAATACTTTTGGTGAGAATAGGAAATTAGATGCATTTAGTGCTTACTGGTAATTGCTAATTCATTTTTTTTTCACGGAACTGAAAATGACTTTTGTTATTACATGCCTACAGGTCTCAGGCTTGTTTTGAAATAGGCTGGCCAATGCGTCCTGACCATGACTTCTTCCATGCGAAATCTCATCGGGATAAAAGTGAAAGAAATAGTGAAGGAAATAGTGAAGGAAATGTCTGGATTCGGTTGAGGAAGTGGAAAGAAAAGAGAAAGATGAAGAAAGATGAGGAGCAAGGGGTATGCCATATCTTATTGCAGTTATAGTTGCATGGGATAAATTTTGAAGTGCTAACCTAAAACTATGCATAAAAAAACATTTAATTCTGTGTCACTAAGACAAATATCGTTTTACTCACTGGCCTTTTCTTTTTAACTATCTATGTTCAAATTTGAATCCAGATTTATGTTTTCTAAGTTTGCGCCTGTACTTTTTACTTGGTTTTTCTGTTTAGTCATCCATTGCAAAAATTGGTGGAAACTATACAAAAGTGACCGGGAGGGGCAGAAAGGGTTTATTAGCAATTGTGATGAGTTTGGATTTCTGATAGATCAAGGGAGAACAGTTGTCTCCTCTCTTGAAAATAATGGCAAATTTTGGTAATCGTCTACTGATTCTATGTGTTCTGACAATTCCTCTGGTAGCTGAGGGAAGTGTTAAATGAACAGAAGTTTGGAAAGAATGCTTGACTATGTATATGCAGAAATATGAAAGCAACAGTGTTGGGAGTCAAGAGGTTCAAGCAGGGCTTGAAGAATGCACTAGCATGTCACTAGCTGGGAAGCCATACTTCAGTTTAACTGAATGGTGTGATTTCGGGAAGAAAATTTGGGGAAGCAAAATGCACCTGAATCATCACCCTCTTAAACGTCAGGTGCACGAAGAACTGCTGTACTAGGTGCTGGCTAAAGCATGAGTTTTGTATCCTGTGAGTTGAGAAAAATGTAATCATGTCTGTATTGGGAAATTTTCCACCAGAGTTATTATCAGGGTGTTCTTCATTAAGAATATAAAGGATATGACAAAGTACTTTTGTAGCATGGCTGCTTTAATATCAAAGGTTTTAAAGTCAACACATGGTAGCTAGTAAGAAGGAAAAGAAGGTTCTCTTGGAGTCTTTAAGTTCGTTTAGAATGCAGCCTTGCGAGTTGCAACTACCTTTTTCCAGTTGGTTTTACTTTCAATAGTTCTGTTTAGACTTCTTGTAGAAAGCCGTTGATATTTGTTATTATGAAATATCTATTTTGTAGCTCATTGATGAAAGTAAGAAAGTTCGCAGATTTATGAAATTCTGTTGCTATTATACCCTTCTTCGCTAGAAGATAGAATTCTAAAAATCCATGTGCAATCATTTCTCAAGACTATATCCTTCATATCAAGTAGCTAGTAATATGTTGCATTATTTATATGACTATGGTGTAGTAATCTCCTGCTTTGTTTCATTCTTGCCGTTTGTTTTGTTGTCTTCTGTTTGGTTGAATTATTGTATGGGAATGAAGTTCTGAACTCCACAATGTTAATTTGAAAAATCTTTCCATCAACTATTCATCTCTAATAAATCTAGGGTAGGCATGCTCCAGCTGCTGACAGGCATCATAAAATTAGTCAGAGGTCATTTGGCATATTCTTTATGGGAGGTTGCTTGCGGAGTACATATGTAGCCAATCTTTTGGTTTTGGACAAATGCTTGGTTGTGTTAGTTTGAGTTGTAGGAAATTTTTTTATGCAACTTGAAGAGTCTATGATAGCTTGCTGTCTCTGGAATCTATTATGTTTTCCTGGCCTTGCATTTTTGTGTTTAATATTATTTTCTTGTTTTGCAATAGCTTCAGGATACTGTGGAAGAGGAGCCTGTGGTTGAGGAAGATAAAAAAAGTGGCTTGGAAAAACAAATTTTGTTGAGGTGCGGTCATTTTTGCAGATCTTTAGAAGTTTCGATAGAATGTGGAGCTTTCTAATTTTGGCCCTTCAGGTAGGTGGCAAAAATCATCCTGTAAATATCTAATTGTGTTGGATTTACAGTGTTAAGCTCTCTTTCTTTCTTTCTTTCTTTCTTTCTTTGTAGGCACTGATTATTATTTCATGCCATGATCTGAGCTCTCCTCTTCAACTGATTGAAACAACAATTCTGGAGGATGTAATGAGCATTTTCATCACATCTGCAGCACTCAAACTCATACACGGTAAGGTGTTATCCTGGAGATGTGATCTGTTTATGTGCAGGACATTGTTTTATAAAAGCATATGATGCTAGATAATCTTATGGTGTATACTTTGACATTATATAATATAAAGTATAAAATTCAAGAATATACTTGCTATCCTGTTCTGGTCTTTAATTGCGCCATTGGAACGAAATGAGAATCCTAGATAAAAAGAATACACTTGCACTCTACATGGTTCCTGAAAGTCAGGTTTAGTTTTCCTTTCCTGATTGAGAGACCTTGGGCTCCCTTTGGCTGGAACCATATCCTTCTCCAACCCATTTTATGCTATCTATGTAGAGCTGCAAAACAATTCAATGATAATATATATGTAGGGCAGAGAAAGACTATCAAAGGATCACTTGCTGTTACTTGGACTGCTATGGCCATGTTGGGCTGTTGAGTCTGGAAATGGGTCTAAAGTTGGACTCAAATATTTGTTGAAAATTTTGCTTCTTGTTACTCTAAAGAGTTTAAGCGTTTGTACACCTGTCAGAATGCTGACTTCCCTAGACGGGGACTTAAAAAGTGAAATTAGAGTCCGAGTAGCATAGGTATCCATTATTGTTGGTGTATTCAAAGGTGGACCAGCAGTTACATTGTGTTACATATTTACTTAGAACTTCTAGCTGTTTTAAAGCCTTTTATGGGCAGTTGCTAGTCTAAAAGGTTGATATTTCTCTGCAGCTATTCTTGACATTGCGTTTACATGGAAAGCAAGGCGGACAATGGAATACCACCAAAGATTGAAATATATTTTGAGGTTGATTATTGCAACGATATGGACTATAGTTCTTCCTGTATTCTTTGTGAATACCAGACGAAAATATACTTGTTATTCCATCCGACCGGGGAATGTTCTTGGAGACTGGTGTTACTCATCGTACATGGTGGTGGTTGCTGTTTACCTATTGACTAACATGGTTGACATGATTTTTTTCTTTGTTCCTGCGGTTGGAAGATATATTGAGACCTCAAATTACAGGATTTGCACTGTTTTGTCATGGTGGACGCAGGTAGGACATAGGGCAATGTTCTCATTTTCCCATTAAAAAGAAGGATAAAAAGGAGGAAATTCTACATCTTGTTTGATCAAATATCTTTTCGATTTTTCTTTGCATGGTTTCACATTCAAGTTATGCTTTTATTTTTGATGAGGGGTGGGTTTATTTGGCTTGTCTTCAAGGGTATGTTCAACCATTCTGTTTGTCTTCATCATATTCCCTTTATTTTATTGTATTTTATATGTTTTTTTGGGGGGGATTGTACTGGACTACAATTACTAAGCCAAGAAGTCATTCTCAAAGTTTCTATTCAGCAAATTTGTGCCATTGTTGTTTATGTTGATTAGTTTCCTGAACTCAATATTTCTCTAATATGCTTAGCATCTGATTATATACGTAGTTTTTTTCCTTTTTGTTTTGTCTTTTTCATGTGCTCAGATAATGCTCTTTGTAAGTTATACCTATTTATTTACTTTGCTGCTTACGACAAGTTCTTTACTTCTGCAGCCTAGGTTATATGTTGGGCGTGGAATGCAAGAAGACCAACTTTCTGCATTCAAGTACTTATTCTTATTCCTTCGTCTCCATCCTTGTTAGGTTTTAAATCTCAAATTTTTTACAACCTCGTGTTTTGTTTGATAGGTATATGCTATTCTGGGTGCTCCTACTGCTCAGTAAACTTTCATTCAGCTATTATTTTGAGGTAAGTAAATGTACACATATCAATAAAATAACGACTCAGTTCCCTTAAATGTTTATACATCAAACTCAGGCATTTTAGATATGCAAGGAATCATGCATACGAACTTTGTAGTGCGAAACACCATGAGATGAACCATTGTTAGAAAGGTCATCTAAAATGTTTTGAAGTTTGAGGTTAGTATAATGAATTTGACAGCCTGAGCATGCTAGACAAGAGCAACTGATGTTGCCAATAAAGATGCAGCTTAAATCTTTAGACATCTAATTATACTGACGGGATCAATTGTACCATTCTTTTGGTTGTTTACTTAATGGCTTCTGAAAATATATCTGCTGCGTCTTTCATTATATTTGAGGTTTCCAGAAATGCCCACAAAAAAAAAAAAAATCAACTGCATACATGATTTTTCAAAAACTTTTACTGTGGGTCTCTTGGAATCGGTCTCTCTGCAGGTGGAAATGCTTGCAAGGGTAAGGCTGCCTACATCAGGATCTCCTTGTACCCCATGCAAGTGGGACTTGCATTGGGAGTTATTGTTATTCTGGTTGTTGCTGCTGCTGTTGCATCAGTATTCATCAGCAGCATTAATTAGCTATAAGTTACTTGTGATAAGTTGAAAAGAACATGCCTTAATCTAATTGATTTACTTGTGCCAATGGTTTTGCAGATACAACCACTTATACAGCCAACAAGGGAAATCATGAGAATTGATATGGATAGTTACGAATGGCATGAGCTTTTCCCCCAAGGTAATCTCCATTTCTGTTGACTATGATTCGAAAGACACCCCTTTTTTCGGTTTGATTACTCAGAATCTAACACACAAACTTGCATACTCGTTCAGTAAAAAGTAATGCTGGTGCAATTGTTGCTATTTGGGCTCCCATCATTCTGGTAAGTTCCCTAGGAAATAGGGAGAAGTCAAGCAAGCCAATTCTGTGCTAAGAAAATTTTCATTCCAGCAAAACTATCCTTTCTATCTAAGAGTAACTGTTTGACATTTACACTTAATGCATTGGGATGCCTCAAAACTGAGGTCTGCTTTTCTAAAAAGTGCTACTAATAAAAGACCTTTTTATAACATATGATATAGTTTTATCTTTAAATTTAAAGTTTTGTATTTAAATACATATCATGTGCTAATGAGACAACTGGAGTTTTTTTCTGCTTAAGATGAGACAGGATGAAAGCAATTCCAAACGTATGAAGCCACCGTCCTTCCTTGTGCTCAAAAACTCTCCAACCCCTTCCCAGAAGCCTAAGTGTATCTTCTTTCATTCATAAAGCAAAAATGAAAGAGAAAAGTAAGATGGAAACGTAGATGATGGCAAAGAAACCTTTCCATCTAAC
The DNA here is from genome assembly GCA_021018815.1 of Talinum fruticosum. Classification (NCBI taxonomy): domain Eukaryota; kingdom Viridiplantae; phylum Streptophyta; class Magnoliopsida; order Caryophyllales; family Talinaceae; genus Talinum; species Talinum fruticosum. The sequence goes on along the minus strand of JAITYX010000139.1, from coordinate 186,109 downwards.
TTTTGTAGTTCTATAGAGCTTACCTCCACAGGTATTCCATAAGAAAGCAGGAGCTTTAGAGAGGAAAGCTCTGAAAATGCCCATTTTACTTTTAAAAGGAAATTAGTTGCATCAATTAATTAGGAGATAAACTGCAAGTGACAGAAGCAGAGTAGCCAACTGAAACTCTAAAGACCCAAAGTCCATGCCAAGCTTGCTGTATGTCTTTCCAAGAGAACACAGGAAAAGCCAAAGAGGTAGGCATCTAATGTGAGGTTAGAATGTTAGAGAAACAACATGATCCCATTACCCAAAAAAAAAAAAAATTCAGTGTACCTCTTCCACAAAATTTGATATTCCCGTCAAGTGACAGCAAACAAAAATCAGAAGAAGCAGTCATCATCAGAGAGTCTTTCAGTCCTATCCTCTAAAAGTCAAAACTCAAAACTCAAAACCATCATATTTTTCCTCAGATGATCTCAATGGTAGCTGGTCACTTCCATTTCTTTGCATTGCCTCACCAATCTATGCAACAAACATTAGCAATTTCACAGTACAAAAATAATTCACCCCCCTTCTGACCAGAAAGGATTATTGACAAACATGCCGTGAGTTAGAAAGAGCTTGATTCAGGCCTCCTGTTTTCCAATTGGAAAATGAAAAATTTGTGACTCCCAATTGTCCATTACATGAAATTGTTTCCTAAAGTGAACATGTTCTTGGATTTCAAGAGGAATTTTCTTATTCATGGATTTACATTGTCCTCTTGTTTCTTTAGGCAGTTGAAATGAAACTGTGCAAATTAGGTCACTATGATATATTTGTTTGACCTCATCATCCTTCAGGTATACTTTATGGACACACAGATTTGGTATTCTGTTTTCTGTACGGGTTTTGGTGGTTTATATGGAATGTTGCATCATCTGGGTGAGGTGAGCACCAGCTTGTGCTTCTATTCTCTTCTTCTGTTGTGACATGTTATGTCGTCTCACCCTCTTTTCCCATGTACAGATTCGTACTATGGGGATGCTCAGAAGTAGATTTCAATCATTGCCTTCAGTATTTAATGCCCGCTTAATCTCACCATCATCAAAAATTGATAGAGAAAGACAAAAGAATGGATTTTTGAATAGACTGAAAAAGGTATCGTCTTGCAAATTTCAAATGAAAGATCTGGTGTTAATTTCTTATGCTATTTTCTGGTATTTCGCTTCTTTTCTATTGAAAATAACATTGTCTTAGGAACCAAAAGCCCGAAAGAATGAGATTGCGAAGTTCGTTATATTGTGGAACCAAATAATCAAAAGTTTCAGAGAGGAGGACTTGATAAGCAACAGGTGTGTATCTTCTCATGATTCTCCTCTCATGTCCATTCTTAAGAGAAATTCTTATGCGAATTCACTGCTGCAACAGAGAGAGGGATTTGATGGTGATGCCTTTGTCCTCAGAAATATTATCTGGCCGTATTCGTTGGCCAGTTTTTCTTTGGCAAATGAGGTATTATGTCTGCATTTCACCCTTTGCTTAACCAAGCTAATTTTTTTTTTTTTTATTGAACCAGTTGTTATCGTTTTGTCGTTGTGTCAGTTCTCCACAGCATTGAGCATTGCCGTGGATTTTGTCGGAAAAGACGAAGATCTTGTCAGAAAGATAACTAAAGATAGTCTCATGAAATGTGCAGTGAAGGAGTGCTATGATTCTCTAAAAATATTCTTGAAATTGTTATTATAGGAGAGCTTGAGAAAAGGTAGAGAATGACATCTATGAATTTGCCTTTTTGTTGAACTTTCCTGACATGTTTTTCCATCATGGATCACTCTACTAATGGTTATCTCTGGCTATCCAGAATTGTTTCTGGTTTAATAGCTGAAATAGAGGAAAGCATTCAAAGATCAAGTCTTCTTGATGATATTCAATTGAGGGAGCTGCCAGCTTTATGCAGTAAATGCACTGAATTGGTGGAACTACTGGTAAGTCTTAGATTCTGTGGCTTAGTCTTTAATGGTTTCTGATATGTATTCTTTCCTTCAAAGTTTGAGGCATGTCAAGTGATAAACCATGCTCAGGTTGAGGGAATGAGCATCAATATGTTGAAGTAGTGAAAGTACTCCAAGATATCTTTGAGCTAGTGACAAACGACATGATGATAAATGGCTCCAGGTTTGTTCTATAGTCTGATTCTGATATATATATATATATATAAAATATTTTATTTCCGCAGGTATCAGCTTGCTTGGCCAGTATGGTCTCTTGGGGTTGTCATTAGAGACTTGGTTTATATCTACCAACATTGGCATTCCTCCTTCCCTTTATGTCCGGTTTCTTTTTTTTTTTTTTTTTTTTGGGGGGGTTCATTTCTTTGTTGATTAGTTTTTTTACCATGATATTATCAATGTGAAATGTTTGCAGAACATTGGATATGTTATACTCTTCTGAGCAGAATTTAGAAGATTCAATGTACTTCACTGAAAGGGTTCAGCCAGAAGTATTTGCATCAAAGGATTGTATTCATTTTCCTTTGGCTGATAATGGGGCTCTTCATGAGCAGGTAATCATTCTTTCCTTTGTCTGTTTATCTTCTGTACATGTTTTCAATAAATTTATTTTTAATTATAAAGACCCAATCCAAGTGTTGATAATCCCTTGCCATCGTTGAACTATCCAAATATCACCAAGCTGGCTTTTTGCATACAACTGTATTGTTGCGGAAGGAACTGGAAGCTAGTTTGCCCTTTTTCTTGAAATGATAATGAGTTCAGAATGTATAGGGCACTCAATATCTGTGTACAGATAAAGTGCTTGAAGACATGAGCATCAGCACATGAAACTATGCAAACAAACCAGTTACTACTTGTTTATTCAATGATCTAATTTTAAATTTGACAGATTAAACGGTTTCTCTTGCTACTTACTGTGAAAGATAGAGCTATGGACATTCCTGAAAACTTGGAAGCTCGGAGACGCATCTCTTTCTTTGCTACCTCTCTCTATATGAATATCCCTGATGCTCCTAAAGTGCGCAATATGCTGTCATTCAGGTGAGATATTATAACTTGTTTTCTTCTGTCAAATGTTAGATAGGAAAAATTGTGCCTGTTATAATTTAGATGATCAGATCACATCACACAGGTCAATTTAGGTAAATTAGCATATCCTCATCATGACGCCATCTCATATCCTGGTGGATAGTTGTTCAAGGGTAGTACTTCTAAGAATATAGGCCTTTTAGCCTAATATTATTTTGGTCAACTAACATATCCTCGAGAATCAATCACTATGTGGGGCCAATAGTGTTGTGAGCTACAGTCCCTGTTATCATCCTGCAGGTCTATTCCCTCCCCCATAACAATAGAAAAAGGAAGCAAATGGGAAGGAAATGCATGAAGTTGTGTTAGAGAGATGTTTAACTGTCAAATTTATCATATCAAGTTAGCATTGATTTATGCAATCCCTGTCACCGTTCATCTTGGTCGGGGTCTTGTGCCTTCAATGCCCATTAGAACGGTTCTGTCTGATCATTTTGGGTTTAACAAAAATTTAGACATATGGGAATAAAAACTGAAATTTCTCTGGAATATTCTTAGTGTATTTTGTATGGATGCTGGTTTCCATGCACAGCCAACCAACTGAGCAATTACCTCGGGGTTAACTTAGGGTGGGGTGTGAGAGGACTCTGTCTGTGCATGTGGTTATAATAGAGATCTCCATTTCAATGGCCTAGAAGATGGATGTATTTTTTTGCCTACTTTGCTGTGACTGGAGATCTTTTAGTACTTTGTATAGATAGACTATGCATGAAGCACAAGGCATAGGTTACAAATGGTGTTCTCTTTTTGGTACAGTGTGTTGACCCCGCACTACACAGAAGAAGTGAAATTTTCTACGGAAGAACTTCTCTCGAGTCAAGAACAAGTGTCGATCATCTTTTACATGACAGAGATATATCCAGGTTCTTTGATCCTACATTTCTGTTTTATTCGTAATTGTTTTTCTCCTATGACTTCTTGATCAATACTTTTTACTTTGTTCTAGACGAGTGGAAAAACTTCTTACAGCGTGTTGGGTGTGACAATCTAGACTCAGTATTATTCGAAAAGGAGGATGAGCTTAGGAATTGGGCTTCATTTCGAGGCCAGACTTTGAGTAGAACAGGTAAATATCAAAGATCAAATGCGTGCAACTTAATTTTGAGCTAAACTCAATGGCAGATTTTGGGTTTTCTCCTATATATAACATCTCTTTTGTTCTGGCAGTCAGAGGAATGATGTACTACAACAAAGTCTTGAAACTACAAGCCTTCCTTGACATGGCAGAAGATGAAGGTTTGCTTTCCTACTCAGACTCTTTTGGATCTTATTGAGCTTGTAATAGGATTGAACTGTAATTTGCATGCTAACCATATGTTCATAAGAAAGCTCACATCCTCTTTGTCTGTTTGTATTCTGTTGATGGCTTGCTTGGTCATTCAGATATTCTTCATGGTTATGATGCCCTTGAAAGGGGAACGATGCTTTAGCTGCTCAACTGGACGCATTAGCTGACCTGAAATTCACATATGTAATTTCATGGCAAATGTTTGGTACTTGTAAATCTCAAAGAGATCCTCGTGCAGATGACATATGTGATCTACTGAACAGGTATTACTTCAATATGGTGATAAATTCCGCCAGCAGTACTTTAATTTCAAAAAGTATGATCTTATGAAAGTTCATATGATCTTTTATATTTGATCAACTAGGTACCCAGCTTTACGTGTTGCATATGTGGAGGAGAAGGAAGAAATTATTGACAATGAAGTTCAAAAGGTTTATTCATCTGTGTTGGTCAGAGGAACTAATGGTTATGACCAGGTAATGCACAAAGAACATAAAGAATTTAAGAAAAATTTAGATGCTACTGCTTACGCCAGTTGACTTTCTACATCCTCTTGAGAGGAATCATACATTAATGCCTGCTGGTCAAATTTTATAGGAAATATATAGGATAAAGCTTCCAGGTCCACCTAATATAGGGGAAGGAAAGCCAGAGAACCAAAACCATGCTATAGTTTTTACACGGGGTGAAGCCCTCCAGACAATAGACATGAACCAAGTACGTCTACATTTCCACAGAAGATTTTTATTTTACAAACTTGCACTCCTTACATCCTGTGTATTGTCAGGACAATTATCTGGAAGAAGCTTTCAAAATGAGAAATATTCTGCAAGAATTTAGTAGAGATCAAGGACATGGGCCTCCAACAATTCTTGGTTTACGAGAGCATATATTTACTGGGAGGTCAGTTCTTATGAAGTAATTGATATTGCTGATCTTCTTCACGTTTTTTAACCCAATATTCTGGTAAGAATAGTAAAGCTTAAATGATTCTTTAGGTTCTTTTTTCCCTTTGCTAGTTTAGAACCATAAAAATTTTGACTTTTATATACATGTAGCATAATGTTAACTTCTCCTTTACTTTCTTCTATGTCTGTTGTTCTCACAGTCAAATGAATCGCATAGAAGTGGATCAAAGTAACCTGTTTTTCTTCAATCATAGCCAATCTCAGCTAGATTATAAGAAGGAACTAGATTGACATGCATCTTTCAATTTGCAGCACTTACCTAAAGCTTCAGGATTTAAGAATCACAAAAACATCTTTTCTTCATTAGCATGTTGCCTAACAAAACCATTTCGAACTTTATAAAGACTGTGTTTCCAGGAAAACTGGTTGAGTGAATCATGACTTAGCAACATCAAAAGAGTGAAATAAAGGAGTACCTACCTGGAGGATGCTAAATAATAGAGGAGAGGATATTTGGTATTAAATTCCTGGGATGAACCACAAAAGCATGCTAATCTGCTCATTTTATCCCTTCTAAGTGCATCAAACAGCCAGGCTCAACCACGATCACTGATATGAAAGACTGCCTTTTCAATCAGTCATGAAGGAGAATTGATTGATTGTACTAGGACATGGCATTGAACTAGCTTATTGGTGATCATATGCATTTCAAGTCCCTAAATGGTGAAACTTATGGCCAATCAATGTAAGAAAGCTGAGATCAAGGTGTCTGCAGCCCCTTTTCCTAGAGAGGCTGAGTAGTTAAAGCACTGATAAAGATCAAAGCACTGAAAAGATGTATGAAGTTGCTTGTCATATTAATGTGGCAGTTCGGACGTTCCTCTTCCTCTGGCCCATGACAACAGACAACCGCTTAATGTTCTGCGCTCAATTACCTGATGTGAATGGGTTGAGGCAGCCTAGCAGAGGACACTGAATGGGGCATCTGGACCTCACTTGGCCTACACTGACTATACCAAAACTTTCTTGACCATTAGAACTTCTATTTTAAACCAACGTTATATTAATAGGCAACAAATTCGCTCAACATGACCCCGCTCAGGATCAACCCAACCTAAACCTGAAAGAATGATCCTTTGCCAGGTGTTACCTGTCTGCTTACTCTTGGAGGGAGAGAAAAGTTGGACTTTAATATACTCGATTTCAACTCTGAAACTTTTATCATCTTATTTTTTAATTTTATATTCATCTATCAACGTAATGCTAACCAGATAAAAAATCCTCTTTGTTGTCCTAGAGTTCTCAGCATACCTGTATGGCAATGAATTATTGTATACGCTGTCACTGAACTAGACCATATGATTACACTTAATGTATGCAGTGTTTCTTCCCTAGCATGGTTCATGTCTTACCAGGAGACCAGCTTTGTTACGATTGGTCAGAGACTTTTGGCCAATCCTCTCAGGTAAACTATGTTTCCATGCTCTCAATAAAGACTTTGTGTTCTTGCTGCATGCTTATGTACTAAAAGAGCATATAGAAACCACTGAATGTTTGCTTTTTTAGGTCATAAGTGCATGACATCTTCTTAAACTATTGGTATAGCTAGTGAATGTCTTTTGTATATGTATTTCAACTTATTATCTAGATCATATTTTAACGATTGATCATACTTGTTGATGCATCCAAACACAGGGTACGATTTCATTATGGACATCCAGATATATTTGACAGAGTATTTCACATAACACGGGGTGGTGTCAGCAAAGGCTCAAAAACAATAAACCTGAGTGAAGATGTGTTTGCGGGTAGGAATTAGGAGTTAAGACTGTGCAACTATCCTTTTGTTTGTCAGAGTTTTCTGTATTTTTTCCTTTTCCTTTTTTTCCCCTGAGAAACCATTTATGTCCAGGATTCAATTCTACATTACGACGTGGATTCATCACCTACCATGAATATATGCAAGTTGGAAAAGGTCGTGATGTTGGGCTGATTCAGATATCAAAGTTTGAAGCCAAAATTGCCAATGGGAACAGTGAGCAGACTCTCAGCCGTGACATTTACCGCCTTGGGCGTCGGTTTGACTTTTTCCGAATGTTATCTTGCTACTACACAACCATTGGATTCTATTTCAGTAGCCTGGTACCCTTGTCACTCTCTATCTTTGTTGGCCCTTTGTCCTGCCTTTCTTTTCTTTCTCATAATGTCAATGCTCTTTGCTTCTAGGTGATTGATTTTGCATCTCCAACATTCTCCTTCGACCTATTGCATGTTTCTCATGCTATTGATCCCTTATAATAGTAGTTTCAGATAATGCTTTGTCATTTCATTTGACTCTCTTTCAACTCGGTAATCAGTACAAAATATTTTGTCGAAATTTTTTTATGGGTCTCTTGGAATCAGTCTCAGAATCGTTTGCGGTGACAGTTCTGTTTCTCATGACAAATACACACAATCAGAACTGAGAAACTCTGCCTTTTGACGTCATCTAGACTCTGCCAGAGATATTCGGCATAAGAGAGTGCAAAGATTCTAGCATGCAACCTGTTACGTCCATCTTCATCTGTTTCACCCATTTGAAAAATTTAAGTTGTGCAAAGTTCTAAGAACATGGACCCTCAAAACTGTAGTCCCCTCCAAGTAAAAACCAAAATTCCTATGTATTTGAATGGAACCATTGCAATTTTGAAATAATTGCTAGCTACATTGCATAGTAATAAACAGAGGAAAATGCTACTGGTTCCTTTTGATTTTGTCAATTGTCCTGATCATGAACCCAAAAGATAAAGTAGTCACTAGACTAAATCAGTTGGAACATATTATAGAGGATAGATTGAGATATATTTGGATAAATCGTGATGAAAACTTTTATATGAAGACTCAATTATCAAAAGTAGTGCACGTACCTTGAACTGCCTTAGAACTGCAGGTTTGGTTCCCTACTGGAACCACTCCCAAAAGTTGGGGACTGGCTCTGATGATCCAACAATGCACTTCTCGGACTGAGAAAGCGGAACTGCTTGACGTTGCATATTAGAACTCATTAAAGGTCAATCACTTTGTATTTCACATGGGTGTCATAATTGTATGAATTAGTTTTATGACTGATACGGGACTTAATGGAGCTATTTTACAAATAATCTCTCATGGATTTATTGATGTAACCTTTTTGTCCCTTTAGTGGGAACTAGTTAGGACAGAATAGATTGAAATCTGGTTCAGTTCTAGGTTTTGGATGTGGGGTACCGCATTTGCTCACCTCTCAATGAATAGATTTTCTGTAGATTTCAGAAATTCCTAGGCTATAGTTTTCACTGTGCAATTGACGTGTTTTTACTTCTTAGTATGGTTTCCTCTTTTGTTGCGAAGTATGCAGAAACTTTCTCATTGTTGTCCAGATGAGCAATAGAACATGGAATCTTATTCTAATCCATTTTCATTGCTCAAACCTTGCAGATATCTGTCGTTTCAATATATGTGTTCCTCTACGGGCAGCTATACATGGTTCTCAGTGGGCTGCAGAAAGCGCTCATAATTGAAGCCAGAGTTCACAACATACAATCATTAGAAACAGCTCTTGCTTCACAATCCTTTATACAACTGGGGCTCTTGACAGGCTTGCCAATGGTTATGGAGATTGCACTCGAGAAAGGGTTCTATACTGCCCTTAAAGATTTTGTGCTTATGCAACTGCAGCTTGCTTCTGTGTTCTTCACCTTCTCTTTTGGGACAAAATGCCATTATTATGGCCGAACAATTCTTCATGGTGGAGCCAAATATAGACCAACAGGGCGCAAGGTTGTGATATTTCATGCCAGTTTCACTGAAAACTACAGACTGTATTCAAGAAGCCACTTTGTGAAAGGGTTTGAACTGCTGGTCCTATTGACTGTTTATGATTTGTACAGAAAGTCATATCAGAGCAGCACGGCATATATGCTGATCACATATGCTATATGGTTCTTGTCATTAACATGGTTATTTGCACCATTTCTCTTCAACCCTTCTGGGTTTGACTGGCAAAGAATTGTCGATGACTGGAAAGATTGGAATAAGTGGATAAAGCAGCCAGGTGGTATAGGAATTCCACCGGATAAGAGTTGGCAGTCCTGGTGGGATGAAGAACAGGCACATATTTATCGTTCTGGATTGGGATCTAGGCTCATCGAGATGATTCTCTCCCTGCGCTTTTTATGTATCAGTATGGTCTTGTCTACCATCTAGACATTTCTGGACACAGCAACAACTTCCTCGTCTATGTGCTCTCGTGGGTTGTGATTGGTGTGATTTTCCTCCTAGCCAAGGTAAAACTGAAGTTTTACTCTTATCCACTTGCTATTGTTAGCTGAACTGCTTTTTGAATCTCACTTAGAGACAAAGAGGCAAACCACATGAGGGGGCCTAAATACTGGAGTTTGGTCCTCACCTGACAGATATTTAGACTTTGCAAATGGGCCATTTTAGTCAGGTTAATATGGGTTCTAATCAAAACATATAAGAGTATTCAGATTGAGTTCGGTCATTTTTGGTAGGGTCATATTTGAGTGTTGCTATTGGTTTTCTGTGACTTCATCAATCATATCTACAAGTAAATAAGTTATCTGACACTGTTCATGTGTTACACAGATGGTGAACGTGGGAAGATACTGGCTAAGTGACAATCATCAGTTTGCATTCAGGTTGTTCAAGGCATTTCTGTTCTTCGCTGTTGTGTCTACAATCATTACTCTTGTACTTGTTTGTCATCTTTCCACGAGGGACTTGATTGTATGCTGCCTGGCCTTTTTGCCTACTGGATGGGGTTTGATATTGGTAAGTTTAAATGCATTTATATAGTTCTCTGGTAGCCAAAAGTGGAGGCCTGTCGAACGGCCCAGGTTAGGATCAAACCCAATTGGCCAGCCCAGCCCTCTCCACCGAATTAAGCCTAGTCGACTTAGTAGGCTGGCTGGATTCATGGATTAGTAGCTTGCTTGGTCGTCCACAAATTGATCCCAGTTGGACCAAGCTCAATCTAGTCCTATTGATTTAGAGAAAATGGGAAAATTGAACCACTACGGTCTAAGTAAATCAGCCTCACTTCATTCCAGAGACAAGGCTGCTGCCCCCCCAAAAAAAAAGGTCTCTTGGGTGGGACTCTTAGGATATGGATTTGGATAAGTCAGAACATTCTGATCAATTGGATCAACTGGTCCAAAATGTTTCTGGGATAAGCCAATCCGGCATAACCTGAACCAGCCTAATTTGGGTCAGTCGACCCATTTTACCATTAGGTTGAAACTTAAGTATATCTTTTGGCTCACATGTTGAATTTGCAGATTGCACAAGTTATCAGGCCGTTGATAGACAAAACTGGGATCTGGAACTTCGCTCAGGTGTTTGCTAGATCTTATGACCAGGGGATGGGTGTAGTCCTTTTCGGCCCCATTGCTTCCTTGGCTTGGCTTCCAATCATATCAGCCTTTCAAACACGGTTTCTCTTCAATGAGGCGTTCAACAGGAGATTACAAATTCAGCCTATTCTTGCAGGGAAAAAGAAGCGTACATAGGTTACTTATTATTATTACACATTCTTGTATATTATACACTAAAATATCATTCACAAAGCCTTCTGATAGCCTCCTGTGAATAACATAGGAATATTATTTTGTACCTACCTAGAGAAAGAATGAAATTATTTCAATACAGGCCGTATTTTGCTCCATCAAGCTTCATATATATTACATTAGGTGACAACGAAACTAGTACCACAGTGCTCCACCTGGTTCAGAATCCATTTTAACAGGAAGGGTCCAATTGGTAAGCATTTTGAGCCTACATCACAACAAAAGCCAAGGAAACTTGGTTATGGAAGTTCACTAAGTGTATTGTATGAGTTGCATTGGTCGGAATGTCAAAAAGAAAAAAAAAAGAACTGAAACATTGAAAACAAATACATTTACCTTGTAGATAATTCACATTCAAAATTAAGATCTGAACCCCAATGTCTTTTATATTGACTGAAACATATATCAAACCCACATCTACAGGATTCATATACAGTGGTTAGCAGTACCTTTTGTACTCTATATATCACGCCTTACACATGGATATCAGAAAAATTGGAACTGTAACGTACAAAGGTCTATTTTCCTGCAAACCCAAAATTAGCAAGTGCCTCAACTATTCTCTCTTTCCAACCTCTTCATCTTCTGATTTCTGTCAGAACTGCAAACCATGCCATTGTGTTGCTTAACATGCCTGTCCAAATAGTCAGTCTCTTCATGGTGTAGTAGTAGGGACACAGTGCCTTTTAAATGTCCGATCACAGTGCAACCTCTCTACAACTTTATTGCAGGGATTAGGTTGCTTACATTTGACCCTTCTGCCTTCTCCCAAGGGAAAATAAAAAAGGGTCAACCATAGAGTGGACTTCACGGAACTGGTTTAGGTTCGTTGCCTATGCAAACTAGCCTTAGTTGTCGAATCGTCAGACTCCAAAATCATAGGGGGACTTCAGGCACTTGGTAAGGTTTGGTAAGTTTTATGCTTACCCAAGCCAGCCTTAGTTGTTGGGTCCTCTGCTGCCTCTGTAACATTACTAGTCAGGACAACAGTTGGAAGAGTTTGCATCTGTTCCATAGATTATATATCATTATTATCACCTCTTGTCATCAAATTTGAAGATAGAGGGACTCCTTCAGAAGATGTACCATAAACAGAGGACGATACCGAGTCATCACCTGAGGAATACTCAGATTCTAGAGGAAGTCCTTCAGAATTGTCAGAAAATTTTTTCGACCCTTTCCTTGAGAGGACTTGCTTTAGGTTACGTGCAGATTTTCCCGCATTTTTAAACATGCTCTTAGCGATGCCCTTCACATCATACTTGCTTGGAGTTTCAGGCAAATTCCCTATTGTATTGCTTGGAGTCTCTGGCAAATTACCTTTTGTTGCTTCGGCAGTAAGTGGCTGAGAAAGGCCATCACCCATCAGAAAGTTAGCTTGTACCTTTTTAACATGAATGGGTTTTACATTAGCATGTGGTGAAGGACAGGAATCCCCTAACACATTCCAAGCTTCTTCTCTCTTGGGATGCTTCTGTAGCATCTTGTGGAAACCTTTCTGGATTTTATGACCCAGTTTTGCTCTACGGCCAGATCTACTTTCATCGTCACTACTGCTTTCACTTTTAAATGCAGAATGGGGTGATAACTTTGTTGCCTCCACAGCTGATTGTCTTGATAACTTTGTAGCTTCCACAGGGACTCGGAGGATCTCAGTATCAATATGTCTTCCCTTTCCTTTCCTGGGCTCCCACGCCTGAGAAGTTTCACTTCCGGGGTGATGGACCCATATCCCTGTCTTCTTTTGCCCTTCAACATTGATAGGCTCAAATGCATCAGCAACTTTTTCAGACTTTTTCTGTGATGCAGTTTGGATGGATCCTTGCTCAGCCATCTCACTTCTGAGAGAATCTGGAATCTTTTTCTCAATCTTCACACCATCACCTCTGTGTTCCTTGGCCTGCAAGGATCCTCATTCCATCAGTATTGAAGATAAAACACCAAAATGAGGTTTTAATAGTTTCCACCTTTCTACGTCAAGCATGACAAAAGGACCCGGAAGGGTGGGGTTCTTTTTCTATTTCCCCTCCCCTCCTGAAAGCACCAGAAGAACCCCCCCAAAAAAAATATATATATCCCCCAACTTGCTAACTCTTTTTTTGGGGGGGTATAGGGTAAAGTATGTACAGAGCCAAGAGAGGAGAAGAGAGATGCACACAAATGAGAGTACGATGGGAAGGACAATCTGGGCAGTGCCCACATCAATTATGTCTTTCTTTTTACGTCTTTGTTTTCTTTTGTTGGGTGGGGAAGGGGAGGGTTCAGGGGATGAGGGGATAAAGCTCCAGGAGGGATTTAATCTTTAAAAAAAAAAAAGAGAGAAAAAATGGGTATTAGCAAATACCTTTCCATTGGTTTCATCTACAGTTACCGCTACATGCAATCTGCCCATCTTGATGTTCTCCAGAGCCAACCACATGTCATGCCTCTGGCCACCCCGAAGATCATTGATATTGACTGAACAATTTCTGCCGTAAAACAAAGGGAAATGAGTAAAACATTGGCAAAAACACCAAAAAGAGTTAGCATAATCACCATTACTATCATGCGATTATAGAGCAAAATAGATTCACCAAACATTCTCAGAACCAATTCAGCACATCAGACATCATTTCAGCATTTCTGCCAACACAAACAGAACAGTGCATGCATGTTTTTGGTCTGAAGGGAAGTCTCAAGCATCCAATCCTACATTGTAGTTGACGAAGATGAACATTGTGAGTGACAGGCTAGGAAGAACTGTGATGCCTATTTTGGTCTCAAAGAAAAGTGTCCGTAAGTCCATATCCATGTGAAAATAGCAGGAAAAAAATGTTCGCAAGTTTTCAGCCAAAATGGTGGAGTCAAGTGTCCATAAGATTCATCCATGTAATACACATCCATGTCAGAGCAACATAGAGCCCAAGATAAACTTCTGCATGTGTTTGGCATAAAAGTAAGAGCCATGTGCCTGCACGCATGCTAAGAGTGTCAAGTTTGAAACACAAGTGCTTCAGAGGAAACGAATTATACAAGCAACATAAATTGTCGTTATTGTAACCACTTTCCATAAATAGACAAAATATGCAGCAACCACAATCTCTGGATCTATAGTGTTTCAATTTCTCAGCCATGTGTTTTGACCTTATTACTCTAGTAATACACTTTTAAACTACTCACAATACCAAGAGAAAAAGAAGAAACTGAGTTTGATAGGAGAATCTGATCAAGATCAACCATTACTTCAAGCCTCCAAGTGATAGTAATATATCAAGAAGGGATAATAAACAGTACAATGGCTTCAAACAAGCATAAAAAAGAAATGACTAAAACATTTCCCTTTTCATATCACTTGGGACTTCCATAAGACACATATTAGAAGTAGCAACCATAAGAGCTTAAGGACGAACCCAAGATCACTATCAACAAAATGGTCTTTGTCACGGACTAGAATTGCCAACACATTTTGAGAATCCCATGAGCAGATGGGAATCTTAAACTCCTCTTGCCATTTAGGAGTCAATGTCTTCTTTTGTGTCTGTGTTTTAAATCTGTATGAACCAAGCTGCCCCTTCACGTAGGGATCAGCCAAACCTGAAAGATAAAAATTGAGTTATAATAAGCTGAAACATCCAGTACATAGGTAAGGAAATGGGAACTCACCGTTACGATCTGATGGTTTAACTTCTATTGCTTCAATGATTTCCACGTTGACATGAGCAACAGGCTCCTTCACAACCACGGAGAACCAATTCTCTGTATTAGATATAACCCAAAAGTAATTACTTCCACAGTTATGAAGTCCGCATTCATAAGAAATGACATCGCAAATTATTTTGCCACAGAACTCATTCTATCGCCTTCAACAACCCCAGGAAACAAAGTTACTCCCTTCTTGCAATCTTGCTTCTCATGACACCTTAGAAGAGTTAAGGTAAGAACTCAAGTAGAGGAGTGCTTTCATTTTCATTTTATTTGAGAAATGATCTTCTCATCTTTTTTCTCAGCTCTTTATTTAAATAGTTCCCATTCCCAAGCAACATATGATGTGGACACACACTATGATGTACATCAATAAATTTACGTCATAAAGCATCACAGCTTCTGAGACATTGACTCAAAGGCATCTCTTAAGCCCTTTTAAAAGCCTGAAGGAATAAAAGCAGGTGGCTTCTGAAACACATCAACTGTATGTCCTTGATTCCCCCTTATGTGTCATAGCAAATCATTGACAATATTTAGCCAGCCCGTCCTCCCCGCCCCCTCCCCCTCCAAAAAAAAAAAAAAAAAACAACCAGGGCAGGGTATCAAGCTTGCCAACTCCATCCTGCCCTCACAGCAAAGCTGCAAAACCACAGATTCAAACACAAGGATGTGCTGCAGAAACTTAGCATACATATTATTGAGGCAAATGCCTCTTGGACCTTGACTTTGAGTGTGCTTGAACAAACAATGATTTTTATACAGAAGTTCTTTTTTTCCTGTATAAGCTGAGACACACAAAAAGTTTGCGATTCTCCACCTAAACAAAGTACCCCCTTCCCAACAATAATTTTTTACCATCCCAAATATTTTTTAATATATATAGCTTTGTGAAACTGTGGGCCTGTGGGGCTATGCATAAAGAATTCTAACTCTACCAAGAGGGCCAAATGGCATCATAAAACATAAGGGTGCAAAATGTATCAATTGGCAATGAGACTCATATTTCCAAGGAAAAGCGGGAGGTAAATGCGAAGATTTGCAAGTATATCAGATCAGGTTGCTGAGGCAAAATAGTCTCTAGATAAGACACAATCAAACCTTCAGGCACCCCTTTATCAGGACACTTTTAGTTGAGGAGAAAAAGGTGACAACTGAATATAAACAAGCTCAATATGTTAAACAGTAACCTAGTCAGCAACCAAAAGTGAGATGGGTAAAATATAAATATAGGAAGATTGCTAAGCTCTCTTTCATGCCAAAATGATGTAATGGAGCACTAACAACAGAGAACTAATGCTCCAAGATGAGGAGGGGAATATGATAACCAACCAACAGCAAATAGCCGAAACTGGATGATCACAGGAAGACACTAACACGAGGTTTCACCACAAGACGTCAAGAATGCCTTCTAATGGATGACAACAAGGCCCCCAGCCCAATGGTTTCAAAGCCTTTTTTCTTGAAAAGCGATATGATATCATCAGTAATGACATTGTTGAGGTACTGAGGTAGTATTGCAATATTTATTAATCCCGAGGAAAACATTGCACCAAATAGATGATGCTGCAGAAATATCAATCCCTAAAATACAAAACCCAATGATACTTAAAGATCTCGGGCCAGCTTCTTATTGCAATGTGTTATACAAGGAACTACGAAGTTTCTTGCTAAGAGGATGGAGGTGTTGTTTAGACTCATTAGCCCCAGTGAAGGGGCATTCATAAAGGGATGAAGCATCATTCATATCATTATGTTCTGCCAGGATTTTAATCAAACACAATGGAAGGATGAACTTTTAGCCCGTGGGGAGGTGAACTCAAATGCTCGGTCATATTCTAGTTATGCTGCGCATGAGAGATTCTTCATTAGAACATGGGGATCCAGCATAGTGATGTGTACCATAATATAAACAAAGACTAGGAATAATTGACCATTTGATGTTCTATTGTCCTGCAAGCAGAGATATACCTTGCAGTTTGCAATGGCTAATAACCAATACAAGGAAAGCCATGCTAAGGGGCCAGAGTGGTTTGCAGCCAGCCTATCCAACAAGTTAGTGACTTTCAAGGCAAGGATGTCATTCGTCACTGTAGCAGTCTATTGTGTGTGGCAAACGATAAATGATGGTGATTGTGTTAATAAAATTTAAACTCAACAAAATGCTTCTGAAATTTTAAGTGGTTCTCTTGGAGTCAGTTCCTCTGCTTACAGAAATACTTGTAAGGGTAAGGCTACCAACATCTGGATCTTTTGAAGACCCCATGAAAGTGGGACCCATACTAGGAGTTATTGTAGTTGCTACAAACGAGAAACAGAGTATTCCCCCCAAAAAAGTGTGGATCCCACTTTGCATGTTTGCAGAGATCCAGATATAAATAGCAAATAGCCTTACCCCTCCGTGACCACCACAAGTAGAAAACCTGATTTCGAGAAAGCTACAATTCTGTTTACAAGAACATTTTTGGCGAAGCAAAACCTTTTATTAAAAAGAACAAATACAAAAACAAATAAAATATAAAGCAAAGGAGTAGAAAAATGCATTAGGTAATAATACCAAGTAACCGACAAAAAAACTAACAAATAACACCCAATTTGAAAGTTAAACCCCATTAATAATTGCTAAATGGCAAGAAGCCAAAGCAAGGATAAAAACACAAGTTGCCTAAGGTACGCAACCTTAATCCCACACCTCTAAAGACTCCTACTTAACCCATATCTTCCATAAATTGTGATTGTGGCAAATTTAGCTTGTTCTCCTTGTTCCAATGCTTCTTTTGTCTTCCTCTGCCTCTCCTACATTTTGAATGCCAATCCTCCAGCACCATATAGTTTTATCCTATATTGGTATCTCTCTTATTCTTTAATCAGTTCATTCCTTATACTATCCAATCTAGTATGGCCACACGTCTATCGAACTAGCGCTGGCTAAAAATCGGGTTCGGGTCAATTCGGGTTCGGACAATTCGGACATTCGGACAAAAACACCATACCCGGACCCTGTCCGAATTGCAGATTCGGACACACCGACCAGACCCGAACCCGAACCCGAACCCGAACCCGAATGCCCGAATGTCCGAATTTTTGATATAAACTTTTGAAAATTGAATTGAAATGATGTATGTGACCGAACCCGAACCTGAATTTTTGATGTCCGAACCCGAATGTCTGAATATTTTATTGAAAATTTTGTAGATTTTGGACTAAATTATACCTAAACCCGAATGACCGAATGTCCAAAGCCGGTTGTCCGATTGTCCGATTTTGACCGAACCCGAAAAAGTCATAAAATTCGGACAACCCGAACCCGAATTGCTAAACCCGAACCCGACCCGAATTTTAATTCGGACATGACCGATTGTCCGAATTTAAAATTCGAACAAAAATTTGTGATTGGACCCGGTTTTTTCGGGTCGGACAAATTCGGATTATCGGGTCGGACAGATTTTTGCCGGTGCTATATCGAACCATCCTCATTTTCTACGATCGACTTGAGCCTTTTTAATTGGCCAACACTCAAGCTGTACAACAAAGTGATCTCGACCATAATACGACAAAATTTCCTCTTAAATCATCCTACAATTTTCTTATATTACGACATTTCAAATGCATCCTTTCGTTTTCGCTATCCTACTTTTATACGAGTGAATAATGTCCATGCTAATATCCCCTTTGCCTTGCATAATTGATGCCAAGCATCTACACTTCTCGACATTCAATATCCCACTATTGTTGAAGGTGAGTTTTTGAAGTGTTTCCCCTTCCCCATCACAGAGCTTACATTCTACGTAGCGCTGGCAAAAAATCGGGTTCGGGTCAATTCGGGTTCGGTCAATTCGGACATTCGGACAAAAACACCATACCGGACCCTGTCCGAATTACAGATTCGGACGCACTGACCGGACCCGAACCCGAATGTTCGATGTCCGAACCCGAATGTCCGAATGTCTGAATTTTTGATATGATTGAATTGAAATTGTGTATGTGACCGAACCCGAACCCGAATTTTCGATGTTCGAACCCGAATGTCCGAATATTTTATTGAAAATTTTGTAGATTTTGGACTAAATTATACCTAAACCCGAATGACCGAATGTCCAAACCCGGTTGTCCGATTGTCCGATTTTGACCGAACTCGAAAAAGTCATAAAATTTGGACAACCCGAACCTGAATTGCCAAACCTGAACCCGACCCGAATTTTAATTCGGACATAACCGATTGTCCGAATTTAAAATTCGGACAAAAATTTGTGATTGGAACTGGTTTTTTCGGGTCGGACGGATTTTTGCCGGCGCTAATTCTACGTGTCTATCTTCGACCTACTCAATCTAAAACCCTTACACTCGTAGACTATCCTTTCATCATTCCAACTTAGTATTAAGTCTTTCTCTAGTCTCATTGATTATGACAATACCATCATCAGCAACAACAAATAACATACATCACAATGCCTCAATTAAATCCCCTTACAGAGATCATCCATAGCAATTGTAAAAAGAAATGGGTTTGAAGTCAGTCCTTGGAATAGCCCAATATCAATAGAGATATTGTTAGTGTGCCCTTACAATGTCCTTACTCCATCATACATATCTTTAGTGACTCGAATATAAGCAATGAGGAAGTCGTCTTCTCTAAGCACCTACACAACACCCTTGTCTTGAACCTTCTCTAGATCGATAATCACCAGGTCTAGCTCCTTTTTTGTATCTTTACAAAAACATACACAAGCATGCATGCACATTCGCGCGCACACACACGCACACATTCAATGGCATCCAACTCAAAGAATGAGCACATAAGGTTTTTATATAAAAAAATGTGCAACAAGTTGAATTCTCAGTTCAAAAAGTATTCCAACTAGTTGCATACATTGATTACAAAGTTTGCTTGCTATTTTTACCTGATTCAGGTGAAACAAACTTCTCCATGTCAACAACCAGCATATTGGGCTGTCATATCAACAATGCAAAGTTAGTGTCCACATCCTTGATTGTCAGATCTTATTACCAAAAGTAATTTTTCCGACCACACAATGTGAACAGTGTACCAAACAAGAGACACATGGATAGTCAGATAACCTGATGCATTGCTTTAACTTGAAAACTTACCTCAACAAGTGTCTCCTCAAATGCAATTGCCAAAAGCTTGTCCTAACCCCACAAGTTATCCAAACACAAGTTAATATCATAGGGTGATAATCAAGAAATAATAGGCAGAATACACAGACTATGAAAAAGGTAAACTAACCAGCCAGCCAGCAATTCCAGGAACTTCAGTCACATCAAGACCATGATTGAAGATGGGTTTAACAGTAATCTGAAAGTATGGAGGTTCAGCAAAGCAAACACGCAATCGGCCAAGAAATGGCCAAGTGCGTAGAAACTTCACACCAACTAACACCTGAAGAAAATTCAAAAAAAAAAAAAATTAAGTATAAGGAAAATCACCAACAGGTTTTTTTTTTTTTTGAGTAATCAAAAATTGTATTAATAAGATACCGAGGGGATGCCATCCATAACATCATGCCCTCATGCTTTCTAGGATACTCTTATCCATAAATCCAAAAAGTCAATTTTGTACCATGATCAACACTTGACTCCAACTACACAAAGGTCTCAAAAGACAGCTTGAAATCTTGATAGGACCTAGCCTTGCCTTCAAAAATCCGAAAATTGCCTTCTTTCCCAAGTACTCCACCATTTAGCCAACGGAATCATCTTCCAAGTTCCTAGAAGCCAACTCTTCTTCAACCTCCTTCTCCAAGCCACCAGCACAACTCCAATAGTCTCAAATTGCATCCACCTCAAACCCCAATAAGAAGAATTATAAGTGCCAAAGCCCGGAGGCCCACAATGGACAAAAAGGTGGTCAAACTAGTATTCTTCTTGGGGAGGCAAAGGATATCTAAGGGCCAACTTAAAATTTCCCCTCTTAAAAATATATTCCGGGGAACCTTTCTGTTGGTGGGAACCTTAGACCTCCACATTGCAATGGCGTGGACTAGAGTCGACCTTCACAAACCACTCTGCACAAACTCTTGACAGTGAACTTCTCTTTGACTCATGAGTCCAAATAATGTCATCATCATCCCCAGCTCCGATGTTTGTATTAACAAGCAAAGAAAAAGACTCAAGACACTCTCCTTTTCCCAATCCTTTGGGATTCTTAAGAAAGATATATTGCAATGGTTTTGATCACCATTTTAAGACAACACCTATTGCATAGTTGCATCTTTAAATTGTGCCATCCTAAAAGGACCTGAAAATTGATATTTGATAGGTTGATCTCCGCACCACCCATCATAACAAAACAAGATCCTCAACCCATCTTATAACTAAGCAACATGTGGCTTATATTTGCTAAATTCAAACTCAGGAAATCTTATACTCCTAAACAATAGAACAAAATCCAAGTACCAGTGCAGTTATAAAGGAGCAAATAGCCACAAAATATATTCCAAAAAGCATTCAAGACTATTTCCCATTGCATTAGTTAACTTAAATCCCAAGCCCATGGAGAATCAAAATGACAAGAAATAAGGAACTTTAGTTGTCATCCATCATAGGTATGGCCTAGTGGGAGGAATCTTGCCTTCCAAAGTGGGGAGGACGGGTCTGAATCCCACAAGAGGCATAGAGAAGTGTCACCAGCTTCCTTTGCCCCTTCCACCTCTCCATTTCCTTCTCTTAGTAAAGTGGTCTTCATGATATATATAAGGTCCCTAATGGGCAACCTTACGCCAAAAAACAAAAAAGAACTAGTTGTTCCTTTAGCTTATTCAATTCTCAATTATTTCCACCTCTATTTGGATTGACTGGTGGTGAAACTTGAGACATAAAGCTCAACTAACATTATTTTAACATCGTCCCTTACATCTGCATGTGTCATTCCTTTGTCACATTGACTACAGTATTTGAATTCAATACAATTTCAAGCAATGCCAAGGAAGGTTCAACAGATGTCTTGTTCCAAGACGAAAGTCCTGGTCTAGTGTATTATGGCACAAAGGACTTGACAACTTCAGTTTTAGAGAAGAAGAGACTGTAACTATCAACATAAACCATTTTCAGAAACATCTATTGAAATCAGCCCTGCCACTGGCATGGTAAGGGCACCTTCTAGATCTCCCTTACCCTCCTCAATTAGCATCCACACTAGATGGTGTTCTTGTTGTTTTCATTATGGTGGTGTTATCATATTCCATTTTCCCGAACATACCAGTTGAACGAAATAGAACATGGTTTTTTTTTTTTTTTTTGGGGGGTGTTAGAACGCCATGTGTGACTTCATCTTTGCTCAATGTATGATTCGTTCCTTGCATCACATGTTTTGCTAGTTATCTTCATTTCCCATTATATAGTTGACTTCTTTGCTCATTCAGATTACCCCAAAAAAAAAAAAAAAGTTGACAAATCAAATAAGCAAATTGGAGAACAATTAGCGCTAAATTCTAACTG
Source organism: Talinum fruticosum (assembly GCA_021018815.1). Lineage (NCBI taxonomy): Eukaryota > Viridiplantae > Streptophyta > Magnoliopsida > Caryophyllales > Talinaceae > Talinum > Talinum fruticosum. Next base: position 164,103 of record JAITYX010000139.1, on the reverse strand, counting down.
CTACCAGAGCGTGCTACTTGAATATATGCCTGGGCGAGATTCCTAAAACATGGCCAACAGTTTCCTGACCATGGAAAACATGAATGCAGTGCTGGTGCCATTCCTTACTACCATCTTTGTCAAAACATCCCTACTTAGGATAGTTATGGCCTTTTTGTTGAACCTCTTGCAAAACCCTCATATTTAATTTCTCCTCTTTTGAGGATCATAAGTATCTTAGCATTCTTCAGCCTTCTGCTAGTCACATTGTGATCACGGGACTGCTCTTGAGATCTTAATTCCCTCAGTGAACAACCATGGTCTTCAGTTTAACTAAAACATGTTGCACAGGTGAGAACTTCAGTGGACTCAACAGACTTTTGTGTCCACCACACAGAACTTTTTAAAGTAAAAGGGCACCAAATGAAAGTTTCCTCACAAAGTTATGCAAGAATGTCCAGACTGTCTCAAAAGAGAATATCGACAATGTCTAAAAAATATGCCATCCTCATTTCCTTCATATTATAGGTCCATTAATCATGCTCACTAAATGCATACCTTCCCTTCAACATGCATGCCAGTTAAGTGCATCTTGGCCATAATTCCAAATCCCAATCTCCTTCTCAGTTTTGCATAGAGAATTGCACTCATATCATCAGCTGTCAAGAAATTCAACCCAAGCTCCAAAACCTAAACACATGTATGCCATGTCTTCAGTAAGTATATAAACAAATATTTATACACCAAATATGAGACTCGAGCAAAAGTTATGACACCTACCAAATGGTCATCATCAGTAGATTCACGAAGAACCCTGATATCAGTGAACAACGGAGGGCTCCTCCCCAGGTACAGATGCTGAACAACTGCTTGTTTCTAAACATGTAAGAAAAGCTTGTTGGTACTATCAAAATGGGCGTAAAAAGTCAAAAAGATCTTATTTGTAAATATGTAACCCACCTACCCCTGTGACAAACATAAGCAAATTACAAGAAAATTCTTCCACAATGGACTCCCTTCTTTCCTTCCTTAATAGAGATAGCATCCTCATCTTGAATAAATAACTAAATACCCCTCTCCAATTGTAAAATCAATCTAATGCAAGCTCAAAAGAGTGGCCAAACGAAATTCTTTGGAGGACAGCAACTTAATCCCGTAAACTGATATCATGGAATCCCAAAACTCAAGCAATAAGTTAAGCAAATTTATTGGGTGATATGTGCCACATTGAATGTCATACTACCGCACAATGATAAGCAAACAACTCTGATGACAATTCCATCGTTGAGCTGATAACTACACAAGTTGTTTGGGTATTTATACAGATATCTATACACAATTGCTTGACACCTCTCACGCACTTTCAGCCATTTGACAAAATGCCAACCGCAGCAAGATGAACACACAGTCTAAAGCCAATCACATAATTTCCTCACAAGTATCACATGTAGGCCAACAAATGGCCCAAGTTTGGCTCAAGTTTTAGAATTATTCTGGATCTAATGTTTGATGCACATGACAAATGAGTCAACCATCTCCGTCTAGGGAAAGAGTTATGGTTCTTTGCAAAAAGGAGCTTTTGAAAACCAAAAGATATGAAGATATATTTAAAAGTTAAAGAAAGTAGAAAAAATTAAAATAAATAATAACAAAAAGGACTAAAGAATAGTGGTTTGAGCTATAGATAAAAACATTTTAAATGATGTTCATGTCTCAATTCACCAGCGTCAACAGAAAAATGAATGTATTCAAGCAATATAGAATCATGCTCAATGGCATAGGCTATTAGCGCCTGTTTATTGTACCAAAACTAGCGCATTTTTGGACATGGAGAATGTGTACATGATTTCTGACCCTAATGCACAAGAATCACACAACATTCTATCAAATCAAGTTCAAGCAGCAACAGCCATCATGGTTATAGAACTAAATTAAGCAGGAAATATAGTCATACAACAGTCCATGGCTTGTACTTGTTCAGGAACCAAGGTATAATTCGAAGAAAAATTCTCTGGGAAATTATCTGCTCCATACATATGGGCCACACTTTTCCAATAGCATGATTCAACCACCGCACTGTCTCAGAATCTGTTAATACCTGAATAAATAGAAGAAAGGATAGGAATCAAAAGATCATACTTTTTAAAAATTCTTGGCTCCTATAAAATGAGGGAAAAGGGAGTTCAATGTCAACCCCATTAAGAATGTACTTCCCTAGAAAGAAAATGTTTGAAAAGTGCAATTTTGTTTTGAAATAAAACCAACCAATCTAAGCCAATGCGCATAATTCTGACTAGTCCAGATTACGTGCCTTGCCCCTAAAATTGAATGATAGAGATGTTATTATTGGACCCTAGATTTGAAGGACAACGCTTGTCTACTACTTCCAAACAAAATAAGTAGAGAAAATTTACATTGGTTTTGCTTTGTCCACTTAATTAAGAGCCAAACCCAAAAAAAGAGGGCGCTAAAACCATTCCTATTAGATCATGTGTAGCCGCTGGTATAGACGAAGAAAGGCAGGCCACTTGCACAGGGCACCTTTTCTCTTAATAGGCCGCAAAGCTAACTTGGAAAGGGGCCTGGCTGATCATGTATTCTATGAAGTTTTTGAGACCAAAAGCAACAATGACTCTTCCAACCACTTTGAAAGCAACCAGTAACTTTTGAAATGAATCAAATCAATAGTTGCTTCCACAAGCAAATTACGTAATTATGCATCAACTTCGCACATCTCACTCTACCCCATGAGTATATTCATCATGATTCTAGCCACTAGAAGTACCCTTTTAGTGGTACTTGACTCTAGATTTTACCACTAAAAGGGTGTTTTATACTCAACTTATTTCCCACAAAACAATCGTAAGTTCAAATTCCACAAGAGGCCTAAGGAGATAGAGGAGGTTTCCCTCTCCCCCTCAGTTACTTCTCTCTTTCCCTTCTGATTCGCAAACATCCCATAGTTCCGTCACTGGAAAGTAAGATCTCTACAGAATCTCCCAATTTCTTCAACATAAAATTAAGAAGTAAAAAAAACAGTGAAAAAAATACCCGTCTTTGATTAGCTGCTTTACTCTCTTCATATCGCAATTTTCGCCTCAATCTCATACTATATCGCTCATGAACCTGTATTCAGACAAGGGGGACCCAGAACAGCACAACATTTAATGAAACCCATCTATCCAATCTGCTTCACCAAAAGCAAGAATTCAATGAAATAGATGAAACACCAAAGAGGAGAGAGAAGATCAAAACCTGGTTTAAGTAGACGAGAGCGATGAAATAGGAAAGTGGGTGGCAACAACGGTAAGCTTCGAGCAACCATAGAAGCACCAGCACGATGCCCACATGATGAATTATAGACATCTCAGCCAACACCATTTCCAGTTTTTCTGGGTCGGTCCTTCTCTTTCTTTGTCTATAGTCCCTTCATTGGCCCCAATAAAACCTCTCCAATTCACAACACAAAAGAATCATCCTTCCACTGATGAACGAAAACTCCATCTTAATCACCCGGAATCGGACGAGTTGGAGGGACCCAAAAGGAGGAGATAGAAATTGATAGGAAGGTGATCACTTCGGAGGTAGAGAATGGCGTAATGGTGAAGAATCTGGAGAAAAGGAAAAAGAAATTGGATTATCTCAAAGGAGACAAAAATGGGTACTTTCCAAGATTTCTTCTTTTGAGATTTGAGAGAATCGTAGTACGTTACCGGCTAAGCGCAAATCCGTGAAAGTGGACGTTGGTTTGCGCGTTTTTTCAGGAGAGCGAATTGGAGATTTGGATTTGTTGGCGTTGATAGGAAGCAAATTAAATTTGCAAAATTGGAGCTTGAATTGAAGTGTCTCAATCAACTTATCACTGCAAATGTTTGATCATGCCAATATTTTCTAAGTCTTCATCTCTAAGTCTTTCCTCATTCCAATTTCCAAATATTTTCTTCGTTCCTAAAGTCAAACACTCACGGTCAACTTTGGTGCTTCTCCTAATAATCTCTATATATTTTTAAAGAGTTTTCTTTTTTTTCTTTTTTAATAAAATAGAGACGTAATGACTAATATAAATAAGGTTTGAACTTATCAATAAAATATTAGTTAATGTCAGTAACTGGTCTTACCCGTGAACGAGAAAAATATAAGTTCGAATCCCGAAAGTCGCACTTGTTCGTTCGGAAAGTTTTTACTTTATGCACTTGTTATCAAATCAAAAAATAAGATTTGAACTTAATGAGTTGGATAAACTAACATTTATGAATAACGAATATGTATAATTCGAATCTACATTTCTATACTTCTTCGATAACAACTCACGTGAATCAGTTATGTAATAAATTTGAGTAAATATGTGAGCATGTGATTGAGGCTTCATTTGAAAAGGCCATCAAGGATTGACAGAATTGATTGAAACATTCTCATGAGATGAAAGCTTGGAAATTAAATTTGATGATACTCTAAATTTATGGAAGATTAAGATACAAGCAACTCACCAAATATTGGCAGTATAAGTTGAAAGGAAACTATTTTTATGCTTGGTTTTTAGGGGATCAAATATTGGCAGTAAAACCTCAAGAATTTCTCCAATGCCTGGTAAATTGACTTTGCCCCAATTTCTGTATAAAAGAGACAGAGTGAGAGAGCAGGTCAGATGTGCACATCTTAGAAAAAGTGTTTTGTCTTATTCATTCAGTCCCCAATTTCCTACTCCCATATTCGAAAATAAATAAATAAATATATATATATATATATAAATCCATTATCGTAGAATTTGCATCATCCACTTGAAGAGAGTTGTAGCTGAATTATTGTGAAACTTACTAGGCGGGGATTATTTAATGGTGAATAAAATAAAACATCAAAATTTGTGATGGAGTACAGCATATGCATATCACCAATGTAAAAAATTACTGGTAAAAGGCAAAATAACAAAATAAAAATTAAACATCTTAAATAAAGATTACGTATATTGTGAGGTTGGTTACTATGAGGGGTCAAAATTATCAAGTGAGAGTTGTGCTCTTAAATATTTCCGTATGTTGTGAGGTTGGTTACCCCGAGGGATTGAAATTATCAAGTGAAAGTCGTAAGATATAACACTAAATCTTGGGGATTTAGAATCATATTAGTTCTTGTAATCGATTCATATATTTATAAATTTCTATTTTAAAATTTTATTAACAAAGTACATTTTAAGTAGAAAGTTAAGTTTAACCAAATCTCTATAAATATTTTAATTTGGTCACTTTAACAATTAACAAGGAAACAAAGAAAAGACCCTCCTCTATAGTATGAGTAAGAGCTAAAAGATTTAGTATGAAGTACTCACCAACTTATATAAACGGTTTTTTCTCCAAATTTAACATGAAGTGCTTGTAAACTTAAATTTATTTTCCAACCCCTCCCCAAAAAAATAAGCAAAATACTTATCTTTTAAGTGAAAGCTTAGGGATTAAAATTCCACTACGGGTACTGCGAGTTTCAGATTAAAATATCACTATATTATCCCAAAAGGTCAACAATATTACTAATTAATTTTATGTCTAATGATACTTGTTATTTAACATTAAAAATGTAAGTATAGCACCTATTACTAGCTACAACATGTCAAAAATGTCACTTATAGTGGCGTTTTTAACACAAATAAAAAATATAATGATAATTGTTAAATGTAAAGATAATTAATGACATTTAAACTTTTTAAAATAATATAATGATATTTAATCCGAGCACTCCAAATTTATAAGCTGCAAGAAATCATCTACAAATTTTTCACTCTTCCTTGTGGGATCTTTAGTACATGATTCATATATATAAAATAAAAATAAAAATAAAAAAAGTATACGTTAGAGGTTAGGCAATCTAAAGTACTAGCATGATTAAATGTCTTTGAGTCCCATGGGGTACATCTTGTGAATGTTTTAGGGCATCATTTCACATCTAATCTTTCCTAATTGGTGATCAAAATTAATGCCTTTTGGTTTTTACAAATGTATGTTACCAAAATTAGTATGCTTTGATATTGCAACCTGCTACGTACTTGTATAGGCTCGGTAAGGTTAGGACTTGTCTAGATTAGTATGTTGGCTCTTTAAGTGGTGATCATAACCAAATCATTCTTTTATTATTTGCTACGTTAGTTTAATTATTATATCCATATATTATGACTCGCCCAATTTTAGAGTTTAGAAGGAACCAACACTACTTGAAACACATTTTGCTATGTGATAACTCGTGCTTATGGGCTAGCTACAATTATATTGTGCACTTGAAGTTATAAATTTAAAACTTAATTCTTCTCATCATTAATGCTGACGAGTGTTGAATGTTGATGATAAATACTTACTACGAATTAAAAGGAACGAGCCCTGAAAACTATAAACGTTCATTGAAAGGGGATTTATTAAGGGTATTAGCATGCATGTTGTGAAAACATACACACATTTATATTAGATAGAGGGATTATTTATTCGCTTATTTATTTAATACATATTTATTTATTTAGCCTACAAACATAAGGTCGTAGGGTGCATGCATGTTGTGACAATCCCTCAAAGCATGATTGCTACACATATTATTATCACACATCGATCGGGCTAAATTATACGTAACCTAGCCCGATCAATGATCTTTTAGCCACTAAAATCTGCAGCAACGTAAGCTGCAGTAGTAGTGCCACTCATTAAGGCCATCGAGGTGGTTCCGGTCTCTGGGTCATAGTGGCTAGACCTCGAATGGGACTTGTCCAACTTGTGTTTAACGATGCTCCAATCAAGATTCTTGAATTTGTCAATAACTCCACAATCACAGTACACCTTCTTCCCGCCCTGCGAGTCAGACCAAGCCACGAGCCACCCACAGTCGACGCCCTTCTTACTCTTCCCCTCGTACACCACCCCCGCTGCGCAACCGTTTTTAGAAATCCCGACTTCATAAAAGTAACCGATGGTCTTAAGCTCACTGGGGGCTTCTTAACAAAGTGTCCGTACCAGTTCTTGATCCTGTTATGAAGCTGCAATGTTCCACTTGTGCTGTTATTCAACGCACCCCCTATGTGCAATACACCTTCCCCTCCAGCTCAGCTTTTTCGTTCTCCGATAGGACACGAGAAGCGTCTTCCTTTAGTTTTGGATCGGCCAATTGGGTGTGTGCTTCCTTGATCAACTCATCCAGGGCCTCACTCACAATTTCCTTTTTCATCACCAACTGACCACCTGAATCCATATCTCACTAACTATACATACATATATATATATATATATATATATATATATGTACATTAGATTTCATAATATAGTTCACCGCTCTTAGGTTGCCCTAGGTTTCTAAGGCGACCAAAGAGGAATAATATATATATATATATATATATATATATATATATATATATATATATATATATATATATATATATATGGGGGTATAAGGGAGGAAAATGGCATATAATTGCTAATAATTAATAGCTAACTAAATGGTAACGATAATAAACTAGAAGAGAGAAGCAGTAGTTACCTTGAGTGTTAGAGGAGTGCTTTGGATGTTGCGTTTTTTATGATAGAAAGTTGTTTGATTGCTTCCTACGACCTGATGGCATTTAATTTCTGTATTTATAAACTGCAAGACCAAATAAAAATACAACACCTACCTAAACAATAAATATAAAATATTTATGAAAGAAGAATAAATATCATACCTACCTCAAGAATATATTTATCCTTGTAAAATCTTTTTTTTTTTTTTTAAAAAAATGAAAGCAAGAAGAAGCTAGAAGGATAAAAATATAATACCTGCCTAAAGAATATTGGGGCGGCGCATAATTATCTTTACTGATCTCCCTTTTAACAGAGTTTGCCTAAGATTCTTCTCTTATTAAAACAAATTTTCTAAATTCATAAAGTGCTCTTACATATTTATATTCGAAAATTTACTATAATAATATGCTTTTTTTTATCAAACTCTTCGACAAAGTATAATTGAATTAAACTTTTATAAATCTTTATGAATGTTTAGTAACACTTTTGTTATTATAAAAAATAATTTTATTATTACAAATAAATATCAACTGAATTATTATAGTGACAATGAATGTTTGTCATAATAGACATAAATGTTATCCAAATGAAATAATTTTAAACTCAAAATTCACAGTTGATAATTTTTTAAACATTATTCTATCATATAATCGAAGTTCAATTTTTTTGCTCTGAAGACTGTAAAATGTTTTTCATAACGAAGGTAAATATTATTCAAATAAAAGAATCTTAAATGCTATTCATTTTTTCACAGAGTTTACCTAAAGAACATTATTAATTAGTTATATAATATAATTAGGTATGTATTATAATATGATAATAATTGCATTTTCATGTTTGTTTATATAAAAAGAGTATTGTAATAGCAAAGGTAATCGATTGTTTTAGTTGTAAAAATATTAGTTAAATTATTATAGTGTAGATCATGGTTATTAAACTCTCAATTCGGATTTTATAATTCTACAATTTTACGATCCAAAAATTCTCTATCCATCCAACTTTCATTTAAAATTCATTAGAATCTCACGAATTTAATTTAGTTTTTAAAACCTGTGGTAGAATTGTTACATGATTTTATCCAATCCATGATAATAAAACAAATTCAGAAAGTGCTCATACATAATTATATTTGAGAATTCACTACAACAATATGCTGTTTTTCAATTTTTATTTTTAGGCTGGCTCCTTCAGAGCTCCCCCATGCAAAATATTTCAGACATATCATGTAACTTTGTTTTTAGGGGTGTTTGGTAAATACTTTTCTAAGGGTTTTTAGCCAAAAAATAATTTTAGGCCATTTAAGACATAAAATTTAATGCAATTAGATTAGCTTTCCTTTTGAAATAGTGGTTTGGGTGTGCTTCGATGGTGCAGTCGGCTACCACTAACTATTTGTATAGGCTTGGTAAGGTTAGGACTTGTCTAGAATAGTCCAGCAGTGATCATAACTCAATCATTCTTTTGTTTTTTTCTAGGTTAGTTTAATTATTATATCTATATTTTATGACTCGCTCAACTTCAGAGTTTAAGGATGAACTGACACTTGAAACACAGTTTTCTATGGACATAACTTGTGCTTGCCGGCTAGCTACATTTACATTGTACACTTAAAGTTATAAATCTAAGACTTAATTCTTCTCATCATCGGTGTTGACCGAGTGTTAAATGTTAATGATAAATACTTACGATGAATTAAAATCACGAGCCCTACGTTCATTGAAAGGGATTATTGAGGCAATTAGTATGCATATACCTGTATGTACATACATACATACATTTATTGAGGCAATCAACTTGCATATACATATACATACATACACATGGCAACACTAACATGATACCGCATTGGTGTCCATCCTGCTGTTGTATTTAAAACATTTGTTTTAATAAGAGAAGAAACTAGGCAAACTCTGTTAAAAAGGGAGATTAGTTAAGATAATTATGCGCCCCCTCAATATTCTTTAGGTGGGTATTATATTTTCATCCTTCTAGCTTCTTCTTCCTTTTTTTTTTTGAAAATTTTTTTTCACGTGGGTATTATATTTATTCTTTAGGTAGGTATTATATTTTTATTCTTTCAGCCTTTTGTTCCTTTTTTCAAAAAAAAAAAATGTTTTTACACAGGTATTATATTTTTATTTGGCCTTACAGTTTATAAATACAGAAATTGAATGCCATTAGGTCCTAGGAAAGCAATCAAACAACTACTTTCTATCGTAAAAAACGCAACATTCAAATAACTGCTCTAATACTAAAGGTAACTACACACACTACTATATGCCATTTTCGTCCCTCCTATCCTGGAGTAAGATATACTATATATCATACCTTTGGGTCGCCCGATATACCTAAAACAACCTAAGAGGGGTGGACTAGATAGTGAAATTTAACTTTCATACGTATATATGCATAGCTAGTTAGACATAGATTCGGATTGTCAGTTGGTGATGAAAAAGGAAGATGTAAATGAGATCCTGGATGAGTTGATCAAGGAAGCATACACCCAAATGCCCGATCCTGAAGTGGAGAAAGACGTTCTCCGTGTCCTATTGGACAACAAAGAAGCCGAATTGAATGGCGAAAGTGCAACGCACATAGTGGGCGTGTTAAAGAACAACACAAGGGGAACATTGCAGCTTTATAAGGAGAAGAACTGGCATGGAAATCGTCCCAATGAGCTTGAGACTGTCGTTTACTTTTACCAAGTTGGGATTTCTAAAGAGGGTTGCGCAGCGGGATTGGTGTACGAGGGGAAGAGTAAGAAGGGCGTCCACTGTGGGTGGCTTGTGGCTTGTGGCTTGGTCTGACTCGCAAGCCGGGAAGAAGGTATACTGTGAATGTGGTGTTATTGACAAATTCAAGAATATTGATTGGAGCTGCATCAAAGAGAAGTTGGACAAGTCTCATTCGGGGTCCAACCACTATGACCCAGACACCGGAACCACCTCGATCGCCAAAATGATAGGCACTACTTCAGCAGCCATCATTGGTGCGTATTTTAGTGGCTAAAAGATCGTCGATTGGGCTAAGTTACGTATAACATAGCCCCGATCGATGTGTGATAATATATACGTGTAGCAACCATGCTCCGAGGGGTTGTCAAAACATGCATGTACCTTACGATCTTATATTTGTATGCTAAATAAACAAATATGTAATAAATAAATAAGCAAATAAATAACCCCTCTATCTAATATTTCTGTACTAATATTACATCCTAGCCATGTGATAATATATTAACTTGACTATCAAACTTGTGATCCTCAGCTTTACTATCATAACAAGAAAACACGAGGTTATCGTCAGATCAAATGCGACACAATCATATGTGAAAGTAGCTTCTTGAGAATCAGAGGGTTTTAACATGTATCATCAATTCATCATCTGGAGAATGTAGCAAAATTTGTTATAATGGATATTATATTTTTAGGTTATTGAAGGCGAATAATTTAAACTTTAGGACATATTGAATATGAATCATCTAAATTCTAAAAGCAGCTCCTCAGGCTTCGATACTTGATGGTATTTATTTTCAGTAGTCCAATGTTGTATTTTTTAGAAACTTCGGAATAATATTATCCGTAAAACAACACAAACAAATGAAATGTAAATGTCCGGTTGGTTTGATGTAATGCAATAAAGAAGTACTATTAATCAGTTATGTAATGTAATTAGGTATAGATTATAATTGTATTGTCATATTTAGTTACATAAAAATAGTCTTGTAATCACAAAGGTAATGAATCATTTTAATTGTAAGATGAATTAAATTATTTTAGTGTAAATCATGGTTATTAAATTCCCAAACCGGAGTTTATAACTCTATAATTTTACAATCCAATATCGATCCAACTCCCATTAAAAATATATAGTAGAATTATAACATGATTTTGCCTTCCTATTATCCGATCCAATTCATTATCATAAATAAAATTCAGAAAGTGCTCATACATAATTATATTCGAGAATTCACTACGACAATATTCTTATGTATCAAAATTTTCAACAAAGCATAGTTGAATTAAATCTTTATAAATCTTTTTGAATGTTTACTAACACTTTGGTGGTGATATGGAGGTGTGGTTTGTGGTGCTTTCTTGGTGGTTGTGGTGGCAGTTGGTGGTGTGTGTGACGACAGGGGCGGTGGGCAGCGGTGGCCGAACGGAGGAGCCGAGTGGGAGAGTGTGAGAGGGCTGGAGAGAGAGAGGAAATATGTTCTGAAATATTGAACGTGTAAATGAAATTTGTGGGTTTGGATTAGTTCTTATATACAAACACTCTCTTCCTTCAAATGGGCTGCTACCTTCTTTTTTTTTTTTTTTTTTTGTGTACGGCCCAGTGTTTTCATGTACCACATAATCAATTTTAACCCCAATCTTCAATATATTTTTTCTCTTTTTATTTTTACCTTAAAATTATTATTCCTTCTTGACTAATATTTTTTTATTTTAGTCTATAATATTTTTATTTTAAATATTGTTAGATTTATAAAAATCATTGTAGTCTTACTTGCAAGAATTCTCTGAGATCAAAGTAAATTAATTGTACGACATATTGATGTTTTGAAATAATAATTTTAATAAGACCTACACATTTCATAATATAATTTTTACTTATCAATATTTTATCAATTTAAATAAAATAACTATAAAAATAATAATTTATAATTAATAGTTTACGAGTCATACTAAAAAATTTACGAAATATGGTCATACATCATCGTCGTTATCATATGGATCTTGCATTTTAAATAATATATATGTGCGTGCGTGTGTGTGACACTACAATATTGAATTGAAGCGTGCGTGTGCATGTGTGTGTGTGATATGAAAATATTAAATTGAAGTGTACGTGCTCATAATAATTTAATGCATTTAATTAGGGTAGGGTTGTTATAAAGAAGAAGCTTGCAGGATAAAAATATAATACTTACTTAAAGAATATTGGGGCAGGGCATAATATTTTCCTTTGACGGGAAAAACCCATTTTTTTATAAATTATTTCTCAAAATTTCTGGTATCAAACATATGAAAATCGAAAAATTATCTTTCAAAAAAAATGATGATTTTCCCGATCAAGCACACCCAAAATTCAAAATTTTGATGTGGAAAGTTAGATGAACAAGTAGATATATTTGAAGCCTAAAAAGCTCACGTTTTAGCCTCAACTCATTCACTATTTGTAACACATAAAAGATGGGACATGTGCTCAAATAGACGATCCTATCTATAACAACATTAATTACTTCGTGAATTGTATCTTAAATTATATTAAGGATCACGAGAATTAAAGGCTCACAACAAAAGGTAGAATCTAAAACCCTATCTCCCCTACATGCATCTCCTATCCATCCATAATTAAATAGACTACAAACACAATTTTATATTCCTTTTTTTTTTCTTTCAACAAATTCATCCACTTTCTTTTCTTCCATTCCACCACACCTTTTCTTGTTCATCCTCCATCTTCAAAAGCTATCCAATCCCATCCCATGCATGTCCTGTCGTACTCGTACGTATTATGTCCTTCCACCCCATGCATGTACTGAGTTGATTAGCCACTTGATCGCCAATTAATCAAACCGACTTGACCCGAATAATTGTTATCTATAACCCCAATAAGATGTAGTAAATCAGTGTTATCGGAAGTGCAATCAGCATTCCAAAAATCACACTGCAAAACGAAACACATAAAAATGAGACATTTTTATTAAAAATTAAAAAATGCCAAATGATATATATTTTTATTTAAATATTTTTTAAAAAAAGAAGAATTGAATGCTCACCCTGTGCTGAGAATGTCAGGGTGCACGTTATACTCCTTGGCAAACACAAATGGGACAATGCCTTGGGGCAGAGCTGCCTGTGTTTTATTTCCAATAAAATAAAATTTATTAATTAGCATATACTATAAGACATGAAATAAGTGACAAGAAATTAATATTAGGAAAATATTAGGGTTCCTCGATCATATACATTTGAACCCAAATAAACATTTCAAAACAAATTTTTTCTTTAATCCACATTGATTTCAGAAACTTGTACTTGAATTTTAATTTTAATGAATTAAACCCCTCTTCTGAATTTCTTGAAGACTTCCCAAAACTTGTCTTTCTTGGAATTATAACTTATTCACTCGATTTTAAAATGCATATCACTTCAACTTAATAATATCTGTCCCTGTACAATTTTAGTCACGTATCAAATATTAGTTTATCAATTTTGTCCGATTAATTACTCTTTGTTTCTATTTTTTCATTGACTTTTTTCATTTTCAATAAAATCTTTGGGTAACTTGGTCCTTTAACACAAATTTTATTATAAATTTGATGTTTCCTTATTATTCCCTCATAACCTTAAAACGACAAATATTTTAAAATGATGGGAGTATCAGATTAGGTAAACTACTCCCCACATTTTTCTTTTTTTAAGTTTAAAGGAAAGTCAAAACTAAGAACTAAAATAATTGCACATTGTTCAGTATCAATTTCTTACCATTAGTACAAAATAATTGTATTTTCTGGTAATAGAATGGCCGCTCAATTATATTCAAACAAAAAGTAATTAACAATATGGATGAAAATTCTATCGCAGTTAAAGGATTATCTAGCATAAGATAGTCTTATGAACTATAATTTTTTTTGGGTTAATTCATTGAATTTTCCTTCTGTTTTCTTTTTTGTTTTACCATCTATTGACATATGACTGACATTAATATCGAACGAAGTCACCAATTATAAACTTAATCCTCGACATATATGGTTTGCAAACTAATTAATTAACCCTAAGTTGGAGCCTTACTTTAATTTTATATTTATACTTATGAGACAAAGGAGTGGGGCATAGCTAGCTTTAAAATTGAGTACACAATATTATCATTTATATGAAGAGGTTCCTCCCAAAATTGAGGATATATATATATAGCAAATGATGGCATTATAATTATTACACCCCATACCCATTTCCTCTTTGTGGAGGCAATCATGGGCCTCTTGGATGGACCTAAAGTAGTGGATGCATTATTTCTTTTTCTTTTTTTTTTTTTTTTGGGGGGACTATTTTTGTGATGATACATCCTCACGACGAATAATCATACCATTCATTAAAGGAACTATTCATAATCATTACATGTCTATATCTTTTAAAATAACCCCCTTTTTTTTTATTTCTTTTATGAAAGCTACAACTCTCTCTCTCTAAAGCTCTCTCAACTCCTTCCCTCACTTCATTTTGTTGTTTTTCCTCTCCTCAGATCCATTCATTTCAACGTTTTGTAACCATGAATTGAATAGTTTAACGCCTCTTTGAAATTATATAAAAATTATCTATTTTTATTTTTTATTTATTTTTATTTGGTTATATTCATTTCTTTTCTTTTATATTTATTTATATTTATTTTTTCATGTTTTCTCTTTACTGTTATCGTTTCTCTTTATTTCTCTTTGTTTTTGTTTCTATTTGCTAATATTTGTTTTTAATATAACTTCAAACAAGATCTTAAATACTCTTAACTGCTAAACTCTATACCTAATTGCTTAGTTGAATGCTGAAACAAAAAGGCTCATAATCTTTTTGCGTAAATTAACATAGCTTATATTATTTCACAATCCTTATATTTTGGATTCAAGTCTTAAAAGGGAAAAACTTATTATGATGACAGATTTCGCCCTTTATATATTAATAATAGCTTGATTTTAAATAAATAATAAAAAATAAAGATAAAAAATATGAAAATATATCGGTCTAGAGATATTTAAGTAGTCTAATCCTGACATAGTGCTATTACTATTCCAAATTTTCTTTTACAATCATGAACCATAATTATTATGTTATGAATGGTGAAAGTGAATTAGGTAGGGTTAGAAATTAATTGAAGGGGAGGGAGAGAAGAGGTAATTAAGGGTGACCTGGACAATGGCCACGTGTAAAAGAACGCCACGTAGACCAACGATTATAGAAGCGGCGGCCATGACAGCTGGTCCAGTCAGGAATCTCACTGCCATTGCAAATGTCGCCACTGAATTTCCACATGCTATTATCCGAGGTTGTAATGCCATGAACAGCCCTGTCATTTATTTTCATCATCACCACCATAATTAAATTAAATTCAATCAAATCGCCATATATATATATATATATATATATATATATATATATATATGAATTTATAATAGCTCAAAATTCATACAAATTAGAGATAAGAAACCTTCATTCTTTTTCAGACTTCGGTGTGGTGCTAGACTACATTCTGTTTCCTACTGGCAACTTTTAGTTATATATTTGAATGATTTCAAGAGATATGGAAATTTAATTGCTCATAATCTTACAACGGTTTATCAAGTGGTGTTAAATAAGTTTGGCTCAAAATATACCCGAGATAGACATCAAGTCATGTATTCATGGACAAGTTATCGTTAAGTTAATATATTGCCATCTTTTCACTTCAGAAAAAGTCAAAAAAGGTTAGTATCTATCACAATAAGCTTGTTTTGAGGGTGGATAATATATATATAATCATTTTCACCACGCATTATACAGTTATATTCTCATCTTAGATATGACGTAAATTTGATAATATTTCAATTACATCGTGTTCGTTTTAGTTGGTAGAATTAATCGATAAGCGATAAAAATTACATACTAAGAAGCGATAAATAATCATATATGTATGTCCTTTATGATAATCTAGTAATAAAATGACTGATTTTAAAATAAAATAATTAAAATTTAATTATCGCTAAATTATGTATAAGTCATTACACATAAATAAAAGATTATAGTGCCCGACATGAAAATATTTCATATTGAAACTTTCAAAACAACAAATCTTCTTCCAAAAAATAGTGTAACTAATTAAGGTTAATTAATAAAAACCTAAAGTTGTCATTGAGATTTGCGTTTACATGAATCAATAAGATAAATAAAATGAATTAAAATTATTATTTATTATTAAAAAATAATTTCATCGTTGGTAGTGCCCACATGACACTTTAACCTAGAGTGGCAGTCACAATGCACATAAATTCTTTTATTTAATTTAATTAAAAAAAAAAAGAGGAGACAAATTTGATTGAGCTTTCATCATCACCTCCACTACTAAACTATTCTGACTGAAGAATCACTCAATCTTTCTTGTCACAACTTCAGACACTTTACTGAAAGAATAGGAATTAATTGCAGAATTGGAATATTTTTTCTGATTTATTCTGTGTTTCTACCCTTCTTTTTCAGTCTTTTTTTTTTATACAAAATATCTAACTAATTAATTGATTAATGTAATCCGATTTTTAACATTTTGCAGAGTTATTTTATTTTGTTTTATCGGTTCTGATTTCTGAATTTATGCAGACGGGGTTGCTTTACTTGTTCGTTCAAAAATAATCATTGCTGGGATTTCAAGGCGGATGAGTCAGGATCAGTGTATTATAAAGTATTTTAATTTCTATTATTTTAAGGGTATGTTCGAATATACATATAAAATATACGTGAATAAAAATATAAATAGAAATGAATATAAACGAACGTAAAAAGAAAAAACGAACATAAATGAATAGAAACAAATTGTTAATAAAGAAATATAAACGAATGAATATAAATAAACATAAATGAACATAAAAGAAGATAAAACTTGAATAGATTGTATTTTTCATGTAAATTTAAACAAACCCTAAATCATGCATAGGTGTTTTTGTTAAGAAATATTTCCTGAAATATCAAAATTTTTCAATATTTAAGCAATTGGAATCCATTAAAGTACGCTTTATTATAAAATATTATTTAATAAATGTTTTTTTCATTATTTTTGATGGCCAGATCAATATCTTTTCATGTTACTATAATATTAGAAATTTAAATGTAAAAAATCTTTTAAAAAATCAAGATTTCTTTTACATTATTTCAAAAACTTGTCTAAGATATACAAACTCGTACTCTATATGCATGCTCAACAATTACCTACATTTTTCCTCTAAAAATCTTAAAATTTATAAAGTAAATATATCTATTACGAACATTATTTTATAAAATTAAATTATAATGTATATGAATTATTGAAATGAAAATGTTCCTAAAATATTAAAGTTTAAATGGCACTTAAGATGATATTGAGATGTGGTTATCATAATGAGAAGATGATAAAGAATATGATATCATGTTTTAAAACTTGAAAGAGAAAGAGAAAGAGAAAGAGAAAGAGAGCCACTTTGATTGATGACATACACCAGCAGCATTCAATTTCCAGGGCTAAAATAAATCTAATGCGTGCTGTTTATCACCTTTTGATAATAAAAGCTAGAGAGAGAAAGAGAGCAGAGGGTGGGGGAAGAGAAGAGATAGAGAGAGAAAGCAACTCTAAAGTTAGAGAGAGAGAGAGAGAAGAGTTGTACTGACCGAGACTGAACATGGCCATGCCAAGGCCTGCATCCGACAGTATGGAGATGGACTTGGCGATAATGGCCGGCATCTCCAAATGCCACCTAAAAGTCACCACCCCCAATTTTAATTTCTATTTTACGACAATTATACAACAATAATATATTCAGTCCCCGAAAATTACTTTGGATTCTGCCTAATTAAATATGTTTAATTTAACATACATAGATTCAGATAACTTTATTATATCAAAAAAGAAAAAAATTTAATTCAGTAAACAACGATCGTAATTTCAAGTTCGCCAAAAATAAACAACCATCGTAATTTCATCAAAAAATATCAGCAATATTCTTCCAAAGAAAAGAATATTCCCCACATTCTCTGATCAAAACTAAAAGTAATAATGATAAAAACTAAATTCCTAAAAGAAAAATCCATTATTAAATAATAAAAATTTGAATTAAGATATTAAATTGGGATATAAAAATGGGTAAAAATAAAAATACCTGAAAGAGACCAAAGACCAAGTGAGGCCAATCAAGCTGGAGTAAGTGTTGGGATTTCTGATGAGTTTCCTCCAAACCATAATGAGAATAAGCCTTGTCATTACACTTGCTGGTGGCAATGTTTTGGGCTTCCCATCTTCCATTTTGCTCCCCTCTTTCATCTCTCCCTCCATTCCTCTATTCCCAAAGCTGAAATCATCCCTCTCCAAATATTCACCTTGGTTCTCTCTTTCTCCTACATTTTCCACATACAATATAATCATTTTTAAATTTTCCAATAATCTAATCGTTAAAACTGATGATATTCTGAGTCCATTCGATCTCGGGTCTAAAATAAAGGATATATTTATTTAATCTTCTTTTGTCGAGTTGGTTGTTCCAAATGTCCACTATATGTCATGGTTTGATAGTTTTTTCCTGGTTGTCTTTTTAAAGGGCAATTAAAAAAAATTGATATGTAATTAATAATAAATTGACAAAATAAACAATATGAAAAACCACCCTCTAAAGAAATTTAACATAAGCCACATACATTGCCTCATTTTCCTAAGTTATTATTCTAAATGTTTTATCCTGATTGTCCACTATGATCAAGTTGCTTTTACTGAATTTTTTGCTTCCAATTTTTTATTAAATTAATATTCTTGATTGGGTTTTTCTGTTGGCCCTAAAAAAAAAAAAACTAATTTCTTTTAAAATATACAAAACAATTTGAAGGATTATTTTGAAATATAGCAAGTATTTTGAAACCCTTACTTATAAACCTTAACTTATAATGATTTAATTGCGTTACGTCTCAGATTTAATTTTGAGTATGTGTAGATTACCTTTAGCAGGAGAGACATTCATCCTGACTTCCTTGATATTATTATTCTGGTGTGGATGATCAGCTGCGACATAGTCATGCCCACCAAAGACATCGGAAACAGGAGAGGCGCTGGAGCTCCATACGAACATGTGAAGGTCCTTTGATCCTTCCTCGCCGTTACCCTTAACGCCATTGGCATTCGCCCCGGTCCCGGCCCCCTTCTTGACATTATTGGCAGCACCATCGAACATCCCGGGGTTGGGCGCCGGGTACTTACTCGGCGCCCGACTATTCCCCGTGTCCTCCTCGAAGTTTGAGGGCCGGGGAGTGGGGCCCCTGGACCCCATCCCATACACATCTCCGGCCCCGAAGTTCGAGTTACGCCCCATCGCATAGAAGTCGCTGTGATTGAAACTGGACCCTCTCGGGGTCGGGTTTCGCGACGACTGGAGCGAGTAAATCTCGGCATTCGTCAAATTCGACGGCCGGGGCGTGGTCGAGGTGAACCCGGCCAGACCGGACCGCCGGGAGAAAATGTCCGACCGGGAGGCGTTGGATCGGCGGACGGTGACGTGGAGCTTCCCGTCTTCTTTGATCTCCGCCTCGGTCTCGAGCGGCTGGCGGCCGTCCAAGGAGACGATATCGGAGTCCACGTGGATGGCGACGATTGCGCCAGCTGTGTCGGGGAACTGCTCCGAGATGAGCATCTTGGCGGCCCGGTACTCGAACATAAACAGCATCAGAGTGTACCAGATAATGCACTGAAGGACCACAATCTGGACCATCAAGCTCCCGGAGAACTCCCCGTACATTCCCTTGAGCAGAGGGATGCCCATGACGAGGGTGTTGGGGAGGGTGGAGAGAGAAAACAGCGTAATAGTCCACTCCAGGCATCCCCTCTTGCTGACGTGGCTCCACACAAAGAGCACGGCGAGGACGATCACTTTCTGAAGGGTGTCAGCGGCGATGAACCGGAGGTTCATCTCGTAAGGGTTGTTGGAGGAGATGAAGTGGAAGGAGAGGAGCGGGACGGCGAAGAGTGCCACGAACCGGTTGATCCCTGAACACTGGTCCGGGCTGAAGATCTTCCACCACTTCACCGACCCGTAGGCTAAGATCATTGCCACGTACAGCGGCACCACCGCCGTCATCACGTGGTAGAAGTCCGACAACGTGATCATCCTTAGGCTTAGTTCAGTATAACAAGAAAAGGGTTAGGAAATGGAGGGGCATGTGGGTACTGGGTATTGCTTAATTTGGCTTAGAGAGGAGCTTACGAAGTGAATAGAGGGGGAGTTATATATGGGGAGGAGGGATGGAGTCTAGTTTAAAGCTGTGAAAAAGGGGCGGTATTCTTTTATGGGGGAGGTGGGGGTTTGGCTTTTTGCATCTTGTTTTGAGGGGAGGGCTTGGATTTTGCAGAGGAGGGGGAGGGGGAGGGGGAGAGAGAGAGAGAGAGAGAGAGAGGGAACTGGGTAAGTTGGGGGAGTGAGCGAGTGAGTGAGCGGCTCTATCTCCTATGTAGTAGTAGTAGTAGTAGTAGTGGGGGTGTGCATGGGATGCCAAAGCTAATTGGGTGATGGGGGAGAGAGTGGGGGAATAAGTAAAACGAAATTTAAAAAGGATGAATGGTTGGAGGGTTTTGCAGAGGCTTTTCATATCCTGTCCCTGCAAAGGGAAACATATACGTGCCTTTGGTTTGCCCTCATCAAGCCCAAGCAAAAGCCTAACTAGTACTCTCTTCTTCTTCTTCTTCTTCTCATATTCTCTTTTCTTCTTTTTCTTTTTCTTTTTTTATAGAGTGGGAGGGAAGGAGGGCTAGTTAGTTTGTTCACTTTGGAGCATCACTTAGATAGTTATAGATGCCTTCATGGTGAAGGACTTGGTAAGGGCCAATAACTACACATCACCTATTAGGTTTTTTTTTACGGTTACTTATATTTTTTGTAATTTTACAGTTTCCAACTAAATGGAACAGGGAGTCTTAATTATAAGTTGTCGTAATTATAAGTTGTAGAACAATGAAAACTAATAAAAATAAGAGGAAATTCCTATGAATATCAACTTGTACAACAAACTAAGAAAAATAAAGGCTTAGGTAAATAAAGGCAACCTATCTTATGGATTGTTCATGCATGAATTTACCAACGTCATCTTGTAAAATAGCAAAAGCTCATCAAGAAAGCAAATCCATTCGTATCAACCATTTTGGTTGGATAAGTCTCTCGAGATAAGATCGATCTTTTCGGTTCTATGTCATTTGATTGTCATAATCTACTGACCTTTGCACCAACATTGTCATATTTTTTCTAATAAATGAAGGATCTAAACAACTATTACGTATTTATATAACCCTATTTCTTGTCCAACTCTGTTTATACACTCTCGGTAATCACATGTTGTAACAATCTTCCCGACTTTACTTATCCATAGTCTTCCAGTACTAATTTTAGCAATTGATAATTACATCGTAATACTCCACTACTAATCTTAGCAAGACTTAAATTTTAAATTATCGCATTCTCTTTCTCTTTATATAGAAGACTACAACCTCTTGCCTTTTATACCAACAACGTTTAATTCCCAATATAAATCACTTTTACAAGTTCATCTTTCCTAAATAGTCCTTCTTATCATTAATTCCAACAGGTAAATCTTATAACCTTTACCCCTTTACGAAAAAATTATACGAATATCCTTTTAATTCAAATTCCCACTTATCATCACTTATCCAAACTACTATTCTACACATTAAACACATATAAAAAGCAACATTCTTCTTGTTCCCATTATTACTTTGTAGTATTCCACTTTGACATGAATGGGAAAAGAATGATTATCCATCCCCTTGATTAAAGAGATGAAGAATTAAGCCAAGAATAGATATGCATTGGATATTTGAGGGTAACAAACAAGCATGAAAATCCATGGGAGAAAAATGTGAAGAAGAAAAATAAAGGGATGGGTTTTTGGTTGGAGGTGAATGAGGGCCCTACACCTGTCAATTTTTGCCTTGAGAGAGACCCTAGCTAGGCATGCCCAATTGAGAATTGAGAAATTGAGATGCCATATTATTTTATGATCATGGGGGCCTACCAACCATGCATGTCATTTCATCATAACTTGGGGACCTACTTATGCAATCTTGCATGTGTGCTTCCAATCACATAGGTTTCTACATGAACATGACTTTGATTGATTATTTGACATGTATGGGTATGATTGAGTTGGATGTTCATTGGAATTTATAAGTATATGGTTGATGAGTATGTGAGATTACATGTTTAAGTGTACATTTTAGTCGTGTTTATTTTTAAGCGATAAACAGCGGTAAGTTGAAAGTTTAAAAAAATAAAAAATTTTTGCATATATTGATATTAATCAACATATTAAGAACAATGAATTTTAGCCAAAGCTTCAACTTGAATAAATGTAAATTAATAAGAAATTTTACCATGAATATTAGTTAATTGAATTTTTAGTAACAAACTTATTGACAAGCAAAACATAGTAAAACCTCAAAATCATCAAAGTATAAATGGGCCCAACACAAACTCAATCAAACCTATATATCTCTTGCAAATTTTTAAATGCTCATGGGAATATAGAGAGAGATTAAACCCACAAAATCTCATATTTTTCGTTCGTCCAATCATCTATTGACATATGGTGAGGAACATATACTCTCGAAACATATAAGATATTCCGTATATCTCTCATCAACATGTTATAGCTTAGTATGAAGTTGAATGATATGAAACTTTTTTTGGATAAAAATATGAAATTAACTTGAATAGCTTATTTGCAAAACCATGTAGTAATGTAGTTAGACTTGCCTTTAAAATTTTAGTAACGTTGTATTCTAATCGAAAAAGTTTTTAGGCTACTGACCATCTAGGAAGATAATATTCTAACTGAAAAAGTTGCCAAAGAGGAAGGTCATTTAGGGACAAAAGGAATAACTAATAAAGCTTCTGTAGTCTATTGATAAAATAACTTATTTCAATTTATACAAAGACTATGATTCTGTTATTCATCGGTGTTAAATTTATCGATCCGAATAAATAACAACTTATAATAATCACATAAACTTTAAAGAAAATACCAAATTCTTTGAAGGTGCTCGTCCAACATAATCACATGGTGGATGAACAATGGAAGGTCAACTAATCATCTCTCTCCTTGCTTGGGCACGACAACTAACCCAATTGGCCAAAATTTGATATAAGAATCAAGGGTTAGGCTCCTTTATCCGTACGGGTAAAATGGCTTTTTCCCCCACAATTTGATCTACTTTTGGCAAAAGAAAAAGCTCACATTTGTGTGTGTCATTATACTATAAGATATGATCATATAATATTTATAAATATTATATGATTATGATTAACTTAAAGTTGCAAAAACGACCATCTTGGTCAGTCGCTATTAATGTGTCTGGTACTGTTTGCTTAGAGTAATAGTTAGTTTACTTCATGGTAAATTTGGTTTAACTAATCTTAATTATTGGTGATTATCAAGATTTTTTTTTATAAATTATATTAATTATTATGTGATGTGTTTGCAAAATGTTAATTGCTCGATAAGCTATTACATCTTGTGTGTTGTTTAGTATTTTCTTTTTATAGAATAAAAATCATACGACATCTGTAAAGATAATTTATGAATAAAAACCAATCCATAATATTAAAATATATCTCTATTTCGACAAAATTGATGACAAATATACTTTTTGTATAAGGAGCTTATCAATACTTTAGGACAATACTGAGAGTTTTCTTAAAATACGTAGTGTCTATTTTTCAAAATTTATGATATGAAGTATGCATTTATTTATTATTTTATGAGTGAAAGTTGTGAAATTGGTGGCTCAAATTATTGTTATCTATCTTGTAACTTGAAAGGCATTGATGTTGTAAAAAATTTCACAGGGGAAAAGAAAGGCCTCACTATCAAGGCATAATTGTCCGTCTCATGTTATTTTTGACAAACCGAGGTGTGTGGAACTTTGAACTCTCTCTTAACCAAGTCAAGCCACCAATTGGATTGGGTTCCTAATCTCATTTCAATATTGTTCCAGCCCACATATTTTCTTATTAAATTAGTTTAGCAAATTGGGTACAAGGCCCATTCCACAGGCCCCACCCCACCCCTTTGGGTCGAGCTACTACTAGCGCGGAATTTCCACAAGATCTTAGTTAGGAATAAATGTCAAACCATCTAGATTCAACACAATACCGCGGAACTTCCACTAGATGTTAGTCAGAAATAAATGTGAAACCATCTAAATCAACTTGTGTTGAATCGAGAGTGAAATTTCTAAAAAAAAGGTTTGATTCTTTAGTTAACTGACCATTGGCTCTCTCAACTTAAAAATTTTTCCTATTCAGCATTCATAGTATTCTAGTATGAAATCTTGCTTCATCTCAACTTAAAAACGCTAATGTATGATTATTCTCATACCCTAGCTTAGCATAGATGCAAATGATACATGGGTTAAATGAGACCCATGATGGTTCACAAAATAAATTCAACAAGCAAGACCTCATTCATGAATTGTTTTAGATCCAACATGTAGGAATCAATACAAAAGCAAATCCCCTATGATACACCAAATCCGGCTCGATCACGATAGAGTGAATTGTCATTTCTTGAAATCTTAAACAAGCTCAACATAAAATGGCCATAGAAATCGTCAGTACATAGCAGGAATAGCAGAAGTACATCACAACTTGGTGATGGTAAAGTGCGCATACACACGCTGTACAAAACTTATGTTTGGGGGAGGGGGAGGGGAGGGGGCGGGGAGAGCATCCTGACAAACAACAGAATGAAACCCCCTACAGGCCTTTACAACCAGGGAGATCAATCCATTGGAGTTGCAGCTCCACTTCACCACATTCGACATTTTTCAATCTCAGGCACATATCCTGGATGACCCTTCCGTTGTTCCACACGATTTGGCTTTCCTCGGCCAAGCAGTTTTGCCTGGATGGTGTGATTTTCGAGACAACTGTTCCACTCGGAAAGCTTTCCATGTTCATCTTCAAAGCATCTATGAAGGGCATAATGTCGATCTCTGCATCCCCCATTTTGTCATCTTTGGAAAACAAGTCATGATCATAGACCGTCTACAATCACCACAAAGCACTCAAATTTTGAGAATATTCATCATCAGAATGCCATGCTGAGTGGAAACCCGACCGCCCTACCCCAGAGCTAGGTTTAGAGCCCAACAGTGGTGGCCCATCATCTGGTGCTACCTTACATAGATGGGCTCAACCCCACCCCCAAACAAAAAAAAAAAAGGGACAGGGGAAAGAAAAAAACAATTTATGGATAGAGATCTATATGTCTTTCTTCCTTTTTCTTTCAGTGGATGGGTAAGGGTTATGATTGACTAGTTTAACAGAATGTTATCCAAAAACACATCCACTCCAATCACAGCTATGCATTGCCTACTCTAATATCCATTCTCTTGAGGATGTATCCAGTGAAATTTCAAGCAAAATGGACCCTAAAAAGCTATAATTATGTACCACAATGATACAGAGGCCTAATGATAACGTAATTATACAAGGAAATGGTGCCAACATGCACGGTTTATCAAAGTTCTCTCGACTAGTTGCATCTTTTACTATAGGATTTAGAGTTCCTTACCAGGTTAATGGGTAATTTGGGATCTGCCACAGAAAGCGTGAGATCTTCATTCCATACAGGATTGACATCCTTCTTGATAACCCGAGTCTTCAATTTCTGCAAGAAAATTAACAAGAAATCAGGCATATAGAAACCATTCATAGACTCACAGCAAGCTGAATCTTAGAATAAGAATACTGCACTAATCCACATCCAGGAAAAGAGAAAAACACCACCGCATAACTGTCGAACTGCTGGTTCAGCATTCGCTAAAAAGACACTTGGTCACTTGGTTCAGGTTCAGGTCATGAGGTCATAATAGGTTTGATGAGATTCCTGTGTGGTTCATGTTCAGATTGGATTTTGGTGTGGCAAATTGGATTGTTGTTAGTTCCAGTAGCATCCCAGTCTATTAATGCTGCTTGCAAATAATTCAAATTTATAAGAAATCAAGATCGGGTTTGATCTAGTCTATCAAAAATGGGATATGCCCTATTTCGGCTCTCTGGTCATGTATGTATCCAGGTCATTCGAATAGGATAATTTGATGCAGGTTAGTTTTCCGTGTCTAACTCACACCAAACCAAAACAAACACAAACTAATATGAAATTGGTGGGATCCTCAACCGTATATATTGTCTTCAAAGAATTGCTGTGAAACCCCAACTCCTAGTGATCAACAGCTCAACAGGAACACCTCATTGTCTTAAAAAAATAGTCTTTGTTTTCAGGGACATCACCTAAGTTATCATATATGACACGAAGGATACATCAAAACTCATTACACATCAATCAATTTCAACTTCCCAAAAACAAAAAAAGAAGCCCTGATAGTATACAATTAACTATGGTGATCAAAGTACGCCCAGATAACATACAAATAATCAATGTGATCAAAAGCATAATATTCTATTCGGTTTCAGGGTAGGGACGAGGGCAGAGAAGGAGACAACATTTTAACACATCTTGCTTATGTGACAGTAAACTCGAAATAGAGAAGAGAGAGAGAGAGAGAGAGAGAGAGAGAGAGTATAAACCTGCTTGCCCATTTTGACAACAACATAGGGATCGCTGCTACGAACATCTCTAACAGCGAGATTAATCCCTTTGATGATCTTGACCCTCAAAAGACCCATCATATTTTCCATGAAAGACGAGGACGATGATGACCCTGACGATGAGAGTCCATGGCTTCTTGGTGAACCCATTTTCTATCTCCTCTCCCCGTCTTTGACGACCGATTCTGGCTGGGTCCCGCCGAACCTTCCTTGCCGATTCAACCCTGTACAACATTAAAAAAACCGAAAACAAACAGTTACTTAAAAAATAAATTACACCCAGATTGAAGAATTACAACGTCACTAATAGGAATTGTACCGATGAATAACTGCGATTATGGATGAAAATTGGTGGAGATGGTGAAGTTTTTGAGGAAAATGAATCGAAGGATGGAATGATTCTGCGGAGGGGAGAGATTACGGAGGAGAGAGGAGAGAAGGGGAGATGGGCGAAAAAAAGTTGGGAAATTTGGTATTAATGGGAAATTTTAGTGGGGAAATTGTACAAAAATATCAACGGATCAAAGACATTTACTCCATCTGCCCAAATTTAATGTTGTTGTCTTATTCATTCCAGAAAAAGAAAAAGAAAAAGATAATTGTATTATTTCCTTCTCTATTTCAACGTACTGACATTTTGTTTTGTCCAATTTAGAATTTGTCTTAATCGTGAAGTTTTCCCAATATAAATTACTTAGTTTTTGCCATCGTCATGAAAACCTTGAAGTTTCAAGTTTATAAATGACGTCATCTTTACGTTTTAAAATAATTACCGTGAGGTGATACTAAGAAAACATAAAATATTTGAAAAAATTTATGATTATTGAATACGGATAATGTATATTTAGGGACATTAAATATCAATAATTTTATATTTTAATAATTTTACATTTGAAAGTATTAAACACCAATAACTTGAGTCGGTAAAAAATAGATGAAGTCAATTGTGAGATTATTGATGTCCAATTCATAGGCAGGATTATTGCCATCGAATATTAGTAGAAATGGGGATTATTAACATACAATTTAAAAAGTGGAATTGTTGACATCTAGTGCTTCCAAATGCAAAATTATTGACGTCCAATAACCTTATAAATTGAAGGATTACTTTAAAAAAAAAAAAAAACTAATGTAGACATTAGTACTTTTGAGATATGGGCTAGACTAAATGGGTCAAAAAAGTCCAACCCATTAATCAACTTGGGCCTCAATATGGGCTAGACTAAGTATTAGAGAAGAATAAGTCAGTTGGTCCATCACAAATGACAGTCACCTCTCACCGTCGGTTTTATCAGAGACGACGAAAGGAAGATGTATCCAACCGTGTGATCAATCAAACGGTCCCGCTTCGATCCGCCATTACCGACGACATCTCTCTCTCTCTCTCTCACTCAGCTTCTGCAACTCATCTACGTTAGCAGCGACTCGGGCTAAATGAGCCTTGCGTGACTTCTCTCACAGCCATGGCTGGTTGGATCTCCTCCAAGCTCAAAGTCGCAGAAAATCTTCTCCAACAGGTGCTTCTTTCTTTTTCTCTCTCTCTATCTCTCTCCTCTTTGTTAATGATTTCTGTTGGAAGTGATTTCTTGAATTGGTTGGAATGCGAATTGATTTAATCTAGGTCTCGATTTTGCTCACATTTTGTATTAATTTGAATTGTTGATTGGTGAATTCGGTGGTTCGTATTCAGATCGATCAGCAAGCGGCGCAGTCGCTTGGTAAGGGTGAGACAAAGGAGTCTGATGGGTTGGGTTTTGACGCTTCGCCTAAACCTAGTGGCAGTGTGTCATTGAGGGATCAATTGAAGAAGAAAACACCCGAGGAGAGTGAGAATTTGGGGAAATTAAGCTCTGATTATGTTAATTATAAGAGTCCAGCTAAATTAAGCAGTGATGGGAATGGTGATAGACAAAAACAACGGGGTAAGGAGGCTGAGAAACCTGATGTAAATCCGAAGCCTGTGCTAAATGATACTGATTGGACTGAGCTTCTCAGTACCCCGAAGCAACCGACACCCGCAAAGCCAAACCGTGCCAATGGGGTGTCGGGGCTTCGTGGGGTGAGGAAAGTCGGGGAAAGGTGGGAAATGTGGGGCTGAATGCAAAGGGTAGTGGTAAAACTGTGGAAACAGCGAGGAAAGTTGTTGATGGCAAAGATGGGAAAGTGAATAGAAGTGAAGAGGGAGAGGGGTCTAGAAGTTCCTTCTCTTCCCCAAGAGTTTCAGGTGTGGGATCGGATGATAAAAGTCTTGAGGGATGGGAATCCATTATCGACTTAGGAAAGGAGGTTAGCAAGGAGGGGAAGAAAGAGGTGAAGCTTGAAAGAAATATTACGGGGAATGGCAATGAATCATTAGACTCTGAGAAGCTTGTAAGTGGAGCTGATTCTCCGTTTCTAAAGAAGCAATCATCTGTTAGTGGATCCAATGGGGCTGTGATGGACCAAGTGCATGGCGTAAGTAAACCTGTCCATGTTGATGAAAAAATCAGGAGGACGCCTTCAACAGCTGAAAGAATTGCCAGCTCTATCTCAGGACATCTGAACAGAGCTTCTTTTTCTGGTAGTGCTGACGAATCTGACTCGGATTCAGGGTCAAGTTCATCTTCTGACTCTGAAATTGAACGAGAACGGCAGGAAAGGATTCAACGAAGGAAACAAATATTGGCTGCTAAAGCTGCTGCAAAAGCTGCGGAAGCCATAAAAGAACAGGAGAATCTTGTGGCTAGATTGGAAGGAGAGAAGCAAAGCTTGGAGAAGATACTTGAGGAGCGAGCAAAACAAGCTGCACAGGAGGTTAGATTACTGTAGTACGCTGTTGCTTCTTTCCTTTGTGCTTAGATTAATCATGCTGATTATTATGTGTAAATGTTGGAGATCAGTTTGATTTTTTCCCCCATACACCTAACTTTGATTGTATAGACGTAAGTTCTTAGTTATGGTGAAACGTACTGCACTGTAACTTTAGGACTAGCTTGGGAATTGCATTAGAAGTATATGCATTGGTTTTTGGCCCAGTTAATTAGTTCTGAGATAATAGAAGTTTACTTCTTTTCCTAGTGGATTCCTGGAAGTGTGTCAACTAGTGCCTGAACTAGTTCTTGTTCCGCTTGCCATCCTGTGTCATTTCGGAGCAAAAGGTTATTGTGAACGTTCTCCTCAAATGAATGAGACCGTAGTTCATAGGAGATTGAGACAAACTCAGAGATAGGGACCATAAGAAAAGAGGGTGAAACAAAATGGTAAATCTACAGTGAGGGAGATCAACTCATTTAGGCAGGCATCTCCACCTTTTAACAGGCCAAAGTATGATGTATCTTGTCCAGCTGGTTTACTAAAATAGCTGTAGGAGGCAGTGGACTTTCTGAACTGAAGTTATAATTTCTGTGTAGGACAGAATCGGTTGAAAACAATTTCTGGCTTGAGTCATGGGGAGGTTTTAGCTGGATTTAAGTGAATTTCTTCTGTTTGTGGTGTTGCATCTATTGGTCAGATTCCCTATTCATTTTTAATTTCTGAATCCTTTTTACTTCAGGCCTCAGAACTTCAGTCGACAATGATGGAAATGATGGAAGCTGCAGAACAAGAAAAGCAGAAGCATAACCATACTAGGATGGAAGTTCTAGCACGATTGGCTAAACTTGAGGTACTAGATCCAAGTGTGCCTTCCATTTCTCCCCCTTCTTGTTTCATTTATTGTTAGAGAAATGGGATATAGCGCCAATAAGAAGCCGTGCAGGGAATCCCTACAGACAGAAGTGAAACTCGATATCAGCTGAACTATACATTAGATTTTTAACGGAAAGCTCTCCATTCATCTTTGAGAATTGAATCACATCCAAATATTGTAATTATGGAGAGAGGTACTGATTTGCAAGTCTTGGAAGAGAGGTAGCTATGAGAAAGATGTGAGCAAATCAAAGAAAAAAATTAATATTTTATGAAATGGGCAAACCTTGTACTATGTCATGTCTGGGAGAGAACTAAACCCTGTGTAAGGGCCTTGTGAGACTCTGACAATAATGCATTAGAACAAGACTCACAATATATATTTTGAAGCACAAGCACCCTAGATGTTTCATACTCTCACCTCATTCCACCCCCACCCCAAAGAAACGAATAAATAAATTGTGGAGCCTGTTGTCAAAATAGTTAGCTATAGACCCTACAAGTGCAATGCCAAAGTTGAGGGTTGCTATTGATGATGTAGGACTCTGGATTATGTTTGGATGGGTCAGAATTGGCCCTGATTACCTAACTCAAAGGTCAAAAGACCTATAAGCCTATTACACAACCTGATTAAAACCGATTAATGTAATACTGATGATTTCAACCCAAACTCAAAACAACTTTATGGGAAATTAATGAGTTTATAGCTGATGTCCCGTGACTGATTACAACTCATTCTAAAAATGACCCGACCCAAGCTGCATCATCAATTCATATACATGCTGGTAACACATGACTCAGCATGGGTTTCACCCAACATTGACACGTTATTCTCCTGACAGATGACCTTAAGCCAAAATGAACAAATTTGAATTGAGTTGAACTTAAAAACAATAGATTGTTAGGTCTTGTACAATGTCTACAAAAGTTAGTATCTGCACAAATTCCTGTTTGCGATAATTCAAGTCTTCTAGCACTCAGTTTCAACCTGATTTACACAAAGTTAACTCCATATATGACCTGTAAACTTTGCGCGAAGGGATTGACTTTTCACTGCAGAAAATCCCTGTTTCCTCATGCTGCGCCTAAAATGCCACATCGTCATGTTTCATGATTTGTGTTTTGATTGCATTCTACTTTCTTTAGTTGTCCTCTACATTTATTTGGTTTAGCTAAGCATGCTGGGAGGTCAAAAATTTTAGTTAAACGTGTTGCCGACTTGCTGCGATGATCAAGTTAACTATTATCAGCTTCTGATAGTGATATAAATCTTGCAGACGACAAATGCTGATCTTGCCAGATCTCTTGCTACTGCACAGTGGAATCTTGAAGTAGAGGTATGGATGTGATGATAGTTTCCTAGATTTAGGAAGTCTTTACAACTTCAGTTTTGTTTTCTGGTTACTTCAATAAAAGATCTATGGTCGATGTTTTTTTTTTTTTTTTTTGTTTTGTTTTGTGCATCTGTGTGTGAGTGAG
Source organism: Talinum fruticosum (assembly GCA_021018815.1). Classification (NCBI taxonomy): domain Eukaryota; kingdom Viridiplantae; phylum Streptophyta; class Magnoliopsida; order Caryophyllales; family Talinaceae; genus Talinum; species Talinum fruticosum. The sequence goes on along the minus strand of JAITYX010000139.1, from coordinate 132,078 downwards.
CAAGCAATTATTTTTCTTGATTTTATCGTGTTTTAATTTTTATGCTGAAATGTTTTGCTCTGTTTTTATTCCTTAAATGAATTATAATTAGTTTTCTTATTGCTTAAATATTCAACAAAAAAAATTGTTTTAAGTCTTTTACTTGCTAATATCCTATCTTTGTTTTCTCTTACATTTTTCTTTCCACTTTGCATGCGAGACAAAATCAAACCATACCTAATGCCTAGAATACATGCGAGAACATATGGAAAAAAAATCGAAACGGTGCCCAAAATTTTCTTTAGTTTTTCTATCGACAATGTTGGTTCATTAAGTCAATATTATCATTAAGCAAGTGCTGTAGATTCTTAAATTTTTAAGGGATGAAACCCTTTTCTCTTTGTTAAGATATTTAGCATTAAAGTACTCCATGGCCATGGCACATACAACTTGATATTTTCCAGGTTGATGTTCATTCTTTGATTAATGTTTCCTGGGCTAGGTAAATCGAGTAGCTGATCTCCGGCAGCAAGTAGAGTTAAAGGAAATTTACCATGAAGGTAATGATTTACCTAAATGTTGTGGATGATCTTTTACATTTTTTAGCTATTGGATGAGAAAGTGTAGATTTGTAATGAACTGTGGGATGTTATTGTTACTGACTATATTGTATAAACACCTTATATTTAGGTTCAATTTCAACACCTTCCTTTAACTGCTTTGTTCAAATGTTTCTGTTAGTTGAATTGTTGCCTACTCCTTTTTTAACTTTTAATTTGTTTCTGCAGACATTAAGAGAGGGATTTCCAGCACTCATCAGAGGACTTCTCTGACCAATGTAAGTCTCCTCCAATATCTGTCAAAAACTTTAGTGCTGGGTATCTCTGGATTAAATTTTCTCCACTAGTGAACTGGCAGGTGTAATGCATTCAGCAGTAACTTTAATGATTTCAACTTTCATAATTGTTCTTGCAGTTGATGGCTTCAAAAGGCATTGAATTAGAGAAAGAAATGCTGGACGCTGAGTATTCTTTCATAGTTGACAAAATTACACATCTTCAAGAGAAGGTACAATTAATCATTCTTCCCCCTCCCCGCCCCTTCTCTCAGTATTTTCTCGGTTTTTGTCTTATGCTACACATTCTGCATGGATGAGAGTAAGTCGTTATTGTGTACTTTATGCACAGGCTTCTGAAGATTTCAAATTTATGTGGCTGTGTCAATGGCAACTTTTGTAAACAGAAGTTCTATGGCTTATAATGGCAATATCTTCCTCTATCTCGGAAGGCACTATGTCAATGTGTTGCCATACACTGATTGAGGATGAGAATTCTAGGAACTAATAGAAAAATGAGTGTCTTATTCTTCAAACTATAAGGATATAGCTTGACTGCCCTCTCCGACTGTTTTTAGAAAATCAATGATATTTGTTTTTCGCAGTAGTACCTGTATGTTCTCCTACTCATTTTATTGCTATTGCTGCGACTTACATATAGCGGGATCCATAAATTTTGTGTACATTTCACTGAACTGTTTTGATCTTTGTTGTGGATTTATTGGACGAATCTTAAATTATGCAAGAAAAAGGCATAAGTTGATTTGTATCCCTTCAGGCAACAAAGCTCGAGGAAAACATTGAGTTAACACAAAAGGAAATGGAAACTTCTACAGAAGTCGAGGTTGAACTTAAGCGGAGGCTTAGTCAGATGACAGATCATCTGATTCAGAAACAAACCCAGGTAAATTTCCACATTCATTCTGTTTGGATATCTGGATTTAGTGACAATGTTACCAATGTTTTTGATGATTGGGAACAATTTCCTGTTTCTCATAGAGGTATGATACCAATTGATTACATACTAGGACATGGGCTGTGATCGTCTCTTTTCTCATCTCTCCTTCCATCATTCTCGTTCTTGATACAAATTGTGGACTATGTTGTCAATATTGAAAAGTAGCTGGCTTTTTTTAGAGGGGGTGGGGGTGGTAAATAATTTCATTTCACCCCCTCCCAGCAGAATACTATGCTTTACCAATTACAAGCATCTATTGATTACATACTGAAGACTATTTCCAGCCTAGATCTCGTACAACCAACATATTGTTTTTGTCATTTTTGTACATGACATGAGCTAACAATTCTCAATCTGACGTTGATAATTGATTGGAATGAATGAATATATAATGGATAATAGAGACTGTACTTGACAAAATCAATGACCGAGTGTATCCAATTTTCTTTGCTAACAGGTTGAGGCGCTTTCTTCAGATAAGGCGATGCTTCTCTTTAGGATCGAGGTAAATCTTTATCTCAAATCAACATTATTATAACTATAGTTCACCAGAGACATTTGAAATGGCATCTCTTACCCTTGTAACACATCGTTGCAGGCAGTTTCAAGGCTACTCGATGAAAGCAAGTCTCTAATCAATGCAAGTGATATTTCCAGTAGCTTGAAAGAAGATATAGAAGCAGGGGCATGGGAGTCCTCCAGTTCTAAGCTTCGACCAATGTTTGAGGACAAAATTCGATCAGGTAAGCAGCAGCTTGGATCACTGCTTAGGCAGTTGGACTCTATTTTTCAGCTGGTGCAGTTTTTTAGCAAGAAATCCAGCAGCCAAACTATGGTCATTGGTTTACCTAGTGTGCCTACATTTGTGGGTCTTGTATATTCTTTTCTCTCATTCACAATCCGCAGAAGAGGTCACATCTCGCTCCGTGTTATCACTAGAGAACATAAACAACACTCATGGTGTTTGAGAGTATACCCCCAACTCAGAAACAAGCATAATTTTGTAATTGTTTGCCCTCAATTCGGGATTGGCGTACAATGTCGAGTGTAAGTTGCATCGATTTTCATTCTATGTCAGTGGCCATTTGTTTATAAAACAGCCCCATCTGTTTGATGCCTTGAGGCTGAAGGTTACTAAACCAGAGTTGAGCAGATGAAAGGTTCATCGAGGCCATGCCTAGCAAAACTAGTTATTTTGGTAGATACTAGCTATTGTACTAGCAATTAGTTTCCACATATAATGATTAGTGCTTAGCTGTTTTACTAGCTATTCAAATTGTTGATATTCTTTGACTGGGATTGTCTATTAGTGTACAGCCATGTAAAAGGACATCATGGTGGTGGTTGTCAACAATAAGGTAATTTGTTCGGAGAATGCATAGAAATATCAGCTCAATCTATGCAATTTCTGTGTTTTCTTTCTGGAATTCACAGAGAGAATTTCTACAGCAAGGTATAAAAGAGAAAGTTGCACTCTAAAAGAGTCGGTTCATGCAGGTGCAATTGAAACCCTTTCAACCTCAACAACATACTCAAGGGTGGCATTTGGGGGACTTGGGCACCTGACCCAAAATCTGCCCCGTTCTCACCAAATCCTAAATTGGGAGGGACAATGACTCTCCTTTTGCCCCCAGACTTCATTGTCCTCAGCGCATATTCTATCCCTTCACACATCCCCCTTGTGTAAGGCCTCGACCCCAAAACCAGAGCCAGTGGCTTCTTACTCCCCCAAATGTGTCCACAAATAGCTCTCCGGTATCCTTTATGCTTCCTTTCAGATCGATCACCACCAGGTCTCCTGGTCTCGGTGTGGCTCCACCACCTACTCGCATCTCATAGTACCTGTTCCATTATAATGATAACACGGTCATCAGAAACATGTCTTTTTCGTTTCATCCTACAAGATGTTTCTTGCTTTCAAAAAAAAAAAAAAATTGAACTATGGGTTATAACCTGAACCCAACTCAAATCTTGAGGATTTGACTAAAACCCGAACCCATTAATCCAACACAAATCTAGCTGGAATAATATAGGCTTTGATCTCAAATTCAAATCCGAATAGATGAACGATGAAAAGAGGGTATACCGCATCCCATTTGGTAAAACAACTTCTTCCTCTTTCTCCAAATCCCTGCAAATCAAACATGGGATATCGAAAATCACTATCGATGAACCGAACAATAAGTTCATCATGGTAAGGTTTGTGGTTGAACGTTGTTCAACAGTTATCGTAAACCTATAATTATAATTCCGAAACACATAACAGAGCATCATATTGTGGGATTCAAAATGAATAAAATGGATATTTATATTTTCGGGACGATCTTACAACTAGGACTATGATATAATTTGTAGAACGTTGATAATTATAAATGTACTTAACCTTGTATTAGCTTGTTCCTGAGAAACTTCAAGGCGGGTCTTAATCTGCTCAGAGACGACTCCCACAGCGAGGAACCCAGCCCAGGCAAGACCGGCCCCGAGCCCGAACCGCCGAGTCAAAGACGACGCTATCCAATCAGTGGTTTCCACATTTGTCTTTCTAGAACTTTCTACAACCTTAGGCGTCGGCTGCTGCGGCGGAGTGGCACTCAGCGAGGGCTGAGGCTGCGGTGGCTGTGACGACGGAGTTGGCGGCGGCGGAGTCTTGGAACATGATGAAGGTGAGAGCTGGGGAGTTGATGAGAGTGGATGAGAGAGAAATGTGTGTGGCGTAAAGCAAGAAGCCATATCCAAGCTAGCTAGCCAGCTCTCTTGAAGTTCAATATTTTAGGAGATGAGGGATATTGTCAACAAGATATTTAGGCTTAAAAGTGGTAAAATTGGAGCCCACCTTATCCTTTTGTAGCCCCGTATATATATAATTTGCATATCAAGAACACAATAAATTCTGTAACAAAGTTTGTTACACATACCAAAAAATCAGTTGCGTGATTACTTTGAGCACACATTAGACATAAACTTACATAAATATCCAACCTTTCGTAACTTCCACCCCCAAATGTACAAAAAACCGGCGTTATAGATAGCTTGGAGGAAACCATCGGAAGGATTCGTTAAACTCAATTTTGATCGATCCAAATCATCAATCACATGGATCAGCATGGTCTACATTCATTTGTCGTTTTCTATTAGCATTAGCATTCAATTTGGATTCAACATTAGCTTTACTTATAAAAGCGCGCAACAACAATGAGGAATAGTGTAAAGTGGCAATTGACATATGACACCGATACTTATAGAAGGATTAACATAATGTGAATTAATAAGGATTAACATAATATACAGTTCAATATTTTAGGAGATGAGGGATATTGTCAACAAGATATTTAGGCTTAAAAGTGGTAAAATTAGAGCCACCTTATCCTTTTATAGCCCGTATATAATTAGCATACCAAGAACACAACAGATTTTGTAACAAAATTTGTTACATATACAAAAAAAAATCGTCGCGTGATTACTTTAAACAAAAATGTACTAATAAATAAGTGAATAAATGACCCCTCTATCTAATATTTCCGCACTAATATTACTTTTTGTTTCGGTGGCATATTTATTAACATTACTTTGAGTCTCTTGATCCTAAAGTTTATTACAATTACAAGAAAACATGAGGTTAGCTTCGGACAAAACGCGACACTCAAAAATTATATGTAAGTGTAGCTTCTTAAGAATCAGAGGTTTTTAACATATATCTTCAATTCATCATCTTAAGAATGTAGCAACATTTGTTACATAGGACATTCTATTTTTAGGTTGTTGGAGGTGAATAATTTAAACTTTAGGGGCTATTTATAACGCCTCCCGACTGTTTGATAGAGACGTCACATCGTCGAACCTTCTTCAAGGATTTTTAAGACTAAATTAGGAAACAACCTTGCTAAATTAATGTGATTTTAAAACTCATGGAAGTCGAGCCATCATTTTTTTGAAAGAGAATCTACTTCAAGTCTTAAGCCCATACGATTTCAAACTAAACGTTCGATTCACATAACCCTACAACCTAAATAATGTACATCACTAATGAAGTCTTGGTGGGGAGCACCGAGGCCGAATCACAGCGTTTACAAATGTCAACCTACATCTAGCAACAAACATGCCCGATTACCAAATAAGCCTTACATATCATGCTCAAAAGCATACACAATTAAACATAAGTAATCAATGCATTAAAGTTCCTTGTACCTAAAAGAGGGCCTTTAAAATGATAACGTTTTCCAAGAACCTTACTTTTACTCTGGATCTGAAAAGATGAAAAAGTAAGGGAATGAGCAACCACATCTCAATGGGAGTCTTTCGCCTCCCAAAAACCAAAATAACTTTGCATGCATATATATATATATATATATATATATATATATATATATATATATATATATATATATATATATATATAATAGCAATCAATACTTAATAACCATAATATTAGTAATCAAGTCGCATCAATAAGATAGTCTTACTTGACTCCACCCTTAAACGAATGGAAAAACCCATAATGCATTAGAAATCAAGTAAACCACATATTCTTCACAAAAGTGACTAAATCAATTCCCAATTTGGAATTTAGTTTAATTTTTATCATCTTCAATTACTTTGGGCAAAACTAGTACCCTGGTACTCAACTGACGCTTGTGAGCCGACCCAACGTATCACGGTATTGGGATTCGGAACCACTCATGCGTGTGCATAAGTTTTCTATCCGGGAGGACTCGTAATCTAAGAGTGAAAGTCGCTGCCCTCGGGCCGGAATAAGCCACTTTCCTAGATTTTGTATTTTGAAGCATGTGAGTCAACCCAACGTACCATGGTATAGGGATTCGGAACCACTCACGCATATACTCAAGTTTACTACCCAGACGGACTCATGATATAGAAGCGAAAGTTGTTACCCGTAGGCCGGAATATGTCACCTTCCTAGACTTTTTATTTTGACGCAAGTGAGCCGACCCAATGTACCACGGTACAGGGATTCGGAACCACTACGCGTATACTCAAGTTTCCTATTTGGGAGGACTTGTAATCTAAGAGTGAAATTCGCTGCCCTCAAGGCGGAACAAGTCACCTTCCTTGATTTTCGTATTTTTACGCCTGTGAGCTGACCCAATGTACCATGGTATTGGGATTCGAACCACTCACGCGTATACCCAATGTTACTATCTGGAAGGACTCATGATCTAGGAGTGAAAGCTGTTACCCGTGAGCCGGAATACGTCACTTTCCTAGATTTTGTATCGGTAAAACGTTCAAACCAAGAAATCAACTTCTCATTTTACGTTATGAGTGTCATCTATGTCATTTCTTCACATATGTATTTAGAAAATTGTTTCGTGTGACCCAAAGCAACACTTCAAGTCTTAAACTCGCTTCCGACATAAAATACAAAGTTTACAAACATCCCAGGACAAGGACCTTGGGTTGTGAGGGTCCAAAATTTGCTTTAGAAGCCACCATGGACCTCCCCACGGCCTGTGGGGGTCAATGGTTGGCTCGAGAGGTCATCAAGGGCTTTCCCATGGTCAGTGTGAACTTCTGGTGGCCACCACGGGCTACCCCACGGCTTGTGGGAGGACCCGTGGTGGGTGTTTCAAATCTTTTAAGTCATTGCTGGCAACCACGGCTTGCTCCACAAGCTGTGGGGACACCCGTGGTGGGTGGCAGTGGTTCCCAAACTCCATTTTTTTTACTTCTACATATATTTTTCTTTGTGGGATATCTATGAATAGTTTTTTTATATAAAATTTTCAATCTTCTAAATATCATATTTAGCTCAATAAAACCCATTAAAACATACATCCAAGACAAATAATTCTCAACCTAAGATTTGGACAAACTCGTGCTAACATTTCTAATCACTCATCCCTAATAACACTATACCAAGTATATTCACTAGCATATTTCAAACTTCCACCAAAATTATGGTTTCATAAAGATGTAAAAATGGTTGGTACACTTTCAAGTTCATGCATGAAATTATAACAATAAAAAGAGAAGCTCAACCAAGTAGATGATGATGATCATGTTTCTACTCCTTTTTTCTTTCTAACATCCTCCTAATATGTTTATATCAATTAATTGCTCTAAAAACACATGCATGCATCAATTTCATGAAGGATTCAATATTCTAAGTCGATTCACAAGCACACTTATGAAATTCATTTTGGTTGGAAAGTAATATACAGTAGGGAGGAGAAGAAAACCTACCTTGATGAAGATGATTAATACTAAGTTCTTGCTATTCTTTGTATCGTTGAACCTTCCTTCTTCCCCTCTACCTTTGTTCTTGATTCTATTTTTAATGAAGGTGTTTAACAATGGAGGTTGATGCTTGGAATAAGGGAGTTTGAATCTTGATGTCACCTTTGCTTTCCCTCTCCCTCTCCCTCTCTCCTCCTCTCTCTAATTGGAGCTATTGGATCTTTCTTTCCAAAGAAAATGAGTCAACCTCCCTTATTTAAGCCTCACATTTAGTTTATGTACCATACTTGCAGTGGGGGTAATGATTTTAAGGTATGGAAACTTGGAGCTAGGAAGCTAGAGGTGTAGGTAGTAGTAGTATGCAAAGAAAAATTGAGCAATATTTCTAGTTCAAGCATCCTATTTGATTTATGCAGCAATTTGAAAAGGTCGCAATAATTATTTGGAGTATGGAGTAGAAAGGTTGAGGGTTTCTGATTTGAAGGGGGAGTAGTGTTGCAATGATGATTGAGGCATGGTGTAGAAAGGTGGAGTGTAGTAAATTTGGAGGAAAATAACGATTGTGAAGCATGGATACTTGGAAGTAGGGGCTAAAGATGCAGAGAGCAACAACAGTAAACAAATAAGAGTGGAATAAGCAATCAGATTTTTGTCCTAAATGCTGAGGTTTTGGGATGAAAGGAATATGTTTTGGATGTTTAGAACTTAGGATGATAATCCTACTTTAAGATTCATTTGTTCCAAGCAAATAGCAAACCAAATAAGTATTTTATAAGCTTACTCCTAATATTATTTCCAACTAAATTAATCGTCGCCTAACAAACTTGTAAATAAATACATATATGTAAGTTAACTAGCACGATATCTAATTTATGACAAATCTTCAAATTAATTTACTTATTGCATAAATCACATATATTAATTAAATATTTTTGCTTAATACCTCTTTTAGTTCGGGTGTCACACTATTGGACTAGAATTATCCAAATTCTAAAAATAGCTCCCAATGCTTCGACATTTGATGGTATATATTTTTAATAGTCCAGTACCATATTTTTAAAAATTCCAAATAATATTATCTATAAAACAAGGCAAACAAATGAAACCTAAAATGCCTACATTTGTTTTGAAGTTTTAATTGCCTCATAGATAAAATTTGAAATATTGTTGTACAAATTTAAATTATTACATAGTTTCGAGTATACATAATAAACTTTTTGAAGAAAATCCCAAAACGTCCACAATGTACCATATATCTTAATTTAAAGACTCCACCTCAAAAATATTAGTCCCAATTAACAGGCAAATGAAGTTAATTAGGCTAATTTATCTATACTTTAACCCCTTTAACCACTATTATTAATTATCTAAAAATCATGGTATAATTACACCATAAGATGGACTACTTTTAGTTTAATCACCTTATCAATAAAAATTGAAATTATTTTAAGGCATTAACTATGTTTTCTTAGTATTAAGCATATCTAAATCAAATTTTAGGATTAAATTGTCTTAGGTCAAAGAATTAAGGTGTGGGTATAATGGGAAAGTGGTAGGATATAAGAGGTACAACAAAGAAGATCTCTGGTCTCTCAATCCACTGACATCCTTGTTACACGACACCAAAGTTTGAATCCTGGTAGGTTTCATAATCCTTATTTACTTCTTGTCTTGTTCCAAAATTAATATTTTATGTTAGTATAATTAATGAAGTAAGACATAGCGGTAAGCCCAATTTAGGTAAGAGTGTTCTTTTTCACCATAAATATTCATTTCAAAATTCAAAAAAAAAAAAATCATTTTCCTTTGTAAAAATTAAAAACCCTAAAAATTGAAGAAAAGCCAATTGTTGAAGAATCCTTAGAAAAAGAAAGTGGAATTTAAAGAATATGACCTGTATAAACTTCAAATAATGTTTGACAGTGAAGAAAATTCTGAAGTGCTAAACAAGATAATGAGTGTGATTGTTAACAAACGAAAAATACTCAATATCTCTGAAGAAAAAATAAATTTATATCTATCTGGAAGAAGAGATCTAACAACAGATGAACTCAATTAAAACAGATGAGATTAACACCCTACTATTAGAATAAGTTAAAACAAAAATTAAATACACAATGTGAAAAAAATGGTAGAAAAAAGTGACTTTAAGAAGAACTTAATGATGAAGATGTTGAATCCGCCTTGGTAAATAATGTAATCCCTAAACCTGAAGATTTTGGACAATCATTTAGAAGAAATGAAAATTTCATAACGCAAGGTATGCTCCAGTTGGTATAACAACAAATTTTTCTTTTGGATTCATTCAACAGAAAAAAACAAATTTTGAAGAAATTAGCCTTACTCCTATTAGCCAAACTGGTTATATGTTAAACATGATGGAGCCCGTAATACAGTAGAAATATTTGAACATTGGAAAAGACAAATAAACAATGTCTTAATCTTAATACCAGTTTGACTACTAGAAATATCATTAACTATATTGAACATAATTTTTTCGGTGCCGTTGCCGACCGATATGATTCACTAAGTCAAGAAGGAAAAGATGAATTATATTATATGTTATGTTGAAAGTATTGTTAAATAACAGTAATCTGAAGATATATTTAAAGCAAAATGTACTAAAATTGTATTTAAGTAAAGGATCGAAAGTGAAGAATATACTAAGCATACACTTGAATTATTTTAAGATGATGAATAAAATGCTTGTTTTAATAAGAAAGGAAATTAGGCAACGTGCGTTAAAAAGGAGATTCGGAAGAGATAATTATGCGTCGCCCCAATATTCTTTATGTTTTGTTCTTCTAGCTTTTTTTCTTCCTTTTTAAAAAAAGAATTCTAGTGGGCATTCAATTTATTCTTTAGGAAGTTATTACATTTTTATTTTTCCTCGCGGTCTATAAATATAGAAATTGAAGGCCATTAGGTCATAGGAAAGCAACCAAACAACTTTCTATCTTTAAGAACGCAACATCTAAATCATTGTTCTACTACTCAAGGTAACTTCTTCCTCCTCTCTTTCTTCTAGTTTCATATCATATTTTGACATACTATATGCTATATAAATACAACTCCTCTTAGGTCGCCCTAGATACATAGGGCAATATGAGAGGGTGGAGCATATGGTGAAATCTAACATACGTTTGTATCTATGTATGGGCTATAACTAGTGAGACATGGATTCGGGTGGTCAAATGGTGATGAAAAAAGAAGATAAAAGTGAGGTCTTAGCTGAGTTGATCGAGAAAGCAAAGAACCATGCAGCCGATCCTGAACTGAAGAAACAGGCTCTCTGCGTCTTGGAGGAGAATGAACAAACTGAGAACATAAGGAACAGTGCAATGCACGTAGGTGGCGCGTTAATGAACAGCACCAAGGAAAAATTGAAACTTTATGCGGATAAGAAGTGGCATGGATTCTTTTCTCGGGATATCCCCAAAGATATTAATTACATCAGTTACTTTTTACAAGTTGCAACGTTTGAGACGGCTTGTGAGGCGGGGGCAGTGTACGAGGGGAAGAGTAGGAAGGGCATCCACTGTGGGTGGCTCGTGGCTTGGTCCGACTCGAAGGCCGGGAGGAAGGTGTACTGTGACTGCGGTGTTATTGACAAATTCAAGAATATTGATTGGTGGTCCGTAAAGAGAAATTGAACAAATCCAAGGAAGAATCTACCTACTATGATCAACAGACCGGAACCACGTCGTCGGCCATGATTGCAGGCAGTACTACAGTCGGTGCCGTTGCTGTGTATTTTCAAGGCTAAAAAGAACATCCATTGGGCTAAGTTATACGTAACTTAGCCCGATCGATGTGTAAGAATATATGTGTAGCAACCATGGTTCAAGGGGTTTGTAATAACATGCATGCATGGGTGCATCCTACGATCTTATGTTTGTAGGCTAAATAAACAAATATGTACTAAATAATTGAGCGAATAAATAACCTCTATCTAATATTTCCCTACTAATATTACTTCTTTTTCGGTGAGATAGTCTTGTGATAAAATATATTAACTTGACTTTCAATCTCGGGATTCTAAATTTTACTATCTTTATCAGAACACATGGCGTTAGCTTCAGATAAAATGTCACGCTAATAATAAAAATCATATGTGAATGTTATTTCATGAGAATCAAAGTTTTTTTTTTTTTTTTTTGTGTAATAAGGCTTAAGTAATTGGGTCAAAAATAATATTTATAAGGGAAATATATAAGTCATACTCAGGTGTCAACTTCTGGGTTCAAGATTTTAACTCAGAAAATCATAATTCAATAATTTAAGCATATATAAATAACTGTTAAAATCAACTCAACTTTAGTAAACTAATTCTAATTTAGATTAACACGCATATACTCGGAATATTACACTTTCACATGATGGGTTTAATTCTAGGCAACCATGAATAGTAGTTTAAAGACTCCACCTCAACAACATTAGTCCTAATTAACAGCACTTGATTGTAAAAAGGAGCCTTTTGTTATATGAAAATTATTATAAGGGTATGTTTTTAGAATTAAATCTAAGGTACGTACTATTTTTGTGGTTAACTAATTTTAAGGTGATAAGTCACTGTTTCTATTTACATCTTGGACACTAAACTTTTAATATTTTCATATTTGACCCTAATATTATGTTGATATGTTCTTTAATATTATTATGCATTTATATTAGATCTTTCTATCTTAAAATTGATGAGCAAATTATTCTATCTTTGTTAAATGACTTGTTTGATCTAGTATCGGAGCCAAGGTTGTCATGTTAATAATTATTATTAATTAAAATTAATATTTTTAGTTAGTACAATTAATGTTTGAATCATCATTTACTTATCCTGCTCCAAAATTAATGTTTTTAGTTAGTATAATTAATGAAGTAAGACATACTGGTAAGCCCAATCTAGGTAAGACTGTTACTTTCCAGCATAAATATTCATTTTAAAATCCAAAAAAAAATCATTTTCCTTTGTAAAAATTAAAAGTCCTAAAAATTGAACAAAAGCCAACTGTTAAAGAAACCTTAGAAAAAGAAAGTGAAATTTAAAGAATATGACTTGGATAAACTTCAAATAATGTTTGACAGTTAAACAAAATTCTAAAGTGCCAAACAAGATAATGAGTGTGATTGTTAACAAACGAAAAATATTCATTATCTTTGAAGAAGAAACGAATTATCTCTATCTGAAAGAAGAGATCTATTAACATATGAACATAATTAAATAGATAAGATTAACACCATACCATTCGAAGAAGTTAAAAGAAAATTAAATACAAAATATGAAAAAATGGTAGAAGAAAGTGAGTTTAATGAGGTTGGAGAAGAACTTAATGATGAAGATGTTGAATCCAATTTGGTGAATAATGTAATCCCAAAACCAGAAGATTTTGGACAATCATCTAGAAGAAATGCAAATTTCATTCACACCAAGGTATGTTCGAGCTGGTAAAACAACAAACTTTTCCTTTGGATTCATTCAACAGAAAACAACTACTTTTGAAAAAATTAGCCTTACTACTATTAATCAAACTGGTTATGTGCTAAATATTGATGGAGCCCGTAATAGTGTAGAAATATTTGAATATTTGAAAAGAGGAATGAACATTGTCTTAAATCTAAATACCACTTTGACTACATAAAATTTCCTTAATTATATTAAACATAACTTTTCTGGTATTATTGACAACTGTTATGATTCACTAAGTAAAGAAGGAAAAGATTAATTATATTATATGTTACGTTGAAAGCATTGTTAAATATGTGTAGAATGTGAAAACAAATTTAAAGCAAAATGTAATAAAATTGTATTTAAAAAAGGATCAAAGTAGAAGAATATACTAAGCATACACTTGAATTATTTTAATATGATGAATAAAATGCTTGTTTTAATAACAAAGAAAATTAGGCAACGTGCGCTAAAAATGGAGATTCGGAAGAGATAATTATGTATGTCCCCAATATTCTTTATGTTTTGTTCTTCTTCCTTTTTTAAAAAAGAATTTTAGTGGGCATTGAATTTATTCTTTAGGAAGTTATTACATTTTTTATTTCTCCCTTGCGGTCTATAAATACAGAAATTGAAGGCCATTAGGTCATAGGAAAGCAACCAAACAACTTTCTATCTTTAAGAACGCAACATCTAAATCATTGCTCTACTACTCAAGGTAACTTCTTCCTCCTCTCTTTCTTCTAGTTTCATATCATATCATATCATATATATATATATATATATATATATATATATATATATATATATATATATATATATATATTCATACGAGTAAAGATTTTAATTTCTATTAATGACTAAATATTATGATGAGATTACAGTCATCATTTGTGTATTATTAATACTATTAGTTAGCTATTGGCTAATACATGCAAATTTCCTCTCCCCTATACTAACATACTATATGCTATATAAATACAACTCCTCTTAGGTCGCCCTAGATACATAGGGCAATCTGAGAGGGCGGAGCATATGGTGAAATCTAACATACGTTTGTATCTATGTATAGGTTATAACTAGTGAGACATGGATTCGAGTGGTCAAATGGTGATGAAAAAAGAAGATATAAGTGAGGTCCTCGCGGAGTTGACTGAGAAAGCAAAGAACCATGCAGCCGATCCTGAACTGAAGAAACAGGCTCTCTGCGTCTTGGAGGAGAATGAACAAAATGAGCACATAAGGAACAGTGCAGTGTATGTAGGGGGCGCGTTAATGAACAACACCAAGGAAATATTGAAACTTTATGCGGATAAGAAGTGGCATGGATCATTTTCTCAGGATATCCCCAAATCCATTAATTACATCAGTTACTTTTATCAAGCTGCAACGTCTGAGACGGCTTGTGAGGCAGGGGTAGTGTACGAGGGGAAGAGTAGGAAGGGCATCCACTGTGGCTGGCTCGTGGCTTGGTCCGACTCAAAGGCCGGGAAGAAGGTGTACTGTGACTGCGGTGTTATTAACAAATTCAAAAATATTGATTGGTGGTCCGTAAAGAGAAATTGAACAAATCCAAGGACCAGTCTACCTATGAGGATCCAGAGACCGGAACCATGTCATCCGCCATAATTACAGGGACTACTACAGTCGGTGCCGTTGCTGCGTATTTTAAAGGCTAAAAGAACATCCATCGGGCTAAGTTATACGTAACTTAGCCCGATTGATGTGTAATAATATATATGTGTAGCAACCATGATTCAAGCGGTTTGTAATAACATGCATGCATGGATGCATCCTACGATCTTATGTTTGTAGGCTAAATAAACAAATATGTACTAAATAATTGAGCGAATAAATAACCTCTATCTAATATTTCTCTAATAATATTACTTCTTTTTCGGTGAGATAGTCTTGTGATAAAATATATTAACTTGACTTTCAATCTCGTGATTCTAAATTTTACTTCTCTTATAAGAAAACGTGATGTTAGCATTATCGGATAAAATGACACGTTAATGATAAAAATCATATGAATGTTATTTCATGAGAATCAGAGTTTTTTAACACATATTATCAATTTATCATTTAGAGAATGTAGCAAAATTTTTTGTAGTGGACATTCTATTTTTATGTTATTGGCGGCGAACTTTCGGAGGTATTGGACAAGAATCATAAGAATTCTAAAAATTGCTCCCAATTCTTTGATATTTGATGGTATTTATATTTATCACCAAGATACAATTAATCCAAACAAATTTTATTCTTGATGAAATTCATAAACATCCATTAAATTCACACAAGTATGTTCCACATCAAGTTTAACCAATATATTTTAATGGTGACGTAATATCTTAATTGATGTTTCTAGCTAGCAAAACTATCATTTGATGACCTTATATTGTTCCATATGAGTTGTTTATGGGTTCACACTCTTCCTGCACCTTAACACACCTTTAAAGACATCAAACCACAGTTTCTGCTCAACAATGCAATCAGCCCCCAAAATTCCCAAAGCAGGACCATTTCCTTCAAAAATTCACAACAGAGAGTGTACCCATTAAAAATTCACCAAACATTATAGCAAACTTCCATAAACTTGTACATAATCATGTATTAATTTTTTTTTGATTTTTCCTTCTAACTTAACTCAAGCTAAATTCATCAAAACCCCGTTTCAAATTTATGCATCAATTTCTAATTAATCTACCTAATTTATTTTAGGTTTAGAGGAAGAGTTTGAATTACTCACCTTGAGTTTTTAGAATTTGAATAATTTGGAGTTTGAAGAGTTTTGAATTGGGTCAAAAATAATATTTATAAGGGAAATATATAAGTCATACTCAGGTGTCAACTTCTGGGTTCAAGATTTTAACTCAGAAAATCATAATTCAAATAATTTAAGCATATATAAATAACTGTTAAAATCAACTCAACTTTAGTAAACTAATTCTAATTTAGGTTAGCACGCATATACTCGGAATATTACAATTTCACATGGTGGGTCTAATTCTAGGCAACCATGAATAGTAGTTTAAAGACTCTACCTCAACAACATTAGTCCTAATTAACAGGACTTTATTGTAAAAAGGAGCCTTTTGTTATATGAAAATTATTATAAGGGTATGTTTTTAGAATTAAATCTAAGTTACGTACTATTTTTGTGGTAACTAATTTTAAGGTGATAAGTCACTGTTTCTATTTACATCTTGGACACTAAACTTTTAATATTTTCATATTTGACCCTAATATTATGTTGATATGTTTTTTAATATAATTATGCATTTATATTAGAGCTTTCTATCTTAAAATTGATGAGCAAATTATTTTATCTTTGTTAAATGACTTGTTTGATCTAGTATCGGAGCCAAGGTTGTCACATTAATAATTATTATTAATTAAAATTAATATTTTTAGTTAGTACAATTAATGTTTGAATCATCATTTACTTGTCCTGCTCCAAAATTAATGTTTTTAGTTAGTATAATTAATGAAGTAAGACATACTGGTAAGCCCAATCTAGGTAAGACTGTTCCTTTCCAGCATAAATATTCATTTCAAAATTCCAAAAAAAAAAATCATTTTCCTTTGTAAAAATTAAAAGTCCTAAAAATTGAACAAAAGCCAACTGTTAAAGAAACCTTAGAAAAAGAAAGTGAAATTTAAAGAATATGACTTGGATAAACTTCAAATAATGTTTGACAGTAAACAAAATTCTGAAGTGCCAAACAAGATAATGAGTGTGATTGTTAACAAACGAAAAATATTCATTATCTTTGAAGAAGAAATGAATTATCTCTATCTGAAAGAAGAGATCTATCAACATATGAACATAATTAAAATAGATGAGATTAACACCATATCATTCGAAGAAGTTAAAAGAAAATTAAATACAAAATATGAAAAAATGGTAGAAGAAAGTGAGTTTAATGAGGTTGGAGAAGAACTTAATGATGAAGATGTTGAATCCAATTTGGTGAATAATGTAATCCCAAAATCAGAAGATTTTGGACAATCATCTAGAAGAAATGCAAATTTCATTCACACCAAGGTATGTTCAAGCTGGTAAAACAACAAACTTTTCCTTTGGATTCATTCAACAGAAAGCAACTACTTTTGAAGAAATTAGCCTTACTACTATTAATCAAACTGGTTATATGCTAAATATTGATGGAGCCCGTAATAGTGTAGAAATATTTGAAAAGAGGAATAAACATTGTCTTAAATCTAAGTACCACTTTGACTGCATAAAATTTCCTTAATTATATTAAACATAACTTTTCCGATACTATTGACGACCGTTATAATTCACTAAGTGGAGAAGGAAAAGATGAATTATATTATACATTATGTTGAAAATATTATTAAATATGTGTAGAATGTGAAGATAAATTTAAAGCAAAATGTAATAAAATTGTATTTAAAAAAAAGGATCAAAGTAGAAGAATATACTAAGCATACACTTGAATTATTTTAATATGATGAATAAAATGCTTATTTTAATAACAAAGAAAATTAGGCAACGTGCGCTAAAAATGGAGATTCGGAAGAGACAATTATGTATGTCCCCAATATTCTTTATGTTTTGTTCTTCTTCCTTTTTAAAAAAAGAATTCTAGTGGGCATTAAATTTATTCTTTAGGAAGTTATTACATTTTTATTTCCCCCTTGCGGTCTATAAATACAGAAGTTGAAGGCCATTAGGTCATAGGAAAGCAACCAAACAACTTTTTATCTTTAAGAACGCAACATCTAAATCATTGTTCTACTACTCAAGGTAACTTCTTCCTCCTCTCTTTCTTCTAGTTTCATATCATATCATATCATATCATATTTATTTATTTATATATATATATATATATATTCATACGAGTAAAGATTTTAATTTCTATTAATGACTAAATATTATGATGAGATTACAGTCATCATTTGTGTATTATTAATACTATTAGTTAGCTATTGGCTAATACATGCAAATTTCCTCTCCCTATACTAACATACTATATGCTATATAAATACAACTCCTCTTAGGTCGCCCTAGATACATAGGGCAATCTGAGAGGGCGGAGCATATGGTGAAATCTAACATACGTTTGTATCTATGTATAGGTTATAACTAGTGAGACATGGATTCGAGTGGTCAAATGGTGATGAAAAAAGAAGATATAAGTGAGGTCCTCGCGGAGTTGACTGAGAAAGCAAAGAACCATGCAGCCGATCCTGAACCGAAGAAACAGGCTCTCTGCGTCTTGGAGGAGAATGAACAAAATGAGCACATAAGGAACAGTGCAGTGTATGTAGGGGGCGCGTTAATGAACAACACCAAGGAAATATTGAAACTTTATGCGGATAAGAAGTGGCATGGATCCTTTTCTCGGGGTATCCCCAAATCCATTAATTACATCAGTTACTTTTATCAAGTTGCAACGTCCGAGACGGCTTGTGAGGCGGGGGTAGTGTACGAGGGGAAGAGTAGGAAGGGCATCCATTGTGGGTGGCTCGTGGCTTGGTCCGACTCAAAGGCCGGGAAGAAGGTGTACTGTGACTGCGGTGTTATTGACAAATTCAAAAATATTGATTGGTGGTCCGTAAAAGAGAAATTGAACAAATCCAAGGACCAGTCTACCTATGAGGATCCAGAGACCGGAACCATGTCATCCGCCATAATTACAGGGACTACTACAGTCGGTGCCGTTGCTGCGTATTTTAAAGGCTAAAAGAACATCCATCGGGCTAAGTTATACGTAACTTAGCCCGATTGATGTGTAATAATATATATGTGTAGCAACCATGATTCAAGCGGTTTGTAATAACATGCATGTATGGATGCATCCTACGATCTTATGTTTGTAGGCTAAATAAACAAATATGTACTAAATAATTGAGCGAATAAATAACCTCTATCTAATATTTCTCTAATAATATTACTTCTTTTTCGGTGAGATAGTCTTGTGATAAAATATATTAACTTGACTTTCAATCTCGTGATTCTAAATTTTACTTCTCTTATAAGAAAACGTGACGTTAGCATCGGATAAAATGACACGTTAATGATAAAAATCATACGAATGTTATTTCATGAGAATCAAAGTTTTTTAACACATATTATCAATTTATCATTTAGAGAATGTAGCAAAATTTTTTATAGTGGACATTCTATTTTTATGTTATTGGCGGCGAATAATTAGAACTTTAGGAGGTATTGGATGAGAATATCAAAATTCTAAAAATTGCTCCCAATTCTTCGATATTTGATGGTATTTATTTTCAATAGTCTAGTAGTGTTATGTTTTTCATAAAATTTCAAATAATATTGACCATAAAACAACACAAACACATGAAATTCAAAATGCCTAAAATTGTTTGAAGTTTAAACTGCCTTATAAATACAATTTGAAATATTACTGAACAAATTTAAATTATAACATCGTTTCAAGTTGAAAAATCATGCCTACCACACATAAGAAATTTTTTAGAGAAAATCACAACACATTCACAATGTACCCATCGAAATTGTATTCCCTCGCTAGCCCCAATATGAGCTTGGCCCTCCTCTTCTTACTACCCTCTTTACCTTTTCCCAAGTCTCTTGAATTGTAAGGTCTAAAACAGATTGGTGTTTAGAGGATTTGCCTTGCTATTCCACGTCAAGACACCACAGTGCCCACCACCTACCTACCTGTTCGATAAAATGTCTCAGAGCTTTTGGGAGAACCAGTAAGGGTAAGCTACCCGGTGTCTACAAAATCTGGGATGGACCCACCACGTCAAAACACTTTTGTCTCGTCTCAAATGATTGAAAATTCTTATAGATGGAGCCGTAGCCTCTAAAATTCCAGACTACTAGTGAAGGCTTTGATACGAGATTTTTCTTGTTTTCTTCAGGGATCTAGTGATTCGCGGAACTGCTCCTCTTTCATTCTTGACTACCAAACCCACAAGGCTTCCTATCTGCAAAGAATCAAGTACAATTTGCCGGATGCTGGAGGATGTATAGATGCTGGATTGTGAATACCTCATCCTTCTGTTTAACTTCCGCCTAGTTGCTTCTAGTTTACACTTAGCTCCTTTTTTTCCCTTTTACTTCTTTCCAAAGTCTCATGAGTGGATAGGTTAAGGCAGAGTGAAGTTTCAAAGCCTGGTGGTAAAGGTAGATCCTCACTATTATCGTACTCTTCTTCTTCTTGAGCTACGTCCGTTAACGGCCGAGACTCACTTTCCAACGCTTTAACACATACACCAAGACCATTGTATTTATTTGTGGAACACTTCTCAAAGCCTTCTCAAAGCCTGGAGGTTGTTGGTCAGTATACTCTGGCTGCTCAAGTATATTTTCCATTTCCAAGGGATTTAAATGTTGTGCGATTTTGAAAACTTCCTCAGAGTAGCCATTTTGGCTAAGGTAAGTTGTCTTGGTTCGAGTCACATAGTTAATGCACTGTATTGGGATTTGTTACTCATCCCCCTCATCAGTTTTCCTGGTTGGAACACGGCGTCTCTGCAACTTCTTTCCCTTTGAAGCCATTGCTCGGGGCTTCTTGGTCATCAGACTGAACATCCTCTTCAGAGTCTTCAAAACCTACCATCACATCATTCGGATCCATAGTTTCCATTGTCCCTGCAGCACAATTTCCCTACTTTGAGCCTTATCGGCTTCATCGACCACAACATCTTCAATATCTGAAAACCCCAACAGTTTATCATTGGATTCCATAGCCTTCATGAAAGGTGCATGAACTGCAGCATGAACGGTTTGAATCAATTGTACAGCAGGACTAACTTCCTTAATATATGTACCCATAATCATCGATTGATAGAAATAGCTCTCCTTTAATTGTGGGCATCCTATCGGTGTTAATAATAAACCTGATTGACTCAAACGACTCCGTTTGGAAAATTGGTTTATCTAAACATATTATCCTACCCCATAATGCAACTATTTTTTCAAAATTCTCCCACTACCATTCATGGGGGAACTCCAAAAATTTCAATACACACCCTTCTAGTTTCACATGCGCCACATTTATCCCACTTGTTCACCTTGATGAACCATTGATGCAGCTTTCATGATTAGGACTTCCTCCATTTGATCAACTGTTGGAAATGTCAAGATGAAATTGAACTTGTTTAATGACTATATTTTTCTGCACCATCCCAAATCATTAATCAATGCAGATGCTAATGCTCCTAGATCTTCATCCGAAGTGCAAATAAGACTTCTACTCAACCAATCTACAAAATCATGATTAATCTCTCCTAGAAGGGTCTTCAAATTTTTGTCATTGTCGAATTCTCCATTCTGCTCCTATCTACGATTACCTTGAACACTCTCTTTTCTTTGCCAAACTTTTGTAGTGTAATCTCTTCTTGTGGCTGGGTTATGCTGCCGACCCCTTCTTTTACTGTCTTTTTCAAACTTAGCCATGCATACACTGATCTTGAAGCCTCTAATAATGGCATTGTTCAACATGGAGATACTTCTAATTACTTCATCTTCTCTCCAAAATCATACAAAGCCATATCTCTTCTTGAGTCTAACACCTCTTCCAATTGGTATATATATATATATAGCACTCATTCGACCAACCTTTTGGAAGATTCCTTTTAGCCCATATTGATCTAGGTTGTGTGTTGTCTACCAACACTGAGAACTCCTTTCTTCCTTCTCTCTCCCACCCCCTCTGCCTTCCTCACCCTTTCTCCATCATTATAGTTTTTTTTATCATTAATAGTAATTTAAGACTTCACCTCAACAATATTAGTAACAGCCACATTAACCTAACTATGCTAATTTATCTATTACTTTAACCCCCTTTAACCACTATTATTAATGAACTGAAGATCATGATAAAATTATACCATTAGATGGACGAATTTTAGTTTGATCACCTTACCAGTAAAAATATAGCTCCTAATTTATCTATTACGTCAATATAAAAATATTCCTTAATCAAACTCCTTTTTCAAGACTGAAGCCCACACGAGCATCGTTGATGTGTTCCAAGTCCAAGAAGAATATAACATCAACCTAAACACACGATTTTTTTTTCCTTTGTTTGGTGGGGAGGGGGCCGGGGGCGGGGGAGAAATAAATAAAACCATTTAATTTCGAATGTCAAAATCACTTCAGCTTAGAAAGATAGATGCAGTATTTTTATCACAAGCTGATCAGATAAAAAGATGATAATTCAAAAGAAACCCTTGCACACATTATCAAAGCTTTCATTACATGAATGTCCAATGATTTTGTACACCAAAAAACAAGGGAAGTGGGGGAAGAAGATGAAAATTTAAAAGTAAAAGTAAAAAGGAAAAGGGAAGAAAAGAAAAAAAAGGGGGGACACAACAGCAAAATCAAATGCACAGTTAAATTACAGGGCAGAAGAGGAGAAGAATACAAGAACTAGGAAAAGATGTATAAAGAATCACAAAGTCTCAAATTTGAGGTATATATGATGGTTCAAGATCTTTATCTAGCCTCGCTTTTCACAATTTCTTTTCCAGATCACTGTAGAATTTGCCTCTTGTATGCATTATTGTGAGTTGTTGCAATGTGTCCCTCCAAGCAGCTTTTTGCCATGGGGAAACCCAAAAAGCCTCCTTTTCTTTCAATCTTTTTGTTTTCCTGAAGGTTGATGACTAAACTCTCATTCGTTGTTACCGCCTCTTGAAGAACTAGGCCGAGGCACCTGTGAAGCTGTTATCGGCTTCTGAAGTGGTTTCAGAGCTGCCATGATCTCAGCAAAAGTAGGCCGTAGTTTTGGATCTCTACAATGTTCAACTCACAGCAGTTTAGATTTTGAAGCCATGTGTTTGTAAGCAGATCTCGGAAAAACATGAAAGAAGAGCAACAAAATCTCAAAGAAGAGCAACAAAATCCCACAATATGTCATTTCGTTTGAATGCAATTTCATCCAATAAGAAGAACCCATGAAAAGTATTCCTGCCTCCCTCCCTCCTTTCCCCCACTCTCTCACGCACACAAAGTCTCTTCTTTTCTCTGTCATTCCACGATCTCAGAGATCAACTAACCTAGAAAAACCTCGAGGATTCTTCTTCTCCTGAACACTAATAATTTCGTTAGATTTTCCCTCACTCAATTCTCATAGTTTGGAATGAAACCCAGACCAACCAAACAATACCCTAAAGTCCTACCTAAAGATTGAAGGTGTAGTGCATCAAATATACACAACCTCACCCCTAGAACAGAATTACGAAGATTTTTTTTTTTTGGGGGGGAGGGGGCTCTCCTTTTTCTTTTTCTTTTTCCTTTTTGTTTGTTGGGAAGGGTTGTTCTCCCTGAGGGATCTGTATCAGATATTGCAGAGTTCAGACGGATCACCAAGAGTTTCCAAATTCCGACCAGAATTATCCTTCTGGAAAAGGGCAAAAACCACATTCATCAGCCAGGAATTTCAAATCATCAAAGATAACACAGCCAATTCTCATATCTATGGATACTGTATCTGGAAGCTGTATCATCAGGCAAGTAGAATGCCCACATCAAATTTACAATAATGAAACATTTCTCAGTCAACGGGTGCACAACACGAGCATTAAGCCACTAAGGTCAAAAATCCCAAAATAAATAGAAGACCTCATGAGTGCAATTCATGGATAAAAAATCGTTTCAACATAATGTTTCAACATCACATTTGTGGGGATAATCTGGTCCATTCATTAGTGCACTATTGACGTTCACAGGAGCTATCTCATGCTTGAATAAGAATAAATGGTATTCCAATATCTATCTAATGTAGCATAATTTACAGAATTAGTAAAACTTGATCTGCATATAGTGAGGATGGACATGAAATTACGAAATTTCAGAAATATTTCATTAGTGGTAATCTCAAATGAGAACTTCACGTGAGACCACCTTCTCTTTTGTCAGATTCCTTGTGTGTCCCAGGCCCCAAGGACAAGACAACTATATTTCATGGTGAGATGATTTCAATCAACACAAAGCAAACATATCAAATACATTCTTCTGTATGGGATCATGGGTATCCAAACAAAAAATCAAAGCTTGATTTCCATTGTATGGCCTATGTACAAAACCCAAAAAAGAGAAAAGAGAAGGAAACAAGCTGACAAACCAAGATTCATTGGGCTTGGGCTTGGGCTTGGGCCTGGTCAATAAGCATGATCCAAGCCCAGCCACTGAGCGCTCAAGCCTGATGAGCCAAGTCCACGGCCAAACCAAGCGAACTCCACTCATTTACCTCCTATTGGCAGAGTAGTTTTCAACAGAATGTTGTCCACATTCTTCCCCTGTGCTTCTTAGTTCGTACATATAGCCAAAATACTGTCTCCAAGAGTTATTGCTTAAAAACAAAATTCTGCATCCCCTATATTTGCTCTTCTAGCTATCCTTAGAATGGTTAGAGAACACCAGCTAGTATTCTTGATGCTAACACCGCACATTCTAGAAACCCCTCAAAGCTAGAAATTTACCTTATCCTTGACAAACATGGTAGAAGATATCATGCGTCCCTTGCTGTTCTCAGTCTGTATGCTAGTCTATGTAATTTTGCAAAATTTAGGTAGCAAATATGTCATAGTTTTAGAGGCACTACAAGGGTTTCAAGTAAAGGAGGAACCGTTTCAAAGTTTTAACACATCTTTTAACAATTAAGCCAGTTCTCTAACATGACACAAGTAGAGTCACTTTTTTTAACTATTTACTTGGCTAACAAGAGGAGAAAATCATTCTCTCAAGCAACAATTTCTTTTTTAATGGTAAGGGTTCCTAATAGTTAGGAGGTCCTTCTCTTAGGGACCTAATTGTTGCAAGTGACTTAGCACACCCTCTGCAGAGGCTAACTGAATCCCATGTACACCACCAGTCCCGCATGGATTGAGTGATTAATTTGAGGACAAACAGAAACAAAATAAAATTCTATCAATCCAGGTCAGCAACAAAATCAAGTACAGTATGCCAGAAGAGGCACAAGTCATGTTTTAAAACATAACTATAGCATTTGATTACTCACGTTTGCCAACATTTCCGAATGATATCAGCAACAACAGGATCAAGATTATCTGGAACGTCAAGACGCCGATTCTGAAATCCAACTGCGCCAACCACCTGCATTGGGTTCATTCCTCCCCACGGTTGCTGAAGAGTGCAAAGCTCCCAAAGTATAACCCCAAAGCTATATACATCACTCCTGCAAGATATCTATTCATTAGATGCTGCACTCATGGTACAACTTTATTAGCGTCAATGCTACTTCCTCTACTCCAATATGAGTCAAAATATATCCAAGAGAGCATTATGTCTTACAACATCTAGCAGTAGCAGAAGAATCACTGATAAATTGAATTGGTTGAATTTCTTTTACTGCTCTAGTGTGGGCATTTCAAAATATAAAATCTGACTATTTTAGGTGAACCAGAGGCATAAAATGTCCGACAAACTTTTGCAATAGAGAGAGTATGTTCCAAAAATTTTGTTATGCAGACATATGGTAACTATGTTACAAAATGTTAAGCTACACATGCATATAATAATATATTATGATGCTCTTATCATTTGGAAAAGCAGGAGACATACTTTTCATCCGAAGGTTCGTTCCGAAGCACTTCTGGAGCCATCCATTCAGCCTGCAGAAAATACAAAGTTATCATAACTGAATCCAAGTGGTACACAAAGAGCTGTCATAAACTAAAACAAGAGTTTCAGACAACCAGATGAACAGACAAATAGGATTTCTTGCAGAACACTTGGAATTTCAATACGTAAGTTGTACAGTGTGAAATATAAGCCCAAGATCTGGTTCTTTATATAAATTCCGAAACCACTCCCAGATATGCCTTTCTTAAACCCCTCTCCCTTCTTTTTCTTTTTATCCTAAGATGAGAAAATTTATTGGGAAGAATGAAAGTCCAGTCATGTCGGAGAACAAGCTGCATTCAGGAGAAGAAAAATTCAGTACACTAAGCGTGCGTCAAATATACTCTCTGCCAAGAACTCGAGATAAAGAAAATACAACCTATCTGAAGTATTACAGCAATCATCTGCTATTGGTCAGACAAAACAGTGTTGGTGCAGGTTATTTAAATTTTAAAATAAATGCCAAATGGCGTCTTGATCAGCCTGCTCAAACAGATGGAAAATCTAGGATAGACTCGTTCTAAAAGGATGTGCCTGGAGATTTGTGCCTTTCATAATCAAATGATGAGCCCAGAGACTCTATGAAAGATAGGATACTGATGAAAAGCTAAAGAAAATGGGAGTGTTGACTAAAAAATGATACATCACAATTAAACAATATATGGAACAGAAATACTAGGATACTCGGTGAACAGTAAATCATCAAGAATGGAGAACTGATGGGTCCTTAAGTAGGACCCAAATCATAGATTCTCCAGCATGGAAATGTGTTTACGAGATTCTTGGGAGAACCTCAAGAAGGGGTTCTTATTGGAGTAAAGATTCCGTTATTGGCTGAGCAAGTATAGACCCACGCGGAGAAAGAACAGTGGAAAAAGAAATTGTCTGTGCACTGTACACAAGAAAAAAGTTATGCCCAGCATAAATTTAAATGTGCAACAAGATCACAGAGGACCTCAACATATGTATATGTGAATGAATTCAAGAAGATTACAAATGGATCCTTATCCTCAACAGGATTCATATATTATGATGATGTGGAATGAGCAATAAGAGAGAGTATGTAAGAAAAGCTGACTGATAAAACTTCATCTTGCAAAAAATTATCTAATTTCTGCTGCTGCACTATGTAAGAGAGAGGGAGACAAATTTCTAAGTTTAAATTTCCTTGTTCTATATACATAACCATAATACAAATTTTAAGGCCAATCACCCACAGGATGAATGAGCCTACTTTCTTTGTTTGAAATCAGCAGCATAGCAGGATCACAGAAATATGCAGAAAACACAACTGGTTTAACTGTATCCAACTTTAACTGCACAGATAAGGTTTGCAAATAAAATTTGTCTATTTTTATTTATTGGAGCTCAAAGTGGAGTTTGAATGACGTATATTCAGAATCAGAACTTACTGTCCCCGCAGCTGACCGTGAAGACAGAAATGTGCTGTGCTTCATCCGGGACAAACCAAAATCACAGACCTAATCACAATTAACAAATGAAATCAATGATTCAACATCGTATACCAAATGCCACTTGAACTTGGGAGACATGAAATGATAATCCAACCTTGACAACCCAATTCTTATCAACAAGAAGGTTTGGTGACTTCAGATCACGATGAACAACTACCGGCGAGCAGTTATGAAGATAATTCATACCCCTTGCCTGAAATGCATTGCATAATATAAGCTTAATGTTTGACCATGGAAAACACCAAAAGTTTGCTTATCAATATTGCAGTATATTGAATTAGTTAAAAATGAAAGAAAGCCAAACACTTACAGCATCAAGAGCCATCCTTAATCGCCTCCTTTCATCTAATTGATTGTTAGGCCGGTGAATTAATCTGTACAAACTACCCCTGCAAAGTAGAAGCGAGATTCAGATTTCAAACCAACTTGTCAACATCATCTCAAAAAGCCTTTTCTACAAAGATAGGACTTAGCAATCAAATTCTGTAAATGATCATTAAGTAAATCATTGCAAGAACTGTTTTTGAATTAACCAATAACAATAAACTTGTTTCCAATGTCTTCACCTAGTGTGACTGCCTCTAGGGAGAAGGCTCTGGAACATAGATATCTATGCACCCTTATCCCTTATCCCTTGCTAGAGAAGGTTAACAAAGACATATTAACAACCACCAAAAACTGAGGTATTAACAAAATAAATATTGATTGAAGCAAAAGTAAAAATCAAAAGTGGTGGACTGGTGGTATTAACAACAACCAATCTATTAGAGTATTAAGGAAAGGAACATTAATTAAAATAAAAGGTCTCACGGGAAAAGAATAAGTAAAGATAAGGAGAAAGGCTAGAAAGGAATAAAAGTGAATTCTCGTACCATTCTTCATTAGAATTTATTTCACTGTCTAACAAGAAGGTGAATAATAAAGAAAGAAAAAGAAAAAATTGTAAGTTCGGAGAAAACAAGAAACTGATATGATCATGATCCAAGTGTTGGTATTCATGTGTATCAAGCTGTGGATTTCTAGCTTTACTTGTATTAGTGTTCTCTTCAAATTATACATGGGGAATACTTTTACATCAAATGCCCAGTTAAAAGAGATTAGGCAGCCTTCTAGGAACAAATATTAAAACCCACTGTTAGAAAGTACAAAAAGCAATCCAAATATAAGGACCCCCCAAAAAAAAAAAAAAAAACTGGCAGTAAAAGTAGCATACCACATGAGACCAGTGTCAATAAAAGAGAACATACCTATGAAGAAATTCTGTAACAATTGAGAGATTTGGAGGACGAGTAACAGCTCCCATGAAGAGAACAACATTTGGATGTCTTAGTCTTTTCATGATTCGAACCTAGACATAAGACCATCAGCAATCAAGGACTTTAGGTGACCGTAGATCTAATATTTTTATTTGCATGTGGGATAAGAGACCAAGAAAATAAATGCGTCAAAGACCAATTAAAATCTTCAAATTCATAAATCCTAAAATTAGCTTGTCTTATCATATTTAGTTGCATGTACTTATGAATCTGGGTCTGAACCTTGATCTTTCATATCAAAGTCAAGTAATTCACTATGGCCACAGGCCAGTAAGCAACTAAATTGCATGGGGCAAAAAACAAACATTGACATGGACGCATGGACCGAGGAAGCAACATTTGAAGCATTTGTCAATGCCTTAGTGTCATTTCTTTTGGTTAAGCATGTGTAATTTCACATGTTGAACACATGCCACATCACCTTTTAGCCAAGCCTGCACATCATTATCGGACATGGCTAGCTAAGATGACTTAATTCCAATCCCAGTACAGAACTAACATTAACTTCAAACCGATATCAGAAAATATTTCTAGTCCTTTGTTGTAGCACCTTCCTCTAATTCGAGATGTAGAATATTGCCGTAGTCCTCCAAAAAGTTCTTAGAAGTGAAGTTTAAATTTAAGTATTGAAGCCTTGGATAAATCAGATTTCTGAATATCTAGTGAAGTCTGGATCAAAACACTAGCAGGAAAAACTCATTTCTTTCGAAAGATTGACCAAATACCACAGGCAACCAGGGAGATATATACACAGGTTATCTATCTAAGCTGAATAATGTAACGAAAAATATGGATATAAAATGTAAACTAGCTAAGCACAAATTCATCCAAAATTCTTCATATAATTTGATTGTATATGAAGACTATCTGACCACGTCTGTGAGATTGAGGTTCAAAGCTATATGCACACATAACTGCGGTTTAAGATAATTTGTGACATCCCCTTGGTGCCCTTTTAATATACATTTTGATTACTCATCGAAAAACCAAAAACGAAAAAGAAGAAAAGAAAAACTCTGCAAAGTGAAGCTTAATGAGATTATTGACGAGTGCTTTATCTTTATATCTTCACAAAAACAAGTCGATTACGCTCATGGAAACTTCAGAGGCCACAATAATAGGAAAATCCATTTGCCTAAGAAACTGCCATGCCTAGGAAGGTGCTATCTGAACTGTACTGCGTTGGGCTTGTAAAGATTTCCAAGCTTATTTTAAAGGATTTTGTGAATGGTCTCCTTCGAGTTCCACAAAGACTGCCTAGTTATTTGATGAAGATTCTATTATTTTATTTTCTGTTGAAGACAAAACAGTCCAAGAAAAGAAAACAAGGAAGTTTCACTCTCAACGGCTCAACAGGTCAAATGAGCCCGATTGCTCGCAGCCTCTTCTGGCAAAGATCTAGTGTCTTTACAGTTAAATGGTCATGCTTTGCAAGTCAAACAAAATTTGCAGAAAATAGTGCAAATGAACTTCAAATGAACTTCTAGCTACTCAAATTAGAGGATACATGAGCTGTGTCAAATTCTTTGGCTGAGACCTTTGATAATTTGAGCTATGAATGGTGCACAAATATTTCAAACAGGTTCCAACTATTTGTGGCCTAATTCAGTATTTAAGCTAAATAAAACTGGATTACAGCCAGAATTGATGCTAATGACCATTAAAATAGAAGATTAAATTGCTGATCAATGAAATGTAACGTTCAGACAAAAGGCATCTTCACATAGCTTGAGTCAATATGCAAGAAAATAGGGAGTTAACCAGCATAGCAGGCAATGCATTCAGATGGGGCAGCAGCCAGCAGGGACACAGGAGTTCTCAGGTGTTCTGTGGAATAAGAGGATACTGGTCACACTTAAAGGAAAACTTTCAAGACAATTGTCGATGTTATAGCTCTGAATGTCAGCCAAGTAAGTGCGTGCCAGCCCACAAGATGTCAGCCAATTAATTGAGGATTCTAGAGTGCATGTCCTGCTATGTCAGTGAGGATTAAAAGCAACAATGAAGAGTTCCAGGAAAAGGTAGAAGCAGGACAATTTGATGCTAAAAGCAAGAAATGAAATGAAAGAAGGTTTGTGTGTCAGCAGAAGACATCTGAGAGCGCGAATGAGGACTTGGAAAAGGATCACCATCATGAAGGCAAAGAGAAAAATTCAGATTACACATAATAATTAATGGGTGAGCAAATGGGTTAATAAACAAGATAAATGGTACAGACACTTAGCTGGGAACAAATAACCTAAAGAAGGTACCCAATACAGTGAACACTCTGGAGCACAGTGGATAAGTTCGAGGGAAAGATATTTTACCTCACTCCTAAATTCTTCAAGTGATTCACCAGATATATCTTGGTCCAGGAACTTCTTTACAGCTACTTCCTGAGCATTACAATAAAAGCATTAAATTGAGAATAATCCCTCAAGTCAAAACTTGCATCTTACAAGCAACACATCATATGATGAAGAAAATTAGGACGGGAATAGTTCATATCATAAGCGGCACGTATGTAATGATCCTTCTTTTCCATTTGCCACTCCAAATTTTCAACATTTTGTGAGAAATTTACCAAGCCTAACTAATGGAAGAATACTGCCACAATATCGCACCAGGGAAAGTACATCAAGAAGAAAATTTTGAAAACTCATTAAAATTGAGGCATTTACATCTAACACCAACCCCCCAACAAAAGAAATCAAAAAATCTCCCCCACCCATTCTTTGCCTACAGAATTTCTTCTATTTTTACCTCAAAACCACTAATTGATGAATTATATAATAATTAACAGAAGATGAATATGTTTATTTGTTTTTATATTCATTAAAATGCTAGCCCTCATAACTATCATTTTAGATTTTGTAGGTGCCTTAACTTGGTAAATTCTCTAGGAGTAATTACCAACGATCCCCTTTACATCAGCCTTTCAGCCTCTATGTACCAAAGGGGAAAAAACTCATTTATGATCTAAACAAAGCACTGTGCTAATTAAATAACATTAATAAATTCATATTAATAATAGATCCAAGTTAACAAAAGTTAACAATTAATTAGGATAATAGGGATAAAAATACAAAAAAATTCTCAAAGTACATTTCTTCACTATCATTACGAGATTCTCCCCCCCAAAAAAAAAATTGAAGACTACACCCAAAAATAGGAGACGGGGAGGGAGAGAAGAAAAAGGAAATTAGGGTCCCATTTTTAATGTCACGTGCTGGCTTTGGCCAGTCTATTGCAACAATGAGAGGAGTTGGTGATGAACATGGATGAGGAGGTCGTCATTTTTTGCTTTTCATTATCGTTTTTCACAAATAGATATAATTAACAGAGGCAAATTGATTTTTCAACAAAAAATAAGGTCCACTTGATCAATCTTTTACTCAATCAATAAATTTCACTAAATTTCATTGACTTCAGCCTTTCATGCAGTGAGGAATGTGAAACTTCATGAAAAAGATCATGACCAAATAGATACTATATGATGAAGTTTGGGTTGGGAGAAAGGGTTTATTGCAATTACCTCTATCACACAATTACCAAAAACAAATTAACGACAATAATATTGAATAAATAAAGGAAAAATATTTTTATGATAACGATAATGACTAAATACTCGCTCCGTTTCAAAATACTTGTCACTTTAAGGTAATGAGGGAATTTAAAAACACAAAATTCATGATAAAATTTGTATTAAAAGATCAAGTTGTCCCAAAATTTCATTCGAAATGAAGAAAATCAATGAAAAAAAGAGAAAAAGAAAAATAAGGACAAATTGGTAAACTAATCATTAATACATCGTTACAATTATAAGTAATAGATATTATGAAACAAAAAATGTTAGTTAAAGTGACATGTATTTTGAAATGAAGGGAGTAACTTTGAAGGTAGAGAACAACCCCAACTTTAAAATTAAATTTAGTACCCACCATCCTAAATTTTAGGGTATTTATTACTCCCCCATTTCACAATACATGTCACTTTAATTAATTTTTTTGTTTCACAATACTTATCACTTTATAATTCCAATGACGTATTAATGAGTAATGTACCAATTTTATCCTTATTAATTACTTTATTTCTCTCCTTTTTTCATTGACCTTCTTATTTCCAATGAAATCTTAGGACAACGTAGTCTTTTAACACAAAATTTATCATGACTGAATGTTTCCTTGGTACTCTCTCATAACCCTAAAACGACAAATATTTTAAGACGGAGGGAGTATGTATATACCAATATGGAGTCATAGAAACTTTCACATCAATGAATAGATGAGATGGTAGCTCCCTTATCACACGATAATTGTAGATTGTCCTTCACTTTTTCGAACACCACCATCCACATGCCATAAATGAGCTACCACGTTATCCATTTGGTGGGTCCGTCTTCATGACTCGCTAGTAATATAGGCAATAAGTAACAGTTGGGAAAAGCTAACCGACACGAAATTAAACGGATTTAGGTAGAGATTTGCAACTCTGTTTACTTAAATGGGTTGACATGTTCAACCCATTTAATTAATTGGGTTAGATTCAGGTTAATATTCTCGACACGATAATAACATGTTTAACCCGTTTATTTTTAAAAATCAAAATAAAAAATATTATGTGATTTTTGAAAATGGAAGGAATTGAAAATTAGAGGGGATAGGGGTCATTAAGGAAAATAAAAATATGAAAACTAAAGGCTTCTTACATATTCATGGCAAAGATATGTATGTTTTTAGAGTTATAAAGTATGCATAATGGCCTTGTGTTGATCAACAAGATTGAAGGACTATTTCTTATACTAATGATTTTAATATGATTGATTATCTTAAAAGGACAAATATGTGATTAAGTAATCTAGATTTGAAGTAAACAGGTAAACGGATCGGTTTCAGGTTAACCCGTTTAAAAATAAACGGGTTAGGATTTTTAACGCGTTTAATAAACGGGTTAGGTTCAGGTCGGCACTTTTTCAACCCGTTTAAGTTCGATACGAATATGAATCCGACCGGAGCTATTTGCCAGCTCTAATAAATACCCATGACCTTTGGCAAGCCGAGTTGCCAAAATTTGAAATGGGATATTATTGTCCAATTCCCTCCCCCCACACACACACACACATAAGAAAGAAAAAAAGTTCAAAATGTTGGCATCCAAAAACCCTAACGAAAAGGTAGAAAGAAAATATCATTAAAATTAAACAAATTTGGACAAATAAGAAAATTTTTTAAAGCAAAAAGAATAAATAGTTAAATTTACTGCACTAAAATTCAGAAAATGCTTCCAAACTTTAATTTTCTAAGTTGACCCATGAAAACTTTCAAGTTCAGAAAAGTATACAGTAAATAGGCATTTGTGAGAGAAAAAAACTGACAAAAGAGAACACAAAGGCAAAACTGAGTATATGTAATACTAGAATGCAACTGACTCAATCCATAATTCGTGGAAATATCACCAATCAGACAAAATAAGGAAAATGCATCTAAGGACTCTGGCAAATGCTGTGCGACTAAATCCACTCATAATTGCAGGTTCTATGGCATGTCAGGAACATCCAGATGATACTTACAGTTCCATGCCACTCTCCACGATAGACTTCTCCATATGATCCTAAAGATACAACAGTCCCACAAGGAAATGATGTTAACCTAAATATATGTCACAAACAGAAAGAAACAAGAAAAAACAAAAAGAAACAGTTGCATACCGAGTCCGATACGCTCACCCAAGGTAATCTCCTCCCATGGAATTTCACAGTCTGACACATCATCAAATGGCATATCAGATCTCGCACTACTAGCACTATCACCGCCTGCTGATCTATCAGATGTTCTATCCTCTGAGTTTGATCGAGAAGCATCTTGCTCCTTGTCACTACCACGTGGCTCATGACTAGAGTAATCTGCCTCTCCACTAGTTATCCGAACAACTTGATTGAAGAAGCCAACATCTGCACCCGGTGAGTGAGAAGAAACATCCAGGTGCTCATACTGCTTACCTACAGCTGCAGTTGTAGCTACCACAGCAGCAGCCGTAGCAGTTGCAGCAGCTGCCGCAGGTAGATCAAACTTTGGATCAGGGCTTGACTTTGCCACAGCTGCTACCATGGATGATGCAACAACGGCAGCTGCAGCTGCAGCAGCTGCTGCTACAGGAACATTTTTTCCAAATTTTGCTGGACCCATATCTGGCTGTGATGCAAGGCTATCTCCACTTCCTTCCCCTGAATCTACCACTTTGTCAGTACCCGAACCTCGACCAGACTTAAGATTTTCTAGCCGTAAGCCGGGAGTTGTTCTAGGTGGGCCTCCATGGTGAGGCAAAGGCGGCAAGAATTGAGGTTGAGTGGAAAAATCAGGATCTCTTGGTCTTCTAGAATCATGTTGCTTTTTGCCTTGCTTATCTTCTACTTGTGGCTTTGTGACGGTGACAAATACATCTGAGTGCTCTGGATAGATTTCGGTGAAAAGGTTGGGAGGTGCAACAACACCACTTTCTAGCAATACATCATGGAGTTTCTGAGCTAATTGAGGATTTTCTTTTGCAGCATCAATCATGTATTGCGAAACATCCTTCACTTTCATCTTACGTACTGCTGGTGAACTAACTCCTTCAGTCCATGACGGAGATCTTGCATGAAAATTTGGATAGGGGAGTCGAGGTGCAACTTCCTGTACCGCTAACCTGTCCACATCACTGGGATTTCTGCTATACTCGGTGGAGGTATGCGGTTCTTCATTATTCGTCCCTGGATCCTGATGGTGAACTGTAGATACACATCTGTCACTGATTTCATCTAGTCCACCTGGCAGTTCCTTTAACCTCATCCTCTCATCTGTCCCAAATTCTGACGGCTCTTCGAAAGAACTCACTGCTTCACTGCTGCCAGTGCCCATATTTGAACCGATATCTCGGGATAAAGGACTAAAGGAAGAAACAGAATCGGCATAGTCAACATGAGTCAGTCCGGCATCAGCTGGAATTAATGTTCCTGGATCTGCCATTAAATCTACAATGAATTCCCTGAAATCACCAGAAATGATTAGCTTTTAAATGAATGGCTTGTGTCATTTGAAAAATCACGTGATAAATTGAACACTGCTAGCCATTTACAAAAGTTGAACAACTCCTTGTCATAAATCACTCATCATGAACCTACTTAAACTACAACTAAAGGATGTATCTAGGGGGAAGGGTACATTTCAGCACTGACAATTAGGCCAGCTCGTGGATTAAAGGGGGAAAGATAGGGTCCAATAACCAATTTTTGGCAAGAGGCCTCCGTACATGCTGCAGTAGAATCTGACTTAGCATCATTTTCTATAACCACTCAATTTACTGATTTTTTGAATTGACCAAAATAATATCCCAAGAACAATGATAAAGATCTTCAGCAATTTGGTCATCAAGTCATAAGACAATTTGGTGCTAGGATCATTGTCAGAGTCTCAGGTATAGGCTGCGGGCTGTAAGAAGTATGCTGATGTGAAAGGAATGCCAAACCTCAATGTACCTCGAGCATTTTTTCCTATTTCAGCAGGAACTGAAGACAAAATACACACCATAAATCAAGCAGTAGGTTGTGCTTGAGAATATTACCTTCCATCATCGATCTTCACAATGTTCATTGCAACATCATCAAAACCTGTATATAGTTGGCCTTTAACTAGACGGCATAGAATGCCCACGCTATCTGCCAAAACCTGATACAGCAAATAATCAAAGAGGAAAAAGGGGGAAATGGATCAAAAGATAGAACGGGGAAATGCAATGCAGAAGATATGATTTCTGCAGCAAAGAAGGGGCAATGCAGGGCACAGATTCTAAAAGACTGCTAAGATGAGGGATCAGAAGATTACAAGAACCATGTTTGAGAGAATGCTCGTACGTACTTTATGACTTGAGACGGTCTTCCTAAAGCATCAAATTATCCTTCACCATGAAGACTATGAAAAAAACTTTATTGAAATGATTAACTGACAACAAACAAATTACATTAACTGCCAAATGTTCTTATAAAGCATGACTTAAATCATAGTAACTAAAATGCCCTCATCAGTTATCCCAGTAAACATTGCATCTCAGTTCATGCATTCCAGGAATGGCACAGCTCACACCAATAGATTGTAAGTTTTAAATGGACATTTCATGTTCCAATACCATGTTTCAAGGTCTCCATGTACCAAACTCCTGAATCCCTGATAAATGATAATAATAACCTTAGTGCTTCAAGAGTAAAGGTTATAAAATTTTTAATTAACATAAATTTTTGTACAAAACCACCTTACCAGCTTAATTTTTCGCACCTATACCTTTAAACACCTTCTATCTCAATCTATACAAGAAGAATAATGGAAATGTTAAACATTATACTGAGTGACACATTAATTATCTATCATATAGACTTAGCAGTGCATTGATTTTATTGTTTGTGTGGCAATTGTAAGCAAGGAAACACATTGCAAACAACAAATAAATCAACATAGTTTGCGCATTTAGAAGAAAAAGGTGGTAAACTGCAAAACATTTAAAACTTAGGGCAGATTTCACATTAAAAAAGGAAAAGACAGAAGGTACTGCTATTGTGAACAAGATTCTGAAAATTCAGCCTTCGAAAAGGTTTCACAGGTCAAGACTGCTATGCAGGATTATATTCACAGAAACACCGATAGTAGTTCAATATAATTATCAGATTTCCCATTTTAGTTCTTGAGTCAAACAAAAAGCTGGATTAATAAGATTTACTAGCAGCAAAGCTCAAAACAAATGGGAAAGAGTTGATCAACAATGAGGACATTGTTACAAATGGTTTGGATTGTCAGCGGAACTGCTCAATTTATTGATAATTCTGATGTACTCTCCAGTATGGAGATTTCTAAGGCTGCCCTCATTCTTTCTCAGATGCTGTTACCCACAGTCACAGATGCAGATGCCTACCTCCCCCCTGGCGGTTCCCAGCCCCACACAAGAGAGTGAGAGCGAGAGAGAGAGAGAGATGACAAGGATGCAAGGTTTTCTTCTATGCATATGTCTTCAAGATACTTAGTATATTGCTTGCAAGGATGAGGCAGATTCTTTTTAGGAATTTACAGATTTAGACAGCATTCATAACAATTTATAACATATGCATCAACATATGCATCATGTGTAATATTATCATTGATAAGGATGCTACAATCATTACCTTTGGAAGATTATTTTGAGGGTGATAGGGCTTAGAGGTGTAGCCATAAGGATCTTGGGCAAGGCAATTCTATGTACGTCTATTTATTTGGGCTAGGCATGTAATTTCTATGGAGAAAACCTAAACATATGGAAACCGAAGCCCCAAACATCTCTTCTCTTCAAATATTATCCATGGTGTTAAAAAGCTCAAAAGATTACATTTGAGCTTTACATTGTGGTCGTAGCTTCCTCAAAGCGAATTATCATATCATTATTCAAGAGTCAAGATAATGCTAGATCAAGTTCAGCTCTTTCTAAGTTATGTGCTAAGAAAACCAAATCCAAATCAATACCCTAAAATTCCACCTAGGCAGGATGTAGAGAGGTCAGAACCAGCATCCCTTTTTTTTTACCGCGACATGTTATCTAACAAGGGGTACCACCATCAATCATGCAGTTTGAGCAAACTGTTCCCATATGACATACCAAGGCAGACCTCTTACTGCTAGGAGATGCTGTTGACTACATGGCTGGTAGAGTACAAGCTTGGCAGTAAGGTCCTTAATGCCAGCAGGTTGGTCTTCAATTATTCTGGAACTCATTGCTTTTGTAACCCAGGTGTGTAGAAGAAGAAGAAGAAGTTTAAGGTAGTTTTATTTGAGGCCAGATTTGGATCCTGCTAGAAAAAAAGTTGATTAAGGTAGCTTTGACTTTCTTTAATGAGGCAATTGGGATAGAGAGATTATAGAGGTATACATTCCATCTCAATCCTAAGATGAAAATGTGAAGAGAATTAGGAAAGTTGAGGTCATTACACAGTACAGAGAATACATTAGGCTTCATGCCAAAGATCTGAAACAAAGATTTCATTTTATTAGCTGATGGATGAAGCACTAAAGAGATGTATCCATATATGGTTTTATGATCTCAAAAGGCAAACAGCAAAGTACCTCGCAGGGTTCCTCAGAAATCAAATAGGCGTCTATGTCTCATGTCTAGAAAGTAAGAAAGTAATTATGTAGGCACCAGCTCCATGCTTCTCTTCCAGCTATAAGATGTTCTATGATTAAATGGAAGGAGCTAGGATCTGAATTGTGACTCAAGCGAGGATACATAGTACAACACTATTTTGTTGGGTCGCTACAAAGATCAGGTTTGAGGCTGTTTCTTTCAACATTTATGGATCAGCTCATCAAGATGATTCAAGAGAATGTGCCATGGGCCTGTGGTGTGCGTTCTACAGGATGATTTACTCAAGTGAATAGTAAGAAAGGAAGCACAAACATGAACTTGGAACAGTGGAGGAACATCCTCGCATCCAAGTGGCTTTGAATAGAGTAAAACAAAGATGAAGTACCTGAGATCTCATTCGCCACCGAATTCAAAGTCAGGATTTGCAACCAACCTAGTCCCAAGAAATGATGCTTTAGATATAATGCATAAATATTAGGTGGCTGAAATGGAAGATGTGAAAATGTGACAAGAAGGTCTGACTCAAACCCACTAAATTTACTGACATGAGCCCTGTTCAAAATGGTTTGTGTATTAATCTTAGTACTACTATTTGTTCCCTTCTTTTGTTCCTTTATTTTCAAACATGCTCTACGAAACCATCAAAAATAGATTAGTCCTCTCTAGACCCTAACTGAGCCAAAAAGCCTCTACCTAGTCCTTCTTAGGAAGAGGATCGGGGTTATCCATTGCTTGTTTTGGATAAATCTATTTTGTAAATCAAACTCTTATTCAAATTTCCCCTTCAAGTCACTGGGCACCAGGCACTATCATGTCAATGTTGAGAGGTGAATTCATCTGAGAACCTCCAGCAAAAATGGGGCATGTCTGGTTGTGAAAGATGATCCTTGTTGCTAAAGATTGCTTGCTGTGCGAGATTCTCTATACTGACATAAAAAAATTTCATTGTAGAAGGTTTGCAAGAACAATAGTAATTCCAACTATCAAGAAGGTCTAGGTCGAGCTGACATAGGATTATTTGACATGTTTATCATATACTATGAGGATCCTTTGTTGTTTAGCTGACAATTAAGGAAAATGGTGTTCTTTTCGTATTCTCCAAAACTCTTCTCACCATATCCAGTCATGCACTTTGAATTACATTCTTAACTGCCAAAGAAGCCTAAGATAAAAATAGATTATGGCAGTGATAGCTCCACTCAATCTTGTCAATTAACATGAAATTTTCCAGATTCAAGTAGAAAGCAAAAGCCAGTGTACATATAGAACAAATGTAGTATGCAAACAATGAGAATGTGTCCTCCTAAAAGCAAGTCCTTTTTCTAAAACAAAGAGACCATTGCGTTGCCATGTAAATTGTAGAATTGTACAGAAAGCACGAAGACATGGCGCATATTGTCTCCCTTTCCAGCCAAAAGAACATGTTAATCACTGTAAAAATACGACTTCTTTGCTGAACACAGAATAAGCTTTACAGAAGGTACATTTCAGAGAAACCCCCTCTCATAAAAGATATCAAAGCTACCAAGAAGAACTCAATAACAAGATCTGGCTTCGATGCTTAGCAAGTATGTTCAACTCATCCCTGGCATTCAGATATGCCTGAATTTCTAACTGAGAAGTAACAAAGATTGCAGAAAGTACCTTGAACAGCAAAGCACGATGGCGAGCTAGTCCAATTGTTAAAGAACCAAGGGGCAGCACCATGCTTTGAAGAGTCGATCTTAAACTATAACTGAGGCTTTTCCATGCTCTTAACATGTTTTCCGGTTCTCCTACTGGCCCACCCATGTAGTCAGCTACCAAAGTAGCAAGCTGCCGAACCAATTCCCCACCCCCTTCTGCCTTGACAGCCAAAATAAGGGCTCTCTGTTCAAGTTTAACTAGATTTGGATCTGAAGCTCGGTTCACCAAAATTGCCTCCCAAGTAACACCTTCAGATACTGGTATCGCTTTAAGATCAACAAGGGAAGGCATCTTTGATGATTCACACTCGGATACCACTCCATAGAGGTCATAGAAACCATCCAAAATCTTGTCATCATAGCTAAGAGCATTATAATTCTGTCAGCATGGACAAATCTATTATATGAGATGGGTTAGAACGAGAACACAGATATGACAAACCAATTTCAAAAAGTTAAAGCAAACTGGACTGATTAAAGAATTGTCTGCAAAAGTTCCACAATAACAGCAGAGCAGATGATACCCATAATAATAAAAGTGCACGAAATCCATGACTAATCAATAAGTGAATCTTGGAAATGGAAACACTCATATAAAGAAATACAGGTAAGCTCTTTGCAGGCTGCAGCTAACAAAATTGTATATCATGTAACCTAGCAAGAAATAAGTAAACCCAGTCATCATTGCGACTGCACTTTTTTCAGTAGCAAATATACAAATATTATTTTGCGACTCGCCCCTAATACAAAGTATAGAAATTGCAGTGAGGGACATTGAATACAAAATTAACATTGCCCATGAATGATGAAAATTGCATGATGCAAAAATATGTGAGATAAACTGCAAATTTCTGAATAAGTAAAAAATCAATTAATTGCAAGAAAACACAACAAACACCATCTGCAATGTAACGCATGAACAATCTATATGTATAATATCACTCAATCATTCTACGATGCAGCTCCCATACAAGAACACTCAGCTAAGAGG
This sequence comes from Talinum fruticosum, assembly GCA_021018815.1. Lineage (NCBI taxonomy): Eukaryota > Viridiplantae > Streptophyta > Magnoliopsida > Caryophyllales > Talinaceae > Talinum > Talinum fruticosum. The sequence continues at coordinate 90,466 of JAITYX010000139.1, read as the reverse complement.
TACAAACTAGCCAAATGAAAAGCAGTGAGCGTCTAGATAATGGTCAACTAGCAAGTAAGGATTGAGAAGTATATAATGCATAGTCATATCCGTCAACAACTGGGAATTTTTTTATGATGGATTCACATGCACAGCTTCCTTACTATGAATCGAACAGAAAGCATCTTCCAAACCTATAAAGCAATGTAAAACTGTGTGAATATTGGGATGCCATCCACACAAACACTTCAACAGAAACAACTAACTTTTGTCGGAACCTTGCGTCAGCAGTCTCCCAAAGGGTACATAACCCAAGTGAAGATTGAAAATCAAGCAGCCATGGCAAACATATTAACTTTAAAGCCTTAAATAGTTATAGCTTAGATGGAGAGCCAATCCAGATAACTACTCATAGAGCTACTACTCCTTTAAACAGTCCGGCCAAATCACAACTTCACATTTCATTAGACTCGTCATTTTACCCTCCCGTTCATGACACCCAAACACGAGGCCGTCAAGGAGACTTCTGATTATGTAAAAATCCCCAAAATTTTTCGAGAATACCCATGTCCAACAAGTGGTCATTTCTACCAAAGTCCAAGTAGCGTAGCTCTTGGTAGCATAGTTACTCTAACTGAACCACATCATAGAGACCTAAGTCACATTGAACTGAGACTAACAGGAGACAAAAGCCAGCCAACTTACCCAATATCTGTAGGCAACAACCTCTGCAGGAGTATTTTCCTTTGTACAAGAGCCTAAGCTTATTTGTTTCACAGCTTCAATCTGAACTGCCTCAGGATCTTCCCTGGCACTCATTTCCATAGCTAATTGTATCTGATACTCCTCCTCTATATCAGGATCCTTTGAATTGCTAGACTCTGATTCGGGTCTAACGACATCCGACCCAACATCCAAGCCACCACTACTGGCAGATTCCAAATGTTCTTCAATTTTATCTTGCCTCTTAACATTTGAAGAGGATGGAGGACTAGGACTCTTTCTGTTGGTCATTGTGTTAAACCAGCCAGCCAAAGTAGCAAAGGGTTTATGCTCAGAACGATGCTGGGAATGAGGTGGTAGTCCAACACCAAGCTTACTGCTTCTTGATGAATTAGACCCTTCTGTTTCCTCAGTTTGATTTGGCACGATATTTAGCTTCTTCAGAAGGTTCTTCATATTATTTCCTTTGAGCTAAGATAATGAATGCTAAATGAATAGATATATAGCCATATACACCTCCGTTGGCTTACACCAAGCATGAACTCCCTGGTGGCAAAGCTTGCTAAACCTTCAATTCAAATACAGAACAAAACTCCACCGTTCCCTTCTGACTCTCTCTCATCAAAAGAAAGCACAGCACCAGTAAACAACAAAGAAATCGAGCAAAAGGCAGAAAACCACATACCACTTCATCAATCCAAGCAATACCCGCCAGTAGTTGCACAAAATCAGCAACACCCAGATGCAAAAATTTGAAATTTAAAAATCAATCTCCCCCTTTTGATAGATTCAGCAAAGACCTGATATCTTCAATACAAAATAGAAAGAGGGTTCATACAATTTCTTCCTCCCAGAGCAGATTTGACTTCAAGCTACCCCAATTCTATTAAAAAAAATGGTGTAGTAAGAAAGGAAAAAAAAGAGATAATACCCCTGCTGAATAAGCTGATAAAGACCCACCAGTTTGGGCAAAGCTTGTAGTGAAAATCAAATAGTATCAAGGTTGGATACACGCGGAAATCAAAATTTTCCTTTTTATTTAAGGAGGAACTTCTCAGAGCAGATGCAAGAGGAATATTACTATTGGCCACCAAAAGGTAAAAGAAAAAATTTTTAAAGTATAATTTTTGGCAAAAAACTGGGGGAGAGAGAGAAGCTCCTCCATAAACGCCAAATGGGAAGGCTGACATAAGCTTCATACAAGCAAGTGGGATTGGCGGTGACCCCACAAGCGTTAAAGCCACTCAGGCCAAGTCACAAACTGACAATATACATACAATACAAATAAACGCAATAACAAAGGCAAAGGCAATTTCCTTGGTATTTTCATTCACCTTTTATTTTATGAAAGTCGAATTATTATTGAAAATTTTTAACAAGTAAAATTTTCTCGTAATAAATTTTCTTCGGTCACGATGCTCAAACTTAATATTTTTAATGCTAAAGTTTCTAATCATTTCAATCCACCTTAATCATAATACTCAAATCTAATAGTTTTAATGCTCGAATTTCTAACCACTTCAACTCAAATCTAATAGTTTTAGGGTGAGTTCAACGATAACTTTTGAGGTAATGGTTAGTGTTTTGGAGAAAATAATACACTACTTATCTAAAAGTATAAGTGTTTGGTATAGTAGTGTTTGACATTGATTAAAGTTTTAGGTAGTGTTTTCAAAAAGTTACTCTCAAAGTAACGTTTTCAAAAACACCACCTAGTGTTCTGCACATAATTTCGAAATTTTCTTTTTATTTTCTAAAAGTTTTTAGCAATTATATCATTTTAAGTCATTTTATACAAATTTACTACTTAAACAACTACTATTATCAAACACACATTTATCTTAAATCACTAATTGAACATCTAACTGCTAACTATTAGTCGGTAATAACTAATTGCTAATAAAATAGTTAACAACTACTAAAATACATAACCACTATTAAAACAGTGAATTTTACCAAAAATACCCTTAATGCTCAAATTTCTAACCATTTCAACTCACCTGTATTTGTGCAATTTTTACCATTTTAACATAATTTTCCATCTCATCTTTACCACATAACTCTTGTACATTTCTAAATTTTTATGTCTTTTTTAATTTTTTATATTTTTATAGACTTCTTTGACAAATTTATTTAAACTTTTTAAATATTAGATTTATACATGTTTTACTTATATTCTTCCCATTTTTACATATTCTTCATAACTTAAATATTAGTTCCGCATTTTTTTATCTTAAATAAATATCACCACAACGATTTATTTTATTTTGTTTGGTCTTTGAAATAACCATATAGCTCCCAAACAGACAACACCTTGTTATATTGCATTAGTCACACCAAGCTAACGACGGGGCAAACACTTGTACAATCATTGTTCCTACGAAGCGAATAATGCTTGATTCGACATCCATATCCACGCTACATACGCATGCCTATATAAGTACATGCTACTCTATTTGTTTCATAATATTTATTGATTTTGAATTTAATGAAATATTAAATAAATATAAAATTTTAAAAAATTGTGATAAATACTAATTTGTCCCGAAATTTCATCAAAAATAAGGAAAGCCAATATAAAAATAGAAAAATTAACAAAGATAAAATTGATAAATTAAAAGTTAATATGTTATTGAAATTATAAATTATACATTTTATAAATAAAAAATAAAAAAATAATATGTATGCTAACATGGATGGAGTATTATGTAGGTTGAAATACTGATACATTTAACGGGCCATTATTCATGCACAAGAATTCAGGGATGCACCTTGAAAATGAACAAAAGTCCCAACTTAAATGGTCCACCTGATGGTCCAAAGAGGATGTTGGAAAAATGTACATCTCATTAGTATTAATAATGCTTTGAACAAAATTGCATTTCGTAGTAGTTTATATTTCTATGTTTCATGAATATCTAAGTCAAATATTCATAAAAATGAATTTGTTATGATTTTGCCTGATTAATAACTAAATATTATTTACGCAATAACTCATATTAGCCAAAATTTAACAAAAATCTCATATGGAAAAAAAAATTACTTAAAGCTATGAAACCTCACTTGTCCACCTATCAAAAAAAAATTAGAAAAATGATAAACAAGTAAAAGATTTAATATGACGTGTTAAACAATATTTTATATTGAACCTGGAATTATAATAGCTGTCAGAAGGTTTCAATTCGCTAGCAGCCAACTTTTGCATTGTAATATCTGATTTATATTATGCACTCGAGATTATAAATTGTAACGCCTCCAATCACCATTACTTAATAATTCCCTAATTAGATAATATTAAGTATGGTTGCAGCGAAGTTGAGGTTTGAAGGCGTTATCGCCGCCCTAATAATAGGACCGAGTTACAATAAAATACGATAAAAACTCGTGTCCATCGGTTATGCTTTAGTGAGTCCCGATAGCACTAAATACCATTTCCCAAGGAGTTAAATCATACAACATAATTAAACCAACCCCAAAATACACTTTTATATTATTCAATCGTCTGCAGTAAGAAATAAGCATTATGTAATACATTCCAGGGTCAAACCCAAAACTAGATAAGGAGATAATCACTCGTGAGCGTCTAGACCCATAATAGATCTATGGAAACGACACATCCAGCTAGTTCTTGCTTCCGCTGGACTTCTTAGGCAATGGGCTGTTGATGGAACCTTTTCTTAAAAACCAAAATAGTAAAATAATTCAAAGAATGAGTCGAAACTCAATACGAACATTCTCGCATAGTCAAATATATTTGAAAACACTTTAATTGAGCGCATGCATTTCAATTCATTTTAGTTTGAAATCGGAGGGGAAGGAATATGAGTCAAACTTGCTTGCAGGTTATTATCCGAAAGTGGAGCCCCTTGTATAATTGTTGCGATCTTTTAATAAGGTGCACACCTCTTGGCCCGACCGAGAACCCGAGTTAAAGCCGCGCGGGTAAAATTGAAGGGCGTAAGCCACGATAATTGATAATTGATAATTAATCGGAGACTACTTAATTAGGTGACAAAACTTGATTTGCAAATGATTCATTATTAGTTATATATATAAGAAATGTTGAGATTTCCTGAAATAGGTGAATTTTCGAAAGGTACGGGCAATGAACGTGCACGGAGTGAAAATCTTTGTTTCTCCCCTTATAGAAATTCAAGTTACCGACTAGTCGGCAACGAAGTGGCTTCAATTGTGTTTCAAATAGATTTTTATTGTTAATAACGTTTCTCTTGAGTTTCAATAATTGAATTCGTATAAGTGCTTGCATTTTGTTTCATTTCCTTTATTTAATACATAATCGGTTGAACTAAGATTTGTATTACTCAATTCTATTACGTTACTCTCGTTTGAAATCTTGTCTACAACTCATATCCATCAAAGAAGTTGATCGGGCTATATTTATGTTATTTTATTCATTAGTCGAATCGGATTAAAGATATATATGTATACATATTCAAACATTTATCTTAGTTATTAACATTTGTTTGACAAGCGTAAAATATGCTCCTAATGGTTATCATTATCGTTACTATCATTATTATTGTTATTAGCTAGATTAGTTTGCCAAGCCTAACTTATTTTCAATCCTTATCCCTATCTCACTTCTTACTTTTTACTTTTTACTTCTCACTTTATTACATTCAAAAGTCATAGTTAAGTAATTAACTAACCCATCAAATGCTTTTCCATGGGAAGTTCCACAATATACTTAGTTGCTCAAAATCCATACGTGTATTACTTTAAGGTTACGAGCATTATTTTTTAACAAAATTCGCATTCACAATCACAACTAGATGCACTAAACTGCTCAAATTGATGCATGCCTCCAACATAACTTATTATCCAACTTCAATCTCCCTCTACATTTTTCTTCCTTTTGCTCAATTGTAGCCAATTCCAAAATGCAACGAAACTATCAAATTACTCAAAATTCACATCAATATATTCCCAATTCAATTCACTAAATCCCAATTTCACAAAAAGAATCACATACAATCGCAATTCATACACAATGACTCCACCCAAAATACCGAATCACAGTCATTCGACTAATTCAAACTTTTCCCAATTCAAACTTTAAATTCACACATAAACATCTTGTCTAAATCATATAATTCAATTTACAACTACAATTACTAAGTAAATAATGAAGTGTGATAATTTAGGGGTTTAGGGTTTTTACCTTCAAAACCCAAGGGATGGATACCAAGAAAGAGGAGCGGCTGGTGGCTTGAGGCTGAAACTCCGGCGACCTCCTAGTGGCACTCGGTGATAATTTCCAGAGGTGGAGGGCATGGGAAGGTGGCTGGACAGAGTGGCACCACGAGGCAAGGGTCGAGGGCGGGTGCACCGCGGGGAGAGAGGGAGCGCGAACGCGAGAGAGAGAGTAACGACGGTGGCCTTCGACTGGCGTTGGCGGCGTCCGGTCGCTGGAAACGACACGACCGAGGGGGTGGAGAGGCGAGGGAATGGAAAGCAGAGGAACGAACTGGAGATGGAGAAAGAACGGCAAGGGGAAAATGAAAATAGCCCGGTGAGTTTAATGCGGATCTTTCCTCATAAAAATCTCTCGATTTTTATTCCTATTTTATTATCATTGTTATGTTATTATTTTATTATTTTTATTTTATTATTTTTATATATTTTATTTTACTTATATCCAATTTATATTATTACTATTATTATTATTATTATTTTATTCTAATAATACTGTAAATAGATCATATGATCTGTTTTAAAATTAACGCTTCACTTAAAATATTACATTTAATAACTTTATAACCATGTATCTTCACATTTTTACTCGTTATATATTTATACAAATTTCTAAATTTTCTTTTTATACATATTTGTAAATTTACAATTATTAATATGAAATTTTATTGGAGGCCACTTCGTCGCCTTAGCTGCATAACACACATATAAAAATAAGGTAAATATAAAATATCGAATTAAAGTGCGCTCGCTCGATTGTGTAAATTTTGTAATCGGTAAAATAAATAATATGGTTTAGGGTCGGGTTGTTACATAAATCAATAATGGGGCATAATTTAAAAAAGGAATTAACTTTTATTTTGTAAAAAAATTATAAAAATAAAGGTTGAGTTTTAAAATTTTATATAAAATAATATTTATAATAACCTAAATCTATAATATAATTTGTATAATTATATTATATCAGTCAAATACGTGGCGATGTAGCTTCCACATTTTTATGTAATATCTCATTGGTTGCTTCTTTAACATGGTATTTTGGTACTTGATGCCGTGGTTTCTAAATTTTGAATCTCATTTCAAGTGAATGCATAAAATGCTCATGTCTTTTCACTTTCTTTTGTATTTTTTTTAACCAATAAAGTTGAGTAAAAATTTTGTACCCATAATATGCTGAATACATATATAGCATATACATAACTTTTATAATTAAAAAAATAAAAACACCATGTGCACTTTAACATTGTCTATATAACTAAAGCCTAAGCCTTTTCTTGTCAAGTAATTATACCCAATTGTAATAGGTTTGCCATTAATAGCGTAGCGATTATTTTGGTTAAAATCTTTCGATAATTTGAGTTAGTCTTTTTTATTTATAAGAGAATGTCAAGTACGATTTACCTACTTTTGTTATGACTGTTAATAAAAAAGTGTAAATAATAGTAGGTTGCTTGGTCTTTACCCATACGAGATAATACTCGTGTCATGAGAAAAATCACAAGGAGTTTGAAGAAAAAATTAAAAGTTAAGTAATAGTCTAAAGTAGAGTAGGAAGTGACTGAGTGTTAATTTTATTTTTAACGAGTACTTTTTAGTTTATTTTGATGTGATATAGTAGTGTTTTTAATTAAAAAAGTGACAATGCTATATAACAGTTAAATATTTATATCGTGTCTCCTTACTTTTTTTATTTTACCCATTTAGTAATGAAAAAAAAAAATTGTTAGATTGTCCTCTCCTCACGATACGTTTGACCTTAGAGCAAGCAAGTTGGCATGAGCATTAATCTATGGTGTACCCATGATCACATTAGATGTTCCAATGTTTGCTTTTGTCCCTCTTTTCAAGGAGATTGCATGAATTCTGAAGCCACTTTACCGAATAAAATAAAATTTTACACTTTGAGATGAAAGTGAACTCGAATTTGTGTAATGTATTTTTTTCTTATAGTATAGCATTTGGTGTAACGCCACACTAATCCTTACTCTTTTTATTATTTTTTGATGGAATTTCTCCTTTTATTATTGATTATAAGATAATAATTATATAGTAGAGATTGTGTTAAAAACAAAAGATTTTAATGCAAAGTATATCGTATATTACGAATGCACTCTCGAATAAGATATCGTGAACGAGTGAGAAGGTAAATTTTGTTATGTTATAAAATAGGATGAGAAATCTAATACTATAATGCACAATTACACACACACATACATACATACATACATATATATATATATATATATATATATATATATATATGAATAGTTTAAAATTTCAGCCCGAGAATCAAGTAGTTCATTGCAATTAAACATCGGATATGTATTAAAGAGTCGAAATATCTAACTCTATGGACCAAATTTTAAGCACATGGAAAATTTTATTTAAAAGATAAGCTTGCGAACAACTTTTAAAACAAAATACAAGGGATTAGACATTTCCTAGTCAAATTTTCTTGCCCCGTACTAATATCTTATGCATAATAAAGACAAAATAAATTAAAATCCTTGTTCATTTTTTGGGTTGGCCCATAAAATAAAAAATACAAAAAATAATTTCATCTTTAAACAATTATTTAGGAGGGGATATTATAATAACTTGAATAAACTATCGAGTAAAAAGGCCAAAAAAAAAACACTCTGCTTTTTTTCTCTTTGTCTTTATCTTTTTTAGTTAATTAGGTGGCATGAAGTCATTATTAAAAGAAAAAGGAAAAAGAAAAACCATAATGCTGTGAATAAAAATAGTCACCATTATTGCAAATGAATTCCCAACATTTCAAGCAAAAATTTACATGACCAATTCCAAATGAGCTCTTTATCATAAGCTGGACAGGATATATATTTAAATTTAGTTTTTTAGTCATAAAAATTTAGATTAATTGGTCTTGGGTTTCCCTGACATAGAAAAATTGTCTTTTCTTTTCCCTGGATTAGTATTATCTCTTTTCATCTCCTTCAATCTTCTTCATCCCTATGAATAAACTTTGTATATATTATACATAAAACTTGCACAAACTCATTAATATCCCAAATTATTAATTGACCCGTAATATTTCCACCTTCAATACTAATATTTCGATAAGAAAAATATCTTTATTGAATTTAAATTTCAAGCCTTTCTACATCAAAATTCAACCTAAAAGAACATGTCTAATTCAAAATAGCTGATTTGCTCATACTAATGATATATGAAAGAAAACACATATTATTATATGATTTTTCTCAAATAAAAACCGCAGCATATATATAAATATTTTACATTAAAAGTGTATACTATTTTTTTAAATTAAAATTTAAAAAGAAGTTATATCGATACATCCGACAAAATGCAATAAAAATCTAAAGGGTGAAAGAAGTACTTTTATAAAATAAAAGTTCCGTAATATGTCAACATTATATCGATAACCATGTCACAGTAAACCACCTTTGAAATAGAGTCAAAACATTCCGATTTGTTTAATTAATTGAAAAGGCATTTTATAATATTAGTACTTAAAATGATTTAAGTGCATGCACCACTAATAGTTTTCAAAAATCATGGTATATTATATATGGATCATAGTTTATATCGGGTTTGAAACTCCAATGGGGTCAGGGATAAACACATATCCACATTTCACCCCAACCATTTTGTACAATTTATAAAAAAATTATATCCTTAAGATTTGAGTCCTAGTGGGGGAGTGAAAAGTGTTTGTCATTAGATTAACACTAATTTGATTTTGCCATATTAATACTACCTAAGCCATTTTAAGATAGTGTTCATATTTAAGAATTTAAATACGTGATATACCATATTGTTTTAAATTTTTACTTACAATCTTATAATTTTTACAACTATTGAAAACTACTTGTACCCATTGCAATTCTTTACATTTTTTTATAACTAAATATTATAAGTATATTACCACTACTTACAACTTACAATTAAAAAGAACACAAGCTATGTAAAATTAATTAAATCATTACGATTTTTTAAGGGTTGGTGAAATAATTCAATTAAGAATCTCATATCTTACAAAGACATCTTAATAATATATATATATATATATATATATATATATATATATATATATAAAGTATGAGACACTAAATATAGTGAGATTTAAATCATACAAACATTCTTGATTCAAGAATATTAATTGATGAAAGTACATCGAACTAATTTTCCCAAATTCCAAACGAAGTGAGACATTTTTGGGATCTACAGGAAAAAGCCAATCAAACATGGAGAAAGTAATTCTTTTCACAGATTTCATGAGTTGGTGCTAATCACATAGTGTATGTGTGACAAAACATTGAAAATCTGATTTAAGAATGTGGCAACCCATCATTAGTTTACCAAAAATTGAATTTTTATGTAAACTCAACTCAAGGAGGGGAAAATCCGATTTAAGAAAGGGGATTTAGGACCAATTCCCAGCTCAACGCGGCGAATATTTCTCTGGGATTCTCTCTTTCCTCCACCCCACCTTCCCATCTTCTCTAGAGAGTTGAATCCCCAATTGAAATTCCCCCTCTCTCTTTCCATCCCCGACCATTCCGCTCATCGCACCACTCCTGGAGAGAGAAAGAGGGAAAATCGATCATGGGTTGTAGGCTTGAGATTATATTATAGCAAATTAAAAAAGTGGGTAGTGGAAAATTTTTTGTTATATGGGGGTGGAACAACTCTGGTGGATGGGGTTCGTCGTTGGTTTCAGCGTCGCGCTGTTTCATCTACAAGTGATGAACAGGTGTCTGTGATTTCCGAAATTAGTGCTAATTCTAACAACAAAACCCACCTGAAGAAGAAGAAGAACCATAAACATTCTTCATCTTGTTCATCATCTCAAGGGGAGGAGGAGCTCTCTATCGAGGTTGACTTCGACTTTTCTGGATTGAAACACATCAAGGTTCCTACACGTGCTCTCAACTCGCGTTGTCTTCCTTCTATGGATCATCACAAGAAGGTCTCATTTTCCTTTCCTTCTCTCTCTGCTTGTGTTGAGGATTATGATCTGGGTTTTCTTTCTGGGGTTGATCATTTTGAGTTCTTTGACGGGTTTGGACTAATGGGTCTTTCAGATTATTGTTCGCTTGGATCCTCGCGAGGGGTCTGAATTCTTCGCCATTGGGTTTCTTTGTGGGTGTTTCATTTTTGTGAATTTCAAATTTCTTTGACCTGGGATTCTTCTGTTACTGCTTTCTTTTGTGTCTAAATTCCCAAGGAAGGTTGCATTATCTTTTTGTACCTGCTTTGTCCACGCGCTGATTACTCATTTGAGTTTTCTCTGTGGAGTCGATCAATTTGAGTTTTTGCTGCTTTTTTTTTAGTTATGAGTCATTCATGACACAATTGTGGTTGTTTAAGCCTTGATTTTGATATTTTTGAGATCCTTTTTTTTTTTTTAAAAAATGTTATGTCAAATAAGAATGTACAAATTTGCTCATTATTTGCTGAGAATTTATGGATTCTTTGGCATTGTGGCATGCTGTTTGGGAGCTATGAACTTTCATATAGGAGATATCATATATTATATTGCCATTTTGCATGATGCACAACCAGCTTGGGTGGACATCTCTTCCCACATGTTTTTCTTTGCTCAGTCCACATGGAATTAGGGAATAAGAGTTTCACGCAGCAATTTGAGCTGGTCCAATTGAGTTGATTGATGTTTTCTAGTTTTTTGACACCAATTGTGGTTAGTCAAAGCTTTGATCGGTCACCACTTGTTTGCTATTTTAGTTAGATGTTTCTTTATATATGATTAATTTCTGGGTCTTTCACATTGTTTGATTTGTGTGAAAGCTTATGATCTTTTGTTTGGACTAATTAGATGCATTTGACCCATTGTCCTCTTTTATATTGACTGTGGTAAGAATGTAGAAAAAAGTGCTTATCACTTTGTCAATTGAGTTCGATGAGGAGCCACAAATTGATGTTAACCCCACATAATAATGAGGAAAATGATCGGATTCTCTTTTTTATGTTTTCAGGAAGTGATTGGCTCCTAAGTAGTTATCTTTGCAATATTCTGGTTACAATAGTGAGTAGAGCCACATGAGGGTTCATTTCAACGTTTATGACCATTAACCACTAAGCGTAACCATTGGTAAACGCTGATAACCGCTAACCAATGATCATAACCCCTAGTAAATGCTAATGAATGCTAGTAAATGCTGATAAATGCGGGTAACTGCTTATAAATGCCTCTGACTGCTAACTGGTGATTGTAACCGCTAACTGCTAATTATAAACGCTGAAATGAACAAACCCTTAGTTTACCAGGATTGACCTTTTGACTATTGCGTTTTTCCTTCAACTGAAGTGAAGAGAATGGAATTTGTATGCTTAATTGGGTGCCAAGAGCAGACTCTTCGTAAGTGGGATAGGCACTGGGTGGTGATGCTGGTCTTTGGCATTGCAATTGCTTTCCACGAGTTAGTAAATCGTGTGAGGTTATGGAATTGGATGGTAAATTTGGTTGGTGATGTATTGTTTACTTTGCTTCCATGTTGCAGTTGAAGCAAAGTTGTGCTGCTATACGATTCATATGTGTATAGCTTCCTCTTCTCTCAACATCATTTGGTCATTCTTATTGTTATTGTCACCCTTAGCTCAGTAATGCCCAGATTAGTATCCCATGCTCTTTTTTCTTCTCCTGTCATGCTCCCTGCCTATACATATGTTTCTGTCCTTAATATGTGATTACTATTTAAGTAAGTGAGGTTCCTTTTGGGATAACCTATAATAGTAATAAATATTAATGTCATCTTTCTTTATAGATGGAATAACTCATAAATCTAGGGATCATTCCTCTTCTGCATTTTTCCCCAAACCCCAAACCCACCAAAGTTCAGGCTAACTAAATGAGTTATTGCAATTTTGTTCAGAATGCGTTGGAGAATGAGTTCTTCACAGAGTATGGAGAGGCAAGTCGGTACCAAGTTCAGGAAATCATTGGGAAAGGAAGTTATGGGGTTGTTGGTTCTGCGGTTGATACTCATACTGGGGAGAAGGTGGCCATTAAGAAGATTAATGACGTTTTTGAGCATGTCTCTGATGCGACCAGGATACTGAGAGAAATCAAGCTGCTACGGCTTCTTCGTCATCCAGATATCGTACAAATAAAGCATTGTATGCTTCCCCCTCTCGAAGGGAATTTAAAGACATCTATGTAGTTTTCGAGCTAATGGAATCTGATCTGCATCAAGTAATTAAGGCAAATGATGACCTAACACCTGAACATTATCAATTTTTCTTGTATCAGCTTCTAAGGGGCCTAAAATATATACATTCAGGTATGGTTCTTTTTGTACAAGGAACTACATTCGATCTTGTATAACAATCTTGACAAATGATCAATAATTTTTCATATTCTGCAGCTAATGTTTTTCATCGAGATTTGAAGCCCAAAAATATCCTTGCCAATGCGGACTGCAAGCTAAAGATCTGTGATTTTGGTCTAGCTCGTGTCTCATTTAATGATGCCCCTTCAGCTATTTTTGGACTGTAAGTAGCTGAACATATATTCTTGTATCTGTTTCTGCCAAAAGATAAAATTCTCTCTATCCTCCCCATGGAGAACTTGCAATATCTTTGCTGGAATGAACACTGTTTTTAATAGTGTCTACTTTTCATGTGAAGGATTATGTTGCAACTAGATGGTATCGTGCTCCGGAGCTCTGTGGTTCCTTTTTCTCTAAGGTTAGTTTTCTCTGTTTGAATATGTTGTTAGTCCATTTCTTTGCCATTGGGTTGGCAAAAATCTGTTTGACCTGAAAAAAAAAAATGTCGGATCAGAAATTTTCGTCTGAAATTAAAATTTGGACAAGTGGTCATATTCGAACTGCAATCCATGTTGGGTTCAGTCTGACCATTTAGGTCGAGGTTGTTCAACTCTGGATTTTGTCAACCAATTCGGGTTCGGAACAATTTGAATAATCGGACAAACGAGTTCAGCCATCAGATTACTTGGTTTGGGTATATTTCTTGTCCAAAATCTCCAGAAATATTTATCAAAAATCCAAACAACTGGGTTTGGACATTGAAATATCTGGTTTGGGTTCGGTGACAACGATAATTTTAGTCAAAGTATCCAATATTCCATATCACAAATTTGGGCACAAGGGCAACTGCTCCAGGTTTAGCCATTTGGGTCTGGTATGAGGTTTTGTCCGAATGTTTGAATTTTCTGGACCCAAATTGGACACGATTTTGCCCGCCCTATAATCATCATGCAACATGGGGAAGAACATCACTTTAACAATCGTCCATATTTTTGTTCATTTTCATTTTGTTTCGTTGCCTTCCTCTTCTGCCTCTTGTAAGAGGACTACTGTTATTTATTTACATCAATAATAGAGGCTACATAACACTGTCAACAAATTTGTGAAACTTGCTCAATGGTCACTGACTGTTCTTTTGCAGTGATTAATGATTTGAATTCCTTTTACACAAAGTGTTTCATGCCTATATGATACTCCATAGTTGGGATATTCATTCCAGGAAAACGTAATTCTACTTTCTTATCTTTTCATCTGTGCAGTATACACCTGCTATTGATATCTGGAGCATAGGATGCATATTTGCAGAAATGCTCACTGGAAAACCATTGTTTCCTGGGAAAAATGTGGTTCATCAGCTAGATCTTATGACAGATCTTCTTGGAACTCCATCTACTGAAGCCATTCAAAGGGTTAGTTCTTAAGTTTGCGATCCCCCCTTCAACTTTAAACTTGTCATTCACTCATTCATTATGTGTAATTATTTGGAGAATTCAAAGCATGTTTGTTTCGGTGGACTTCCAGCTGGTTGCCAACAATGCATGTACTTGATAGTTTTAGTATGGCAATTTTTTTAATTTCCTTAAGAAAGAAAGCGAAGTCTGTATTTCAAGGTCATAAATTGATGTTAATCTGATTACCCTTCTGCTTTTGTTTACATGGATAGATAAGGAATGAAAAGGCTAGAAGATATCTAAGTAGCATGCGGAAGAAACAACCAATTCCATTCTCCCAAAAATTCCCCAATGTGGACCCATTGGCACTTCGCCTATTAGAGCGTCTTCTTGCATTTGATCCTAAAGATCGTCCAACTGCCGAAGAGGTAAAGTTTACAATTCAAGTTATCCTGTTTCAAGGATCCAACTTTTCAAGCACATGTGGTACATAAATTTCTGACAATTTCTTTTCTTAATGGCTACTAACATGCTGCTATTTCTATTTGCAGGCATTAACTGATCCTTATTTTCACGGATTGGCAAATGTGGACCGTGAGCCTTCCACTACAGCCATTTCTAAACTAGAGTTTGAGTTCGAAAGGAGGAAACTAACAAAAGATGATGTCAGAGAGCTGATTTACAGAGAGGTATGGCCTTGAAAATACATAATTTTCTAGGAAATAATTTATTTAACCTGATAATAACCGGTACAAATTATCTGTGAAGTAAACAGATACTGGAGTACCATCCTCAGATGCTTCAGGAATATCTTCGTGGAAAAGATCAGACCGGCTTCATGTATCCCAGGTGACGCTTATGATTTTCTTTTTCATGCTTCAATCTTTGTCCGGCAACATTGTATTTCTTGTCCATTAGATAGTCATAAGTTCTGTCCAACATTAGCTTTTGGTCTTTCACCTGATGGGGCTTTGGTGGTGATCTCTTCTCCTCCTGGTTTTTCCTCCAAGCACTCTTCGTAGGCTTTTGTATATATAAATTAAATGATTATTAATTCCGCTGTTATTTGCATATTGTATAGTTAATTTCAAATATGGTAAATGAGTCATTTTGTGCCTTTGGCCATATTGGTAATCTCTAATTTGTTGCTTTGCTTCTTCATTCGCACCCTGATTACCTAGATATGACCATACACCATCATACGTATAAATATGCCTTACTACTTTGAAACTGCTACTGAGGCTCAAGATAGTTGACACTCCCTGAAAACACAGGGAATGTTAGTATGCATGCTGTCCTGAAAAAAGGTCCTTGTATGAGATTCTTCGTTAGTTGTTCAATTTCCTATATTATTGTTTTGCTTTAGTTTTACAAATATACCAAGTGAATTGTGTTCACAATTAAAATTAGGACCAAGTTTGTTGGCTTCTTTCTCCTCCTCCACCCTCTCTCTTTTTTTTTGGAGGGTTTTTTTTTTTTGGCGGGGGGTTCACTTGGGTGGGTTGGGGTATCAGGGGGATGGGAGTTCAATATAAAACTGGATTGTCACATTGGAAAGCTTCAAATATGAGGTTCTATTACGCTTTGATTACATGGAGTGATTTTGGATAGAAATGGAGTAGGGGGATTGCAGATTGATTGTAATTTTCAAAGGTGGAAGCCGTGGAAATATATTTGAATGGGGGGACTGGCTCCAGATAAAAACACTGGGTTTGCTGCTAGAACATAGGCTTGGAAACCGATCAAAAATGTTAGCTTCTGTATGTCCCTATTTCTAAGATGGTATTGAAGACCTTGGTTAATTACAACACTCGGTGTTGTGTTTTCCCCGACCCCTCCCCCACCAAAAAGAAAAAGAAAAAAAAAAACTCTGTTCAAAATCAACCAAATGATTCACATCCATCACGCAATTTCATTATTCTTGGATTTACTGACCTACTCTCTTCCTTATGTTATGCAGTGGAGTTGATCGCTTCAAGAGACAGTTTGCTCATCTTGAGGAGCACCTTGGTAAAGGTGAAAAAAGTAGTCCGCTCCAGAGACAGCATGCTTCCTTGCCCAGGTAAAATAGTTTGAAGTGCTGAGGCTCTAAAAGTCACACCTGCTATTGTCAAATACCATGCCTCCTTCCCCCAAGAAATTCACCCCAAAAGATGAAAAGGAAAAATTAAGTAGGAGAAAAAATGTTGGTACAATTGGTTAGGTATGTTTTTCCAATCTCTACATGAGGGTTTCTTTGTTACCTTGTCTGATATTGTATTGCCCTTGCTTTCCAGGGAGCGAGTTCCTGCTCCTAAAGAGGACACATCAAGTGAAAACAAAGAATATGAGAAGGGAGTGATTGCTCGTGGTGCCCTTGAAAGTCCTCCCAAGGAGAATGCCGAAGCAGCGCAAAACGGAATAAACAAACCAAATTATAGTGCTCGCAGTTTGTTGAAGAGTGCTAGTATTAGTGCTTCCAAGTGTATTGGTATGCAATCGCAAAAAGAGCCTGAGGTATTATATCTTGTTCTCCAGTTCAAAGATGTCCTGCCTGCCTATTCTTTTCCAGATTTATAGACGTGTTTGCAATGTTCAATCTGTAATGTTGATCTTAGTGTGTGCAAAACACTGGTTTTCATATAAAAATAATGGAATCATCATGTGATTAAAATTTTCCGACCATTACAGGAAACCAAGTGGATTGTATGGATGACCCTAACAACCGCCTCCCCCCAAAAAAAGAAAAAGTTATCTCTATGCTGAGATTGTTAGATGCTCTGCTGCCTACAGCAACAACAATTACTAGTCCGATTGTGGGTCATCTTCGGTTTTGCCCCTCCTAGGCTTCTGCCCTCCCAAGCTTTCCTGCACTAGTGTGTCCAACCCCATGAGTTATAGGGTCCCTAGTTGGGTCGTCTTGCCTTAAAATGATGAGTGTTTTTGGCTATATGCGTGCTATCTTAGTTCTCTTCAAAAATCCCTTTTTATCTCTGGCATGGTGTTCCATCTTGCTTGTGTGCGTCTCAGCTGTCAATATTACATTGCAGGCTCGACTACAGCAAGCTGTCCATGACCCTTTTTACTCAAGTCTGATTGATTGGAACAATTTTTCATTCTTTGCAACTAACTCTTTTGATTTTTTTAGGAGGAAACAATTCTGGAGCAAAATGAAGAGGGGCTCGACGGGCTAGCACAAAAGGTGACAGCCTGATTGTCAGAGTTGGTCAGAGGATATTAGGGCTTAGATTGTTTTATTCAAGTTCTCAGGTTTCTCATCATCTTGAATTCCTGACTGAATATCTTTCTTCAAAGATATGTTTGATATTCTTGATTTGTTTTCCCCCTTTTTTGGAGCCCTTTTTCTCCCATCCAGGTAGAGATTAACAGCTAGGAAAAGTACTGTTGTCTTCACAGTTTGTTGTACTTGTAATATTATCATACACAAAAACACTAAGTGCTCTCCAGTTTTCAACCAGTGATATGGAGAAGCGGCTTTTTCTTATTCAGCCATGGCTTTTCCCCCAGTGATTTATTTATGTATTTGGGTTTTGCCACCTTTGCCTGCTTTGTGCGTGTTGTGGCCCCCTGGGATCAACCTTTCTACAGGTTATGTAATCAAGGTCTTTTGGGTTCGTATCGGCCATTAAACGGCAGTATAATATAATTACAGTATGAGAAGAGGGGATTGAATTGAGGATTAGATCTATTAATTATCTCAATTTTAATTGCTAGGGTAAGATCTCATCCGCACACTGGATAATGCTCTGTTGCCTTGCTTGGCACGTCCACCTGCACACCAATGCCGCCTACTAAATCAAGTTCAAAAGTCAGATAGATAATTTTAGGAATTGTATTCAAATCTATAAATATACCGAAAATCTCACTGCTAGGTGGGAGATTTTGATGTAACAACCTTACCTTTGAATTGCCATGAATTAGCATCTTGTTTAAAAACAGTGAACTAGATTAAAAAACGTGAACTAGTTCATACTCCATGAAAAGGAAGCAAAGGAAATTTGCAGAGATATTTTATTTTAATCTACTATAATTTAAGCTAAAAAATAACACAAACTGACCTTTTCAGCTAACTAGATTATGGACATGGAGTATTTTTAGGATTTGCATGATAAATTAATTAAATGGATGGATAATTTGGGTAAAATTATTCCTGGAAACCAAGACCTTGGAAATTGGAAAATGAAACAAACAAAATCATGTGAGAGTGTTAGAGAAAGCAGAAAACTCAGGGCCGAAAAAGAATATACAAACTAGCGTCCTGTTTGGATTTATTACATATTTTATATTTACATTACCTGTGTTAAAAAATTCCTGTCAGAAAAGAACAAAATAATTAAAGCTTTCTTCCTTTCTTTCTTTATTTGTTTCCCCTGTAAGTACTAAATTGGAATTTTTAATAGGATGTGGCAGCTGCATGTCGTGATTCTTGTCCTTAATAATAACCCCTCTTTATTTGTAAAATACATCCGAATTTATGGATATGTGATATGACTTAATGTGAGGAAAAAAGCATAATCTTTTTAAGATGAGTTTAAGTTTTTTATAAAAAATATCATATATAATAATTTAAATCTATAAATCTGAATTTATGTATAATTTTTATTATTTATAAAATCCTAAAGTCTCTTTATCTTTTTGTCCAAATAATGATAAACTGTCTCACCTCATCCTTGGCCCTAACGCATGTTCCTGTAGGACCATATGCCTCCCTCCTCCCTCTCAAGAGGGTATGAAAAGGATTGAACCGATAGTTCCGTTTAGGATGATCTTGATTTTTATGTTCAGTTTAACAAATAAGTATTCGGGTCGAGTTTTGTTTAAATTTGTATTTATATATTGAAGCTATATTAAATATACTGTGGAGTAATTAGTTAAGATTATTGAAAATTTTGTTTATTATTATTATATCGGTAAACTAAGTTCAATTGATTTGAATTTAGTCAATAATGGGCTGAAATTTAGCTTTAATCCTGTTGCTAAGATATTACATCTTATCACATCGATTTTATTTTGACGATTGTGACTATGAAACAATAGTTATTAGTGACATATGAACCCAAAACGTTCTACTAAGTTCATTGTATCAAACATTGTTTAATCGAATAAGAAGCCTTTCGATTTGATCGGAAGATTGAAACCATGAAAATTGTCAAACGTGATCGATATAACTTTGATATGTCACCACAATCGTATAGTATTATTACTGCTCAAATCCAATCTGAATTTTAGAATTGAGGGGGAACCGAGCCATGAGTTTCGAAGATTAGGGGCATATATAACTAATATCCACAGCAACTATTTAAATTATCATATACCAACTCGGTGTTGGCTAAGGTAGTAACCGTCTCACTCTCGAATATCCACAAGCGCATATGTTGGAAGGACTTTCACTTTAAATACCTGCTGCCTGAAAGGGATTATACACTTAGCTAAACCAAAGAAAAAAAAACTACTTACATTTATTATATCATTCTATAGACTATAGTAGCCAGAAACAGTCCAAAGTCAGCCATTTCATGAGTCAATCTGGTCCATGAAGCCAAGTTTCAAGTCCGCATTGAACTGAACTGCAAACTTACACATGCCAAAGAATACAAACTCGGAAGCAACAGGGCTTGATCTAAGTGCACAACACAATATCACATCCAGATTTTGTATTAAGAACTCAAGCCGGGCAAAGAGCCGTGAAAAGTTCCATAAAAATCAAAATTGAAGGAATATCCAAAAATTGGTGATCTAATCTTCGTAACAAAAATGTAGAGTAATAATACATTGTGTTTGTATGACTGTAATGCTCAAGTTCTCCACTTCTTATGCTTCTTCGCTCCATGACTTCCGTTTGATGTTTTGAAGCCTGTCTTTCCAGAATCTCCAACACCATTTGCATTGAAATCCTTCTTCTTCTGAGGGTGAGGGGACTTCCGCTTCCTCTTCGAGCTTTCCTTCTCTGGCAGACTGCTTAAGTTTCAACCGGCAAAAAGCAGCATGAAAGAATGAAATTGCCAGAATAAAATCAGTTAAGTTATAGGGGAAGTTTCACAGATACGATGCACAATTAAATCTAAAAGGCAAACAGTTTTAGTCAAAGACCCACAATTGTACCAAACTCTACGCTTTCACCCAATCTATTGTCCCAAACTCTACGCTTTCAACTAATCAAACATTCAAACCACACCAAAAATACTTTTGAGTCCAATTCCAAAGTCATTCAGCTTGTTCTTTCTTTATTTTGGGAAGAGGGGGAGGGGGGTTCTCAACAAATGTACAAATTGCCAGTACCTATGTCGGACACGTGACAATCGGACATGGATACTGATGCTCTTGGATATGGGTATGGATACTGAACACTTCATGTTCGACAAAAATTGTACAAAATTGTAGACTCTGACATGACAACTGAGGTCAGACACTCGATACTTCAACATGGGTACTGTGCCAAGTCCGAGCAAGGAAACCGACCTTTCTCAAGCTCACACATAAATGTTCCCTAAAAAAACAGAACTGTAACTAATGGCACTTCATGAGAAGCAGAGACGACAAATGATCTGTGGGACAAACAGAAGGATCATGTAGAGGTGATGACACACTCACCTCGTCTTGTCATCTGCTGAGACCTTCCTGCTTGCCGCATTTTGTATTATACTTCTGTAGTACTGAACAAATGGCGCATTACCACTCTTTTCAATCTGAAAGTTATTCAACCCATCATCATCAATATTGAACAAAGTTTCGCATAACATGCCACATTCTGAAAAGAATTCAAAACCTGAAGAAACGAATCTGCAGAAGCTTGGTCTTTTGGTGAAAATGAGACATCCTCTCTCTTTCTCTGCACGAAGTCAGTGTTCTTCTCTACCTAAAGCAGGAGGGGGGTGATAATATCATCAGAAACCTTAAATCATTTATGCTCATCTCCATCATCATTCATCACATAACTTCCCATGCACATCTACACTCAAATTTCAACTACTCTGCTAGCGAAATACAAACTGAGCAAAAAGTATTAAAAAAAAGGCTATAGATCTCATTATCATATCATTAACCTAAACAAGTCAAGTTAATCCAAAATACTCTCGCAGTTCAGCAGGCAAGTTTTGCATCTGTTTACAGAGGGTGAGTTATCCAATGCAGTAAGCCCAACAATTAAGTCAGTTCAACACTATGATTAAACTATGGGTGGAGGAATGGGCCATCCTAAACTCAAACCATTTAGCACTTAGTTATGAAATGTAGAGTTGATGCCATGAAAACTAAAAGCTCAAAGGCTGCCAACATGGCATCACCAAACACTTTAATGCTGTCTCATTCTATGCCAAACAAGATCTGGGACATCAAGGCAATGACCTAGTCCTGAGTCATGAACTATTATTGGCCAATTATATCTTCGATGCTTTTGTTAGGACTTGGAACGAGTTTCCAAGGAATTGCTTGAGTATTGAAGAAGCCCACAGATAATGAACAAAAATTGGATATGTTCTAATGATTAATCAAGAAGCCTAGGAAACGCTATCCATCCAAAATGCAAGAGAGTACATGAAATACCTGATCGAGTAGGCGTTTTACTGTTCGGCGCAGGCTTTCAGCAGCTGATTTCTCATGAAATTGCTTCAAGCGGATTATGGGAACAGTCGCAAGCTCAGGGAAAGATATGTGATGACTCCATTGCAGAAAATGTGCAGAAAGTGACTCCACTGCAACATTAACACACTCCTCTTGGAAATCTCGGGACTTCAACCAATATTTTGGAAGCTGCTCCAGGAAAAGCAATATTTTAGAAGTTGTATGATCGATTGACAATGTAAATTACATACATTCAACAGAGACTGGTCCACCAATGCAATGACAGCATAGACATGACAAGTGGCAACACTTTATGTTTCAACCTCAACACGTGACGACTAACTTGATAAGTCAAGCCTAAAGATTGGAAGATTAACCACCAAAAGGGGATCTTGTCTAGTGGGATTTGTCCCACCTTCCAACAACAATTGCGGGGTTTGATTCCTACTGAAGGCATGGGGGAGAATCCTTAGACCTTTTCGTCAATCCCATGCCTACCACTGGATGTGGCAGACATGTTGACTATACAAAAAGAAGCAATTACAACATTTCTCAAGTACATTCTTCCATCTCCCTCCCCCCCAAAAAAAATATATATAAAAGGGGAAAAAAGTGTGATTTCAGGTTTAGTTCATCTTTTACAGAACACCATAGCATGATATATACACAAAAGGGAGAAAGAAATCAGAATCAAACTCCACGTTAAACACATCTTCAATATACAAAAGGGAGAAAGAAATCAGAATCACACATCTTCAGACTATGTTTTAAATTGTTCATGTTCAACATTTTCTATGAAATATGCTACAGTAAATTCAAATGACACAAACCCACAACAGCACATGATATACCAATGAATTTGTAAGCAACAGATTTCAGACAATCAATAGAATTTGGTGGTCTAAAAGCAACTATGAACCTAAAAACTGAGAGGAAAGAAACCTTTGCTATCCATTAACTCCTATCTACACAGATTTCAGCACAAGCATTTTCATATAATATACAACACAAACCAACTCCTAGTAGGTAATTTTATTGTATCAATTAAAGCCAACAACAAGATTTGAAGTATGAACTAGTAATCAAGAAAAAGACAAAAATTATTAAGAAGGTCCAGACCTTCAAAGTTGTTGATAAGTTAACACCACCCTTGCCATGTTTTGCAAGTTCCTTTGTAGGACAGCTCTCCAATATATCCAATGCAAGGGAAGAGATAGGAATGAAGACCCCACTAGAGGAGGAGAGCTGGTTTAACCATTGGATACATTTAACTTTCAACGGCAAATAACGTTGACCAGAAAAAGGTTGGCTACTCCAACTATAACTAGAATGAGAGCATATAGAGGGCCCTGAAGGTCGCGGTCTTTGATGTTGACAGACACAAAAGTAATCCAGAGATCAATGCACACGGCGTATTCCCAACTACAAATCTTCTTAAGAGCTTCCTGTGGCAGAATTCAGTTATCCTTGTTAATATAAGAAAAACAAGAATGGAAAAGCATTTAATCAAATAGAAACTGTCACAAAGATGGCCACCATCTCCCTATTTGCCTTGTTATAATGAAAATGGCTAGCCCACAAAGGACGGTCTACCTAGTCTTTAACACCCCCACCAACAAAAAAAAGCATTGATGAACAGAAGAGGTGTTTTGACATGATCAAATGGTTTTTTATCTCTCAGAACAAATGATCCAAACAATGCAGGGGGAATAACTCTTTCCACCTAGTGTCTAACTTTATCAGGAAGAAACCCTCTCAAGCCAATTATAAATATCAGATTCAGTACAGCACACCAAACTTCTGAGCAATTAAAAGCGTCCAATGTACTCAAGAAATCTGAAAATGAAGCACTAGCATCTAACAATGAAGAAGTAATCAAATCAAATTTAGTATACCTTTTTCTTTGTTTGGAAGCCCAACTGGAAAATCCTAGCTAGTTTTTGAATAGATATAGTTGCTAATTGTATTGATCTCTGCAGATGTATGGAACAAAGCTCGACAAAAGAGTTGAGGTACTTTATATGTTCTAGACAAGTAGAATCCACAACTTTGCTACGTGAAAGTATGGCTTTATATGTTTTCTTCAAGCATCTGCTATAGCAATCTTGATCGAAGGAAGAAGCCATGTCATGCAAGACGAGGAAAGAGCATGATGAAAGAGGCCCATCACCTGTTGCCCACAGACGAACAACAACCTATAATGCACAGTAATTAGTCAAGAAGCAAATAGAAAATATACTTTGAATTAGCAGATATGAGAACAACATTGTGGAGCCTACATTGCATGCATCAAAATCACATACTCCACAGCAACACAAACAAGGACAGGTAGCAAAAGTATCACCAAATGGAGTAAGTTCAAGAAAGACCAAAAATTATTTGATTAACATAGTTCCTACATTAGTTTAGCCAGTTGTATCAAACTTCTCTATCAAATACTAAAGTCCCGAAAGAAATACTGTCATCCCATGCTTCTCTGTCCATCTTGTCACAGCAAACATCATTTACACAACAGTTAAAACACCTCCCCTTCTCTACCCCCCCAAAAAAAGAGGAAACAAAATCAATTAGAGGCTATCGGAAAACACAAAGATAAAGAATTTTTTCAAAGCCTTAATTTTCAAATAATACCTCCATGAGCTTGCGCTGTAAAGATGGAAATGGAGCAAAGAATATCAATGAAGCTCTTAACCGGGTCAATGCAAAAGCCAATATGTCAGTTTCAGAAAACTGATTGATGACAAACAGTGTACTAGTTAGATAAGACTTGATCATCGGCTTCACACTTTCCCATTTCGAAGAACTCTTCAAATTTAGCAAGGCCTCCATCTTGCAACTGGAGGATATTCCCAATAAGCCTCGAAATAAATTATCACCTTCAGAAAGCATAAACATTACAATGCTGCAAAAGGTCTCCTTGTTCTGTATCACGGGAAATGAGGCTGATGTATCTGCATGACTTGATTCATCTCCATAATGGCATGCAGCATGATAGGCATTAAGCAGACTGGGAAAGACAGACGGTTTACGCTTCTCTTTAACTATCTTACACCAGTTATTGATGGTAGAGACATTCAACACTCTGCCTGCCTCTGCACTTGGGAAAGTTCCAGTAGCTGACTCAACATCATGGTCACTTGTCTCCTCTTCATCAGACTGTTTATAAGGACAAAAAGCCATTAGGCAACAAAAGCACACAGGGAAATCAAACAAGGTGAATGGTTAACAAGCAATTAACAGAAAAAGAAAATTCCATGCTGCATTTGCTTCAAATAATCTTATGGGAAGGAAAACTATTTGCAAGCACTCACCATATCATCATCCTGGAGCAGTTTGTGGCTTTTAATCCGATCTTGCAAGTAAGTTTCGAAATCTGGATCCTAAATATCACAAGAAAAACGTATATAGTCAAGATTACGAGAAAACTCTTGTTGTCTACAGTTGACAAGAGAAAGAAATTTAAATGACAAAAGCAGAAAAGAAGACAGCAAGGCAGATACTGGATCAAATTATATAGAAACAGAGGAAGGTCCGATGAATTCCCAATTTGCTATCAACAGAAACTAGAAACACTTAAATATATCAGCTCAACCAACAAGACAGCATGAAACTTAACATGAAAGTATGCAATCATGGTAAATTTGTGTCGCAGAAACACCCCCCTCCAAAAAAAAAAACCTATTCAATTCCAACTCATTCTTTTGCATCCCCTTTATGTTTGGACACAAAGATCATTGAACCATTTAGTTTCTTATTACAGAATTATTCATCTGTTTAAAGTCAAATTGTTCAGGCATAGAACAATTATTAGAGCATAATTCAGGCACAGAACACTTTGCATAGATGCCTTCATTTTTGTGAGTTCAGAATATTTTATTTATAAAAGGAACTTCTCAGAAAAACAGAAAAAAAAAAGGAAACCTAGCAGCAGCTTCCAAGGTAGATATTCTCCCACATAGAATTACCTTCTGCTTTAAAGCTTCCAATCTTTTCTTCTTCTCTGAAAGTTCTGACTGAAACTTTTGGTTCTGTATTGATAAGCCACCGCCTTCGCTATTATCTGCTGATGAATTAAGCTGTCTAATAAGAAACATCTCAAGTCTACACCCTATAACCAACGTCAATAAATGACAATAGAAATGACAGCTTCAAAAGAGGAAAGACATTTTCACCTTCTGAACAAGCCTCGCTGTCATTTTCACCAGTCAATAAGCAGCTTGAGTCCTGATAGATTAATCATTAATGTTACAAGCCAGATAATAAATCCAACTTAACTCAGATGCAATAATCCATTATCAAATTTCAGACCTCAGAAAGATATCCTGCACTGTCCGAATCTTCAATCATATCATCATCCTCTTCGCTTGTGGATATGTCCAGCGAAGCATCATCTACATCTTCACCAGGAAGGTCCCTGATAACAAGTATAAATCCATGAAGTTCTTGTCAACTTGTAATAAGATAAATAAAATCATAAAATGGTTTGCACCCAATTGTTGACTCCATAACTGATTTCCATGCATGTCTAAGACAGCACTAGAACTGCACTGCCCAGCCCAGCCCCGCCAAAAAATGAAAAAGAGAAGGACAACTATACAAAGGCAATACAACATTTAAGACAAACAAGAGCTTCTTCCCAACTTTAGAAACCCAAGCACCAAACCTATAAGCTGATTATTATGCGACCAATGAGTCAGCATGAGCAAATCCTAACTTAAAAGTTTAAAAATATTTATAGCAAACCTGAAATTATAATCAGGGTCCTATATATAAAAAAAGGATAGCAGCTAAGGAGCCATTGATACAAGAAGACGCCAGTATTCCATGACCCCAATGAAAGATGTCTTAAACAAGCAAATAACACAAACATAATAAATATAGTGAAACAAAGCTATTTTCATCCCCTTTGGTTCAAAAAGGACCCACTGTTTCACCTTTTACCTTCCACTAGGTGATACACAGTCATCTCTTGCTTGATTTTCAGCAACGTCTTTCTCAACCTCTAAAACATTATGAGTGAAGCAATAAGGATTATAAATATTAAGCACGAACCTCAAACCATAAAAGAAAAACATTTAACGGGAATACATTAGCAAATAAATCACCGAATTTTCAACCACGCATGAAACATCACTATAATTCCTAAAACATTTTGAGTGAAGCAATAAGGGTCATAAAATAATAAGCACAAACCTTATATAACAAAACAGTTAAAAAAATATAACAAGGATAAGATAGCAAATAAATCAGCGAAGTTTTAACAAAATGTCACTATACTTCCTAAGAAAGGTATGCTCATAAGCAGGATGTAGCTTCAAAAAGAAAATATAACTTACAAGACATGAAAGCTAGAAGCTTCCACACCAGTAGCATCTATATGACAGCCTGCACTTTGAGAAATCTCACCTCAACAAGACAGCTTATGCAATGCAAGGACAACAGTTCTTGTTTTAGGCTAAGCCTTCTAGCCTGGATTTACAGTCAGGCCCCAAGGCCCCTGCTTGTCCAAATTGCCCAACCATATGATGAAAAGGGAATACTCCTCCACCTTGGGCTTACGACATCTGGGCAAGCCTCTACAAAAGGAAGCCAAGTCCATCATCTAAGGGCGTCGAAATCACATTAAAAAGTTCGACATCAACCGCTAGAGATATTCCCAAGTGGCATGCCAAGCAGGCCGCTCTCTTGAGCATGTGCTCTCAATGCGCTTGCATGACACCATTCCTCTTCTCATCAAAGTTGCACACTTTATTCCTCTTTTCCTTCACATATCTCTAGCTCTCTCGTTTAATTCATGTTTCATTGCCACTCTAGCTCTCTCTTTACTTCATGTTTCATCAAAGTATTGGAGGCACATTCCCCAGAGTTCACTCAAGGTAGAGACTAGAGAGTTGGCCTTGCAGTCTCGTGCTTTCCTTCCTCGACTTTCACCCTCTCACTAGCTAATCTAAAACAGCCCGAAAAATCACCCCAGCAAGAATCATACTATGCGCTTTGCAGCAAGGACATGGATTAACTTGAATTTTCCTCCCTACTATCTTCACCCTAATTAACCAATAAGGCTCTTACAGGGTAATTCTAATAGTTCAACTATCAAAACCAAAATGCCTAATCCATTGGCTTCGAGGGGCAATCAATTCATTCAAACCATTCAAAGGACAACACAAGCTTTGAACTTCCAAAACACAATCCAAATACAGAAGCAGATGGGTATTGCAGAAATTAACAAGTAGACTAAATTCTAAACCTCTACTAAAAACCGAGAAACAACCCCTCCTCAAAGAAAAAGAAAAACGAAACATACTTGGAGTATTTTTCTTCTTAAACATGGATTGGACCTTCCTTTTCTTTTTCATAACAGACTGCAAGTTCTTCCTTGCAAACTTCCTCGCCTTCTTCCCCAGTTTCCCCATCTTCTACCCTTTTTAGGCAACCACTTGGAATTCCTCAGCTACAAAAAACCACAAATTCAGAAAAGGAAAAGAAAAGGAGAGGAATTTTTTTCACTAGCAAACTAGTGCATACCAGGATGGGAGAGAGGGAGAGATGGAGATGGGGGAAGAGCGGCAGAAAACAAGGGAGGCAGAGCGACGGGGAGAGAGAGAGAGAGATAGGGGGAGGCGGGACGGCGAAGAAGAGCGAGATGGAGGGGCCGGAATTCAGTTTTCTTTCCCCGGCGATGGGGCTGGGCCAAGTAAGGGGTTGAATACCCAGCCCAACTCATTGCGTGTCCATTTGCTTTTTCATAATGTCAACATTCGGACTTCGAACCCTTTAGCGAAATGGTCGTTTTGGTACGGATCATCTTTCAAATCAATGAAATTTTAATTTGGGCTGCTTTTAACTTTGAATCAATTAATATTCGCCCCAATAAATATATTTTGTAAAAAGTAATTTTTCGGGTCAAATTATAATTTCTAATTTGTTTTTGATACATGAACAACTTTAATTCTGATACCATTTTAAATGTTAAATTTACATAATTGACCCTTAATGGAACCGAGCAATGCATACAGACATGTAAGATTTCATCCCATAATCAATTAGCGATAGCATGAGTAACTCATAAATTTGAAACTGTTTTTTTTTTATCAATATGGAACAACACCCACTATATATTCCTCACATTTATTTTCGCCATTGATTTATGAAGTTCAAATCTAGATTTCTCTCTCCCTCCAATCCAATCTGATCAAATCTATGTTTTACTCAGATAAACTGGAATTGTTTTTTAATGCTTTGCGACTCTCTTTTGTTGCTGGGCTATGGGCTAACACGAAAGGAGCCACCCAATTGCTCAAAGTTATATGAGTCATCTGCAATCAATCTCGTTAATCGCAGCCTTGTAGGGCTAAGATTGCATAAATCTAGATTTTACCAGTGTCACTATTTTATTTTTGATGTAATTTGTGCTTTTTTTAATGGTCCAAATGAGTCACAAAAAATAGTCTAAATATAAGATATACCCATCAAATAAAATCAAAGAGTAGACATATCAAGGAAATCATTCTTAATCACTACGTCAATACCTTATTCAAAAAGGTCGTTCGAAATAATTTAAGTCTTGTATCGAAATGAAAATGGAAGGATAGAAATATGATTTGATGGCCATCATATGATATACACAATGTTTTTATGAAGAATTGAAAGTTGGGACCATAATATAGTGTTTTCTTCTTTCCCACATCATCAATTGACAACTAGCACCCACTTATTCTTAGATGTTTCCAATTTACTTGTGTTAGGTGTGGTGAAAAAGGGAAGGAAGGAGGGGGGTTGATGAAGAAAATGATTATTTTTCTTTTGTAATGGCACTTTAAGCCCTTTCCAACATTAATTAATTTAACTTTGTATTTTTAAATATTAAAATGTGTATAAAAATTAATGCATGAATTTAATATTATATATTAGTAACTTATAAAAATATTACTTATTAAATTAATAGATATTTTATAAAATTAAATGGTATATTATAAGGAGATATGTTACATTTATTCGTGATATAAGGGTAACTAAACCTTTGAATATATGGTGAATATTTTAAAATTTATTTTATATACCTTTTGTCGAATGTTGAAAAGTTGGGAACGATTTCTTATAAAACCTTCCCTAATGTCAAGCTCGTTAGAAATGCATAGACTCATTACGAGAGAAGAAATATTATGATTTATTTGGTAAAGACTATCTTGTTTTAAAGAGTATATATAAGATAATGCTCTTAATTAAATCACATGTAAAATAAAACTCATTGGAAATACATGTTTTATGATTTACAAAAAAAAAATAAAAATATTGACACCTTATTACCACGTGATATCTTTTAGATGTGCATGTTTTTTACTTGTAAAATGAGTGCTATTTGACTTGTAAATAATATGTAATAGAACAACCGAAAAATGTCGTTTTTGTTCTTTTAATATTGAGGGTGATTTTTCGTTTGGCTGTGGATGTTCTATGATTTACAGAAAAAATATTTACATTTTATTACGATGTGTTCTTGACAAACGATAAAAAATTTCTTCAGTTTTAGTAAATAATAAATCGGTGTCATGAGGTATGATTTTTTAACAAATTACTACCCTACTCTTAAAATTTTCAAGGTAGTAAAAAATATATATATAATCATACCTCATGGTATTAATCTATTATTTATAAAATCTGAGTTTTTTTTTTAATCATTTGTCAATACCACATGATAATAAAATATTAATAATTTAAAAAACAGAAAGTATGAGATGAGTCTCAAGGCCAAATTTGTACCACAGCAAGCCAAACTAATTGATATATTCATTCATCATACCAAGATATTTTAGGAATTGCATAACAAATTAAAAAATTGAACGAATAATTAATTTTAGTAAAATTATTATTAGGCCCATCCAAGGCCTTGGAAATTGAAATGTGTGTGTAAATGAAACAAACAAGATCATGTGAGAGTTGGAACAGAAGAAAATTCAGGGCAATATGCTAACTGGCAATTCCTGTTTGGATTCATCACATTAAATAAGTGAAAATTAAAATTCTTGTCATTTTTAATAACATAAGAAAAGAACAAAATAACTTCTTTGTGTAAATGTTTCCTTGTAAATTGGAATTTGTATGAGATGACTCAGGAACTAGCAGTTCCAAGTCCTGATTGTTGTCCTGTATTTGTAGATGCCAAACAAACCCTTATCTGTTTGTCCTAGTAATGACAATATATGCATATCACATGAGTCACTGTCCCAATCCAACTCATCCTTGGCCCTCAGGCATGTTCTTCTAGGACCATATGTCTCTCCCGACCCCTCGAGGTCGAGGTGTATGTATAAAGAGTAAAGTAGTTTATAGATGGTTCGGTTTGAGTTAATTTCAATTTAACATATATGATAAGGATATCTAATTAACATATATGCATATCACATGAGTCACTGTATTTGTAGACTCATTAATCAATTATTGGAAATGCTATCAGTCCAAATACGAAACTAAAATGACGGTTATCTATTTTACAACAACACCGTCACTTATTGGTTCTTGGGCCAAAAAAGTCTTCTCCCTCCCTTTCTGTTTCTGAGCTTTCTCAATTCTACACATCTCTTTCATGATCCACTGATACCCTTATACCTTTTTCTCATTGCAGACAAAAACAGAATTCTGGATATTGAATAGGAGAGAAGTGATGAATACTTGGGTACTTTTACCATTGGATTTGCAGTGAAACCTTCTTAGGATTCCAAGATGGGATTCATTGGAAACACAAATTCCACAATGGTGTCACCAACTGGGTCCAACCCCTCTCCCTCGGGGATAGACCCTAAAGATGCAAAAGTCTGACCCAACACGTTAATATGATCCGACCAGATATGAAGTTACTAAGAGAAACACGAACAGAATCAATGTTGTTGACATCAATTGACCATTTAGTAAACTTAACCTATTTTTGGAGTCGAAATGAAATGGATAGTTGAACTGTCAGCTATAGCTGCACCTTCTCTGACTCCTTGTCAGTTCATGAGACTCAATTTTTAAAAGAATACAAGGATAATACTATATATTAATCAAAGCACACTTTCTGACTACACAAAACTTACATATCATTAATCATTAAGATAAGTGGAACCCAGCTGAACAACAACCACCAAGAAAGAACCACCCCAACCCCCAAAAAAGAAGAGAAAAAAAGACCTAGAAACAGTAGGGCAATACATTAGGGCTCATAATAAGCAAGAACAAAGCGACCGAGTAGAGATAGACGGAGAATTGAAGCACTACAGATGAAGACTGACCATTGATATCGACAGAATCAACAGCAAGGGGCATGCCATCGCTGCTTAGGCTACACGATTGGGGATCGGAGTCTTCTGCATTCATCATAAGGGCTCTCATGACTGATGTAACTGTCGATATGTATGCATCTCTGTTCTTGTTGAGAAGCCATGTCAGTCCCATTAGCTCACAGTCTCTGCTACGCATCTTGTTTGTTCTGGCCTCTGATTTTGTTGTGTTTCCTCTTCCATTTCCACCTTTCTTGAGCTGCCCAAGCCAAGGAGCGACAAAAAAAAACACAATTGTCATGTATCATTATTCAAAGGGGTTGAGAAGTAGTGTAGTGTGCTACGCATAGCAACTTGTAAGAAGGTTCCCCATTGTGCCCGATGGTCCCCTGCTCCCCTCGGAAAACACACAAAGTCATTGGGCCTTAAAACAACTCCCAATATGGGTCTCACTTTTAGGGGATAAGGAGATATTCAAACATCGGTAGCTTTTTCAACAAATAGAGAGACCGATTCCAAAAGACACAAAAAATTTCAGAAAACTTTTTATTGAGATGAAACCTCTTTGACACTCGAGCCTTACAAGATGTCAATTAGTTCAAGAAGTAAGTGCATAAGGATGACCTGAAGAACCAATGCTCAAAGTACGTTTTTATCCGCCTTTAAGAAAAAACTAAAAAACATAGGCAGGAAAAGGGGGAGCCCTTCAACATCATCATAATGTTACAGATTTAAGAATCATCAGTGGAATAAATTATTCTGCAGAAACTGCTCATTCAAGGAAAAGCCTAAGGGGTTTCACAGTTATGGATGGTGGTCAAAAAAGGTTGAAATGGCCTCGATTAGATTACACAGCCTTGTTTTTTTGTTTTTTTTTTTTATAGAAATCTGGTACACTGATGAATGATGGGTAGTGAGTAATGTCTAAAAGAATCAATCACCAAAGCGCAGACACCACGCTAAATAAATAAATAAACCTGCATACTAAAAGAATCAGACGGAGGTTTATTTGGGTACATAGATACATAGAGAAGAGTAAACAAATGTTCAGAGGAAATATATTTTGCTGGTTCAAGGGAGATGGCACTATTAAGAAATGGATCCCATCTCCAAAATCATAAAACAACAGGAATCTCATATGGTTTTCTTTCTTTTTTTTTATCATCCTATGTTACCGAAACTCTTCTTTTCAATTCAGGTACTCATATTAGACATAAAACATCCTGAATTTTTGGGAAGGCGGCGAAACAAGCAAAATGGCTGAATTTGCCAATTTGACACCTAGTGACGTTGGGCGCATCTAGTTGAATTTGAGTAGATGGCTCCATCTAACTATCCATCCTAAAACAAATATCTCCCTTGTAAATGTAGGTGGATATAATTGAAGAGAAAGAACAAGAGAAAAAGGTCAATGGAGACGAAGAGAGTTTTAAGAACAGGAAACGCCATAATCAAAAGTGATACATCTATTCCCTGTTTCAATCCCACCAGATGAGCATGGTAAAAGGTGCATTGTGGGTAACACATATTATCAGGGTAATTTCCATGTCCTGATTCCAGCACAAAAGCGTAATGGTAAATGATTACTTCGTTCTTTTTCCCCCTGCACAAAGTACTGAGATTGCTTTCCCTTTCCTCAAAATCAATGATTTCAAGGACACTAAGACTCCACTACCAAATGTAATGTTACTTATATGGACAAATCCATGTGCTAAAATACTATTCTAATGGAGAAATGCCTTATAAACAATATACTTGATCCTAGCAAGTCTTATTTGAGAAGATAAAGGCAGCAGCCTCCATGTCCATGCATCCTCTGTTATCATTGCCAAAACAACACTAACAACAAAACCCAATATGAACCCGCCTAGGCAGGGTATGGAGAGATTAGGCAACCTTAGCCTTGTGAGAAGAAAACAAGAAACATCTAAGGTCACTAAAGACCTTTTTGTAAGACAACACAAATGGATGACAGTAAAGCACGACGACCGATAGGAGTAGGAGGTCCGAATTGCAAATCTTAGGACAGACATTTGCTCCCTAGTTAGGTGAGCTTTAACCCAGCCCAGACTCCCTTCCCCCTCCGACCACATTCAGTCCTGGACCCTACTGTAACTCTTCTCCGTATAAATGGGACCCACATGAGGAGGAGTTTTTTCATAAAAAAATAAAATAGTAACTAGTATTTATGACAACAATCATTCAACATAATAGCATTTGATTGTTTTGTCTTGAGCACAAAAGTACCAGAAAAGAATGTGACATTTTAACCACAGATCTTTCCAGGACATTATAGCGATGATGAAGCTCACAAACTCAAATTGTTATATACTAGAGAATGCAACTACATAATATTTATGTAATTCAGCCCCCTCTCCAAACCCTTTTCTCATCAGATAAAATTTTAAAGAACAATAAATTTCTTAATCATCATTTGTCAATAATTCAGATAGAAATGATTAGTAGATTCACAAATCCCAGTTTATAAGTTGGCTTAAGTTGGCTGTGAGGAAATCATGATTGAATTTTGGTTTATCCTTTTCCTCACATAATCGGAAGCTCGTGAATGTACATTATCAGAAAATGACATGGGAGAGTCCACATAAAGACAATACTCAATTTGACAAATGATAGAGAATTTAGCATACCATCCAAATCTTAGACAACAAATTTCAAAAAAATCAACCAAAATCATATCTCATCTTGTGCTTTTGTCTAATGTCATCCCTAAACCACGAGAAAATTATTACAAGGTGCAGTATCACACATCATTCATAGCCTTGATTAAAACAAAAAAGATTAAAAAGTCCTAAAATATCGAACCCATCAAGGGCGGGCGTGTTTAATTTGGTTCAAGCCACAAGTGACATGGTGATCTGGGTCCATCTAATCGAATAATTTTCCCTAAATCGTGATGGAAAAGGATAAACATCATTGGTAGTTTTTTTCCTAAAATTTGGATGGATCAATTGAATGAAGAGCACAGCACCAAAAGCCACAAAATGCAAGTTTCATAGCTCAATTTGGGAATGTGATCAAGAACCCTAATCCTCATAAATGGCAAATTCAATGCTTTCACAGCTCAATTTTGAATCTCAATGCTCATGAAATGGCAAATTCCAAATCAACTTCAAAGCTCGATCCTCCAAAACCAATCCTAAACTAATTGATCAAACACCAAATCAACCACCAAACAAGATGATCAAATCAACAATATTACAGAGGGAGAAATCGATAGAGAGAATACCTTGTAGAGAGAATCCAAACACTTGGAGCACCTCTTAAGCCCAGAATATCCATGGCTATCAGTTTCATTTCTACTCAAGCAATCTCTCTCCAATCTCTCCACCCTCTCATCTCCGACCAACTCCCCTCCTTCGGAAACCGAGAAAGCCTGAGGGCAGCTCAGAGGATGAAGCCTAATCCCACAGTAACAGTAAACAACGTCGCACGTCGCATTCGGCTTCGCCAGCTCCACCCCTTTTTCTCCCATCGCCTTCTCCAGCCCATCCACGCACGTCTCCGAATCGTCCGGCAACAACGGCATGTCATACGACGCCGTCTGCTTCTTCTTCCTCTGCTCTTCCGCTCCTCCACCGAGAGCGGTGTCGGCGTAGGCGGAGTACAGCCAGGCGGCGAGAACTGGGCAGCACCGGTCACGCCGGAGCTGCTCGCCGGAGTTCCGTTTTCCGACGCAGGAGGCTTTGACCGCCTGGAAAAAGTCGGAGGGGAGGCTCAGGGGCAGCCAGCTACGGCGGACTGCTCCGGCGAGGAGGGGATGGTCGCCGGCGGCGAGGGGCCGGGTGGAAGGGCTGCTGTTGCTGGATGGTGACCGGGTCTGGGTTGGGAATTATGGGCAGTGCGGGGAGGTGGGGCAGGAGGAGGGAGAAGAGGAGAGAGAATATTACGGGCAGTAATAGTGGCGGTGGTGGTGATGGGTGGTGGCGGGACATTGCTTTAACAGAATGAGAGTGTTTAGTCTGAAGAGAGTGTGAGGAAGAAGATGGAGGAGAGAGTGGGAGAGAGAGGGAGGAATAAAGGTGGTTGGTATGGTATGGAATGGAGGGGATTGGAGGAAGGAGGGAGTTAAGGTTAAAAAGGATTAAAGTTTGGTGGGGTTGAGTAAATAGTAATTAGGGAGCTTAATTAATGGCTAACTTTGGTTGTTTGGGTATGTTTAAGGTATTTAATCATTCCTAATGCTTTTTGTTAATTAGGTTTAGTTTGGTGAATACAATTAACTCAACCCATCGATAACCTCTAATTTGATATTCGTTATTAATGTTTTTATACATCTTTGTAATTTTAAGTTTCATTTCTATTTTTCTTACATGACCTAACTCTTATACAACGAAAGCTAGTTTAATGATTAACTCAAAGATAATTTGAGTAAATTCTGGTTTGAGTGAAAGTAAGTTAAGTTGATCTTTAGGCGACTCGGATCATTTTACCCTTTTAAAAAAAAAAAACAAATATATTATGTAGGAATTTCAGTTGTGAAACAATATAAGTATAGCCTATTTCATTATTAATTTACCTCTTTATCTATTATATATGTTCACAACTCAAAGCACACTCTCATCTTACTCACTAATATTACGAGTAATATTTATACTATTTTTTACTTTTATTATCTTACTTTGTGTTACTTTACAATCTTAAATGTTATACCATTATCCGGTTAAATTATATGGAACTTTTCGCTTAAAAGCTCATAGCTGGACAACCGCAACTTCTCGTCTTGAACCAACTTATCACACAACAATGCATCATTTCTTCTAGCCAAGTCATAAATAGAGAAATTTTACTTTTTACGATGTTGGCGTACAAACTCAATTTTAGCTAACAACTTTCACATACGTAAATGCTGATTCCCTGGACCAAACATACGAGTACACAAATACTTATTCCTTGGACGAAGTTCTCCAAATTCATGTAAGATGACCCCCAAGGGGTGCCTAGAATAACCCCTTCTATTCTATGACCCAAGATATGGACCAAGTGACAAGTCATATGCAATCTAGAGAGAGAGAGAGATTATGACGTTAAAGAGAGAGATTGATAGGTAATAGGTATAAATGAATTGATATGACATTGACATGACAATAGGCAAGCATATACAGTGAATCCCTAATTAATTTTAGTCACGAGGCATCTAGGATTCCTTTAAATTGCACCAATCTACCCCAATTTAACTTAATGGGCTTGGTCTTGGGCTTTTCTTGGGCTCTACTTCGACTGGTATGTTCATCCTGGGCCCAAATTGTTCAGGCAATCATGGCCCAATCAAAAATGTAAAGAAGAATCACTTCAACTGTTTTTTGTTTTTTTGGCCATAGGTAGTACAGACTGTACAGTGTACAATATTCCTACCAGAAAAGCATGGGAAAAAAGCAGTGAAATTTTTCATTACCAGTTTGCTAGTTTGAAGTAGAGACAGAGAAAGTGAACTCAAATTTGCAACAATGGCCAAGCCCTCATGCAATGCCAATGGTAATAAAGAAACATGAGATGGGTTTTTTTTTGGCTCTTTCTAGCACATAAATTTGCATGCTTTCTGAGATAACAATTTGATCAAATGAAAAAGCAGGAATGAAAGGACCATCAAAGCCCCCATTGTACAAGAACAAGTTACAAGAATACACTCAGAAACTGAGCTTACCGTTCCCAGCTTATCGAACAGCCAACGAGGGGTTCCAACATGCTCCGAAATTCAGGTCCACAGTCTCTGTTGGTGGAGTGGAGTATACTTCTAGGCAGACATTTCGTCGACTCAGAGAGGCTGAGCAGGATGCTGCTAAATTGGCTTATGAGTGCATTATGAGCAATGCAGAACAGCTAGGCACCAAACCACTCCTCGATCAGGTACGTTTATGTTCCTGAAATGAATTCAATCTAGGAGTTGGGTAGTTTTAGCTAGAAAATAGAAGTTTCTGAAATTCTAGGAACTCGACTTTAGGTTCTCTAATGTTTCTTCTCTGAAATTCTAGGAATGAGATCAAATAAATTAAGGTAACTAGACTGGATTTTGTATTGCCTTTTGTGTTTTAACAGACATGGATCCAAGTTTCGAGTAAAATAAGTAGATGTCGCATCAGAAATTTACTCTGTTAAAAATTGATTTGGAGCAGGATGCCCAGATCAGTCAATGGGTTTATGGAGTATTCTACTCGAGTCGCTCCTGAGTTGGATCATCTATCCACTTTTGTTATTAGTTTGTTCAATAAGCTAATCTAGAAAATCTGATCAATATTGTTCAGAAAATTTCACACTTTAATAGTTTCTAGTTAAATTGAAATCAAGTTGTGTGGGTCTAGATCAATCTAGTTTCAAGTCATTTGGGTGAGTTCCGGGTAGATACAAAAGATTCAGAAGTGTTGTTCATTAACTATTTATATTGGTCATATGTGTTGTGGTAGGATCCAAAATCAAGTAAATCAGTACTTTATGAACTGGCATTCAAGAAGCAGTGGGACATTCCAAGATACAGCACTATGTTTTCAGAATCAGAAGGATCTCTCCCTGTTTTCATCTCCACTGTAGATGTCGGTGGGAAAAGTTTCATTGGTGATGGAGGCAAAAGCAGGAGAGAGGCCGAACAGTTTGCTGCTCGCGCTGCTCTTCAGTCACTGCTCGGTAATCATTCATCAGTTTTTATGTTTTCAGTTACCAAAAAAAATGATGATTCCGGTTATACTTCACGCACCTTCGGTGTAGCCTGTAGGCAATTTGGGTGTACAGCAACTCGAGCTATGTCATTGTGGATCTAGCTGTTAGTCAAGGTGGTGTGGTTTGATCTCGAATCCCCAGGATGATGTCTCGGTTGGATTAATCGGGTATGGGTTAGTTTTACTAGGTCTTTCCCACTTAGAAGCATATTCTGTGATGGACATATTCTGTTATGCAATCACTCCCAAACTTTATATCTTCTCTTGTGCAGGGAAGTGATCGTAGGGTATTTACTAATTAGTAATGCTGTGATTTTAACAGAAGATGTTATCTACCATCATTCTCTTTACCTATTTTTATCTGTAGGAACTGACCTGAAAGGCATTCTTAAAAACCAAACAATGAGCAAGAAAAGACCCTATGATCGACGAGTAAAATTCAGATTCACAGATTTCAAGCAGAAGAGATTGATAACCAATCCGCGTGATCAAGGTATATAATATAGCAATCCTTGGTTGTCTTCTTTAATCTAAACTACTAAGTTCTCTGTTCACTTCTATACTCAAGATTTTACAAGTAAATGAAGTTTTTAGTTAGGTAAGTTCTGTATATACTTTCAGCTTCTCTTTTTCTAGAGGAGTCGTCATTAAACTTGTCTGATTCAAGTGAGATTTTTGATAAGCCTGATCTGTTTGAATATGCGAGTGTCAGCTGCTTGAGCCCCGAATACAGCAATGCACAGCAGGGAAGTTTCAAAAGAAAGCTCGACAACATTAGCAATGGCACAGCGGGGCAGTTTCAAGAGAAAGCTCGGCACCTAACATTGTCGAGGCCAACTCAGAGTAAGCAAAGCTTGAGGTGATTGTCTAGTTTAGTTTAGTCCTTGACCTTTCACTAGTTGTCTGATGAGGTTTGTACATAAGCTAGTCGCTAACAGCAAGAAATGAGACTAACTTAAGGCATGTATTCTGTGTATTTCTGGCTTTCAAGGTGTGTAAGACGGTTGACAGTTATTCTGCCTTTGCCCTTTTGACATTTGTATTTTCTTGGATTATGCAAAGCTAATGACTTATAGTACGAAATTATATTGCTAAATCAACCATAAAAAATATATAGAAATATTCTCCATATATGTAATCCATTAATAAGACACGCCCCGCACAATAACGGATACGATACAACAACATAACATCCGAAATGAAAGATCCAATCCAACAATGACAACACATAACAAACCAGGTCCAAGTGCCTATACTGTATATACACACATATATATGTATCATAACCTATGAATTTTTTTTTTTTTGTAGCAAACGCTTTATGTTTGAATAAAAATATATAGACGATAATGATAAGAAGAAATGTTAATTTTGTGAAAATTAACGTTTCTTGTTGGCGAGCTCCTTTTGGGCGTTGAAGTAGACCGTAGCCACAGGGAGGCCCAGTCCATAACGAGCCGCAAAGAGACGGGTTCGGAAGTTGGCTCGGCTATTAATTGGCTGCTCCACTGCCGAACCTAAAGGGTGTTTTTGCTCGAACAGGACAAGTATGTACCTGTGGATCCCCACTGGTGGCCTTGGCCCCATGTATGGGACCACCTCGTTTCCTGCATCGCACTCGTAGTATTACATAATCATATCAGTTCTCAAATTAAGAAATAATTTGAGTATATATAAACAGTTTTACCATTCATAAATAGAGAGTCGATTCCAAAAACTTACAGAAATGGTGAATGTTTTGTTCTTACATATTTACGTCATAAGTATTTCAAGATATGAATCCAAGGAATGAGATGAACTTTGCTCAATTTAGTTTATCCTTCTATATATCTTTTTATCTAGTCTCGATTGTAGATATCTATTATTGCCATCATATTGGCTAAGGTTCAACTTTAAGTCGAAAACATATACTAGATAATTCAAAATGAAGGATGTTTTGACATGCTAAGGGCGACTTCTCATAAGTATCACATTCGTATATCAAATTCAAACGGAAGATACGATTACGTGAAAAATCAACACCGAAATAACGAGATGATGTAACGTGATCTTTTCTTATACTTGTTTAATTTAGTTACTTTTCCATAGCGGTGGAGATTAATCTAGAAGTGAAGATTTTTCTTAAAAGTCAAAAAGCAAGGCCATTTAATTTTAATATAGCCCAACCTATATATAACCTAGAAAAACATGTGGTGGAAAAATAGCAAAGTAACAAAGAAGTCCTACAGCATGCCCGTTTAGGGAGGAACTAAAATGGTTATAAATACATGCATGAATTTATAGGAAATTAAGTGAAATATATAGGAAGGAAGACTGGAGATAGGATCTACCACCCACAAAATTATCAACCATATTTTATTTATACTATTTTTTTCACAAAAAAATATAAATTACCATATTTTATATTTTATTATTCAGGGGTAGCTTTGAGAAGATCTATTGTCTATCTACTTCAGCACATATATATTGGTAAGAAATTTAATTTATTTATGCTCAAAATTTCATTCCAATATTTGTGCATATTTTATACATCCAGATTTTCTCGTTAAAAAAAAAAAACACTTATCTGGTTCATGCAAAAACTGGTTAGATATCAAATGAAAATATTTTTGTCAAAACATAATAGCTAAGAATATACACTTAGTAGTACAAGAGTTAATTAATATATATATATATATATATATATATATATATATATATATATATATATATATAGAGGTTTTTAAGATGTATGTGATGGAACTCTTTGGGCCCATAAAATTATAAACATTTTCTTTTACATTAATTAGATGAATATATTATCATTCTAAATAAGATAAAAAAATTTATATGTAGACTGTAAATCTCTTCTCCTCGTGTATTACTAGAAAGCAATAATTTATATGAAAATATGAACGCTAAGTATTTTTAATGTTAGATTTTTGGTATTTAATTGTAAGATTTTATTTTTCACATTTTGAAAATATATTTCTTTACATTATATATGCCAATGACCGATTAATATTTAAAAAATCTTCTCTTTCTTATAAATGAATATTAGTAGGGCTTTAATATGATTAGTTAAATCTAAATAGCCAATGTTAAACAATCCTACTTGTTAGGAAGAGGTCGGATATGTTCAAGTGTTGCCAAGTGCATATGACACTGTGCATATGCCAAGTGACACGTGTCATTGCCGGCAAATAAATTACACACTATGCCCACATTTTATCAACTAGGCATGACAAATGGCAAAAGGACGTGCTGTACCAAATGTCCTACTTATAAATACGTGTCACGATATTATACTCGAAAAGTAAATTCTTCAATTGAATTTGATTTTAGATCGGATTAAATTTTACTTCTATTTATAAAATTTTAGATTAAATATATCCTTGTAAGAAACAAAATATTTTTGGAGTAAAAAACTTCAGCCAGCTTCAACTATATATTAAATTATTCCATAAAAAAATATGTATTAAATTAATACGGATATATAGAGATCTAAAATAATCAGCCCTTTTATAGGTCAGTTTATTTTGGATAATTCTAAAATTTGAATTTTAGTTCAATTTTATAAAATAAATTTTACTTGTAAATAGTCATACATTATAATGAAAGAATTCCTACGTTCATCCACACATTATTCATATATAACAATAATATATGAATTATCATGCATAGATAATTGTGAAATTATAATAAAATATAAGAACAATTGTATGAATAATAATTGTAATAATAAGGACTACGGAGTTTGTTGTACCGCAGTATGCATAGTATAACATTATTGCAATGTAAATTTTTATATCCACTCCATAATATTATTGCAATGTAAAGATCAAAAAAATTATTGCAATGTAAATTTTTATATCCACTAAAAAACTGTCTTATGATGTTATGTGTATGGATATATTTTCTAACATATATTTATTATACATTTATTTTTTAAAATAAATCCGTCTATATGTATAAGTGTATATATTTTTTAATGTATATTTATTATATATTTATTTATAAAATAAAGCCGTCTATATTTCTATATTTCTACTAAGAATATACGTCTCGAGAGTTTAATACGTTTCCTTTTTGTGTGTTTTCTTGCGACATTCTGAATCTATATTCGCTAAAAAGTTAACTAGACATCCAATAGTTCTATTGGCCAATTGTTGTGAAAAAATAAATTTCTACAGATTTTAATTAGTTAGATCATTAAATTTATTATTACCATGATTGTACCGAAAATTATATAATGGTCTTGAAATAATTATACATAGTAGCTTTATATATAATAATAATAATAATAATAATAATAATAATAATAATAATAATAATAATAATATCCAGTGAATTTCACATATTTAAAATGGCCAATCAATATCAGATAATTGAATCACTGTAGAAAAAGGTTCATCAATTAGCATGGGAGTTGGGAAATGGACAAATGTTAAAAGAGAATAACATCTTACCCTCAAGTTACCAAAAAAAAAAAAAGTGTTTTTGTTAAATAAAATTATTTTTATTTACTAAATATATGCAAATTATAAAGTAATTCCAAATTTATGAACTTAAATCCATCTAAATAATATATTTTTGTTAAATACCTAAATTTCCTCTATATATGAATTCTTGATTCATAGCCTACCGCAAAAAAATAAAAAAGGGTATTTTTGTCCGTATATTTATACCAGCTATCTGGGGTTATATATAAACTCTAATTTACATATATAAAGACAAGAGGGTGTGTGTTATATTACAAAATATTTCATGCTCTTATATATACATATGCATTTTTTTCTAGGGATACGTATTTGTCAAATAATTTATTTTGATATATTTATATTTATAAGGTTTATATTTGTCACATAATTATGGAAGTATCACGTGAGCATGAAATATAGGATGCGCAAATACATATATCTGCTTAGAGAGAAAGGGGGTCACTAACCACGGGAAGGGTTGGAGCCTCCAGGAATATCAGTCACAATCCTGAAAATAATTAGGAGTATCCAATCAGATCAAATCACATTGGTTGTAGTATATATGTACGT
Source organism: Talinum fruticosum (assembly GCA_021018815.1). Taxonomy (NCBI): domain Eukaryota; kingdom Viridiplantae; phylum Streptophyta; class Magnoliopsida; order Caryophyllales; family Talinaceae; genus Talinum; species Talinum fruticosum. The sequence goes on along the minus strand of JAITYX010000139.1, from coordinate 46,371 downwards.
ATATTTGTTATAAATATGAATTTTTCCCCATTGTACCATATTTATCATTAAAAAAAAAAAAGTAATTTTAAATATTTAAATTATTTAAATAAAATACACTCGTGAGTATGTGTGTATATATATAAAGTCAAAGATAACACAGAGTTAAGTCAAGTCAAATATTATGCATTAGCCTGAGTTTATAACAAATACATTTTAGCTATAAACTTTAGCTTGATCCAGTAAATTTAATTCAACTAGGGTAAAAATAAACAGTAATAATATTAATATAAAGTCTAGAAAAATGAAAAATAACACTCGTATAGTGGAATAGCAAAAAACTTACCAATGGACCCACTCTCGCAAGGAGGGCTCACTGGGGCTTGGAGCATCTGGATCAGTCATCACCTGCATGCAAAAATGGCCATATCATGCATATGTATTTTTATTGTTACCTATAAATTAATACCATGCAAAATGTTGACATATCATGCATGGCAATTCTAAGAAAGACCTACAATTTCAATTCACTGCCGAGATTTGTATTTATGTAGTACAGTCTTATCTCTAAGATGAAGTAAAAAGGCTTAATAATAAAGTCTTCTTGTAACGTAAAAAATGCTACATTTTCATGAAGTTCGATATACTAATAGAGATGTTATGTGTATGTGTACAATCTTATTCTTGATGGGGACGGAAAAAGAGTACGTACCAGAGTGTAGAGAACGTCAGAGTGACCACCAATGACGACTCGAGGGGGTCTACAGCAATGGAAGGCTTGATGGTGCAGCCATTGGTGACATGCTTAGCCCCAAAGTAAATAGACATGCTCACACTTGGAACAAACATGTCAACCACATCTCCTATAACTCTTCCTACCACTAATGGATCCACAGAAGCAGCCATTGCAGATCAGAGATTCTGAATGAATTTTGTTCAGCCTGTGAATTATGAGAACAGGGGGCGGGGGTGTTAATTAGGGTTTAAGCACAGGATAGTACTGAAGAGGTTTATATATACACACAATAAGTTCAGCGTATGATGAGAAAGACATAATATTGTGCATGCATAAAGAGCATGAGAGAGAGAGGGAGAGAGCGTAGAACACGTGTGAGGGAGAGAAAACAATGAGCAAAAAACCGCTGTTTGCTTTTTGTTCCAGTGTGATTGACAGGTGGTAATGGAGATCATATCAGCAGCCCGTCGGTTTGTTCAGAACCTGGTCTTGGAGTTGCAGATTAATTGTACGTTCTCCTTCAGGTGCCCCAAATATAAAGTTATCGTAGATCCAGTAAAACTGGCCTTAAATTTAAACCCAATGATCTTATATTCACATATCTATTTATTTCATATCTAAAAAATTTAGAGCATGTTTGAAATTAAAATGAATATAAATAGCATATATCACTATTAAAAAAAAAACTGAAATACCGACTAATTTTTGGACGGGATTTGCCAAATTCCGATGGAAATTCCGGCAGAAATGTCCGTTTGAATTCCGTTCATCGACGCGGAATTCCGACGGTCTATCATCGGAAAATCTCCGTCGCTATTTTTGTGTTTTTTATGTGCAGAGTAAAAACTAACAAAAATAATTGACATAAAAGAATAGAAACGAACATAAACAAATAGAAACGAGCGAGAAAATTGATAATTTTTGTATAATTTCAAACACACCTTTAATCAAAATACAGTCATAATTGGAACCAAATTAAACTAAGACCGAATTGAAATAACCCATTTTTCGAGCTAGACTCGTATTAATTGTTAGAAAAAATGTAATGGAATATACTCTACACTATAATAAATAAAAGTGATTTTTGGTGATATTTTTGAGGGTGCAGTACTGTAGCTTGTATGTATGATCATAAAAAGCTGTAAGGCAACCAATTTACAATGCAAGTATATCCCTAAAATCAAAAAGTTGAGAGGAAATGGTTGTTAGGAACAACTGGAAAAGTTTGTCCTCATGTGTGGCTATATGAATATAGGGTCAGTGAGCGAGCTCTATAATACTCTCTTTGGGCAATTCTAAATTTGTAACTGATCTTGCTCTGTAAAATCAACTGCATGCATGCCTTTTCCCTCACCATGAGATGTTTACTTTCAACTAACTAGTAGGTGACTCGGGTTATAGGCGGTGAGTGCCCATAATTGAACAGTTTTATTTTTAGATAGGTCATGTTGTTGTTGTTAGAAACGAACCAGGTTAGCCATTTAATTCTTCAAATTCTTAAATATCAGTTACTCGTTTCGACGAATGTGAGAGAAATGTAATATAAATGTACAAACACAAACTGATCGCAAATAGTTTCGTGAGGTTGTTATCACGGCTATAATTATAATGATAGAACTTGAACAATAATGATAATTCCAACTTGACAAAAATAATGTAGAATTTAATTAAAAAATGTAGTAATTTAATTGAATTTTTTTCCAAGTATTAAATTTATTATGCTGTTATTGGATAATTATCTATTCACCTCCTCCCCTAATTGCAATTACAATTATCGGTTATTTCGCATGAAACGACGCCGTTAATGTGTCCCATTTCTGTGATACCGAGGACGCGGGAATTTTTCCTCTTTTCCTACAATTCAAACATATTTCCCGGTAGAAGCTAGACTTTCCTCAACGCTTGAAAACACACCCCCAATAGCATGTCGCCACGTACTTGTAAATACACGTGTCAAATTTTAACTGGATTGTTATGGAACTACGTCACAGACCTGCGCGAACACTCCAACATAGAACCAATTCTTCCCGCCATTCTCTCCACCCTTTCCTCTCGCTTCAGTCCCCCATTTCACAGAGAAGAGAAAGGGAGGGAGAGAGAGAGAGAGAGAGATGGGCATCAAAGATCTGCTGAGATTTATGAGACCTTACACTGAACCCATTCACATCCAGAAATATGCCGGAAAACGAGTAATTTTCCCTCTCTATTTTCCCCTCTTTTCATCTCGAGCATTTCTGTTATTGCATTTCTCTCCATAAATTTTTCTGGGTCGAACTGATTTTGGCGAAATTCGCAGGTGGGTATCGATGCTTATTCTTGGCTTCACAAAGGAGGTACCAATCGGTATTTTTCCTTTGAATTTTTGGGCGTTAAATTGGCAAAAAAAGAGAACTCGATTAAAGCACTAAATTGGATTAACCGAATTAATTAGAAAAAAACTCTTTTTATTCTCTTTGTTTTTTGGGCAGCTTACTCATGTAGCATGGAGCTAAGTCTGAATTCAGAGGGTGACAAAAATTCCAGTACATAAATTATTTTATGCACAGAATTAATTTGCTTAAGTACCATAAGATAACCCCAGTGGTTGTATTTGATGGTGGGAATATCCCTTGTAAGGCTTTAACCGAGAATGAGCGATACAGGCAAGTTCAGGAGCCCTCCAATGCAATTTCAGCGTCTTTTTTAGGTGCCCACTTTACAATTTGCTGAGAGTAATGTGGGTTTTTGTGTGGGCAATTTTGTAATCATTTGTTCAGGAGAAGAAAAGCTAATAAGGAAATGGCAATGGAGAAGCTTAAAGAAGGCAATGTCACTGCTGCTACTGAGCTCTTTCAGGTAGATGCTACAAGTTACAATGTTTTGGTTGCTTGGTGACATCTTCTATTTAGGCTTGTTGAGTTTCAGATGAATTGGGCCTGAAATAAACAAGTGATGCATATAAGTCCAGGTGAGGTTCCAACCCAAAATCGACTGGCGATAGGTAGAGTGACATTATAAATAAGGGTGATAATGTGTTAGGGTAGTTGGTGTTGCTTGCTTGATGCATTTGTGATTGGGGATCGATGAATGTGCAATCGAATTTATGAAGTGCTACTATTGTCCTTGATATTGGATGATTTGATATCCCTCTTTTTTGATTGAGGGTATAACTTATAACAGAAATGGTCTTCAGCTCTATGCGATTATGAAGTAAAATTATGTTTATATGATGCCCGTATCCCGCCTTGGGGGGTGGGGGGTTCGTGAAGGGCGTTGGGATATTGGTATGCTAACACTTGAATGATAGTTGGGGGAGTGAAGGCTGGCTTAGTTGGTAGCCACTCAAGCTTGTGATCAGGATTCAATTGCTGCTTTTTTATGCATAGCTTCCCCTGTTTTAGCAAAGAGAACTAGTACTCAGACCCTTGAAAAAGGCGTTGGGATAGTGTTATGTTTAAGACATGAATGATAATTGTTGGAACAAAGGTTGGCCATTTTCTAAATACTTGTGATCAGGATTCATTGCTGCCTATTTGTGTATGTCCTTCCCTAGCAAAGTGAACGAGAAATGTGCTGTAATTTGTGATTGGGCTGGCTTAGTTGGTAGCCACTTCTAGTGATAACTAATAAGTGGTTTCATATCCATATCCCCCACTCTTTATGTGTGTGTACTATGTAAATTGATGCAAACTTACACTAATTATTACTGGTTTCTGATTCGATGTAGAGAGCAATTAGCATCACTCCTGCCATGGCACACCAGTTAATACAGGTGTGATAGCCACCCTTTTAACTTTGACTTTCCAAGATTTTATAACAGCAGTTTGAGTTTCATTTATTAGATATTTCATTTCTGAATGGATTCAATTGTTCTCCATGCTTTGTTGGCAGACATTGAGATCAGAAAATGTTGAATTTTTGGTCGCTCCATATGAAGCTGATGCGCAATTGGCGTATCTCTCTAGCCTTGGAGAGGAAGAGGGTGGCATTGTGGCTGTGATCAGTGAAGATAGTGATCTGTTGGCATATGGTTGTCCAGCTGTAAGAACGTTGCCAACTTCTTGCTATGTAGTTGATAGGCCTTTGCTTGCTGATGGTCTAGTAATTTTATCTTAATTTGATTTGTCCATGAGCAGATCATATTTAAGATGGATCGATTTGGCAATGGTGAAGAGATTGTTCTAGATAAGGTTTTCAACTCCACCATCTCTAAACCATCCTTCCGACACTTCAATAGATCCTTATTCATTGGTAAAATTTCGAGAAGATTTTCCCTTTGGTTTTTGGGCACCTGCAATTTTGTAGCCAATAAGTCACCAGCCTAAATGTTGGTGAAGTTTGATATCCTTCTGTAATTGTGATTGAATTTCTTGAAATTTTGGACTGAATATACATTCTATTCACAGGAATGTGTGTCTTGGCCGGCTGTGATTTCCTTCCATCTGTCCCTGGCATTGGAATTGCTAAAGCCCATGCCTTAGTTTCAAAGTATCGTAATATAGATCGTGTAAGTATCAAATATTTCTATCAAGGTGATCAGAGTAAAATGTCGAAACGCTCCCCTTATGCTGTCTGGTCTCCAGGCTCTATCTGTTTTGAAGTTAGATAAGGGTAAGCAAATGCCTGAAGATTATTCAACATCCTTAAGGGAAGCACTTGCTGTATTCGAGCATGCTAGAATGTAAGAGGGTAATAACTTCTAAAAATTAGCTATATTTTCTGTTGATTGTCTATGATGCTGATGTTCACGATCTATTGTCTGTAGATATGATAGAAGTAAGAAAAGGCTTGAGCATATGAAACCACTCCCACCTAATCTTTTGGAGGCACTAGGAGGAGAACTTGATTTCTTGGGACCGTATCCTTTTAATTTCTGCTTCTTGAATTTCTACCTGCTGTTAAGTTTTAATTGTGGTTGCACAAGGTATTTGCTGTAAATTTCATCTCATCAAAGTTACCACAGAAATTGTGTTTCTGTGTCTTGAACCTAATGAATTTTTTTCCTTTTTTGGTTTGGATTTGTTAGAAGTGATTAGTTATAGGTTATAAAATGAAATTTGATATGCCAGTCTTGCTTGATATGAAAAAATATTGTTCAGTTGCTTTTTCTTGACTTCTTATGTAACTGATCAGAGACATCCCTCCGGCAATAGCAACTGCAATTGCTGAAGGTAACTTGGATCCCACCACGATGGACGCCTATGCTTGTTCACCAAGCCAAAACTGTCCACTGGCTAGCCAAACTTCTGAGCATCAGGATATCTCAGCTTCAAGAAATGTAGTAAGGAGCCGCTTTTCTGTATATTCATCTCAAAGGACCAGAGGAGGTACGCAACTATGTCAATACAACTAAAAATCTCTCGTACAGAACAAGATATTGAAAATTATAAAACGGCATATATGCTGGAATCAAGGTCTAGTAAGGAGCAGTGCAAGGCCATACTTTGAACAAGAATTACTCTTACTCTGCTGCAGGGATATCAAATTCAGTTCCTGCATTTGAAGTTGAAAGAGATGAGGAATATCAGACTGAGAGCTGTTTTACAGTGTACTCAACTCGAAAGATAAAAAAAGAAAGAATTTCAAGTAATTAATTCTCTCATGATGTTCTATTCATGCCATTAAACACATGAATATGTTGTACATAAATAACCAGTTCAATACTTTTCTGAACTTTTAGACACAGATACAACCGTGATCCAGAGGCAAATTTTGAAGGAAAGGAACTTCTCAGATGAAGGAGCAGCTCTAGCAAAACTGGCCATTCCTGTGGAAATCAAGGGAAACGAAGAAAGTTTCAGTGTTTTGGATGAGCCGCCATTGAAGACTCCTGATAACAACCCTTTTAGAAGAAGGAAGCTTTCAGAGAACACAGAAACTACCCCTACACCTGAGTCAGGGGTTACTGAAATTGAACCATCAGAAACGAGGTGCCCAATTCTGGATTCCCAGGAAAGCGTTAGCTCTAAGTCTAAGGCAATTAATGATCATAAACGGAAGGGTAATGACATGATCAGTGATCAGAAAGAGAAGGCGAAAGGCATGAAGAAATCAAGAACAAGTAGCTCCAAAAGCTCGGAAAGTGGGAAGAGTAGTAGTATACTGAATTTCTTTTCTCGTATTTAAGATCGAAGTTGCTTCCATTTTTGCTTAGTTGTATGCTTAGTTTAGCGCTACTTATGTAAGATAATGCTGACACAAGGTAGAGAATCAGTTCACTAGGGAGTATCTGTATATTAGCATACGCTAGTATCAGATTTTGAGGGTCCCTCCTTGCCCGAGGAAACTAAAACGAGGAACAAAAGTAGAGGCACATTTTCAGTCTCCACTACTTTGACCGTGTTTGAATAAACCAGATTCTCATGCACCTGCATCAATATTTTTAATGATCATCTGTTATTTGAACCAAGAGAAAAAAAAAAAAGGGGGAAGAAAATTAGCAGATTGGTAATTGCAAGTTTTTAGATGTTTAAGAATGAAGTTTCAAATATCGATTTAGGATGAAGTGATGTTGGATCAAGTTAGAGGGGACTCATAGAGTGCAATTTAATGTCCATATCATATTTAAACTCGATGTCAGTTTATCCAATAAATTTGTTAAAAAATTAAATCAAGATTATTCCCACAAATCATGATTCAGTTTGATTTTGTTCAGATTGCTAGAGTTTTGATCAAAATCAGGTTGTTATATTGGTTTGAATTGGATTTCTTTCGGGGTTGGGTAATTAGATATGAGTCAGGTTTGCCGACTTTATCATATCTACCAAACAATGGAGGGTTCGAGGCTGTGAGCCATACGTCTGACCTCGGGATCATGAGTCCTTGACTTGACATTTGTTCTGCAAAGCCTCTTACTCAATGAATCTTATGTTTGAAATGGAGATTACATTGGTACTTGACTTAATTCCTGTCTCTACAGCATATCTCTACACCCGTTCTAGAGTTGGACACACTCTCTGAAGATATCTCACATCTGACATACTCTCTGAAGGCACTAACAGAACATAACCCGGAAGTGCGATGTGAAAGAAAGCAAACCCTTTTATTTTCATTTACCTTGGAGCACTCACTTCAGTACACAACGGTGCCCAAGGAAACTTCAAATTGCTCCCAGAAGAAATGCTTATACAAGTCCACAAGCGAGAGGAAAGAGTCATGTATTTCAGCTAGATTTGAGGAGATCTAAATGTAGACTACTTTAACCCTGCAAGTAAACGGACCACTTCCAGAAGCATGTTACATGAAATTATACCTGTAAATTGTTAAATGTTATATTGTACGTGGAATCGAAGTACATACCTCGAGAATCTTAACTCGACAGGATAAGAAGATTTTTGTAGTAACGATCTTACCTGTGAGTTTAGTTATTGTATTTTTATAAAACCTTAGGTTAAAAACGAATGAGCGACTACTTAGTACCATATGGAAAAGAAGCAAATGACAATTTAAGAACGGCATCCTTTCCAGTGCAAAGATCCAAGGGGAAAGGCTGTTGAGTCTACTGATAAAGAAGATTAGGCGCTCTTTGAAGGTAGTGGGCATACGGACCACTACAGAGGTGAAGTCCTTTGGAGTATGCGCATCTCTTCCTCCTGCTATATTCCTTGTGAGGCTCGCACACCACTTCTGGTCCTGCTTTCATGATTTTACATCTTTTAAAAAAAACAATTGTCTTATATGAGTCTCGGTTAGCTCAGTTGATAAAGTCTGTAGTAGCTGTTATTAGGGACATAAATTTGAATCCCGTCTTTATTGTCTTTTACAACTCATTTGGATCAAAGCAGAAAAGAGAAAAGAAAAACCTCTCTTGTAAATTAAAAACCAGATGTAACAAATGAGCTATTTGGATTATGTTCGAGTTGAACTTTTAAATTGAGCATATTTCGGCTAGTCATAATAGGTTTAGATAGGATTGGGTTTAGGGCGAAGCCAAGTGGGGAAGGGGAGGGGCATAGAGCAGATTCAATTATTTGGAGGGGCTATGGTAGATAAAATCAGCTCAATGTTTATCCAGTTTATAATATTATTTATGATCCGTTCGAATTTACATACAAAACGCACATAAAAAGAAACGCACATAAATCAACCTAAAAGAGCAGAAATGAACATAAACGAACAGAAATGAGTTATTAAATAAGAAAGGAACATAAACAAACATAAAAAAATAAACGAACATAAAAAATATAATTAATATAAAATATAAATAGATTATGTTTTTCATGTATAGTCAATCGAACACACCCTTAATCAAAATATCACTTGTAAGCAAAAGGTTAAAGTAATTGTAGCTACCGCCCTGTACAAGCTTTGTCCCTAATTGGATTTAAGACATAAGTCGATTTATTTAGGGTCATGTCATATATATATATATATATATATATATATATATATATATATATATATATATATATATATATATATATATATATTATATCGTTCTGTACTAATATAAATTTATTTTATTTTGATCAGTTTGTCAAATAAGTTTTAAATTGAGTATGACTATTCGATTTTGGATTTTTAGATAAGGATCACGTTATATATTTTAGAGATTTGCCTTCAGCTTAAAACTCTACATCTTCTATGAACATCCACAAGGTTCACTCCCAAGACGATGATGTAACCACAAATTTTACATATGACTCGTGACCTAACAAGATCAGGCTGAAAAGTGACTGGCTACATACGTGAAATTGAAGATGAAATGAGAAGTTTTGAAATTGTTTTTCTTTTTGTTTTTTGAACGAAGATTTTGAAATGGCTTCAGATTTCGTATGAATTTATAATAATGAACTGAGAATTGATAAATAATAAAAGTTGTTTAGAAGGATAACTTAGTGGTAGAATGACTGATTTCTATAAGAAAAATTAGAATTCGATTCTCTTTAGATAATGTGCGTGTGTTATAATTTATTTATTCACGAAAAAAAGGTCACATTTGTTAGGATAAATTAGGGTTTATTTAAAACTAGTTTTTGGGGCAAAATTTGTTATGATGGGAAGAGGGACTTTTGGAGATCTTGTGTGTTTTGCTTGATTTTTAGCCCGTGGAAATCTTTTTTATATTTGTATTTACTTTATAGCTAATTTTCTCCAAAATATGGTTATATTTTCCTTCTTATTACATCACAAACAATATACTAGTAAAAATTTGGTATCTATTTTGTTAATGTATTTAAAACGGTCGTTTTATAATATATCAGTAAATTATTACTTATATGCATATCTCTTATGTGAAATACTGCCTAAGATCTCTGTAACCTATTTCTTTAAAAAAATTACAAAATATTTTTTCCTTAAAAAATTATGTTTTATTTTGCAATACGATATAATTGAATGTGCTCTTATAAAAGATGCACCAAAGAGATTTGACTCAAAAATGGTTTTTAGTAAACTCACGTGCATTGGATAATTCAAATATGTATATATATGTCCCTCTATATTAAAAGAAAAGGTTTTGTTGGCCCCAATTAAAATGAATTACGAAGCGCAAGAAAACAAGGCTATTTACTAATGGTGTCCGACAATTGTCTCCCTTAACTCTTGTCTTAGTGAAACTGGTTCTTTTAAAATGAGGGAGGAGTAATACTAATAGGCTACGCATAAATTATATTATAAATTCAAATTTATTAATTTAAGTTATTATATATGTTATTTTATTTTAATTTTTTAAAATTTATTTTTATGACTTATTTTTAAAAAATATTAAATTTTCTATCCTACATTATGTCATGTTACTTGGGTCTATAGAGATAAGTTTATATTATGGTACAAGTATCGATAATAGCCAATGCACCCTTCTTATATATAGAGAGGTAAAAAAAGTTAAAATGAATAGAAGAGTTCAAGATGTAAGTTACTGTTACCCAAAATAATAAATCCCGGCATATAATAATATATATAATTAATAACGAGTAAACAAATATTACCTTTTAATGGATATAAATAATGCGACTAACTTTTTCCTTTCAAATAAATACATTAATTTTTGTTGGATTTAAAAAAATAGAAGGACAAAATACTTTAAAGGGACAATCCATTTGATAAGTTTGTGTTTCTTTAGATTTCATTTGATAAATAAGAAAAATATAAATTTTAAATAGAGGAATGTTCAAACAATATTTTTCGTCATTAATGATATGAAAAGCCAATCAAAACGACTAAATTGAAAGGAAAAAAGTTAGATAAAAATAACAAATATATTTTAACTAGAATCATGGATGCAATTGTCAGAAATAATTAATATATATACTCCCGTGATACGATTTATCCGGATTCCAATATTCGGACATAAATAATTCAAAAATAAGTATTGTAATAATTTATGTTCCCTCCTAAAAATAAATGTGGTACAAGTCATATTCATATTCATATTTAAATAAATAAATAAATAAATGTGGTAGAAGAAAAATTAAGGTGAAGGTCTCTACAAATAACAACATGCCCATATGGAATTGAAGGACCATTAGAACTGTCAATTCCCTACCTCTCTCTCGAGCATGCGCGTTCCTATGCCCCTTAATTCCTCCAAATCTTTTTGGTCCTATAACCTCACTATTATATTCATATTTTTGTCTCCTTCTAATTTTCATTTTTTAATTATTCAAATATATTTATAAAATAAGCACCAAATGTACACTTATATAACATGATATAATAGAGTGCGAATCTTGATGACCACAATTTTTTTAGTAAAAGTGGTAAATTCCTGACAAATTCTTAATGCATTCGAAAATAGGGCTAGTCCGTGTTAAAACTCTAAACTCATCTTTTTAAAAAAATAAAAAATGGAAAAGACAAGTAGACAAATATGAATTTTATTCTTCAAGGATTAAGATCGGAAAAGTAAACAGCTTGATTTGAACCTTAGAATGTGCAAGATATTAATTCTACATTATTTTTATTATTATCTCATAGTCATCCCATGCCCATTTTTGGTAAAAAGAAATTAAAAAAATTGTACATAATCAATAATGAAACGACGCGTTGCACGAGATAAGCCAACCCTGGACCCCCAAATTATTGGCACCACATTTAAGACATGATCTTTGCCACTCACTCACTCACTCACTCACTCACTCTCATATTCTCTCTCTATAAATTGCAATTGTTGGTCTTCATCTCATCTTATTAATCAACCCAATTTGCCATGGGAAGAGGAAGAAGAAGCAGCATTCTCCCTTCTCTCCTCCTCCTGGTGTTGCTGGCGGAGCAATGGGCGGCGCTGGCTGCGGAGATCGACACCGGAGGGCTGAGCAGAAAGAGCTTCCCTAAGGGCTTCGTCTTCGGCACCGCCACGTCCGCTTATCAAGTCGAGGGTATGGCCCACGGTGACGGCCGTGGGCCCAGCATTTGGGATGAGTTCGTCAAAAAGCCTGGTAATTAATTATCATTAATTAATAATGTCCTACCATTGTCTAAATTATTAGTGGTAATAGTAGTAAATTGCCCTTTTGAGGTTGATTGTTCAACTAGTTCTATTTTGATTCTTTTAATTTTGTTTTTCATATTAAGGGCCTATTCGTCTCGGTACGTGGACTGTCCCCGAGCATAGTTTATCACTTATCGTCCCAGATCTTACCGACACTATTCTTTATAACTTATAACAATGAGCATGTTTTGAATTTTTATCGATATTATGTGTATTTAATGTATATTTTATATGTTCTATAAAGAGATTATGATGATTATATATCGAGCATTCGGTAATGTAAAATGATAATTAATTAATAATTATACAAAATATATGCAATTTTTTCATTAGTATATAGTATGTTTAGTTGTTAATTCAACACACTATCAGTGTGACATACTTTTATCTACAACTTTTTCCGCGATAAATAGCATAAGTGAATATTTCACGAATAATATAACAGTAATAGATGATAATATTACATAGATTGCAAATATACACCCGAACCGCATGGTGTCGATGTTTATTTGCTATCTCAAATTTCGATAAAAATATTAGAATAGTTATTTTATACATATTATAGTATACAAAGATTACTAAATAAACGTAAGTGAGAGGGTAATATTCAGAGTACATAATATACTCTATTTTGCGTATAAATTCAATTATTAATTTAAATTTTTAATTAAAGGTAATGAAATAACTTGATATAGTAACCACTAGTAGAATCCATTTTGACTTCACCTTATGTTTTATGAAAAATTGCACTTGTTTAAAATTCTATTCTATTTAATTTTAACTTATAACTTTATAACTTTTTATAACTTTTTATAATTTTTTATAACTAATTTTATAATTATCTTATAATTTTTTATAATTTTATTTATATTTTTTCATAATCTTATAATTTTTTACGGTTAAATGAAATGTGATTGAATAATTTTTTTGAGTGACAGGAATAGTGAAAAACAATGGAACAGGAGATGTTGCGGTGGACCAGTATCATCGGTACAAGGTCAGTGAGTGCCAATCAATGAATTTTTGGCCTCTCTCTCCCTCTCCTCGCTCTCTCAGTTTTATGCCTACCGAGGCTTCACGTGAAAAGGCCACCCTCTCTACTAGTCTTCCTGTTTCATCTTCCAAGCTTACTACCCACCAAAAAGAAAAACTCAATCTTGGATTTTCCTCCTGCATTGTTTGTCTTGCGTATCTGTCTGTCAATGGACCCAACCTATATGGCTTTGTGCTAAAAATAGTGCTAGTAAAAATTTAAATTCAGATTAGAATTAGGTTTGGATAATAATATAGGAAAAATTGTTGTTTTTGAACGTAAAACTAGACAAAAAGTTCAAGACTACACCTATTTTTTGGGATTGGATAAATTTGAGTAATCAGATAGAATAAAATTCTGTTTAACAATCAACTGCTAATTGTTAATTGTTAATTGTTTGTATTAATTATTAGCCGTTTGTATTAGTTATTTGATTTAACTGTTTGTATTACCTGTTTGAGAAAAAAAGGTGTTTGGTGAAATTAACTGTTTCAAACAAAGTCTGTTTGAGAAAAAGGCTTAGAAATACTTACATTATATTATTACCTTAAATTTATTTTCATACCAAATATTTATATATTATCTTCTCAATAATATCCACAATTAGCTTGCAACTTAAATTAACCCATCACATCGTCATTCCTCTTTTCATGACAAAATTAAGCCATGAGAATCTCTATCTTCATCTTGGTTAGAGTTCACCGTTTAAGTAGAGTTCACAATCTTCTAGTATTGGTGGCGATGCATGCAACGCGCCATGATGAGGAGGAGAGAGAATTTGATGGGTTAATTTTGACCGAAAAAGGAGAAATAGGATGGGATGAGTTATTTTAAGTTGCAGGTTAATTATGGATATTATTGAGAAGATAATGTAAATATTTGATACGAAAATAAATTAAAGATAATAATATAATAACTAAGTATATCTAATAAAAACTAACGAGAATACTCTATGGGCGTGTTTGGTAAAATTAGTTGTTTCGAGTAGTGGTTAGATGTTTTAGTGGTTGTTAGTCTGTTTTATTAGCGATTAGTCATTCATCGACTAGTGGTTAGGGGTTAGATGTTCAACTAGTGATTTGAGATAAGTGTGTTCGGTAATAGTAGCTGTTTAAGTAGCGATTTGTATAAAATGACTTAAAAGGACATAATTGATAAAAAATTTTAGAAAATAAAAAGGAGAATTTTGAAAATTATGTGCAAACACTAGGTAGTGTTTATGAAAATGTTACTTTGAGTAACTTTTCAAAAACACTACGTAAAACTATACTCACTATGTCAAACACTACTTTGCCGAACATTTACATTTTTAGATAAGTAGTGTTTTACATCCTCCAAAACACTAATCACTACCTCAAACGCTACTGCCGAACACACCTTATTTGATACATGACTTAACCATCGCCCTACAGTTAGTAAAACTATTAAAATAAAATTTTATTTAAATGGATATAAATAGTTTTATTTATCCGTCGCCCTTATCTACAGTGAGCAAAACCGTAAACTTAATGAGCTCTAATTTCTATTGCCTTTTTCCCCCTCTTTTCTTGTATTTTAGGGTAGTAGTATATTTTTTTGTCGGCCATTAATTTAATGAATTTCTACATCAAGGAACTCCGTCTCCTCAAGATCCACTGAGGTATTGATTGGTTGCAGAGTCATAAATCATAGCCGCATTATTTGAAGTTGATTTAGTGCTTCTCTTAAATTCTTTTAGCCCACTACACTCTCTCTCCCCATTTACTCTGTCTCCTAAATTAGTTTATTGCGTCCTATTTTGATTTTTCAGCATTTTCATGTTGTTATTATTCCAATAATTCATCTCATCAATTAATGCAAGGACTATAATTAGATTTTGCAAATTGCAACAACAAAATGTCGGCATAATGCAGGCAATTTTTCAACAAAAGTTTATCAAGTCGATTAAGTTTGGGTTTGGTTATGTCGGACTAGATCAGATCCGATTGGTTGGGTTTATGTCGGGTCACACTCAGCTTAGCTTGATTTTCAAGTAAGTAGATGTTTGGTTTGAAGGCTTGTGTTATGTAAAGGAAAACGACCTTTGGGAAAAAAATTGGGTTTGGTTCATTCCGATAAGATCTTCAAATTATAGATCTTGAGCTAGTCTAATCAGACCCGGAGACACCCCCAGCCTATGGTTCCTCCAACCAGATCAGAGGTTAGATCATAGGACCTGTAGGACACCCAATTTCATGTTCGAGTTAGATTAGGCCAAGTTTACTTTGACATGCCCAAATGTAGCCCGTCTTCCCAAACCCAGCCTATTATACCACAATGGCTCACTCGAGGGGTGACCCTATGAGCCTATGCCCGTAATTATAAGCTTAAATAAGATAAAATTAAAAACACCGTAGACAGTTGAGGAGTGGTTCACTAAACTTATACACGTAGTTGCTCTTTTTCCCTCTTTATTTGTCAGTGTAGCAGAACACACATGTGACAGTTATATCTTAACCTCTACAAAATCTTACTACTAGTGAAATCATGGTGAGTTATCTCCTTGTGACGGTTCCATGAGCAAATGCAAATTCAACTATCTGATTAAATCTTGTAGGAAGATGTAGACATCATGGCAAACATTAACATGGATGCTTATCGTTTCTCGATCTCATGGTCTCGAATTTTCCCAGGTGATCACCCGAACCCCCCTCCCCCACCCTGCATAAAGACATTCTTGATCTCATATGTTACTGATAACTCTAAATCTTGGGGTTTACTTTTGTTTAGAGGGAGCTGGAGAAGTGAACTGGAAGGGGGTGGCATACTATAATAGACTGATCGATTATATGCTCGAACGAGGTATAACTCTTAACTATACTATCTGACTCCGAAGCAAATTCGATTTGCATTTCATTCATGATCAGAAAGACAAATGAATTTTTTTGCCCTTTTTTCTGTTGTAGGTGTGACTCCATATGCAAATCTCTACCACTATGATCTCCCTCTTGCCCTCGAGAAGAAGTACAAGGGTTTGCTCAATCGACAAGTTGTGTATGTTACATGATAATCTCTTCACAATCATATAGTGTCTTCCGTACTAAACCAGATATAATTGACTCCTACCTAGTTACATAGCCAAGTCGATCCAAAATCAAACTCGTTTGAAACCTACAGACCCAATCGAGGATTCTTCCCATAAGTTCATTGGACACACCTATATGAGCCTTCCAGTTGCCTATTTGGACTTAATCTGGATTGACCCAACTGAAACCGAACTCTCTATTTGCCATGTGGGAGTTTAACATCCGTGCATCTTACAAGTGAGTTGCTATGCAGGGAAGACTTTGCTGATTATGCAGAGTTTTGTTTCAATACATTTGGAGACAGGGTGAAAAACTGGATGACCTTCAACGAGCCTAGAGTGGTAGCTGCACTTGGATATGATACCGGGTCTTTTGCACCCGGTAGATGTTCCAAAGAGTATGGAAACTGTACTGAGGGAAATTCAGGTACAGAGCCATACATTGCAGCTCACCATTTGATCTTATCTCATGCTGCCGCTGCTCAAAGATACCGCGAAAAGTATCAAGTAAGAACTGCACACTCGCTCCTTCAATAATGCTGGTGTTTTTATATTCAGATAGGTTATATAAGGATAATGGGAACCTTACTCTATTTTCTGGTTGCAGGAGACACAAAAGGGAAGAATTGGGATTCTGCTCGATTTTGTGTGGTATGAACCACTTACAAGGGGAAAGGTGGACAATTATGCCGCTCAAAGAGCACGCGACTTTCATGTTGGATGGTGATCATTCTTTTATTTCCCTCTTCTGAACCCCCTCCCAAAGAAAAGAAACAAAAAGCTCCTCGATGATTGATATTTTTGTTTCTTTCAAAATTTGACAATGAAAAAGTTTTTGGTGAGACTGACTCACACGACTGCTTCATGTTATCATTGTAGACATTCGTATTTCATTGTGAACTTAAAAATTTTTGTTTTAATTTTTTTGGCTTCATGATTGAATATACAGGTTTCTCCACCCCATTGTGTATGGTGAATACCCAAGGACAATGCAAGATATAGTCAGAGAAAGGCTACCGAAATTCACAGAAGAAGAGGTTAAGATGGTGAAAGGCTCCATGGATTTCGTCGGTATAAACCAGTACACAGCTTACTACATGTATAATCCTCCTCCTCAGAGCACACCTAAGCCCCCTAGCTACCAACAGGACTGGAAAGCCGGATTTGCTTGTATGATTATCTCATCTAACCACCTCTGTTAATCTATTTACTGATCATCATGATTAATGTGTTCCTAATTGTATTTTGTTGGTCATTTTTTCAGTTAGTAAAAATGGTGTGCCAATAGGACCAAGGGTAAGTTCCCCCTCTTGTCGATGTACTGTATGATTAATTCCTTCATGGTGACTCTATAATGGAAATATGAAACCTTCTCCTTCGATTTGTGGTAATCTTTGCAGGCATACTCTGACTGGCTCTATGAGGTGCCTTGGGGTCTTTACAAGTCCATAACTTACATCAAGGAGCGCTATGGCAACCCAACCGTGATTTTGTCTGAGAACGGTATATTATTTTTCTTGGAAAAATGTGTATTCTCTAACGTGGAGTATGGATAGCAAACCTAGAATCATTGTAGGAGCAAATCCCCCCCACCCACAAAAAAGGATTTCTTAACTTTTTATGAGCAATCACTAAAAGAATTCAATTATATATGAAATGCAGGGATGGATGATCCAGGGAATGAGACCCTTCCTCAGGGGTTGCATGATCTGAAGAGAATAAACTACTACAAAAGCTACTTGTTGGCTCTGAAGAAGGCCGTCGAGGATGGAGCAAATGTGGTGGGCTACTTTGCATGGTCGTTGCTGGACAACTTCGAGTGGAGACTAGGGTATACATCTCGATTTGGTATAGTTTATGTCGATTACAAAGACCTCAAGAGGTACCCCAAGATGTCGGCTTACTGGTTCAAGCAAATGCTCCATAGAGACTAGCTATCATTAGACAATGCAAATTAAAGTCCATTCTGTATGAGTTTAAATTGTCATATATGACATGTAGAGATAGCTTTGCTCTCAAATGTGTTCTTCAAGTGTTTCGAGTTCAATAAAAATGGCTCTTTCTTTCACATATATCAGTTGTTGTGGTCGGCCTTTGATTGTGCCTAAGGATCTGTTTGGATGGATGATCATAAACCATAAACAGAAAGCTTTCATTTTACAAGTCTTTGTGAACTTCACAGGAACAAATGTGCTCCTGCCTCGTAATTCCAAGGGAATGCATCCTTTCCCAGTATTGAATGTCATCTTCAAATCTTGTGGGACCGGCTTCTTTGCTTGCAGAAATGCTAGCAAAGGTAAGACTATAGATCTCCTAATACCCGGTGAAAGCAGGATCCACACTACTTCAGCCCGAGTGTCGAAATAAATACAGATTGGAACGTTCTGATCCTAAACACGACAAAAGAAAACCAGTACACTACTATGTTCATTACTCCATAGTTTGGCACCTCAAATTCAATAATTCCAACTGCACTCTTCATGTCATGAGTTGTGTAATGGTAGTTTCTGTGTTCTCTGAATGTTTCCTTCTTTCTTGAAGAGTTGATGTCTGGAGGCTTCAGTGGAAGTAATACATTCCCACAGTTTTATTTTGGCAGTTGTGTGTGTATCTTCATTCCCACAGATAGTCATTGCATAATCGAAATGAGAGAAGGACTTCTTATACTATGGGTGACATTCCATGAAAGCATTATACGTCTGTTGTTACAACTTACAAATGCTAGTGTTTAGTAAATAACAACTCTCAACACAAGTCACGCTCTAGCACAGTGTCGGAGTCTAGGTCTTGGAAAAATCTAAAGACATACGACCTTATCTTTACCCTAGTATTTTTGCACCAAGAAGAGAGACTGATTCCTAAATGCTAGTATCCAATTATCTAAGGGAAAAAAAATCATATAATTGTGTATCTATTTATATATTTTTTTATATGATAAGTTGGGTCTTTACTGAGCTGCTATCTCAAAGAACCTAATGGACTAACAGATCCAAAAGGAAAGGGGGTCATAAGCCCAGGCACAAGGCCCATGACTCTCTCACTCCCCCTCTCTCAAACAAGAGAACTGGGCCTCCCCAAACAACAAATGCAAGACGTGCTGCTGCACAAATGAGGAAGGTACTAGATAAGTTTTATATTATATTATACGCTTTCTGAGCGTATAAAAAGTAAGAGATTTAAAAATTCTCAAATTTTATCCATTTAAATATCTAATACACCGTTCATATGTTAATATGTGATTTAAGACTATAGATCTTAGGTTCATGATATAAGAATTATCCCAAAATACATATTGGATTTATTTTTTTATTTTTTTTGACGAAGATTGGATTTATAATTTTAGGTATACGTGATGATATAAGAGCTGTCTTGTACTTATTTTTACCGGGCGCACGACACGTATTACGTGCTCCGAGTGCATAATACAATTTGCGGAATCCCTTTCTCTTCGCCTTCATAGTCATACTAGACATGAGAAGAATTAGAAAACCCCAGACTCCCGCCTTCCTCCTCTTCTCCGGCGAGGAACCCTAATTCCCATCGCCGGCAAATTCCTTCTTTTCTCCATTCTATTCAATCCTAAACTCTCCACCTCCCAATCAATCTCTCTGCCTCTCCCTCTCATGGGAAAGTACGATTTCGAGGAGGAATTATCCGACAGCGACAACGATGATTTCTTGCGGGACGAGATTGCGGCGCTTTCCACCGCTTGTTTTCCGTCGACGAACGCTAAAATCCCCGGCGCCGTCGATTTTTCCGACGACGATAACGACGGAGATGATGATTTGGAATTGGTTCGGAGCTTGAAGGAGCAGTATGGGCTTGGGGATGATGATATCTCTCGGCCATTGTCTTTGAAACCGCTGGTGACTCTTCCTCCGGTTGATTCTGATGATGAAGAAGATGATTTTGAAACTCTTCGTGCTATTCAGAGGCGATTTTCGCAGTATGGTGGTGATGGTGGTGGTGGTCCTGGTAAGTGTTTTTTCAAGGCTGAAATTTGGATTTTGGTTGATGTATGTGATCTTAGTTTGGATTTTTATGGATTGAATTGATAATTTAATACTAACATTTTATAAAGAATTTGTAATTTCTGATTTTCAAATTTGTCAGCTTTGGGGGATGAATTGATGGTAAAGTGCGTTATGGTGGGCATTGGTTTCAATTTTGTTTATCTTGTGTTGAAATTTGCATCTCCGGAGTTCATAATTTCTACTTGTAAAGAAAGTAATTTGATGAATTGTTATGCTGGTGCTGCCTATGAAACATACTAAAAGCAGGGGAGAATGAGATAAAATGATGACTGAAATTGTGAAACTAGGATTAGAAAGCTTTCCGTAGTGAATTATCTGCGCACAGTTGCATTTGATAGTTGTATATTCGGTTCGTCATTTCTGATAGCCATTGCAAAATCGAAATGAGTGGAGCAAAACATCAAGTTGCTTATGGGAATCCAAATAAGTTTTGCACTTTCGTAGTTTGTGTGGCATATTTCTGGTGGCATATTGCTGTTATTATATATCTAATGGGTATGTTGTTACAATTGCTGTTATTTATCACCTGAAAAGCAAGATGGTGTTTCAAAACTTAACCTGTGCAAGTTATATATCTAATGGGCGTTGCAGAGCCTACGTTTTTGGTGTTGTATACTTTTTGCCTGCATTGGATGCACTCAATATTATCCAGTGAACGAGTTGAGTGTTTTTATTGATTACGTTGTTTTGATCTGATGCAGATGCAACAGAAAGCAAGAGCGAGAATTGTGTTGACAAATCATTGCCAGATGATGCCTATTGCACGAATTTTGGGTGTGAATCCTTCGATGTATGCAGAAATGATCTCGAGCAAGGCCCATGCAGTACTTCCGAAAGTGGGGACACATCTAATCATACTTCTAGTTTTCCGAATGCTGCTCAAGTATTTATTGAGGCCATTAAAAAGAACAGGTCCTGTCAGAAATTTCTAAGAACCAAGTTGCTTCATATTGAAGCAAGGATGGAAGAAATCAACGGTCTTCGAAAAAGGATGAAAGCACTCAAAGATTACCAGGGGGCATGCAAGAGAACAATTGGTCGAGCATTATCACAAAAGCAGGATGCTCGTAGCCGGCTGATTTCTGTTCCTAAGCAGAGACCGAATGACAAGGTTCTTCCATTTCAACTATAAATCCCCTCGTAGTCGTAGTCAATGATCAAATTATTAATAATGACACGTCTTTCTGCAATTTCATACTGCTGAGACTTGGTGTTAGGTTTGTGGGTACTGGAGTAAATTATTGACTTGACATTTAGCTAGGAAAATGGCTTGTTCTGGTACTCTGCAGTGATATAACATGGCCTAATAATGGCTGTAGCTTGCACTTAAAAGAAGATGTATTTATGTGCTCCATAAGTTCGACTAACTGAATTATTTTTTTCAGGAAACAGAGAGAAATATTCCTCCCATGTATTATGGTCCGGCAGAGAACTCGCATGTTGCTAGTTACAGGGCTTCTTTAGCTAATTTTCCGCTATCATTTCAGCGGAAGACATGGTCTGAGGAAGAAAGTAATAGGCTTGAGAAAGGAATAATACAACAATTGCAGAAAATGTTGATTGAAAAATCAGCAGATGTCCTGAGGTATTTGGCCCTGTTGTTTTTAAATTGAACACATGTGCACTCTTCTCTCGCAGGAGCTATATATGTCCGTGTGCTTTATTAAGCAAACAAAGTGAGCAGCAAAATTTACGTATGGTTGGTTAACTTTAAAGTCTTAGTGGACAGTGTTAAAATTCTGATAGCTTTCAAACAATGCAAGTATTTTTCGAAGGAAGATATTCAGAAATCACCTTTCAAGAATTCCGTTTTCTAAAAAACTACCTTTGGCATCTTATCTCCAGTTTGAATGCTTATCTGAAACATATATGGAGCTGAACATCTTACCTCCACCGAAATACTCTTCTTATCTGTTTTTTATTTTGAATTGCGATTATTAAATAAGTGACTAATTGATCACAATTGTTATCACTTGTTCTCTTTATACAGTGATCTTGAGGAACCAGGATGTTCCCATGGATGGGATGATATCATATCATCAGTGAGAAATTTTGAGATCACTCCTGAAATTATCCAAAATTTTGCGGGGAAGGTGAACTGGCAGGAAGTTGCTTCTATTTATCTTTGTCATCGCTCAGGTGCAGAGTGTGAGGCCAGGTGAGTGCATCATTAATGTGACTCATGTGACTGTTAGAATCTGCATCATGACTAATTACTACTGTTACTGTTTGTTACATTTTATCAGCATATTAATGTAGAACTAGTGTAAGAGTTATATGAGGCTTGTTTTAACTAAATACAGGTCAAGTTTGTTCTCAATTACGCTTGGCAGCTTACCTTTAAGAGAAAATAAAACACACTTTTTAATTACGTGAGTAGCTTACCTTTAAGAGAAAACAAGCTTTCTATGCTGTAATTATCTGTGAACATTTTGAGGTATGCATGATATCTCTCGTTAGACAGTAGTGATTCCATCGTAGGACTGTGCTTCAACTGATGGTAAAAGCTGAATTCAATTATTAAATTAGTTGAACAGGAAGCTGATCACTGATCAGAAGCTAAAATGGTTGGCAGCCATGTCTGCCTCCAGATCTTGGCCATGATTCATGGTTTTTCCGTGCGGGTCTTGCTGGGTTTATAACAATTGCGCTGTGGAAAAATTAGGTGATGCAAAAGAACGGGGGTGGGGTTGGTAATTTTATGACCTGAGAATTTGTTTGTCTTAATGAAGTTCTGCTCAGATGCTTTGTTGCCACTTGATCAAGAAACTTTGCAATAATTATTGAGGAACTACTTCTCAAATGTGCAGGTGGTTGAATTATGGAAACCGCTTAATGAACAAGGATAATTGGACACCAACGGAGGATAAGCAGCTTTTGCTTCTCATCCAACATTATGGACTCAATAATTGGAGTCTTATTGCTGAGAAATTGAAGACTAACAGGACTCCATTTCAGTGCTTGGCACGTTACCAGAGGAGTCTCAATGCGAGCATTTTGAAAAGAGAATGGACAGAGGATGAAGATGCTCAACTGCGGTCTGCTGTGGAGACTTTCGGTGAGAGTAATTGGCAAGTTGTTGCATCCACATTGGAAGGACGGACAGGTACCCAGTGCTCCAATAGGTCAGTCTAAATTTTCAGGAAAAATCTTGGTGCTTGTGTTTTGACTTTTTAGTTTCTCTCACAATATGAACTGCTTCTAGATGCAGTATAGAACATACTCAATTACTCATACTTCAAGTGTTAGATCCTTCCCACAAAAATGGGCCTTTCTGAAAAATATAACAAGAACTAATGCTGCAACCTATCCATCTTGTTAATTTTGCTTTCTTTTCAATGGTGGTTGAGATGAATTGTGTTTTCCTGTTCAAGTGATTGAAGTAATAACCACTAAAACAGTGGTTAAGAAAGGTATTTGCTACTCTTTGCTCTCCTATTACTTTATGTGTACAAAATTGAAGAATGTCATGAGTCTAACCTCCATGGCTATTATCATTAGGGATGGCCCGGTATAACCTGGTCCAAAAACCTTCCCGATTTTAGTGGGTATGGGTACAAAAAAATAAGAAAATTTTGGGTATGGGGTGGATACGGGATAAATGGGTTCTGGTACGGGCCAAGTACGGGTATAGGGTACACCCGAACCCGCACCCGAATGTTTTTTTAACTAATGGCCCCGTTCATTTTTGGGGAAAAAGCGCTTAGCTACTCTCTCTCTCGTTATCATAAAACCCTGATTTTCTGGTGCCTTCCTTTCCAATTCTTCGCCTTCCCCTAGCTCTCTCTTCTCCTCCGTGGCTGGTCCCTCCTCAATGGTTCTCGAGTCCCGACCTTGAGGCAAAGCAGCCCTCTCTCTCTCCCTCCATTCCACTCTCTGCACCTCACCAGTGACCTTTAGGCAAGTCCAGTCCTCGTCTCTTGTCATCAGTCGCTCACTCGTCTCACCCAGTCCATCTTGTCAGTTCGTCTCTCTTTCTCTCCAATCTCTCCAGCATCGGAGGCTTCGACAACAACTGACACGAGCATGACTTCTGCCACCACAACCCACACAATTTAAGTTCCAGAACTATGTTTTAGAATTGTGTATCCAAATTCAATAGTTGGAACTATAATTTATCATTTTAATTGTGTTATTGATGTCTAATTTGGAGTTTATGATGGAGGCAGGCGATTTTTGTGCTTATTCATCACTAACACCAAAATACGCGAGTATAAAACCCTATGGGTATTACCCGATTGGTATTATTGTTTAACATCTATACATACCCTAATAATATCTTATATACCTGAAATACCTGATAGGTATGATTATGAGGTATGGGGATGATTTTCGAAAATGGTTATGGGTGCGGGTATAGCCGTACCTGCCCCATCCCCATCCCTAATCATTATGCTAAAGTTTTTCCTTTCATTTGTGAGTTTTTGTGATCTTGTTGTGACAGATTAGTTATTTTCGTCATGCTTGTCGTTGTGCTTATGAACTTGAAACTTTTTTCAATTATCTCAAGACATTATTTTATCGGACAGTGTAGAATTGAGTTTCCCACTTCATTTGGACTCATTCAGACGTTTGTGTTTCTAGCTAGTTGCCTGCAAATGTATGTTTTAGATTTTACAGTAATGTCAGCATTTGAATCAATTGCTGGCTATTAACATCTGCTATCATATGGATTAACCATTTGAATTTCTGAATATAGGTGGAACAAAACTTTGCACCCAACCAGGCAAAGGGTGGGGAAATGGAACGATGATGAAGATAAACGATTGAAGGTTGCTGTCACTCTTTTTGGGCAGAAAAACTGGCACAGAATAGCTAATTTTGTACCTGGAAGGACACAAGTCCAGTGTCGAGAAAGGTACAACATTTTTGATACAATGCAGTTATCATGGCATTTATTTTCACTAAAATTTCATGTAATATTTTTCATTGTAGATGGGTTAATGTTCTTGATCCTTCTGTGAGTCGGGGTGCGTGGACTAAAGAAGAAGATTTGAAGTTAAAAGCAGCAATAGTAGAGCATGGATACTGCTGGTCTAGGATCGCTGCCTGTGTGCCTTCACGAACTGATAACCAGTGCAGAAGGTATGAACCTGTTGTTCTTCATGTTATTTTTGGTTGGAGGTGCTAGTCTGCTTCACACTAAGCTCTTCTGTCTGTTGGGCCGATTCTAGTATTCTTACACTCTGTTCACTTCTGATTTGATTGTTGTCTTCTTTGTTGGGCCAGGAGATGGAAGAGATTATTTCCTCATGAAGTTCCCATGCTTCAAGCTGCTAAAAGAATACAAAAGGCTGCTCTCATATCCAATTTTGTTGATAGGGAGTCGGAGCGCCCAGCCCTTGGGCCTCATGATTTTGCTCCATTACCTATTGAAGGCTCAGTAAATGAGCTGGAAAATGATAATCTTCCACAAAGACAGAAGTCCAGGTATTGTTGGGATCACGTTTTTCTACTTGGCCCTGCTGTAATCGATATGTTATGCGAATTTCTCTTGACATGTTCGACTCATAATGCAGGAAACGAGGAAGATCAGATTCGGGTACAGAAGCAGCTCCTTGGTAAGTGCTTTCTTGTCACCCCTCCCCCTCTCTTTCTCGCAAGGGCATATTCTCTCTGTTGCCATTATGCAACTGTTGTGGACCTCATGGCAGTTGAGAGTTCCTTTTATTTCGGCATGATAAAAACATCTCTCAAATTGCAGCAGTACCTCAAAGAAGGCCCAATCTAGAAAGCGCAGGAAGAGAGCTAAGTCTCCTGAAACTGAGATGATGGATGATCAAGGTGATGCACAAAGCAATAATGGGGTTTGTATATTGACATATAAGAGGAGAAAAGGCAGTAAATCTGGTTCAAAGGAAATGACACCTAATGGTAGGATCAACATTGCAGCTGAACCCGAGGAGAAACCGAGGTATGAGATTTAAGTGACTCTACATTACACTACTTCCAAGAGCCTCATGTACTTTTTGTGTGTAGTAAACTAATTGCCTTCCTAAATTGTAGGAACACTTTGGAGGACCAATCAACTGTGTCTGGAAAAAGAGCTAGATCACCTGAGACTGGCATGATCAGTGATATGACTGATGCAGGACAGAGTGATGTCAATGACGGCATGAAAAATAAGAAGAGGTCAACTCATAAATCTGGTTCAAAGAAAAGAAAGCGTTGTACAAGTATTGATATTGGAAGAGAATTCAAAAAGAAATCAAGGTATGGTATTAGATAAACTAGATACTGTGTTTCTAATTGCGCTGAAGACTCCCTTTTGATCTTAGTTTAATCCAATGTTTTCTGCAGTGAAAACAGAAACTCGGAGGACGCTACAGACATGACCTGGTAATTTCCTGTCCATGCATTATGGTTTTCTGATTGAGGCGAGTAACATCATTGCCCGTCAGATAAATCCCCAACCTGGTCCTGGTCCGGAGTCCTAGACTAGATTACACCTGTCAATCCCCACAAAGCAGATATGGTGGGATTGATAAGGTTGACTCCCTTGCGACCTTGGTGCTTAATTGGCTGGTTTCCTGCTTTCTTTTTGCTTCATTCTCAACACGCCCCCCACCCCGGGAAAAAAAATCTGTATCCTCCCCTACTAATGTACTCCCTGCATCAAATAATTTGCCTCTTTCCAAAGTCTGACTAGTTTATGTGGTACTCATTCGAGTTATAGGGATATTCCAATCAAGATCTGGTCGAGAAGGGCTCGAGGAATTTTTTCAAAGAAGATTGCTCCCTTGAGCAGTGGCAGAGGTACTGGCACCAATGATACCAACAAAAATACAGCTGCCTCTACGCCTTCGTCAGGGGAAAGTTATGACCGTGAAATGCATCATGATAAGCCCACATGCTCTAATTCAGAGTCAAGGACATCTTATGATGATTTACAGGCTGAAATACCCAGTACAGATGATTTCACGAAGGAACAAATTTGTTCGAAATGGCAACGAGAAAGGATCTTAAATGAGAGTGCTTTGGAGGATGGCAGCTCTGTAGGGGACTCGGTTACATCAGCTTGCAATGACACTGAACGTCATCTTGAAGATGCATCTAAATCAAGCAAGATAAAATTTGCCAAAAGGCGGCACAAACAAAGTAAGCCACTGTCTGATCAACCAGAAAAATGGGAAGATTTGCCATTGGCAGCTTTGTTGAAGACAGGTGCTGCTTCCAAACAGAAACACAAGCCACCCCAGCATCCTGTATGTGCATCGAAATGAGACCCAGGCGACCATTTTCACTCGAGTCGGAAGTGTATTTTATTATGTTTTTTGGATATAGATATACATAGTCAGAGTTGTAATCAACTAGAAAGAGTTAAGAGGTCTTTTTGGCTTATTGACCTCAGAAATTATACTAAAATGTGACATAGCATTGCGATCAAAGATCAATGGAAACAGTTTTGGCTCCGCTGTGTTTTAAGTGTTACCGTGACTAATGCTGTGTTCTCAGATTTCTGTGCGTGCTTACTGTTGATCCATGAACTCTCTTAATTTTTTGTCCATAGAACTTGAGCTTTCGGGATATCGACATGGAAGTTACAGTAGATATTAATTCCAGGTGGTTTCTTTGCCCAATGAGAATTTGCATTTTTTAAAGTAAGGCAAAACTTATGATAGGGTGAGTTGAAATGTTAACCTCCACATTCCTAGTTAGGGAAAATATGTCTCAGTCACATGATTTTGCTATCCACAAAGAACAAACTAGCCATTGGATTTGCTTTAAAACAAGACACCTGGTGGATGGCTTTCTTTTCGAACACTAATTCTTATGTGATTGTATCCCAGAGAGGATATGGTTGACAAAACTCATTCTTGAATGTGAATTATCAACAGTCACCCTTATTTCACCTCGGTTTTACTGTCTCTACCTCTTAGGAGAGACGAGCTCTCATAGAACCTAATTTTCAAGACCGACTAAAACCAACCGTAGTAAAAGTTACCTTGTTTGATAGTTTTGGTGAATGCCATTATTCTTCTTTCAAACTGAATAGTTCTAATGAGTGTCATTACTCCTTAATCTCCGTGGCGTAAATATGAACAGCTCTAGTGTTTGCCTTTATGAATATAAATATCTTTTTGGATATGGACCTGGTGAAAATACGATGCGTTCCGTGGATTCGAAAACAAAAAGCGCTCAGACTATGATATAACTTTACGATAGACTAACCGTGTGCAAAGATTCATAACGAGCAAACGTATAAAAATCCAGGATCCATTTCTTGTCATTTATAGCCTTCAATATCAATCTTAAAAACAAAAACTATCACAATATAAGAAATTTTATACCGTTCCTGGATACAA
Source organism: Talinum fruticosum (assembly GCA_021018815.1). Taxonomy (NCBI): domain Eukaryota; kingdom Viridiplantae; phylum Streptophyta; class Magnoliopsida; order Caryophyllales; family Talinaceae; genus Talinum; species Talinum fruticosum. Next base: position 17,830 of record JAITYX010000139.1, on the reverse strand, counting down.
CTACATACCACAATCAAAAATGGCCTTAATGCCATTGATATAAATAGTATTAAAAATCCTGGCAACATGTTCAAATGAAAGCTAGTAGGATGATGTGGAGCCCCCTAAGAAAAATTGCTCATGGCCACCAAAGAACTTGCTTCCATCTTAGAAGCGGGAAGGGCCAATACCGTAAACTCTAATAATTCCATCTGTGTACCCACTGAACAACGTGCTGCCATCGGCACTCCAGTTCAGGCTAGTACAGAAGATGCGCTGCAAAAATACACAAATTAGCTGTTATGCAGGGTCATAATCCACAAATGTGTCAAGATATTTGATTCAGTGCAGATTGAGGAAATTCATCAAAAAAATTCACAGCGAAGTGAGCTTCAACTCATACTTGATAGACAACAGCCTCATACAAGACATTTTACCATGCATTTTCTGAGTCGAAAGTGCCATTCAATCAACAATGGTAAGTTTAGGGGGTGTTATAGTACATAGATATTCCACTATAGGACAAATGGACAATGCATGTCATAATGTGATTAAGTCATATCAACTTTTAAACAGTTAAAGAGCATTCATAATAGGTTTCTCTACGTGCAGAGCTAAGGATGCCAGCATCTAAATGTGCCCCAATCCCAAAAAAGCAGGTACCACACTGGTATGAGTTGTTTGTTGTTGGTAAGAGCATTCACAATACAAAAACATAAATGTTCCATTTGCTCATGGACCAACAAACCAGACCTCACTACTAAAGAGTAATTCACATTGTTGGAGATAATGCTTTAAAGGAACTCATTAATGGGGTGAACAAGGTCCAAAATGGTGCAAGAACCCATTGAGAAGGTGACTCGCTCTAATCATGACCAGTCGTGAAAAGAACAAGGTGAGCACAAGATACAAACAAACAATGAAAGACCCATAAGAAATTTGTTACCTTCTTCTTTGAAATAGTAGTTCCAGAACCTTTAAGAGTTTCAGCCTCGGCCTTGAGGTCAACCTTCAAGTCCTCAACAATACTCTTGCTCTCAAGGTCCCAAATCTTAATACCACTCTCAGTGGCGGCACATAGCCAGTACCTGTTAGGACTAAAGCAAAGAGAATGGATGATAGAGCCAGCGTCCAGGGAGTAAAGCTTCTTTCCCTCGGCCAAATCCCACAAAAGGATCACACCATCCTTTCCACCACTAGCACACAGAGAACCATCGGGTGAAACAGCCACAGTGTTAACATAACCATTGTGGCCAGCCAAGGTTGCCCTCAACTTGCAGTTAGTCAAGTTCCAGATCTTCACTGTGCGATCCCAAGAGGCCGACACAATGGTGGGCTGCAGCGTGTTAGGGCTGAACCTCACACAGCTAACCCAATCAGAGTGAGCATCATTGTCTTGAATTGTGTATTTGCACTCACCTACAAAGTAATTTAGGATGCTAGGGTCAAAAGAAAACAAGATACCAATATACAGAAGTTCAAGGGGATTCAAGAATACAACAAATGATAGCTCCAACCGCAAATGAGAGCACTTAAAATAGAGCAGAATGAAAGAAAACACACCACCAAATAACTTTACGTGAGAGCACAAAATTTATATCGAAAAATTATCACAAATAAAAAACCCAAAAATTGTCCAGAATACGTGCTTCAATGTGTATTTTTGGTACAAATAACAACATGAATTAAGGACAGAAATAAAATCAGCAAAACAACAGAACCCAATACAACCCAGACAAACACCACGTAAAATTATGCACCCTGATTGAAACAATTTGCTTCCCAATGTTTACACAAGAATACAATCCCACTACAGTTTCAATCTTTCAGCAAAAACGACTTTTTGTACGCCGCCCCCCCAACCAACATTCGCAATACAGAGACAGAAACACCAGAAATCTATAAGAGAGAGAGAGAGAGAGGGAGCTGACCGAGAGTGTTCCAGAGCTTGATGGTACGATCCCTGGAAGCCGAGACGATTTGACGGTTATCAATTGAGAAGGCAACGGAGAGCACATCTTTAGTGTGACCCACGAACCGGCGAGCGGTGGTGCCGGTGGCAAGGTCCCAGAGGCGGAGCTCGCCGTCCCAACTGCCGGAGAGAGCGAACTGGCCATCGGAAGAGAGAACAACGTCCTCGACAAAATGGGAGTGCCCTTCAAGCCTACGACGAGGGACTCCATAGATCTTGTCGCCCTTGGTGAGATGCCAGACGATGATGGACTTGTCCCTGGAAGCAGTGACGATCATGTCGCTGTTGTCGATGGGGGTGGCAATGGCGGTGACCATGTCGGTGTGGGCAGTCATGATGCCATGGAGGTGAAGCTGCTCTCCCATGGTGGCTCTCTCTCTCTCTCTCTCTCTCTTCTGGTGGGTTCACCGGAGTGGATGGAGGAGGTGAGACAAAATCGATGTGGCCGCAAGAGGGAGGGGACGGAGAGATTGGAGGAAATGGGGTTTATATAGGTAGGGCAAATGAAATGGAGAAATAGGGTTTTTCTTCTCGGGTATTCGGGGTTTCATCGGGTGGGATGGCACATCGAGACTAGGACTCATGGGTTTGGGTTCCACACAATGGTTATTTTTTATTTATGTTTTGAATCGCATAACTTCATGTTCGAATTAAAATGTCACTTAATTATATTAAAATATTAATAATTATTATTAAACTAATTATTATGTGTTAAAAATATTACTATAACCTTTAAATCATTGATGACCAAATTAGTAATTCAGTGATATTTTTGTTTGAGCACTCGCTACTAGCTTAGGCGCATTTAACAAATCAAACTCAAAACATAAATTTATTTTGGTTCGATATTTAAATCCTTTAAATCTAAATGGATTTATAATTTGAATTAATTCAATTTGAATGAAACATAATATTATTATGACCATCATCATGTGTTCTATCACGACACCATCACGATTCAAGTATTTATTTCTTTAAGAATTTTATAATAAATACATATATTGAATACATAACTTATATTACTAGCAATTTTATTTTTAATTTTTCCAAAAAGGGATAAACTTATGTAGAAAAACTTGATCATGTCTAATGGAACGTTGAAGCTTGACTTATTATATGCATAGGGAACAATAAGAGAAGGTACAAGTTGTTTATTATTTTCGATCATAAAATTTTTAAAGTTGTAACATAGGCATTGTCGAATCGCCAACTAATAACTTATAGACTAACTTATGACTTAATGTATAATCAATATTAGATTTAAATAATTTATTTAAAGTCTAAAATACTTTGATCAACTTGATAATCAAGCTAAAAAATAAGTTTATTAATTTTTAATTAATCAACTCATATAATAATTTAATTTTAACTTGTGGTTTTTTGAATCGAAATTTACCTAATGAAACCAAATTGAACAAGTTTGGGCCTAAATTCAAGGTGTGTGGCCTATGGGCCTATCTTTTTATTAAAAAATTTTAAACTGGATTTTTACTGAAGAGAGAGCTAGCCTTGGCCTTCGTCCCGTCACTTGGAGCGAAAACCCAGAGCGGAGACAGAGAGGGGCAAAAATGGCGATCAACAATGGCGGCGGAGATATTCTCATGCTAGAGGCTCCGCCGGATGCGGCGCGGCCATGGGCGAGCGCTTCCGCCGCAGAGACCGTCGATGCCTTGCCTTACATCGACGACGACTACGCCAACCCCGCCGTCAAGCAAGAAGTCGACCGTTTGATTGAGGAAGAGATGCGTCGAAGTTCCAAAAGCCTTCTGATTTTCTCAAAGATCTGCCTCCCATTCCCAAGCTCAATTTTGAGGTATTGCACCTCTCTCTCTCTCTCTCTCTTTATCTCACCTACTGTTGCAATTAGGGTTATTGAGGTTGAGTTATCGCTTTAATCAGGAATAGGTTGTGTTTCTTTCTTGGTTTTCTTAATTTTTCTAGACAAAGTGGATTATTTTCTGTAGTATTGTCCCTATAAACGAAGGAATTAGATTTTTGCCTGAGCAAATGTGAATGAGCAAACGGTTCCTGGCTTGGAACTTTATAGCCTAGGAGGTGTTACATTTGCTACTTCTGGTGCTCCATGTACTGCTTGTTATGTGTAATTAATCCTTAAAAAACCTGATTAATGAGTTCCAGTTTTAAATTATTGTGCACTATACTAAATGCCCCCTTAAGTATAACTCATCTATCAAACGTAATCTTTGGAATATAATGCTGAGTTTACAGCATTTCCCGTTTTATGATCTCACTGAAACAAGTCATAACTGTAGAAATAAGGTTTATGTTTGACACCTCTCACCGTGTTGTGTATTCTAGTCTTAGGAGAAGTATTGGGTTGATGATATTATGACCAATGTAATATTTTCACAAGTGTAGCGGACAATGATGCTAAGGTTAATTGATCCCAGTATGGAACTGCCTGTTGTGAACGATCAGTTTTGGCTCTACTTTTAGGCTGTTGACATTCCATATGAGGTTTTCTCGAGAATCAGGTGTTTAAATTGTAGAAAGCTTTAGTGAAGTCTTAGTTTAAAAAGGGCTCCCATGGCACGCCTAGGCTCACAAAAGCCCAAAGCCCACCCCTTGCGCCTTGCAAGGGGTGAAGACCAGCCCCTTCAAAAAGCCCCGAGGCGCCTCAGTCTGCCCCTTAGCCAGCACAGAGGTGCCTCGTCCGCCTCGTGTGCCTCAATGGGCTTTTTTCTGTTTTTTTGCTATTTTCCTGTCTTCCCCACCCGCTTCTCTTTCTCTTGTCTCTGTCTTTGTTAAATTGTGAGTAAGTGGGTTAGTTGCACCCTTTTTTCAATTGGTGCTATTTTTTTCTTTTTTTGCTTGCTTTTTCAGTGAAAATCTTAGCAAATTTATTGTGTTATCACAATCTAAGGCTATTTGATGACATTATGTAGCATATTCGACAAAAATATTACTTATAATGATTTTCTAGCATTTTTTAGTAAGTGCGCCTCGTTCCGACTCAAGACCCTTTGCGCTTTTGTGCACCTTGAACTTTTTAAACTAAGAGTAGTAATGCATGAAGATCATCTAAATTCATAAAAAGGATAGTGTTAACATCCCAAGGGATTTCGGAGACATAATGGTCTAACTAGTAATCATCAAGATCATGTAAATTCATAAAGAGATTGCCCTCAATGTCTCAAGGGGTTTCGGAGGCATTGTGGTCAACTCCTTCTAAGACACAAAAATGAAGGTTGTTGTCCATGATTTTGCAATTTTCAAAAAATTTTCTAAAAGTTGTAAAATATTATCTTAATAAACCTAGTCATAAGTCAAAAGGTTCTTGGCTAGTTTAGGCCACTATTGAATAATTTCAAGAGCATTGTATACCAGGAAAACACTAAAATCTTCCTCATTATTGGTTGGTTTGGGATCACTTTTTAAGATTCAAAAGACAATGGCAACGTCATAAGTAGTAATCATCAAGATTATCTAAATTCATAAAGAAAATACTTTAAACGTCCTAAGGTGTTTCAAAGGCACGAGTGGTTAACTCCTTCCAAGACCCAAAAATGAAGGCTATTTATTATCCATAATTTTTTCGTTAAATTTTCGAAAAATTATCAAATAATATCTTAACAAACTTAGTGATAGTTCAATAGGTTCTTGGCTATTTTAGGTTTATTATAAATTATTTCAATAGCATTGCACACCACAAAAACACTAAAATTTTGCTCATTATGGACTACTTTCGAATGACCTTCTAAGATTCAAAAGACAATGACAACGTCATAAGTAATAACCATCAAAATCATCTAAATCTATAAAGAGAACATTGTTAACGTCCCAAGGGATTTCGGAGGCATAGTGGACAACTTCTTATAAGACCTAAAAGTAAAGGCTATTATCTATGGTTTTTTTCAATTTTTGGGAAATTTTGGTAAAGTTGTTAAATAATATCTTAACGAACCTAGTGATAATTCAAAAGGTTTGTAGCTATCAACACTAAAATCTTACTCATTCTTGACTGCTTGCGGATCACCTTCTAAGATCCAAAAGACAATGTAAACATTATTAGTAATAATCATCAAGATCATCTAAATTCATAAAGAGATTACACTTAATGTCCAAAGGGGTTTCGGAGGTGTAGTGGTCAGCTCCTTCCAAGATAAAAAAATGAAGGATATTTGAAAATTTTTCGAAAAGTTGTAAAATAATATCTTAATAAACCTAGCGATAATTCAAAAGGTTCTTGGCTGTTTTAGACAAATTCTAAATCATTTCAAGAACATTGTACACCAGGAAAACACTAAAATCTTCCTCATTTTTGGTTACTTTAGGATCACTTTTTAAAATCCTAAAGATAATGGCGACGTCATAAGTAGTAATCATCAAGATTATCTAAATTCATAAAGAGAATGAAGGATATTATCCATAGTTTTTGCAATTTTCGGAAATTTTTCGAAAATTGTCAAATAATATCTTAACAAACCTAGTGATAATTTAATAGGTTCTTGGCTATTTTAGGCCCATTCTAAATCATTTCAATAGCATTGTACACCACTAAAACACTAAAATCTTGTTCATTCTGGACTACTTTCGGATGACATTCAAAGATCCCAAAGGCAATGACAACATCATAAGAAATAATCATCAAGATCATCTAAATCTATAAAAAAAACATTGTTAACATCCAAAGGGGTTTTAGAGGCGCAGTGGGTAACTCCTTCTAAGGTCGAATAATGAAGGCTATTATCTATGTTTTTTTCAATTGTTGGGAAACTTTGGTAAAGTTAAATAATATCTTAACAAACCTAGTGATAATTCATAAGGTTATCAACATTAAAATCTTGCTCATTCTTGATCTGTTTTCGGATCACCTTCTAAGATCCAAAAGACAATGTAAACATCATTAGTAGTAATCATCAAGATCATGTAAATTCATAAAGAGATTACCCTTAATGTCCGAAGGGATTTCGGAGGCATAGTGGTAAGCTCCCTCGGACCCAAAAGTGAAGGCTATTATCCATGGTTTTTGCAATTTTTTGAAAATTTTCGAAAAATTGTAAAATAATATCTTAATAAACCTAATGATAATTCAAAAGGTTCTTGGCTATTTTAGGCAAATTCTAAATCATTTCAAGAGTACTATACACCGGAAAAACACTAAAATTTTCCTCATTCTTGGTTGCTTTGGGATCACTTTTTAAGATTCAAAAGATAATGGCAACGTCATAAGTAGTAATCATCAAGATTATCTAATTTCATAAAGAGAATATTATTAACATCCCAAGATGTTTCATAGGCACTATGGTCAACTCCTTCCCATACCCAAAAATAATATCTTAACAAACCTAGTGATGCTATTTTAGAACCATTCTAAATCATTTCAATAACATTGCACACCACCAAAACACTAAAATCTTGCTCATTCTGAAGTATTAATCATCGGGATCATCTAAATTTATAAAGAGAACATTGTTAATGTCCCAAGGGGTTTCGAGGCGTAGTGGGCAACTAGGGCCGGCAAAAGACCCCAAAACCCGCCCCATTTAAAACCCGAATGGGTGGTGAAATTTTGAAAAAATGGGTATGGCGCGAGTATGGTTAAAATCAGTATGGGGCGGGAATGGGTATGGGTTTAGGCTTCACCTGCCCATACCCGCCCCATATAACACCTATAACTTCGTACTCGGAACACCTGCCCCATACCCTCGCTGTACCCGCCCCACTTAACACTTAACACCTAACACCGACAACCGACTTTGCTAAATATTAAAAAACAAGTTCAAGTCCAAATTCATTTCAAGAGAAGAAGCCCTAGTTTATGGGTGTATTTGTCCTCCCGTCTCTTCCCTTGGTGCCTTGTCTGTCTATTTTTTTATTGAATGGTGAGAAATATTAAATATGGGTATCATTACTTTTAGTCTATTTGTTCCTGAATAAAACCCCTATACCTTTAAAACTAGTGGGTATGGGTATGGGTATGGATTTTTAACATGGGTATGGGTATGGGTATGGGTATGGGTATGGGTATGGGTATGAGTATGGGTATAAATGTGGGTGTAGGTAATACCTGCTCCATTGTCGACCCTATGAGCAACTCCTTCTAAGGCCCAAAAATGAAGGTTATTATCCATTTTTTTTTCAATTTTTGTTAAATTTTGGTAAAGTTGTTAAATAATATCTTAACGAACCTAGTGATAATTTATAACGTTCCTAGCTACCAACACTAAAATCTTACTCATTCTTGACTACTTTCGGATCACCTTCTAATATCTAAAAGACGATGTAAACATCATTAGTACTAATCATCAAGAACTTATAAATTCATAAAGAGATTACCCTTAATGTCCGAGGGGTTTTAGAGGCGTAGTGGTCAGCTCCTTCCAAGATTCAAAAATGAAGGCTATTATCCATGGTTTTTGCAATTTTTGGAAAATTTTCGAAAAGTTGTAAAATAATATCTTAATAAACCTAGTGATAATTCAAAAGTTTCTTGGCTATTTTAGGCCAATTCTAAATCATTTCAACACCATTGTACACCAGGAAAACACTAAAATCTTCCTCGTTATTGATTACTTTGGGATCACTTTTTAAGATCCAAAAATAATGGCAACATCATAAGTAGTAATCATCAAGATTATCTAAAATCATAAAAAGAATATTGTCAACGTCCCAAGGTGTTTTGTGGTCAACTCTTTCGAAGACCCAAAACGAAGGCTATTATCCATACTTTTTGCAATTTTCGGTAAATTTTCGGAAAGTTATCAAATAATATCTTAACAAACTTAGTGATAATTCAATAGGTTCTTGTCTATTTCAGGCCCATTCTAAATCATTTCAATAGCATTGCACACCACCAAAACGCTAAAATCTTGCTCATTTTGGACTACTTTCGAATGACCTTCTAAGATCAAAAAGACAATGGCGCCTTCATAAGTAAGAATCATCAAGATCATCTAAATTTATAAAGAGAACATTGTTAACGTCCAAGGGGTTTTAGAGGCGTAATGGGCAACTCCTTCTAAGGCCCAAAAATGAAGGTTATTATCCATGTTTTTTTTCAATTTTTGTTCAATTTTGGTAAAGTTGTTAAATAATATCTTGACGAACCTAGTGATAATTTATAAGGTTCCCGGCTATCAACACTAAAATCTTACTCATTCTTGACAACTTTCGGATCACCTTCTAAGATCCAAAAGACGATGTAAACATCATTAGTACTAATCATCAAGAACTTATAAATTCATAAAGAGTTTATCCTTAATGTCCGACGGGGTTTAAGAGGACCTAAAAATAAAGGCTATTATCCATAATTTTTGCAATTTACGGAAAATTTTCGAAAAGTTGTAAAATAATATCGTAATAAACCTAGTTATAATTCAAAAAGTTCTTGGCTATTTTAGGTCAATTCTAAATCATTTCAACACCATTGTACACCACGAAAACACTAAAATCTTCCTCATTATTGGTTACTTTGGGATCACTTTTTACAAAATACAAAATGGCAACATCATGAGTAGTAATCATCAAGATTATCTTAATTCATAAAGAAAATATTGTTAACGTCCCAAGGTGTTTCGTGGTCCACTCTTTCTAAGACCCAAAAATGGAGGCTATTATCCATAGCTTTTTGCAATTTTCGATAAATTTTCGGAAGGTTGTCAAATAAAATCTTAACAAACCTAATGATAATTCAATAAGTTCTTGGCTATTTTAGGCCCATTCTAAATCATTTAATAGCATTGCACACCACCAAAACACTAAAATCTTGCTCATTCTGGACTATTTTCGGATAACCTTCTAAGATCCAAAAGACAATGACAACATCATAAGTAATAATCATCAAGATCATCTAATTTTATAAAAAGAACATTGTTAACGTTTGAAGGGATTTCGGAGGCGTAGTGGGGAACTCTTTCTAAGGCCCAAAAATGAAGGCGATTATCGATTGTTTTTTGCAATTTTGTAGAAAATTTTGGTAAAGTCGTTAAATAATATCTTAACGAACCTAGTGATAATTTAAAAGGTTAATGGCTATCAAAACTTAAATATTGCTCATTCATGATTGATTTCGGATCACCTTCTAAGATCCAAAAGACAATGTAAGCATCATTAGTAGTAATTATCAAGATCATCTAAATTCATAAAGAGATTATCCTTAATGTCCGAAGGGGCTTTAGAGGTGTAGTGGTCAGCTACTTCTAAGACCCAAAAATGAAGGTCATTATTATCCATGGTTTTTGCAATTTTTGAAAAGTTTGTAAAATAATATCCTAATAAACCTAGTGATAATTCAAAAGGTTCTTGACTATTTTAGGCCAATTTTAAATCATTTCAACACCGTTGTTCACCGAGAAAGCGCTAAAATCTTCCTCATTCTTGGTTGGTTTGGGATCACTTTCTAAGATCCAAAAGACAATAGCAACGTCATTAATAGTGATCATCAAGATTATCTAAATTTGTAAAGAGAATACTTTAAGCGTACCAAGGTGTTTGAAAGGCACAGATGGTCGACTTCTTCCAAGACCCAAAATAAAGGTTATTATCCATAGTTTTTTGTAATTTTCGAAAAATTGTCTAATAATATCTTAACAAACCTAGTGATAGTTCCATAGGTTTTTGGCTATTTTCGGCCAATTCTAAATCATTTCAATAGCATTGCACACCATCAAACACTAAAATCCTTCTCATTCTAGACTACTTTCGGATTACCTTCTAAGATCCAAAAGACAATTGCAATGTCATAAGTAATAATCATCAAAATCATCTAAATTTATAAAGAGAACATTATTAACGTCAAAAGGGGTTTCGGAGGCGTAGTGGGCAACTCCTTCTAAGGCCCAAAAATAAATGCTATGATCCATGGTTTTTTTCAATTTTTGTTAAATTTTGGTAAAGTTGTTAAATAATATCTTAACGAACCTAGTGATAGTTCATAAGGTTCTTGGCTATCAACACTAAAATCTTGCTTATTCTTGATTGCTTTCGGATCACCTTCTAAGATACAAAAACAATGTAAACATCATTAGTAGTAATAATCAAGATCCAATAAATACATAAAGAGATTACCCTTAATGTCCGAAGGGATTTCGGAGGTGTAGTGGTCAACTCCTTCCAAGACCCAAAAATGAAGGTCGTTATCCATGGTCTTTTTGCAATTTTTGGAAAATTTTCATAAAGTTGTCAAATAATATTCTAACAAACCCAGTGATAATTCAAAAGGTTCTTGGCTATTTTAGGCCCATTCTAAATCATTTCAACATCATTGCACACCACTAAAACACTAAAATCTTGCTCATTGCTGATTGCGTTCATATCCCCTTTTAAGATTCAAAAACAATAGCCAAGTCATAAATAGTAATTATCAATATCATCTAACTTCATAAAGAGAATACTTTTAATGTCCGAAGGGGTTTCAAAGGCATAGTGGTCAACTCTTCCAAAACCCAAAAATGAAAGCTATTATACATGGATTTTTTCCATTTTTAGGAAAATTTTGAAAAGTTGTCAAATAATATCTTAACAAATCTAGTGATAATTCAAAAGATTTTTGGCTATTTGAGACCCCATTCTAAATCATTTCAATAAGATTGTACACGAGCACAACACTAAAACCTTGCTCATTTTTCGCTGCGAATGACCTTCTAAAGCAAGTAATCATCAAGATTATCTAAATTCATAAAGAGAATACTCTTAACGTCCCAAGAGGTTTCCCGGCTCCTTCCAAGACCAAAAATGAAGGCTATTATCCATGGTTTTTGCAATTTTTGGGAAATTTTCAGGAAGTTGTCAAATATTATCTTAATAAAACTAGTGGTAATTCAAAAGGTTCTTGGTTATTTTAAACCCATTCTAAATCGTTTCAACAACATTGCACACAACCAAAACACGAAAATCTTGCTCATTCTTTACTACTTTCGGATCACCTTCTAAGATTCAAAAGACAATGGCAGCATCGTAAGTAGTAATTATCAAGATCTTCTAAATTCATAAAGAGGATACAGGTAACGTCCCAACAGGTTTTTGAGGCGCAAGTAAGATCTTCTTAATTCATAAAGAGGATATAGGTAACGTCCCAGCAGGTTTTAGAGGCGTTAGGGTCAACTCCTTCTAAGGCCCAAAAATGAAGGGTATTATCCATGGTGTTTTGCAATTTTTGGAAAATTTTCGGAATGTTGTAAAATAATATCTAAACAAGCCTCGTGATAATTCAAAAAGTTCTTGGCTATTTTAGGACCATTCTAAATCATTTCAACACTATTATACATCACCAAAACACTAAAATCTTATTCATTCTTAATTGCTTTCATATCACGTTCTATTATCTAAGAGAGAATGGCAAAGTCATAAATAGTAACTTAGTTTAAAAAGCGCGTCCGGGCCACGCCTAGGCTCACAAAAGCCCAAAGCCCACCCCTTTGCGCCTTGCAAGGGGTGAAGCCCAGTCCCTCCTCCAAAAAGCCCTCTGACAGCGCGCAGGCATGCCTCAATGGGCCTTTTTTTTTTTTTTTGCTATTTTCCTTTCTCCTCCTCCCCCTTTCTCTTTCTTTTGTCTTTGTCTTTGTTAGATTTTGAGTAAGTAGGTTAGTTGCACCTTTTTTTCAATTGGTGCTATTTTTTTCTGTTTTTTGCTTGCTGTGAAAATCGTAGCGAATTCATTGTGCTATCACAATCTAAGGCTCTTTATGGTATTTTTCGTAGTTACAATAAATTTGATGTCATCATCTAGCATGTTCGACAAAAGATATTGCTTGGTAATGATTTTCAAGCATTTTTTAGTAAGTGTCCTCCTTCCAAAAAGTCTGCCCCTTCGCCTTGAAGCCCCAGCCCTGGGCCTAGGACCTTTTATGCTTTTTTGCGCCTTGAGCTTTTTTAAACTAAGAGTGAAGTGCAACTTTTTATTGAATAAGCTTTAGTGAGTGTGGAATTGCCTTTTCCTTTTTCCCTTGACCTGGCTTCTTGAGCAACATATGTACTCTGTCATAACCGTTCCACGTTACTGTGTTAATATAATAACCATCGCAACTGATGATTTCAAAAACATCATCTCAGGATCACCCAATGCTTGCTAGGGAGTATGAACGAGTCAGGGCTGGCAAGCCTCCAGTGCCACTTGATACATCTCGTTATATACCTGATGCACCATCGATGAATAAACAGAATGATGAAACAGCTTGGAAGCAAGCCCTTCAAAAAGCTCAGCGCTTGCTACAGCATCAAGAGATTAGGTGACTCAGCAGCCTTCTACTTCCTCAAATCTCTGTGCTTGAATAATTTTTACCACGAATCATACCCACTATATCAAAAATTATTAAATTTTATAACCATCTTAAATGAAAGTGGCCAATTCTTGCACATTGCTGGTAATGACATCGTAAATGTGTTAGTATATCTTGGGTTTTCATTGATATCAGGCTATCACAAGTATTTTCACTTATTTCAGGGATTTATAAGAAATCTTGCCTTCTATTTAAGTTGCTTTGATGCTTAATATGGTGGCAATGCTGACAGTCGATGAAGTTTAGTGTTCTACCATTTTTTCTTTTGTCGCAATATTTTACTCATGTAGCCAACGTAGATGCTTGTAAATAGGACTGATTATTCCATTCCTCATTGATTGACCTGGAAAGACGAGATGACTTCAGGAATCAAGCCTAATCACAATGTAATATTGCAACTGTTATCTGTCTCTCTATGTTTAATGTATGTTGACAACTCATCTTACCTATAGGTTGGAAAATCTCGAGCTGACATCTAAGTATGGTCCAGATGTATGGAAACACTACAATCAACGGCTGGAAGCTTTTCTAAATAGGTGAGTCTCATGTACAATGATAATTTTTTGATTCTCTATGTTCTGCAACAGGGTAGTTTCTAAATAAAACTAAGAGCAAGGTTCATTTTAACATGCAATTGGTGTATTTTTCACGTTTGTCTCTTTGCACTTGATTTACATGGGGCATGTTTTTCTTATCAAAACATGTTTCATACCGTCAGCTGGTAATGCTAGCACAAAGTAGTATCAACCTGGCAGTTGTCTGGAACATTTGGTAATGTTAGCTGGTACTGTTGTGTTTCATGTGTTTTTAAGAGTTGGTTCCAGGCTTCAGCATTTTGAGGTGGTGTTTCAGGCATTAAGATGCTTTTGACGAATCTTATTTTTCTTTGCCCTGTCAGCTTGTCTTTTGGGTTGTAGGTGTGTGGGATTTGGGGGAGTCCGGTGGACGGAGCATTGATGATCTGGTCTTCTTGGTGCTAAGCATTTCTAAACCTAAAGTTATATGAAAAGGGTAAACTTCAGGGGAGATGAGATCTGAAACTGAACAATTTAGTGACCAGGGAACTTTCATATATTTTTTATAAAATTCTATTATGTTTGCAACTTGAACTTGGTGACTTCCAAATCCAGAAAACATTTACAAGCTTGTTGATCATAGTACTTATTATACATGAAAAAATAGGGCCTCATATGATCATATCATAGGGAGGGACCTGTTAGGAAACCCAACCAGAACCCAATGGAGGTAGCTTCAACTCCCAAAAGCATTGTGGAAATTTCCTGCTTCTGTTGCCCGCACTCCCTTTTTCATGCCATACGACTATGATTTATTGGCAATTTTTATGACAGCCTAATTTTCCTTCAGGAATGTCACTTCTGAGTAGTATACCAGACTACCAGTCTCTTATCATCTTATTATTTATCAAAGGCCAATACACCTTATGCTTCTTCAGTAAAGTCAAGTTTCTATTGGAAGTATCATTCTTTTCATGGTAATGCTATATAAATAAATAAATGGGGACGCATATGGTTCTGTTGTAGCATACAGAAACCACCATTTAATTTATTAAGACATGACTAAAGGGGCTAACATAGATTTGTAATAGTACTGGGAAATAACCTTTTCACTATATTAATGAAGATATGGGTTAATGTGGCATACTAAATAATTTAGAGTGAGGTTAGGCATAACATTGGAAAGAATATAAATTAAGATTTTTAGGAAACTACCTTAAACTTTAATTGGTTGTTTGAAAGTAACCCCAAACAAAATGTAAGTAGCTTTAAGAGTAATTATTGTGGTTATTTTCCTTGATAGCTGGCCACATATCATTATTAGTGCCCCTCAATAGTGTTATATATCTTTTTGCCTATCTGCATTGTAGATTAGTTGGGTGTCTAGCTCCAAAGCTTAAGTTCACTCAACTTGCATGTATTGCAATTGCTGCTTATGCTTATACTTGAGCTTTTGTAATGCCTGTTGCTCTTAGATTACAAGCTATGGCTAGGGAGCAGAATGAAAAGATTGAAACTGTCAACAGGGAAAGAAAGTATCATCAAGTAAGCTTATTTGTCTATTCTGATGCTTTGATGAGTCATCACAAATGTGCAGCTTTCTCTCTTTAGCCCAAGCCATTCCATAATCAGGTGGTGTTTCTGTGAGTTATGGGTCTCCTAAATGGGCAGTTTTACCTACCCCTACCCTAGACTCCAGACTGCCCCCCTGGTGCCCACACACACAGAAAGAATGATAAAATAAAAATAAAACTGATGTAGTTAATTTTTTTCTTTACTTAATTATCAGTCATTTATTGTTATTCGTGGCAACAATATTATTGGAATGCCATTATATAGTCATTGTTGCCTTTGTTTAGCAAAATGCTGCTCAAGAGTTGAATGTTTTATCTGCACAATGGAGGGAGCTCTGTCTGAAAAATCTTGAAATTGAAGAAGCTTGTGCTAAAATCAATATTCATCTTGAAGAACTGAGAAAAGAAGCTTCAGAAAGGTAGGTTATTAAACCACTATGATTCCATTTTATCCACAAAATCTTCGGTAGATTGGAGCCTAATTTCAAGATTGTGTTTACTTTTTATTCAGAGGATGGAACTTGGATATTAACTCGGAGAATGGTTCTTTGCCTCATGTTTAATAGTGAGGTATTGTCTGCTCTTGGCTTAATAGTTTCTTCAAATATCTTGATGCTGTACGATTGAGTTTCTGGAGTTTGTAGCTTTATCATTATATGTAGGTGAACTTTGGACAACAGAAGTATTCCTACTCATGTTGCTTATCGAGAATCGTCATATTGCTTGGCAACTAAGGTTTACATGTTCTGGTCAAATAGCTTATCGAGAATCGTAGATCTCATTTAAGACCAGGGATGAAATCCCCGGGCTATGTAACCACTCCTTATCCCCTTCCCCCTCCTTCGTGCATTCTAGTTTTCTTGGTAGGGAGTCCAGTGGAGCCCAAACTTATCATCACCAGCCCCCCTAAAAAAACAAGGGGAAAAACTGATGCCATACAACCTCGTAGCGGTAAACATTAAGATAAACATTAATATTTGTTTGATCAGGTGGCTGCTTGTGCTGGTAAACATTAAGATAACAAGAATTTCCTACATATCAGCGGACGAGATTTCCTAAGCTCCATTCCCATTAACGTGATGTTGTGTTGTTTCATACAGTAATGCTTAATTTTCAGAAAATTATTTCCGTCATGGAATTGCATTTGATTGCTCTGTGTTTATATATTGAAACACTTGCATTTGATTGATGTGTTTATATATTGAAATTCAGCACATAAAGTGGAAATCATTTGGTTGGCAGCAGATGGATTGCATTGGCCGTGATCTCTTGATTGATATAGACTTCTGCCTGAACAATTGGGCAAAGGACCCTGCAACTCTGCCTTAATGCTTGCTCTGTGTTCCTGACAAGGCAATGGCGAAGGATTAGGGCAACCATTCCATGTCCGAGATTTTGAACAGATTTGTACTTGTACGTGTTTGATCTTGATGTAGTGGTCCAGAGAAAGTATTCGATAGCTGAATATGAATGATAGCTACATACATCTGTGCACTAATTTTCGGCAACTTATTCCTTCTCTATCATTATCTATGGCAAATTACTGTCATTTTCCATGTATTGCGCCAAAACTAATGTGTGATGGAAACAACCTTTCGACAAATGTTAGGCGTTACAGATTTACTTTACGTGGTTAGGGATTTTCCACAAAAAATGGGGAAACAAATTCAAATCAAAATCCAAATTTATACCACGAAGCCACTAGGGCAAGGAGGTGGGAGGGAGGAGACAAAGTAACTCATGCTGTTCATTGGAAATTTTTGAAACCAAGCACACGCTGTCATCAGCCAAAATTTTGACAAAGATACACGTAAATCAGAACAAATTCAAACCTGCTAGCTGCAGAATCATAAAGTCACTAAGCTACATTATTTGGGTAGGACCACGAGATAGGCAAAAAATGGGAGCTTCAATAGTCCTCCAGACCGGACATCTCTAAAACTCTCAACTTTGGCAAGATTCAGTGGTTGAAATGAGACATTTCCCTTAAAAATAACTCCATGTAATACAGAACGATGACTAGGACTGAAGACACGATATCACCGCCTCCTCATACCCCCACCCACAACCAGCAAAGGCAATCCCTGCAACGCCCTCTGCCTTCCATTGCTGCTGCATCTCCTTGAGCATTCTCGGACTGCACCACACAAAAACCACATATTCATTCCATATCACAAATAACTCAATACCCGCAACAAAATTCATTTGTACTTGATGATTTCATATTCTCTCATAAATCAATTCAACTCAAAAAATCCCCATATTCATTCCATATCACAAATAACTCAATACCCACAACAAAATTCATCTTGATTTCAAAACTACAATTAATTTAGAGTCAAAGATTACACACCTCGATTTCTTAGGGTTAGGATGATTTGAACCCTGTCCATTTAGCTGTAGCTTAATGTCTTACAGCTCTTTACAACCTTCTATTACTAACTTTATAAATATCTTGCGGCTTCTTACAATTTTTCTTAGAACTCCTTACAGCCTTACACATCTCTTTATAACCAAATGTTCCAAATGGAACAGGGACTAAGATGGAAA